>CAWUFW010001544.1:1662500-2262500 GCA_963921515.1 Calotriton arnoldi | reverse complement strand
GTATCTTGGGACTTTGAGGCGAGATGCCCCTTTAGAGCGGAGGTTCCTTTGTTGAATGGGTTTGGTGATTTTATTCCTGAGGTAGAGCGGTCCCATTCCATGTATTGCTTTGTGGGTGATACAAAGTAGCTTGAACGTGGATCTTCTGGCAACCGGTAACCAATGCAGCGCTTTCAAGGCAGGAGAGATGTGGTCTCGCGGTTTGATATCCAAGAGTAGTCTGGCAGCAGAGTTCTGAATCCGTTGTAGTCTTTTCATGGTTGTTAAAGGTGATCCATGGTAGAGGCTATTGGCGTAATCGAGTTTGGACAGAACAAGGGAGATGGTAGCTTGGACTTTGTGTGGAAATGCCAAATGAGGGAAAATTTGTCGCAGCGTTTTTATACTGACAAAGCTTGATCTTGCTAGTTTGTCCACTTGGGCATTCAGCGACAGCTTGGAGTCCATGGTCATTCCGAGGTTTCTTACTTCCTTCGATACTTTAGGCGGTGATCCCAATTCATCAGGCCAGGCGGCAAGCGGGTCATAATGTTTCCAATCGCCACACGTGAGTATTTCCGTTTAGGAAGCATTCAATTTGAGATGGCTCCAAGTCATCCACTGATCCACGGCTCTGAGACAACTGTAAATTGGGGATTTTCCAATGTCTTTGGGGCATTCCAGTTGAAGGAGTATTTCCGTGTCCCATGCTCTCCATGCCACTGGAGTCAAGCTATCCTGGCTGATGAGGGCTGAAAGCCCGAAACCGGTCCTAGGATGCTTGTTTCCAGTCCAGGGAGGACCTGGCCTGGCAGTTCGGGCTGGACTGTTCCCATTGGGCGCAGGGTCAAGACTGATTTGCATATGGCTGTGTCCAAACTGGAATGGCATGGTGAGCAAAAAAAAAACCTATGGATTTAGGCCTAGATCTCTGTACTGGGGTGAATGTATGACATTGTTCTGCATTCTGTCCATCAATTGTTCTTTTTGCATAGTTATAGCACGTGAGGTGAAATTGATTGATCAGTTCCGGTAATGACTTCATGTAGATGTTGAAAAGCATGGGCGAGATGATAGAGCCTTGAGGGACCTTGCTTTTGTGGAGTATGGTTTGGACGAGAAAGGTGGGGTATGGATGACATTAGTTCTGTTTCGAAGGTAGGACGCAATCCATTCTAGAGCAGTTCCCTCTATGCCGGCTTCATGGAGTCTTTGTTTCAGAGTGTCATGGTCAACCGTGTCAAAGGCAGCCGAGAGGTTCAAGGGGAGTAGCGCAGCAACCCCGTTGCGGTCTACTGTATTCTTCAGGTCATCCCAGATGGCAAGGAGGGCAGATTCAGTGCCTCTTCCCGGACAGAATCCTGTTTGGAAGTCTGAAAGTATGTCATTCTCTTCAATGAATTGTGACATCTGGGCGAACGCTGCTCTTTCTATCAGTTTGCCCAGGAAAGGTCCATTTGTAATGGGTCTGTAGTTGTCAGGGTTCAGCGGGTCCAAGTTTGTTTTCTTCAGTAAAGGGCGTATGTGTGACTTTTTGAGTTCTTCTGGAAATATTCCGGTAGTTAAGGAATCGTTGATGATTCTTCTTACTGGAGTGGCAGCAGAGGTTGTTAAAAGAATTGTCTTGAAAGTTTGTGGTGGACAGGGGTCAGAAGGGCTGCCAGCAGGCCTGCTTGCTTTGACCAGGTCCATAAATTCATCGTGTGAGATGTGTTGGTAGGAACGGAGAGGCTGGATTAGAGTATTCTTGGATTGTTGTTTTGTACAAGGGTTAGTGCTGGTGCTTTGTTTATGTTTTAAGTACGAGTCCAATGTGTCTGCTTTGTCCGTGTAATGATTTGCCAGTTTGTCTGTGAAATCTTGAGTAACAGGATGAGTTCCTTCTAGGCAAAAATGCTTTTGAAAGTTAATTAATAAATCTCTCACTTATGATACCTCTTTCACTACATTTAATATGATTGAACAGCATGTGTTATCTTAGGTGTCATGTTTAGGGTTGTGTGGAGTTGCAATATCCCCCCCAAGATGACTCTTTGTGATTGCATTTTACAAGCTTTTTAAACTTTCAAGCTTTGAAAAGTGAGAAAACTACACAAAGTATAAATAAATAAGCACTGGCAAAGCCAGTAGGTCTCAATATTTTTAAAGCAGTGACATTCACATTTCATGCCCTTCAAAACCTACAATCAGAACTCTCCTGATAGTGGCTGCCATACCTTACGCTGATACTGAAGGTCCCTCAAGTTTGACATAGGGGCCCAGATTTACAAACACTTTGCAACAGGTTTGCACTTTTTTTTAACGCAGTCCAGACGCAAAGTGTTAAGTTGCTGTTTACAATTCATGGCAAATCATGATTTACATAGGTCTGTAACGCAAAGTATTGCAAGGCAGCACAATGTCCGGGGGAAAAAATGTTGCAAAAGAAAAGGGAAAAGGAGAATGTGAGAAAGAAAAAGATGAAACAACAAAAGTAGCAGTAGAAAGGTAACACAAATATACAATGGAATGAATGATAATGGCAATGAAGGTGCAGGGAATGAAAGGGAGAAAGGAAGGAACGAAGGACGGAACGGAGGGAGGGAGGGAGGAAAGAAGGAAGAGAGGGAGGAAAGAAGGAAGGGAGGGAGGAACGAAAGAAAGAAGGGAGGGAGGAATGAGAGTAGAAAGAAAGAAGGAGGAAAGGAAGGCAAAAAGAAATGAAAGAAAGAAAGGTAAGAGGCAAGAAAGAAAAAGAAAAGAGGCAAGAAAGAAAAGAGGCAAGAAAGAAAACAAAGGAAGGAAGAAAGAAAGAAAGTGAAAGTAAAAGAAAACAAAGGAAGAAAGAAATGAAAGAAAGAAAGAAAGTGGAAAAGGATAGAAAGACACAAATCCTCGACACAATCAACTACGTTTTTTTTAAATTATTTTGTGGTTTTTATAAACTTTTTACCCAAAAGTTTTTAGTACACTTGTTGAAAGCAAGAAATTTTAGACATTGTAGTAGAGCCTATAATTATTTAAAACTACTAGAGGACGAAGAGACACGTTTGTGTGTGGGGCTTTTTCTTCGTGCAGCCGTCCGATCGCGGGAGTCCATGCTTTTCTATGATAATTTAGTCGCATCATTTAAGCCCACATTGTGGACTATAGGCTTAAATTGTTGCTCATGCCCTATTTCAACCTACTAATTGACTCTGTAGTAGGAGCTTGATCTTTTTATGTAAATTTAACTATTGTATTTATTAAATTATATTGTACCGTTTTATTTTTTGTGTACTTTTATGGTTGTTCGCAGCCGAATAAAGATGAAACGATGATGACACAAATGTGTATTTTGTATGACTCCCAATACAAATCACTTTAAAGTTAAAGCAGATTTAAAAATGATAGTGTGGCACTTTGATAAAAAGATTTTGCCTCCTCCATGATTTCCTATGAATACAGGCAAATGTTTGGCTACCAGATTATAGGTCCTGTCCTGTTTATAATCATGCTTTTACATTACACAAACAAATCTAAAATATAGAAAGTGCAAACCTGGTAGCCCCATTGGCTAGTGACCACATAACCCCCTCAGGGCACTTTCTGGACATAAATAATGGCACCTTGAAACACCCCTATCAGAACTGGAGAAAGGACCAAATAACGACTGCCCTGCTGACCCCTGGACCTGGCAAGAGAGGCTGTTCCAACTGCTGGAATGCACCTGCAGCACCATTGGCTAGTGAACTGTGCCTGTGGCTCCTGACTCAAGGAAAAGTCGCTTCCGAGCCCCAGACCAAAGATCTGACTACAAGGGTCAGTCGGCTGACCCACTGTTTTCACCTCCAGGGCCATCAAAGCTGAAGTAGCCCCTTCTGGCAAGTCAATAGCCACATTCTACGATCACCGAGGACTGCTGACGTGCAGCTTCAATGGTCAAAAGTTGCACCCAAATCTGCTGGACCCTGGAGTGTCATCTGATTCTAGATTGGTCACCCAAAGCAGACACCAGTCTTCACCAAAGGAAAGTGCTGGGCTCGCTATGTATGGAGATTGGTAGCCCAGCCACTACTGGCCCTCTACTGGTTCAAAGGACTTTGAGGGACACCAACACCTATGGCCAAAGTCACCCCACCTCACCCATGGACCAAGGAATAACTACAAGGACACCCCCGTAAACTGCACAGCACCTCCAGCATCCTGTATCCCCAGCATCAGGACCACTCCATTAAAGTCTACGGCAGTTTTTTTGTAACACGAGGCACTGGACTTGAGACTGCTTTGGTCACCAGGTAGCTGGTACCAATGCTTGTTTGCACATTGGACTATAAAGCTGAGATTTATGTTTTACTTCAAAATCTGTATCTCTGGAAACCTCCAGTGGATTTTGTTTATGCTGGTGTCGAAAGTTCATTAAAATATAATCTATTTTTATAAATTGGTGTCAGAGTTCTTTTGTGTTGCATGACTTTATATTGTTGTTTGGTGCCTCAACATGCTTTACACTTTTTCCTTTGTTTAAACCTAGCTGCTCATAGCCACTGCTACCAAGGGTAAAGGTTTTACAAACGAGCCTGACTGTACCCAAGGTGGTTTCATGAGTGTTTTACACAGTAACATCCCACAACCAGACCATATAATACTCCTCAATTCTCAGAGGACCCAACACAAAGGAATGTAGTGAGAGAAAAACCGTCTTACGTCAATACATTTAACATGTACCAAACATTTTAAGATTTAACATCAAAACTACACACACCTCGAAGACAATTTACATAAAAAACATTATTTACACTAAAAAGTACACAACTCTAATAATTTTAGCAGAAAATTGTGGAGTCTTGTGAAGTTCTCGTCACATACCACTCTGGATTTGGGCATCAAAACCCTTGCCAAATGTAATACAGCTCCCTGAATTGAGGTGTAAAGTGCTGTTCTTAAGCAAATGCCCAACATCATGCTTGAGATGCCCTTAGAATGTAAACACCCTCAACACACAGATCCAACCCAATGTGATAAAGAATCAAAAAAGAATGTTTTAAGTTAAAATTAGGGAGGTATCAAGGGTATGGTATTATGCAAGTGCGAGCATCACTCCACAACCCTGCACTCACCTCCCCTCCACTCTACACCACTCTACTCCACTTTACTCCATTCTCCTTCAATCAACACCACTCTACTCCACTCTACATTACTCTACAACACTCAACTCTGCTCAACGACACTCAACTCTACACCACTCCACAGTCCTCTACTCCACTCTACACAACTCCATTCTACCATACTCTACTACACTGTATGGCACTCTACTCTATGATACTCACTCCATGCCACTCTCCTCTAAGCCACTAACTTTTAGTCATGCTGAACAGCAGCCACACTGGTGTACAAAATGCCTAAAACACATTGGCAAAGCCAAGAGCTCTAGGGGTGGGCAATGAAATCTGCTCCGCTCGTGGAGTTTGCTGAATTTTTCCCAATCTACGTTCCGCGTACATTGCGGAGTTCCGAACAACGTCAAGTTGGCGAGCGAGGAAAATCTTACTCCAGACCTCCTCCAGGCGAGACTTCTCAACGCGGGCGGTTGCGACAGGTCGCTACCGCTCGTGTTGAGAAACATTCCGCTCGCGTTGAGGAAGCTGAACATCTACTCTAGTGGCAGGAAGAAGCAGTGCCCTCTTGCGCTGCATGTGGTGCAGTTTGTGCTGATTTTACAGCGTGGGACAAACACCCGGCGCTAAAAATAAGCACAAGCCAGCGTGACATATCGCACTCGGACGCTTGCGGAACTCCGCATAGCACGGCAGAGTTTTTTGATCACATCACTGAGTTCTGCCTATCGGAACTCCGTGAACTCCACCCAGGCCTAAATAGCTCTTGCATAGGCAACACCTTTGCCAATGCGTGTTATGATTGTTCTTCACCCACCCTTGGGAATGGCAACAAAGTGTTTTAATTAGGAAAGCTTTGGGAATAATTTTTACATTAAGCAGTTCAAATGTTTTAAATGTACTTCCATATTATGGCGATATTTGAATATACCCTCTAAGAAGTTCACTATTATTATAAGACCATACCGTTCCTGTTAAAAATAAACTTCCCCATGCTGTGGGATTAACATTGCTTCAGTTAGCTGCCTGAGAGAATGTAGCCTCTACCTCAAAACAAAGCTATTCTCTCACCCATCTAGCCATCATCTAAAAGAACATATTCCATGGTGAATAGTAATATTTAAACAATGGCAGAGCAACATAAAGGCTCTGCATTTCTGGTACAAGCATTAAACTGCAACAATTGCCACTGATGCTCCTAGGTTACTTGCCAAAAACGAGCAAATCAGTATATATTGTATCGCATTGTATTGCATCATCATTCTTTAATTGCAGGTAAGGATCCTTCGAGACCGCGACCTTCCCAGAGAGCTGGAAACACGCAGAGATCAACGCCCTACTCAAAAAACCCAAGGCGGACCCGAGAGACCTCAAGAACTTCCGGCCCATCTCCCTGCTTCCGTTCCCAGCCAAGGTCATCGAGAAGATCGTCAACAAACAGCTAACCCGATACCTCGAAGAAAACAGCATCCTGGACCCATCCCAATCGGGGTTCCGCAGCAACCACAGCACTGAGACTGCCCTCATCGCCGCCACCGACGACATCAGGATCCTGCTGGACAACGGTGAGACCGCAGCCCTCATCCTGCTGGACCTCTCCGCCGCCTTCGACACTGTCTGCCACCGCACTCTACGCGCACGCCTCCACGACGCAGGGATCCGAGACAAGGCCCTGGAATGGGCCACCTCCTTCCTCGCCGGCAGAACCCAGAGAGTCCGCCTCCCACCATTCCGATCCGAAGCCTCCAAGATCATCTGCGGCGTACCCCAGGGATCGTCCCTCAGCCCAACACTGTTCAACATCTACATGACCCAGCTCGCACGCATCGCCACACAGCACGACCTCAACATAATCTCCTACGCCGACGACACTCAACTGATCCTCTCCCTCACCAAGGACCCCCTCGCCGCCAAATCCAACCTCCATGAAGGAATGAAGGCCGTCGCCGATTGGATGAAGATCAGCCGACTAAAACTGAACACGGAGAAGCCAGAGGTCCTCATCCTCGGCTCCAACCCCTCAGCCTGGGACGACTCCTGGTGGCCAACGACGCTGGGAGCAGCCCCGACACCCACCGACCACGCACGCAACCTGGGAGTCATCCTCGACTCAACGCTCTCCATGGCCAAGCAAGTCAACGCAGTCTCATCCTCCTGCTTCAACACCCTCCGCATGCTTCGCAAGATCTACAGGTGGATCCCGACAGACACAAGAAGAACAGTCACCCAGGCCCTCGTCAGTAGCAGACTTGACTATGGGAACGCCCTCTACGCGGGAGCCCCGGCCAAGCTCATCAAGCGACTGCAACGCATACAAAACGCCTCCGCACGCCTGATCCCTCGATGTACCACGCCACAGCCACATCACCCCCCACCTGAGGAACCTGCACTGGCTCCCCGTCGACAGGAGAATCTCCTTCAAACTCCTCATCCATGCACACAAGGCACTCCACAAGACTGGCCCAGCCTACCTCAACAGACGACTCCTCTTCTACGTCCCCAACCGCCAACTCCGCTCCGCCGACCTCTCCCTCGCCACCGTCCCTCGCATTCGAAGAACTACCACCGGCGGCAGATCCTTCTCCCACCTCGCCGCCAAGACCTTGAACACGCTTCCACTAAGCCTACGACAGACCCAAGACCTGCTGACCTTCAGGAGGCTACTCAAGACCTGGTTGTTCGACCAGTAGCAGCACCCCGCCCCCCCCCCTTTTTTTCTCCCCAGCGCCTTGAGACCCTCGCGGGTAAGTAGCGCGCTTTACAAATTCTGTGATTGATTGATTGAATGGCAATAATGAAGTAATCTGTGATTCGAAACGGACCCAAATTGCTTTTAGCATTGTTATAAAACCACTAACAATTTTTAGACCCAAATAGTCTAAATTCAATAGCTTCATAGCAATAAAGTTTTATATTAATAAATAGAGAAAAGGTTAATTTGAATTAAAAATATTTGGATAAACACACGGCTATGCAGCTTTTACTTTGAAATGTGTGTCCTTTCTGCTGCTAGTGTGTGTTTCTGGTGAGCAAAGTGTGTTTAAATGTAGTGTGTTTAAGACTGCAGTATTGTGTCCTTTCTACAGGGGCAGAGCTAAGCAAACATATAAACACACTTAATGAAACAGGTCCTCATAAGGCAATTTTTTTTAAAAGTTGTAAAAATTGACACACATGTTCCAGAAGCATTTTTTTCTATCATTTAGAAAACATTGCCTTGTAGGGACCTGGGTTCAAGTCCCCACAGCGGGAGTGTGCTATCCCCACAAGGATACAGACAGACAGACAGACCCACCCCCCCCCCCTAAAGAACAAATTAAAACTCCTAAACTGTCGGAACAATGGACTTCACCCATAACATGGCTGCGTTTTAAAACTCAAGTGAAGAAACAAGTGGGACTATGTTCTTTTGCACGATAATTCGAACTGTTCTGCATCAGTTTATTAAATCCCTATAACGAAGAGCCAGTGCCAATTTAATAGCTCTAATTTCAACACAATCTATAATAACACGTTAATATGTTGTAGATGCGATTACGTTCACCACAAGCGCCATGGGCTTTCTACACACCGTTTCACCCGCTCACAATGTTATGGAAGCACATATTGGTGTGTGGGTCGCGCCACCAGTTGTTTTCGGTTCTGTTTTACAACAGATGAAATATATACGTCCTTTCACCTCTAGCAGAGTAACTAATCACAGACTGATGTTCACCACGGAGTCTCTTCAGGAGGGGTTTTGAGCACGTCATAGATACACCCATGGATCTATTTATTAACCTTAGACTAGTGCCTGAAGTTCTGGTTTCTTTTCTGTCATTTTCTTTACTTCATAGGATAATACTTTATTATGATTGGTTAGAAAAGTGACAATGTATCAACAACGCTATAAAACTGTTCTCACAAATTGTAATACTATCATCCAAAGTCTTGGCTTACTGATGAGCGGGTAAAACAATAATCGACTGCAGCCCTGGACCCACTGTGCCTCTTTCCTCATTGTGAGTCACGATAAACTCAAAACTGGTTATTCTATGCACTTTTTAAACCCAGTCAAAACTGACCTGTATCACAGAATAAATGTCAGTGGGTAACCTAAATGAGTTTGAAGTCGGCATGTTTGGATTCGTTTTAATTTTACCATTTCCAAGCTGGCTATGTAGCATGTTCTTACTTTACTGCTCTATCACCTGCAACGAAACCTAGAGCCATGCCCCAATCGGCCAACAAACCAAATATAGTGATAACTGTAAATTTAGAACCAGCCATTCATAAATGTATTTCAGTGTTGTGCTCCACATTGTGCAGTTGATTCACATTTGGGCGATGTAAACCTTTTAATCTTAAGTCATTGAACCCATGATGTTCAATCATCATGGGTGTGCGAAATCGCTTTATTTTATTCTTATGGATGTTCTCAATATTCCATTAAAATTTTGCGCAAGTATGCTTCACAGCAACATGTAGATGTCAGTTTCTTTCAGCATCCAGACTTTATCAATGCTTCCAGCTGCCTCTCGCTCAGCAAGTGACCCTGTCAATTTTAACACCATTTGTTTTAGCATTTAGTAAACATATTGTGTCCCTCGGTAACCTGTCTCTATTGTCACTTGTCTGAACTTCCTAACGCTGCATGGAAAACTAATTCTCCCCACCCTCACCTGTGAGCTACTTACTACATGCACTGTTTGCTCCTCCTGTATCTGTAGGTTTAGATTTGTTGAGCTCCACCATATCCTGTTTATTACGAATCGTCCTAACGACCAGACTTGCATACTTAAAAAACACGTAGCCTTGCAAAGAGCACTGTCAGAAAATCCATTTAACCAGTGCAAATAAGTCTACTGGATGCAGTTGCTGTCATGTGTTTTGGACTGAATGCAAACCCTTCCCTCTTCTATCCCTCCATTGTCCTTTTTCAATCCAAATAATAAACTCACATGTCCACCGCTCAAATTAATTTCATATCCCCCTATACTAATTCACCACTAATCCTCTTTGGGTTCCGGAGTAGCGTGCTACTCGCCGAAAAGCCCTTCGACGCCTCGTCAGAGGTAGTAAGCGCTATATGAAATACAATTACAATACAATACAGCGAGATTGAGAGGTGGCTTCTTTGACATTGACGAGATACAGCAGAAATCGAAATTCTCCTACCTTTCCGGGAGATGCCACTTCTACCAATACTGGAAGGAATTGCTGGTGCGCATAATTAGCTACTGCCATGGCCTCTCGGATGACCGGTCCAAATTTTAACTCCCCTCGTTTAGAGGACTAAATAGGAGATCATGTCAGTCCGCGAGAAAGGAATATTTTAATCTATCAAAAATGCAACTGTCCAGCTGAACCCTAAACATTTTATAACGCGGGTTTAGCACAATTGTCAGCAACAAGCACAACCCAATGTCCCGAAATTAATTGACTTTGACATGTCTTTCTTTAAGACAACAACGCGATGCTAAACGGTTTTATTGGTGCTAACGTATCAATACTGTATTTTTTAACAGTTGTGATTAACCACACAAAGCTTTATACAGTATGAGTGAGTCGTTGCCAACAGGTTTCCCTTTAATGCTGTAGCTGGCAGACACATGTAGGAGAGAGTGCAGACTAGGGAGAGAGTTAGAAAGGATGCAGCATGCAAAACAGTTACCAAGTGAATGAAGTGAATAGTCCAAATTTACTGAGCAACATTTCAGCGGGCATTCTCAGTGTCACTGCGGATGTGGAAAGAACAGCATGCAGGACTGGAGAGCTGTGCTTACTTAGTGCCAAGGAAAGCAGCATATACATTATGGTGGATGTCGATTGATATGCCTTCTAATTTTTTTAACATTATCGGTTGTGAAAAGGGATCAGTGGGTTACTAGTTGAGCCAAATGAGCTTGGAAGGTCCTCACTGGCAGCACAGTAACTCTGATCGACAGATACTGGCTTGGTAGATGCAATAGCCAACTCTTTTTATTGGTATTTATTTCTGCATAATGATACATTTAGAAGTTATGATATTCCTGTACAATGAGAGATTGAAATCTTTAAGAAGGATATGCCCATATTCAATAACACTTATATTCAATTGAATTACAAATATTATCCATATGTAACTACATTATTCCATTTGTCGCAATAGCTTTGACTCAACACCATGCAGTTATTGCCCAAGACTGATGTTGATGTTTTTTGTGATTATTACGCAACAGTATTGAGCCAGTAGGATACCATGTTTCAATTGTCTTTTATTGACATTTGTGAGTCTATGTGTCCGCATGGATTCTCTGGGGCTACTAAACTCCAATCACTGTAAATAAACACCACAGGACTGCTGTCTGCAGCCTGAGGATTAGCCAGGCTGAGGTCTCCTGTGGAAGAAGGCAAAGGGTTTGGGAACAACCTGTGGGGCAAAGGATTGACGAGTTGCATCTCCCGTCCTATCATCAAGTTCCTTTGGTGAGTAGAGTAAGCCATCACCCTTTGTTTGATAATGTGCACTTTAAAACGTGGTGTCCAGCTGTGTCTGGACCACAGCTATCTCTTTCCTGACGCAGAAATAGTGGAGCGAATAGTTATAGTTTAAACTGTGACATATTAGTCTGCCAGAGAGAGAAATGTTTAACAAATATAAAGGAAGGGAAATCTGGAAGGTTGGTAACAAAAAGTAACTGAAGGAGAGAATGGCTGGTGGCGTCAAAGGAAGAAAGGAGAGAAAGACTGGGGTAGAAGGGAGAGTTAGAAAACCTTTTGGGCATATCTCCTGGGCATGGGAGCCCCATGCCCCGATTTTAATTCTCAGTGATACTTGTCCTGAAAGTGCAGCTGTTGCTGCTTTGCACCTTAATGTTAGTTGATACAGAGACCAGTTCCAGTGGAGGTGTCTGTGGGCAAACCAAGAATGCGTGACTTTAGGTTTTCAGTCTGATTGGTGTGGACCCTTGTGGGTTGCTGCAGACCGGAGGTTCCTGGTAATCAGAAAAAACTAGCTGATTTGGCAGCTCAACCATGGGGAATCCTGCACATTTTGTGTTAGATATGGCACTCAAGCGTGGAACAGGCAGAGGAGATCCTGGATGAATGCATCTCCAAGACCACTAGGTAGTGAACGGGGAGGTGATCTGGGGGTTGGATTCAAGAGGTATGTGAAAGTAAGGGTATAAGGGCAGGTTTGTGCGCGAAGTGCTTTGAGGGACATAACACGGGGTCGCACTGATACGCTTAGCCCACTTCTGAATGCCAAAGATTTGGCCTAAGAGGAGGAACTATGACGTGTCCATGCTGGCCAACAGGAGATTGCTGGTGGGATGCCAGGGATTACAGAAAATGAAGAAGCAGAGCCTCTGCCACAACCCAGTTTCCACAAACCGACCCAAAATTAGCTTAAAATGCAACTTTAGAACTAGATCAATTGCAACTTTACAACAGTACTATCTCCATTTCTACCAATGTAAAAAAAAAAAAAAAAAAAAACAGTGTTTTCACATATAAAAGGCAGATGCAAACCTACAGAGCATATTTTACTTAATCTCAAGGTCAGCATAGAAAGTAATGCTGAGCAGGAGAGAAAAGGGCAGGTAGAAAAACTGGAATGGGAGGAAAGGAGGAAGGTGTGGGAGGTGGTCTGTAATAACCACATTTCTACCAGAGATCAAATTTACAAATAAAGGAATTTGATGCCTGTCTAAAGTATTTTTGAGTGGTGGCTTCCATACAATAACACTTGTAAACACAACAGTATGCAGAGCATTTCAGGTTTCGCATTTCAGATTTCACTTTATACTGAACATGTCAGAGGGACGAAGAAGCAGATTATGCAATTCATATAAATTATCAACAAAATCATCATCATCATCTTACCTCGGTTTTGATCTTTTTACGAGGATGCTTAAAGGACTGTCCATTTGATGGTGCAGAATGCGACTTCTCCAGTGGAAGTAAATAACTCTGGTCATTCAAAGCAGCAAACAGCTTATCTACAAATCCGTGGGTCTCTACACAAAAACAGGCATCAGGTCAATGTAGTTTCACCAAACAAAAATGAAATAAATAATGAATAAAATAACTGTAAATATATCGTAGGAAGATTACTGTAACTAATGTGATAACATAGTTACATTAGTTTTTTCTAGTTAAGGGGACAGCTTGCTATTTTAAGGTATTGATATGAAACTGTTCTACTTGACAAATCTTCAAAATGTAGGTCTAGCAATAGAGGTACATGTTACTGCCACTGCCCCAGACGAATGCAGCCATGCTATTGTTTGTCTCCTTCTGTTGTGGCACTGCAAGCTACAGTAGCCACAGTGTTTGTTCCTGTGGGGAAAAAACAGCAATAGTGTGCCATGCTTCATGTGCCAAGAGCAGCAAAGCAGGCATGAGACCTGAATCGCTGTGGATTCTTTAATCCCAAGAAGGCCTACACATCCAACCATATCGATCTGTTTTCTATATTATCCTCTAGAACACTGCAAATTTCTAGACCCCACTGCACTAAGGACTTAGTCAATGTGCCAACTCGAGGCAGAAAACCAGATAGACTTCAACCACCCCACAACCCACTGAACAATATTTGAGTGAAACGGGTTTCAGGTAACAATCAATCCTATAAGAAGTCAGAGGGCTAGTTAGTGGAATCCAAACCCTCTTTTATTAAAGAATAACACACTGAAAAACTCTAGAAAACAATGGATATATTTTAAAGATTTATCTTTAGATAAAAACCCTATCCTAACTACAATAAAGACAAGCATTGGCATAGCCAATAGGTCTCGCCTTTGGGACCTTATAAGTGGTTAGTCATGCAGCACATTATCCTGGGTGCTGTGCCGCCATGGATTAAAGCATTGTCAGGCTTATCTGCACCACTTTTGCATCTGGCGGCTTCGACCCGAGTCCCTTTGAACTCTGGGGAGTCAATTGCCTTAAAGCTGGCTTTAATTGGAGCAAATATTCAGAGAAAGCGTAGCAATTTAACAAAAATACATACATTCCCGCCTTTGGAAGGCGAAGCACTGCAGTTGGAAAAGAGAAGGGGAGACGGGGGGTGTGGGAGTATTTCACTAGAGGCGATAGAAGAAATGAAAGTTGATAAATATTAAAATAGCTTGGACAAAAGGAGATGGCACTAGTGAATATGAATCGTTAACATGTATGTCTGGTGCGACAGTTAAAAATACAAGTGTATTTATTCTGTGTTAACTACATTACACAAATGAGGAATTAACCTTCACTAGATTGTGCCCCGTGAAATACACTTCCAAACATTCCCGCCACGCCATTTCTTTCGCCAGATGACTCGTCGCCATTAGTTGCTACTAGATGTAAGTGACTGCATATGACATTGGGAGCATCTAATAGTTTACTATGGCGAAAATTAAAATTGGTTCAAGTAATATTTTGGATTTGGCATTAGTGACTAGCAGCGTAATTTCTAGATTTTATTTCACCAGTAGTATTCCCCTTGAAAACTCAGCTGCACGTAGATTTCGTATTTCCCATAACACAGACACGAGAAACGGGTGCAGTGAAAACTATCTAGCAAGCTGGAACTGTAGCCAAGACCAACTCAGTTTCATACAATGGCGCACATAAGCCGTCTAGGGAATTTTGAACCCGTTTAACGCAAGAGGTGGAAGGCGACATACAGAGCCGATGTCTCAATCTGCTACAGCGATCTACGACTCTGGAATGCCATATTTACAGACCATAGCGCATGCGCATCACGGACAAAGCACTATCTTGTGTGTAAGAGTGCACAATAAAAGTTAAAATGACGAAATGATGGAGTGTGTGATACGTTCGCCGATAAACCTTGCGAAGTAAAAGCTACTGTTATTTTCATCACCTGCAGAAATGTTATTCACAATAAATGCAGCGAAATTGCTACAATTGGTGCAATATTGGGCTCCAGCCTGTGGAATAATCTTGAGAGGGACAAAGTTGCTCTTGGTGCAAGAACAAAGGGAATGCGGACACCGGGAGGGGGTGGGAGCATTGTGAACACGGACAACGGGTGGGGGCGGGAGCAAAGCAACAGAAAATTAAACAAGCGCAGCCGCGAAAGTGAAAGCGACCGCGCTGTGTTTAATTAGTAACCTGATCCACGACGCGACAAGGAATGCAGCTGCACCCTGCGTGCCGCTGCTCGCTCCCGAGAGCAAAACACCGTGGGAGTGATCCTTTGGAGAAGAGGTGGGACATGCACCCGCCTTTGGCCATTTGCGTGCTTTCATTATTGAAAGCCACACGCAAAGGCCAATCCAATGTGTGGGAGGAGTCTAACCCACACGGAGAAGTTTGGTGTGATTACAATAAGCCTCCCATAGAGCAGCGCATGCGCGCTGCGCTAGGCTCGACCTAAAAACGAATAGTACCTGCAAGGTTAACCAAAAGCATGAACAAAAAACATACTTACTTATTAACTATATAACAATCCCACCATCATTCTATTATTTACTAAGCTAATCTTAGCACCAAAAGGAAAGCCCAATTTCAGTTCTAGAGATGGTTTGCACCTGCACACCTGTTTGAACAATAAGGCTGATAAGAGCAGCAAATGAAGGCAATGCCTTCCCATTAGCCTTCAGCCAGAGTGGATGATGCGATTCTGAGAAGCCTGCCTCATCTGTGTAGGTCGCCTGTCCTCTCTAAACCTCCACACCCTGTGCTTAGCTTATATAACATTATTTAGTCGTTGGATCTTTCAGGATAAACAATTAGCAGAAAGTGGTCTGATGCCCTTTTACTTATTTTCATTCTGCAAGAATGTGTTCTTTTGAACAATAACAATAAACAAGACACATTTATCAGCGTTCCACGAACCTTTGTTCACAGATTAATAACTATTAATTGGAACAGTCCGCTCTGATTAAATACTATGAATATATTCGAGCAGACTTGATTATCACGTTGCAAAGAATAATGACATAAAACGAATATGTAATTCACATTAATTACACGCTTTCACTTTTAAATCATTAACATGAACAGGCTAAAAGAGATGTAACCTAGAAAAGAAAAAAAAAACAATCACAACAGTGCTGCGGCAGCAGCATATGAAATGACTCGTAATCAGTGTGTTGCAGAAAGAAATGGCTGAGCTGCTGTTTTGTGCTATTTGCATCTCCCCAAGAAGTAATTATATTATGTATTTTGACAGCTGACTGGCTTACCTCATATCTATCATCACTCCATCCCAGTGACCAATGAACGTGGTGGGTGGAGTCTATGCTGTGCTATGCTGGAGTACATAATGCCCGAATGGAGCCCTTTTTGGTGCGAGAGCGAGTACGTGCTTTTTGGGTCTTGCACATTATAGTTGTAGAGATGCAGCTGCTCCAGTCAATCTCACTGTACTGCGCACGCAACCTGCACATGAAAGGCAGCGTGCTACACATATGCACTTTGTGTGCATGAATTCATGGAAGCTAAAATGGCAGAGACGAGAGCTATGGTTTTTCTATCAGCCACAAAGTGTAGCCACTAAAAAATGCTGTGCATCCTTTCCTGAGAGGTGTGGGAAGGGATGCCGAAAGGGGGCGGGGGGGTGATTCGGGGGGGCCAAGACTGTTTACTGGTGCATGTTAAAGCAAGTAAATATAACCAGTTTTGAGCATGATGTTGGGGTCCGTCATTCATGCTGAGGAAGTGATGGCATCCTGCCAGCAGTCATAGGGCAAGGGGTCTCAAAAGGACATAAATTGACAGCATAGGTCATTAATGGTCTCCTAAATCTTTGTACCGACACATCAGGGAAAGCAGATAGTGAAGGCTCTCAAACCGAGGAGGCCTTTCCTTAGGAATGATCGCTGCAGCGTTCCTTCAAGAGCAAGACTCATGCAGCTACAAAGCAGGTCTTCAGTCCTGGCCTCAACAAATACACACGGGTGGAAAAGTAAACACTCACAGCACTCACACTGCTCACAGACTAGCAGTCGCAAACTACCAGAAGAACTACGAGGAGTAATTTATGTACATTTATAGATGCTCTAAACTTAGCTGATGTAAACAGCGGACGGAATCAGGATGCACACACACTTAGTGCTTTACCTATACAGATAAAGTACATTTTATGTAACCAGTACCGACTTTACATTTGACATAATTGTGCAAGAACTTTTAGCATAGCTACTATACATTTAATAGAACAGAACAGGCGCTTTAATAGGACTGATAGTCCATTTTGAATGTATGATGATACAATGCGTACCATCACAACGCGGTATGTTACATCGCGGTCTTGACAACGCAAGTCGTTAGATCCACTTGCGCTAGAGGGTGCTGGATTTAGGAATAGTGTGATTACTATTCCAACTCCAGTCTATGTACAGTAGGGAAGGTGTTGGAATACTAATTCACACTATTCCTTAGTCTAGAGCGCCCTCCAGTGCAAGTCGATGTAACGACTTGCGTTGTGAAAACCACGATGTAACCATACCGCGTTGTAATGGCTTCGTGGTAAAGGATGTTTCCCCATCACAGCAGCGAAGCTATTCCTCGAACTAGATAGTACCTGCCCATGTGAGACAGCTCCAGCGCCTCTTAGCAATTCTTTTAATGACAGAGCAGTGGAATTTTTTTTAATGGGATGTTGTGGGAGATGTGTGACTTCTGAATATGAACATCAGTGGACAGTTAATGGGTACCTAATTAACCAGTAGTCTAATAGTTATAGAGCAGTGCTAACATATTTCAGC
The DNA here is from genome assembly GCA_963921515.1 of Calotriton arnoldi. NCBI lineage: Eukaryota > Metazoa > Chordata > Amphibia > Caudata > Salamandridae > Calotriton > Calotriton arnoldi. The sequence goes on along the minus strand of CAWUFW010001544.1, from coordinate 2,244,760 downwards.
TATTCAGTGGGACAGTAGCATTTCTGATGGGAAATGCCACTAAAGTTTTAACACAGCAAAACCAGCAGGGCTAAAAGGTAATTTAGTGGGATTGTACTGGCAGTGGACAGCTTTCTTTTTTTTTTTTTTAGCTCCGCTGCAACAGTGACCAATAATACCTAAAACAGTTAGCTTGTGGAAGAATCTCAAGTGGGTTACTTTCTCTGTGCAGAAATCAAAATTTGCCTTGTGCTTTTTATTTAAAAGAGCAACGCTTTCAGGCTTATTTTACATATAAAACGCTACAAAAGGAATTTGAAATGGGGCAGCAGCAAATGGCTTAGATACATTCAATTGGGACAATCCCTAAGGCATTATATACGTGAAGGGGAGGTACTTGCGGACGCCTCACCGTTAGAAGATAGGTTACTTACCGACCCCCTGAATGACAAGGCCATCTCACTAATATACAAAAAAATCCTCAACAACTCCCCCGACCCACACCTGACATCAAAGACCACCTGGGAGGGAGACATAGGGCAGATTGATGATGATGAATGAACAGAGGCCCTTCAGAGCCCTTGGGAAGTAGCAGTCCAAGACAGATTTCACTTAATCCAACTAAAAGCCCTACATCGAGTCTACTACCCCAGACCACTACTCCACAAACTAGGCCGAGCAGACAATAGCCTCTGACGGAGGGGCTGCGGACAGGAGGGAACCTTCATAGATACACAGTGGGAATGTCCGAAGATATAAAGCTATTGAAAAAAATAAGAGATACCATGGTTGGGGTGGTGGGAGTAGAGGTCCCGGTAGAACCTAAATGGTTCCTGCTAACGATTTCAGGAGATGAGGAATGGCCTAGATATACAAGAATATGGTGGACTCTAGCTGCCGTGTTCGCCAAGCGCAACATAGTGAAATTTTGGGGAGCAATACAACCCCCCAAATCGTCAGAGTGGAAATCCGACTTGGATTGGTGCCAACAAGCAGAACAGACAATATATAAGGCTAGAGGTTGTCCACGGAAATGGGAGAAAATATGGGGTCCTTTGAGGGCTTTCCGAGGTTTGCTGACATGGGGGGGGGGTTCCATCTAACTTTCTGTGTCTGTGTAACTACTCAGATATTCTCCATGTTCTCTCATCCTCTTGTAAACAAAGAATGACTCAGACATTTGAAATGCATAACGTATCTACCAAGTTATTTTCTGAGCACAAACTAATCAAAAGAATTTATAAAGAAAATAAAAGAGCAACACTTCTGCTTTATAATCTGTTTCCTCAAAGGAAGAGAGGGTTTTGATTTGTTTTTTTCATCGTGGAATGGTATGGAATCTGAGCACAAATGTCTTCAAAATAACAGAAGGATCATCTGTTGACTTGTAAGTGTCTCTAACGAAAATGTTCTTGGAAAAAGCAGCAACAACTTCTTTACCCCCTCGCAGAATGAGCCAGAGGGTTAGCCAATGGGAACAATCTGCCTCATCGTATCAAGTGGAAATACAAGACACTATCTGGATTGCTATTGACTGTTTACTAGCTGGGGACTGTGTGATATGGTAAACGACCTCCTTGGTTCAATTAATCTCCCATGTATTATCTAGAGCAAACCACATCCCATTTTTATATGAAGGGTGTGAAGTACTGGCACTACTGGAGTACACGGCTTCAGAGTCAAGTTAGAGAAGTTGACTGAATTTAGAATCTGTAATTAAGGAGACTTGTGCCAGGGCCCACAAGAACACTGCCCAAGATTTAGAAATCACTATGCAAAGGTGCATTATCTAAAATCTTCATGGAATAGTTTAGAATGAGATCTGAAAATTAAACTTACATCTGCTGTGATGGGATTTAAAGGTGCCTTAATAGACGAGAAAGTAAGGCTTTACTTGCCTAGATAAAAATGATAATCTAGTGCTGCAATGTCCTTGGCTTTATGATCTTGGTGAGATACAACATGCAAAATGTCCTCCTTCCACTTAAAAGCAGGCAATCTTCTGACAGGTCTCTTTGAGCATGTTCAAGCTGTCAGTAAGAATACTCAGGTGGTCATCCTTTAGGTATTATGGGACAGATTTTATGAAGAACATGAAATGATGAAAGCTGTGAGATGCCGCTGTTAGTCCTGGACAGAAGTCCTGGGCTGAAGACAACTTTAAATGCAGGGCTTCAGAAAGAAGTAAATATGGATAGCACCACCGGTGAGTTCTATTTTTTTGTCTGAAATGATTAGCTTTGCTTTGGATGCCTATATTTTGTGCATTACTCTCAGAAGGGGCAGCAACAGAAAGTGTAATGCTTGAAGAGTATTCAGAGGAAGTCTTGGCAGGTGCTCACTGCAGAGAGTTCTCATGGCACCCCATCCTACACCTTCACAGGCTAAAGATTTAACATAAGATGTGGTCCTTGATGATGTTCCTTGAGAGGTCATTTCCCTTGGGTTTACACGATTAGCGGGATTTGGGTGAGGAACCTATAAATCGGATCTTGTATCCAGTTTGCACGATAGTCAGTTTGCATTTGCCTTTAGTTATATTTTGCCATGTTTGGACAACTTAAGAAAAAGCTCCCTCAAATCGGGGTGCTGAGAAGTGGAGGCAAAAGGAAGTCTGCTTTACAGGGTGAGAAGCTTTTCCAGCAGCAGTAGTTAATCTTTGTTTCTCTCTCAATGGTTTCTGTTGCTGGTCAAGAAAATTCTGTTGAGAATGTTTTTGCTGCAACTTCAGCTAACTTTGCCAGTATGGTGTACGAACATGCTGGAGTGGAGTTTTGCCATACTCCGTGAAGGTTACGTCTTATCTTTCCTCCATAACCAAACACTCAAGGGTTTTTGTTTCCATCTTTATTTTCTGTATCTTATGCACATGAAAGCCAAGGAGTTATTCTTTATTATTATTTCATTTAACTGTACTATTTGAATTAAAACCTAAATGACACCCCATTTAAGGAGGAATATACATCAAAATCAGGGTTCCAACTGAAAGAAAGAAAAAACAATCATGCAAAAGAAAAAGAGGGAAACAATCTCCTTGGCCGAAGGGGGTGCACAACAATAGAATGGTACCAGGTGTTGCAGCCACCACTGGTGGCTGCGATTCCATAGTCTTCACGGCAAAGCACAACAGCAGGTCAGCTAGAGATGTTATAGAAAGAAATTATAGACACAAAGCAGCATAAACAGAGGCGCTGTGCACCATTTCTAACCAACAGGTGCCCGATGCATCTTCAAATAAGACTAATAATTACATAATGAGTCAAGCTTCCGCACTTCAAGAAAGCCAATTAACTTAGCCAAATGTGGGAGCAGAAAGCTTCAACCCTACCACCTTATGAACATAATACAAGTTTCATTAGGCGACAGCTTACTGCTCTCAAGCTGGGAGGGCCTCACAAACTTTAGTTCTTCTGCTCGAAGTTCTGCTGATGATCCTGTTGCAGCCTCAAGTCCAACTGAATCTGTGGATTCTAATTCACACACTGTCATTCAATGATTGACACAAATAATGCAGCTGACTTCATCTGTCATTTTAGAGACACTGACAAATACAAGTAAATGTCGATCCACAGTGGGGGCGATGCGCCGGTCCTGATCTGCGCAGTAGCGACGATGCGTTGGCTAGAATGAGTGCAAAGCTGCGAAGAGGACATTCACCCACATTAAGATCTTATTATGATACTGAACAACGAGTCACCCAAATTTCCAAATATCGGACCTATCCCTGTAGTCTCAATCCCGGAGAAGGGTGATATCTGTATGTCCCAACCTGCCCAATAGAAATAATTTAGATTTAGCCCTGTTCATGAGGAGTGGCGAAACTGCTACACACGCTTCCATTTCTTCCAGCCATGGCGGCACAGGTCTCTCAGGGTCACGGAGATACACCAAGGTGTCATCCCTATACAATAATACTACATGTGGTGTAACAGCTAGCTGAATGCCCCACAGTCCAAATCTGCAGTGCATCGCAGAGGTCAGTGGCTCGACTTCAAGTGCAAATAGCATAAGGGCCATCCGTGTCTCGCCCCTCTGCTTAATCTCCAGGGGTCAGACACTATACCTCCTGTGCGCAATCGGTCAATGGGTTCTGTATATAATGGTTGCACCCATCGAACATATTTGGGGCCGAAGCCCATTTGTCAAAGGACCACCCACATATGGCTATGTCTGAACTGGGGTGGCGTGGTGAAGCAAAATAACGATGGATTAAACCCAGATCTGTGACTGGGGGTGAATGTTTGCCAATGTGCAACATTCCGTCCATCATCTTGTGTGTTTTGCATTTCGCCCTAAGTGGGAAGGGTATGCCCAGACGTGGGTCCCGTGCTCACTACGCCACTGGAGTCAAGCTATCCTGGCTGATGAGGGCTGAAAGCCTGAAACCGGTCCTAGGATGCTTGATTCCGGTCCAGGGAAGACATGGCTTGGCAGTTCGGTCTGGACTGTTCCCATGAGGCACAGGGCCAAGACTGATTTGCATATGGGTATGTCTGAACTGGGGTGGCGTGGTGAAGCAAAATAACGATGGATTAAACCCAGATCTGTGACTGGGGGTGAATGTTTGCCAATGTGCAACATTCCGTCCATCATCTTGTGTGTTTTGCATTCCACCCACATGTATTGCCAGAGTGTGTCAAAGACACATGCTAGATCAAGAGCAGCTACATCAAAGTCCTCCTCTAAAGAGGCATGCATGTGTATAACATGATTCAGGCAACGGATGCTCTACATTGTGCTTCTCCGCGGAATGAATCCCGTCTGATCCGGGTGCACAAGTCCTGAAATCACCTATAGAAGTCAGTTGGCCAGGACGCCACATAGTAGCTTTACGTTTGTGTTCAACATCAACAGCGGCCTGTAAGAGGAGAAACTGGCTGGATATCTCCCTTCCTTGGGTATGAGTACCATCACTGCTTCCCTCATAGTCAGTGGAACCACTCCCTTTTCCCTCACTTCCTGAAAAAACTTTGAGCAACTTCTCCAGTATTGACTAGGGCAGTGATTTCCGCGGGTAGACCATCTTTTTCCCTCAGAGTCCTTGCCTGCGTCGCCTCTTCCAGTTCCAGTGGCCTGTCTAAAGTTTGTCATTCAGGACGGGGGCGTGGCCAGCCCTGGAAGATGGCAGGCGCCTGATTGCGGGGCTTCGGGACAGGGGCCGATAACTCTCCTCCGTCCCCCATATATCCGCCAATCCGCGGTGCCCCTGCACACAGCTGCCAAGAGGCCGCCAAATGCTGCACAGGGACACGTCTCCGGTCGTGCACCCACGTCGCTGAGCCCAACAGCGACTATCTGCCCCACGGCCGGGCGGTTGAAGTACGCGAGGCCGGCGGTTTTGGCCTGGTGTGGGCAACAAGCACGAGCTGTGCCGGAAAAGGGACCGAACACCCTGCGGACCGAGCCGACCGATGCAAGTGTTGGACAGCACAGACTGAAAGTCCGATCCTGACATGGGTGAAGGCATACATGCATTAAATACTGCATTAAAGGCAACAGTATATGATGGAGTGGATAGTGCAGTAACTGATATTACATATAGGTTTGTTGAATGGACTGCCCCTTTCCCCCCTCTGGAACCAAAAAGTGTAGCTGCACAGTGGTGTGTGAGCGCTGTACTCCTTTACTGCTCAAGGAGGAATTACCAGTAGCGACCATTTTGCAACCTGACGAGTGAAGATGGGTAGGCCGAAAGGAAAGCAGGCTGAACAGGGTCCAGCAGGAGATTCTAGCACAAACACTACCAGTGACCCGCCACTGTCGTCGGAAGTGATCCCGGACACCCCTGCCCATGAAACTCGGCCTTCAGATAAATTGGACATTATCCTGAAGGAGGTAAGAGAATCTAGAGCTGTGCTGGAGCAACAACTAGGTACACTCAACTGATGTGAGCCTACTAAGAGCCGATCCCAAAAACATGTCAGAAAAAGTTTAGAAGCACGCACTGACCTTGTCAGAGATAACTCTGTGTCGCAAAGCACAGACAGAAGCGGTCACGCAACTGCAGCAGCAAGTTAAGGAGCTGCAAAGCAGGGTGGATGATGCAGAGGGTCGCGTGCGTAGAAATAACATACGCATAATTAGTATGCCGGAAAAAAGCGAAGGACGTGACTCAACGCAATTTATAGAACAATGGCTCGGCACTGCTGTGGCGCCGAAAGGCCTGACGGATATGTTCAGTGTGGAGAGGGCCCACAGGGTGCCCACTGGGAATCGCCCGCCTGGGCTGACACCAAGACCAATGGTGGGAAAAATTCTGAACTATAAGGATCGGGACACGCTCCTCAGAAAGGCACGTGAGAGTGCTCCACTGCTGTATGAAAACACCAGAATATCCCTCTTTCCGGATTATACTGTGCAAGTACAGAGGCAGAGAGAAACTTTCTTTGGGGTAAAGAAACATCTACAGCAGCTCAACCTACGCTATGCCTTAATATTCCCCGCCAAACTCAAACTTTTGCACGGAAATACTAGCCACTTCTTTGAAGACGCATAGGCTGCTTGGTCATGGATAGAAACTAACTTCCCAAACTTGGAGATCTTGGACAAACACAGGCAGCCACGGAGGATGAGCCAGAGACGACGACGCAATGGGCAGAAAAACACTGGAAGACCACGTTGGGGCACGGAGAAGGCACCTACTCAAGAGGAAAAAATAGCAAGTGAAAGAGCGGCGCTGCAGACGGCGGCGGCAGCACTGAAAGCGAAGGGTGGCACCAGCAGGCACGATTCATCCTCGGATGGAATGCCATTAACTGACTCTGAGAACAGTCAGCCACTATTCCCATCTATTACCCCCCAAAATCGCACAAGACATGCTGGAATGAGACGACAGCCTACACGAACAATGATCGTGTAACAGAATTGTGTGCACTGGACAGTGGGGCATATCTGGATGCAGCCATTGCCAGGCTGAACTAGCTGTAAACAGTGGTCGTACTACGGTGCAGCACTAATGAAAAGTAATGGGAAAAGTCACCGCAACACTGGCAGCCACAGATGTAATTTTATAGGGACACAATGTGGACTCTATGGGTTGGGGAGGGTGCGAGCCCCGGAAACGTGTGACAACGCAAATTCCATTCCTCTCTTTGCCTTCCTTTTCTATTTTCTTTTATTTCTTCTCTTTTTCTATCCCCAGGTTATTTTACATAGGACAGATCTCTAGCACAACAGATCAGAACTGTGCAGGAATGAGACGATACACGGCTGGAGTGCTCCCCCCCCCCTGGCGACTGCAAGTATCATGTTTCAAATGTTGCTGCTTTTGGCGTATGTTTGGTCGAGCATATGCTTATGGTTGGACCAGTGTATTGGGATTTTTGGTATAGGTATATATATATCTATATATATATATATATATATATATCTATATCTATATATATATATATATATATATATATATATATATATATATATATATATATATATAGAGAGTATATATATATATATATATATATATAGATATATATATATATATATAGATATATATATATATATATATATATATAGATATATATATATATATATATGGGACCAGCAAGGGCACGCACTTGGGGACTGTACTGAACCTGCAAAGTAATAGCGCGAAACACCAGAGGCACTCAGTAATGCTAGCACGCCATAAAAATGACTCCGGCATCATATAATTGTTTCACATGGAATGTGCGGGGAATGGGTTCTGTTCCTAAAAGATATTGTATCCACGCACAACTGAATAGATGTAAGGCGCAAATAGTATTTATACAAGAAACGCACCTGAATGCTGCTGAAGCAGGCAAACTCCCAAAAAAATGGTTAGGACACTGTGCAACACTACATATTCTGAATTTGCTAGGGGTGCTGCGATATGGATTAGGGAGGGCGTCCCTTTTAAACTCCATGAGCAACGTATTGATGGGGAAGGCCGATATGCGCTGTTAAGCGGAGAACTAGATGGTTTATCAGTGGTAATAGGCAGAATATATGCCCCCAACTCAGAGCAAGAAATCTTTTTAAAGACAGTAGGCGCAGCCCTAGCTGACTGGGTAAATTACCCATGGATTCGGGGGGAGGACTACAACGCGGTTTTAAATATACAACAAGGGGCAATATCCACACGACAGGCTAAAGCACTGGAAACCTGGGCGAAGGGGTGGACACTGGAAGACGTGTGGCGCAATAAAAACGCGGTAGAGCGTGAATACTCCTTTTACTCCCCAATGCATGCATTACACACGCAAATAGATCGCATTTTCTGCTCCCCCGCACTATTAGCACAAGTTCTGGACACTACATACTTAGGTAAAACATTATCAGATCACAGCCCATTGGTGCTTACTCTTCAATGGGGCCGGGTCACCGCACCAGTTCCAACGTGGAGACGCACCAGTTCCAACGTGGAGATTTAACCCCCAATACCTAGAGGATAGCGCCTTTAAAGCACAGATGCAGGGCGTTATAACTGATTTCTTCGCTAATAATGCTAATGCAGCGTCATCACCCTTGGTGGAATGGGAGGCGTTCAAAGTGGTAGTGCTGGGCACAGCAATTGGCGCAAAAGTGGGGGCGCGAAAGAAGATTGTGCGTAACGTAACAGAAATAGAGTCCCAGCTTAGCATACTAGAGAGGGAAGCAGCATCGTCCCCAGACAGTGCCGGTAAATTGCAGAAGGCGCGCATAGATTACGCAAACCTACTTGAAAGATTGCGCGTTATAGATCATCGGACATATGTTCAAAGAGTGCAAACAGAGGCAGATAGAGCCGGCACACTATTAGGTCGAATAATACGAGACCCCCACCTCCAGCAGTCCCAATAACAACGATTTGCTTCCCTTTACGAGCTATAGCGGTCACACAGTTAGCAATAAATGAGACATTCAGGGAATACTACGAGCATCCATACAAAGCCCCGACACATACACCCACACAGGAAATCCAGGACTTCCTTCAGGAAGTGCAACTCCCCACATTAACAGACGCGGAGCAAGAAGCGCTGAAACTACCGATCACGGCAACTGAAATTCAGGAAGCAATCAGAGACTTCCCACGATATAAAACCACGGGACTGGATGGTCTACCCATAGAGTTATATGCAGCATACATTAAGGAATTAGGGCCCCAATTGGAAAAGTTGTATAAGACGGCACTGGACATAGGCAGACTGCCTCCAACTACAAGCCAGGCACTTGTGATTTCCCTGCCTAAACCTGGGAGAGACCACACAGATATCTCGGCGTACAGACCATCGCTCTTGAGTACTGAATACAAAATATTGAGTAAGATACTAGCGACTCGATAGATACCGTATCTCAATAAACTCATACACACAGACCAATGTGGCTTTATTCCTCGTAGGAGCAAAGCTCATAATGTGCGTCGACTATATAAAGTGATGTGGGAACATTACTCAACCACAGGATGCCTATCCCTGGATCTCAGACTAGCGTTTGACACGCTAAGCTGGAAATACATGCTGGCAGTGTGATGGGCAAATTTGGAATCCCTATGGAGTTTTTTAAATGGGTCAAACTCCTCTATACTGCCCGACAGCTCGTGCGAGAACAGGGGCATATATCTCTAATGAATACAAGATCCACAGAGGGACCAGACGTGGTTGCCCGTTCTCCCCCATGCTTTTTATCCTAGCGCTAGAACCCTTGGCTCAAAAACTACGTGAGTCAGCCGGGGAATGGGGCATACCAATTGGGCAGACGATGCACTCAATATCACTATATGCTGACGATATTATCTTGTACGTAAGAGACTTGTGCAGTGGATTTCACTCCATAGCGCCACTTTTTGCCGCATTTGGTGAGCTGCCTGGACTGTTTACTAATTTCGAGAAGTCTATTGCATTCCCTTTCAGTGATGTTAGTGTATCCCGTGTGGTTAGTTTCGGGAGTAAGGCCTTAACAGTGGCTCCAACCACTTTCAAATATTTGGAAGTGAAGATATATAGAACACAACAAGACACATTGGATGGCAATGTGCAGAGCACGATTGCCTCGCTACGATCCCAAATAGCATTCTGGATCACCCTCCCGCTGTCTGTTGCAGGCCGTTTGGCAATACCTAAAATGGTTATGTTGCCACGGGTGTTGTACTATTTCACTACACTTCCAATAATAATCCCCCCCAAAGGTATTTAAGTTGCTGGACTCGTTATTGACAGAATTAGTATGGGGTAATGGGAGACGCAGAATTGGTTTGAAAAAACTACAACTTCCAACAAATGCAGGGGGATTAGGGGCCCCAGACTTCAGGGCTTATTGTATGGCGAGCCCACTGCAGTGGCTCTCGTACTGGCTGGCAGGCCGGACGCAATCTACACAAAATTGACTATACACTCAACATGATAGCCAAAGGGAACCTGCACAACTTGTTACATAATATACGATCAGTCGCAGGAGCCCTGTCGCCGTTATTGCAGGTTGCCTTGCAATACTGGAAGCAGGCATTGAGATACACAGCATCAAAGCTGCCATACGCACCAAACAATCCACTGCTGGGACTTCCCATTACCACGGGCACCACGACTCGTAACCAATTGATAAAATGGGAGGAGGAGGGAATAACTACAATAAGTGCACTATTCAATGAAGGCACCCTGCTGTCACACACTGATTTCATATACGCTCAGGGTCTGCCAAACACCTTGTTGCTACTGCATGCTGGCATTACCCACTTCGTTAGGAATACATGGGCCCCGGACGGCGTGGAACCCACAACACATGAGCTGGTACACATGCTGCACTTAATGGGGACAGCTAGGCACCTGACGAAGTGGTTTTATACAGGTATACGAGCGACAATGCCCTCCCCCCCAAGACCCCCTGCGAGTTAAGTGGAATACTGACTTAGGAGAAGAACTAACAGATAACGAATGGGCATCCCTCATAGCTTACCCAAAAGCAGTCTCACGCAATGTATGCTTTAAATTCATTCAGTACATGATTTCACAGCGAGCATACCTTACCCCGCACCAACTCCACAAGATGTTCCATATGACTGCAGCGAACTGTCCTAGGTGTACGGAGACAGACGCAAAGTTTATCCATATGCTTTAGGCTTGCCCCGCACTAGCAGCCAACTGGGCACAAATTGCGCAGACACTAACGGGAGTAGTGGGTGGTCAAACGTGGTGTACAGTTATAAGCTGTTTGTTGGGAATCTATCCGCACCCGAAAGGGTTTAAGGTGCAGGCACGTTTTGCAGACCTGGCAATGATAATCACAAAAATGGTTGATAACTAGGCGATGGAAAGTGAAGAAGCCACAAACAATTGCTGTTGGGAGGGAGGAGGTGGAGCGCTGGGGCTTGGCCGAAAGCGGGGAAATCCGCAGAGAAGAAGCGAGAGGGCTCTGTAAGATCCCAATAGCTATGTCCTGGGATATGCTGCTGGAGGCATTCAAAGCAAGGGAGGGGGAGGAACAAATTGGTGAGGCGACTGGGGAGTCTGCCATGCGGTCGGACGTGTGACCCAACTATGCCACTAGAATATGTAGGAATAGATAACATACAACTCAGCACTAGACATACAGTGGGGAAAGGATTACAATGCAAGGTTGTCCATATTCGTGCATATCAAAACAAATGTGAAAGCGCTTCAGGTATAATACATAATCCTTAATTGCAGGTAGTTATACATAGTATGTATATACGGACAGATTTACTCCTTGTGTTGCCCAGTTAGACGTGGGTAGGGGGCACAAATGTTTGTTTCATAAATGTTAGGTATAATAGAATAAGGACACCACATAGGATCCTGGACTATGATGTGACTGGTGACATGATAACAGGAGATGGACACTAATAGTGTATTCTCGCAAAATGTCATATACAACCTGATACTGTTACTATAAATGTACTCCCTGTATTATGCGGTTCGTGTATAACTAATCCACTGGTAAAAATGTACAACTGTAAACAAGGAGACATATTTTGGAACAAATACTTAATAAAAAGTTTGTCGTTGAGGACTGAGCTTGGATAAGTCAATTGTCAGGAGATACTGCGCTAGGGTGTCCTCAAAGATCATATTTGATTGGGCAAACCGCTTCTTCAGGTGCTCTGTACAGACAGCATTTATTGGATCTTGAGACAAAATATCATATACTGTGCAATAATAGTATATGTGTGTGTGCGAGCTACCTCTCTTTATCAACCAAGACAGCATTGTAATGTGTGTGCATGTATTTTTCTAGTCTGGACCACATATCCTCGATTTACCTCTTAGCAAGTATCAGATGCTGATCTTCATTTGGGTTCCTATTGCTCTACTACCTGTGGAGCCATATTTATTCTGGAAAAAGTAAAGGCTTTAAAATGTTCCAAGAATGCATTATATAGCAGTACCTCTGTCCGTAGTTTCCACAGTGGGATTCTGGGTCTGATCCAACTGGGCGTCAACGTAAGAAGCAGTAGTGAGTGGTCAGACAAGTAACATTCTCTCCCATTCATAAAAAACCCTCGTTGGACCCAGCAAAGCTGGAAAACTACCGGCCTATCTCCCTCCTGCCGTGGGTAGCTAAGATTGCTGAGGCCCATGTCAATAACATCCTTACTAAATTCCTAAACACCAATAACATTCTGGACCCTTCGCAAAATGGTTTCCGTACTGGTCACAGCACTGAGACAGCTCTTCTGACTATGACTGAACACCTACGGACCATTCTGGACTCCGGTCATACTGCGGCGCTGATTCTACTTGATCTCAGTGGCGCATTTGACACGATTTCTCACGCGACTCTGCTACAACGTCTGGAGGCGGTCGGGGTGGTGGGCCTCGCGCTCGATTGGTTTAGGTCATTCCTGTGTGAAAGATCTTTCCGCGTGTCAGCCCCCCCGTTCCTTTCCCAGTCCCACTCCATTGGGCAAGGGGTACCTCAGGGCTCTGCTTTGAGCCCTGTATTGTTCAACTTATATGTCCAGCCTCTTGCTACGGTGGCCAGGAAGATGGGCCTCACTATGGTTTCTTATGCTGACGATACGCAGCTAGTGGTGGCCCTATCTGATGGTTCCCCTCTGGACGCCCTCAGGTTTAGGAGCGGCCTGGCCGCCGTGGCAGAGTGGATGACCTCCAATTGCCTTCAGTTGAACGCCACTAAAACGGAGGTATTGTTGGTAGGGAAGGACAGGAACCTCTGGAATGAGCAGTGGTGGCCAAGTGTGCTGGGAGACACTCCCACCCCTAAGAAGGCGGTCAAGAACCTAGGGGTTTGGATGGATCCCACCCTCAGTTTCCAAGAACATACTAAAAAAGTCGCGGGCACTTGTTTTGGTCTTCTGCGGGGTCTTAAGTTATTGCTGAGGTTTTTTAACCCGCCTACACGCCAACTGATTGTCCAGTCTGCCATCTTATCCAGACTGGACTACGCTAACTCGCTCCTCTTAGGAGCCAATCAGGCTGAGGTAATGCGATTACAGCGTGTGCAGAACGCGGCTGCCAGAGCCCTCTTAGGGCTCCCACGTCACTGTTCCGCCACTGACGCCGTTCGGCGACTTCACTGGCTTCCGGTGGCTAAACGGATCCAATTTAAGGCACTTTGCCTATCTTTTAAGATCCTGAAACTAGCCTCACCCAGCCTCCTTGCCAATATGTTAACCCCCTACGAACCCACGCGCGAGCTGCGATCCTCGGGGCAGTACTTGAGTCACTGTCCCCCGGGTGAAGCGTGTCCGGGCCGGTGGTCGATCTTTCCACTACATGGCCGCTAAACTATGGAATTCTCTGCCCCCTCAGATTCGCTGCTTAAATCACTTGTTGGTTTTCAGGAAAGCAATTAAGACCTTTCTCTTTTCGCCAGCTTAGGCTGCCTGTTCTTTTTTCCCGTTGCTTACCTGTCTCTCCTGTACTCTGCTACTCTCTGTGGTTGGCAGCGCCGGGACGCCTCTTTGCTGGGGCAGCTGCGCGCTATATAAATCTGGTTAACATTAACAACTGAGGTAGGCAGAGTGTTTATAAATATCTGGTTCTTCCCTACGGTCTAGCACCAAGTCCAACAGGCTATGCACAGGGGAGTAAGAAAACACCTTATCTGTCGGCTGGTGATGCTCTCAGACCTCTAATAACCAAGATTGCTTTCACCCATTTTATCGTACTTTCCATGTTTTGCATAACATCTGGTCTTGGTGGGTGTTTGTCCATTCTCCCTATCCAATATGCAATTAAAATGTCGCACCCTCATGATCCTCGTATTTTTATATGAGACAATATATCTCATCACTTTAGGGAAGAAAAGACTGCCATTCACATTAGGTGCATAAGTATTTACAAAGCAGGTTTTAAACCCGTCCAATACACCCATCACAATCACATATCTACTCATAAGTCTGAAATCACAGCCCTGTCTGAAAAAGGGAACCCAGGTGCTATCCATGTCACTACCCCTAGCATAATTAGGATATGTAGCTGCAAACAAGTGACCGCTTCCCTTTTTCACCAATTTCAAAACCTCTGCACTCAGCAGATGGGTCTCCTGCCGTAGTGCCACTTGCATTTCTCCGGAGGTACAAGTACACCAGATAACTCTTAGGACAATAATTTAGCCCGCTAACGCCCCATGCGAGTAATAATCCATACACTATTTATTATTGCGAATATGCAAAATCAGATCAGTTCCTCGCAGCTAACAATCGGACCTCTCTACTACTCAGGTAGTCAGTTCACTTCTTGTCCATTGGAGTTTTCCATAGACATTACTGGTTGCACATTTAAACAAGAAACAGTTCCCTTCCTACCTCTAAAGTGAACCTATCCCCCTCCGCTACCACATGGGCAGACACTAAACTGTCCCAAACTTGTTGCCAGTCCAGGTGTATCTCAAAATTGCCCATGCTAATGAGCAATAGTGTACTAAACCCCTTCACCCCTGCTCTACTTCCAACCCTCAAACCCAAAATAAGTCTCCTCTGTTTGAAAAAGCAAAGGGAAAAAGGGCGAATATTCACAGGCAGCAATTGACCAGCCCGGTATACCCTACCAGGGCCTACTATATAAGTGCAAGTCACCCAGCATTAACCTCTCTATAGGGATGAGCCAAGCGTTCAAATATAATCTCTTTCCTCTCCCTAGCAGAGATGGGCAGAACAAAGTACAAAAGGTAACTCATTTAACCCCAGATATTCATAACCAAACACCAGTTTACCTTAAATGTTCCCAATTTTCTCCCCGGACCCGGCTATGTCAAAATAATAAGCTAAATATAGGATCTGCTATTATTGTCAAAGCATGGCAGAGTGCAACTTTGGATCAAGACCATAATGTCAGGTCATAGTGTGATCAAACAATTGCTGAGATGTAGTTTCCCACTCTATTGTCGCCGCACTCTCCTCTAGCATAGATTCAGGGCAATCATTAAGATTATCTGGATCCGAGGAGAAGGATGCATCCATGCTGTCCATTGTGACATCCTTGCGTATTGTTATTTAGGGGATTAGCTGAGGTCCAGTTCCACCGCGCCTGGACCTCCTATTTCTGTTATGTACTGTTCCCCAAGGAGAGTTCCTCTCCCCAAGATGATGGGGCTCTCCCAGTCGGGGATTGGCTTTGTCCCAACTTTCTAGGCAGGTCCACACATCTTCAGGGCACTCAAACAAAATTACTTTTGCCCTGGGCTATCACACTGAGGTGAGCTGGGAAGAGCAGCATGTATTGAAAACAATAACCCAGAGTTTTTGTTCCACTTCTACGTAGAATTTCCTCTGCGAATGAGCTTTTTTAGTATGTGCACTGTATATCGCTAGAGTCTGGTTCTCAAAAGTAAAACATGCCCCTTCCCTGGAAGCTTTCAGGATACAATCTTGATCTTTGTGGTTCAGGATATAATCTATTAAAAGCCAGCGGCAGACGCACTCTCAGGGATCTGCACCCTCTTTTCAGTGTGAACCTATCCGACAGGCTCTCAGGTCGCGGTTTACTTCTTATCCATCCTTCGAAGAAGGACTTCACATCAGTGCCCTCTGCTTGCTCTGGAAAGTCCAGAAACCTCAGGTTGTCACGGCAGGAATAGTTTTTGGCATCCGTCTCCCTTTCCTCTAGGACCTTCGTTGCTGTTGTAAGTTTAACCATCTGTTCCTTTAGCACTTTTACTTCTGCTTGAAGGTCCGACACAAAGCTTTCATCTGCTTGGGCTCGGTCTGCAACCTCCCACAGTTCCGCTCGCACTAAATTTACGTCAATTGAGACTGCCTCTATTATAACTTTGAATACTTTTGAGCTTCCTCTAAAATTATCTTATCTTTTAAAGTTTACAGTGGGAGAGCAGTGACCATTTACCAATTAAATGGTCATTGAAATTGCGTTCAGATAACAGGATGGCTTTCAGAGCAAACTCTTAAAATTAGGCATGGCTCTCAATGGGAAAAAAGGAAAACAGTCAACTGGTCATTATTACAAAGGAAACTTGACAAATTATTTTCCCACCACTGAATAAGATCAAGGACTGCTAAGTGCATTTATAATAAAATACATTTTTTTAAAAGATGGAACAAATAGAAGAGGTGTTGTTGACAGCAGTTAAAGGCAAGAAATACAACGTGCCATTGGTCAGCAAGGAATGTCGAGCAAAACGCACTAAGGTCTGCAATGTATTTAGAAAGCTACTAAGGCATAATTGCCCATGATTAAGCCTCAGTACACTGCATTGATGAAAGAGTATAAACAGCTTAAAAAAAACAGAAAGACATCCGCCAGACTTAGAGCCTGAAAAACACTGTTAGAGGCACTTAAAACTAATGATACTTAAACATTTGAGGGTCCTAGTTAGCAATAGGAGTTTTGAGGCTGAGGAAGGAATTCCTTCCCAAATTAACAGCTTTCAATGGGAAGAATACCTGTATGGACAGTCAAGTCTCAAACTCTACGATACAAAAATTACCAGGTCTCTTTCAATGGAATCTTTGCTTTAGCAAGTTAGGTATTACAGAAATTATTTCATATTTAATATCAAATTAATCTGCTGATCTGAACAGGATAAGTAGTGTGTTATAAATAAAAAGACCTGGCTCGCTGAGCAAAGTGTTTGTTCCCTTATTCGAAATCCATGCAATTATCAGCCAATCTCTGTGACAGCTGGACGGATCACAGATAACTTCAGTGCTAAAAAAAAACAAAAAGGTGACCCTTTCAATCCCTTAGACTTATTGTTTAATTTCCTTACTGGATGTCAGTTATAAAATTCTGCACACATTTTTTTTCATGCAACCTGGCACTAATCCCAAAAGAACAAGAAGGGTTTCAACCAGACCAATAGGCAACCCACCACATGGTCTCATGAAATCATATTTTACATTGTTTTTCTGAGGCATGCACAATAGACATTTGTTTTGTTGACTTCAAGTTTGCATTTGATGGATGGAGGTCTTACAAGGACGAAGCGTTTTTTTTTTTTTGGTATTTGTATAGCGCATAATCACCAGCGGTCTCTTAGCGCTTATGAGAGGGTGGCTAAACCCTACCAACGGCTATCTGTCAGTGCGCCTGGTCAGAGCATGTATTATTCCCAGGCCGCCGCGAACAATAGGGGTTTAAGCTTTTTCCTAAATGGAAGAAGAGAGGTTTCCCTACATAGGCTTTCTGGTAGCTTGTTCCATAGGTGGGGAATCAAAACTGAAAAGGCTCGTCCGCCCATGGTGGTTTTATTGAATCGCGGACAGGACAGGAGGCCTGCCTCAAACGAGTGGAGGTTACGTCCTGGCACGTAGCTCCTAAGGCGATCCTTGATGTATGCTGGTGCCTGCCCATAGAGAGCTTTATGAGCGATACAGAGGCCCTTAAACCTGGCTTGCTGCTTGATAGAGAGCCAGTGCAGCTGCTGCAACAGTGGTGCTGCATGTGAGAGTCTTGGGAGTTTAAAAATCAATCTTGTGCTTCGTTCATTACTTGCAGCTTACCAAGCAGCTTGTCCGGTAGCCCGATGTACAGGGCATTGCCGTAATCCAAACGTGACACAATCAGTGCCGACACCACTGTGCGCAGGGTTGAAAATGAAAGGAGAGGTGCCAGTTTCCTAAGTTGTCTCAGCAGGCCCACACAAGTCCAAACCACGGTGGACACTTGATTTGACAATGTGAGCTTGGCATCTAATTTGATGCCTAAGCTCTTTACGACCGGTACCGGTGTGGGCGTAGCACCAAACTCTTGTGGCCAGAAGAGGTTGGTCCAGGGGTTACCTCCTGTGGTGATAGCTAGTACCTCTGTTTTATCAGGGTTAACTTTGAGCGAGTTGGCAGTCATCCAGTTAACTGTATATCTAAGGATACTTTGTACACAACATTGGGCTTGAAGGGACCTGTCAATTCGGAGGATCAATTGGGTGTCATCCGTGTAATTAAACACTTGACAGTCCATTAGAGCCAAGGCTGCCACCAATGGCTGGAGATAAATGTTAAAAAGAAGTAGGGACAGTGTAGAACCCTGCGGAACTCCGCAGGTCAGTGCACCTTTACTCGAAGCTGGACAGGCTGGGAGTGTCAAGCAGTCTTCTTTCACTGTTGGTAGTATTTCACACCAACACTTGGCCTCAAGTTAACCAGATGGCTGGGCAAACAAGAACTTGCTGCACATCCGTCTCAAATGGCTTAAAAAAAGGGCACATTTTGGCTCTTTTGCCTTTTTCTATTTCTAGGGTATCTGCCTGCAACATTTAAGTAGTCATTTGCCAATCCCCCACCCGAATTAACGGTAGCTCAGTGAATGGATTACTTTATGCAGACCATCTTGCAGGATTTGATAGAACTGCCTCCAACTTATAACATCAGCTAATTTCACTTGCAGAGTACAGCAAGGCAAATAATCTCATTATTAACATTAAGAAAACCCAGGCCATGCAGACTGGTGGGAACAATTTCTCTTTTATACTGTACATAAAATAATGTAAAACTTGAGGCTGTTGACACAAGTATTTGAGAGATATAATCAGTCAGTAAATTCTTTATTCAGCCAGTACAAGACCATAAAAGCACATGAAAAAAGACATCAGTATTGCACGATAAAAAAAAAAAAATCACTTTTGAAAACAGACTTCCATAATTTGCTATACCATAAGAAATAAAAACAAAGACGCACGTTAGTAAAGGTATCTAAATACATTATATCAGGTTGCCCGAACGTAATCCATATAACAAAAAACTCAATTAAGGGCACGCTTTGTTAAACGGAAACACATTAAGGGTACTTCATCTCTAACAAGCAATCTAAACAAACTTGATATTTAGACAATGAGATTTTAGGTATAAAATGTGTTTTAAAAAATTATAAAATCCCAATCGCTGAATCAAGGAGATAAAACTATACTTGATAACATTACATTAAAAACAAAATTATTATGCTTACAAGGATACTATGCAGCGGGTCAGGGAAGAGGTCGTAAAGTTAGCCTGTTTATGAAGCGGATTTCCTTCTTATTTTTAACGCAGAGGAAATATAGCTAATAACTGAGTAACACACCAACTGGGAATCTAAATGCTATAAATAATGCAACCCTTCTTTGTGTGCACTAAACTTTGTGTGGCGTAAAAGTGGACATAAAAACGCGATCTCAGTATATGGTACAGTGTGCAAAAAAAGCATTGAGTGCATCGTAGATTAGGGAGAAACAGAATCACAAGGGCAACATGGGAGAGAGGCGAACCACGAACCAGTTAATGAGAATGCTACAAAACAATGGACTGTACTTAATCTCAAATGTGTGAGATAGATTCTACTTCGGGGTTCACTACCCAGGATAAGTACGGTTCCATCCCCGCTGAAGTTGAAATTGGCACGTATCGAAGGGCCGATGCAATTTCTTGAGACCTTACTATACTGGGATTTTTCCTGTCACAAGAAAACATTTGCTTCACCACCTCCTTGGAATGGACGCCAATACTAACTGGTGAATCAAAAAAAGTGTTCAACCCAAGTTCTTGAAAGGCTTGCTTGACATATGCACGCCAAGGAATAGAAGTCATATTGCTTAAATGAGAGATATATTCAATAATAAGCTGAATTTTGCCGAACATATACGGCACTACCACAATTTTTACTATCATTATGGTGGGAGGATGGCCACTGTGTTTTTAAAAGCATATTCTGCTAAAATAGATCCTATTTTCAAATACTGCATCACAGGGATATTACTGGGTTAAGTAACTGATTTTAAAAGATTTGAAGGATAGGCATTTTGTTAAGTCTTGGGCTTGCCCCACGGTATCAGTTTTGAGGCATTATGCCTCAAACTAGTTCATCACATTTTAAAAAGGAGATGACCTGCATACATTTTTAAATTTTGCTAACCAAAGAGGGGAATGTTAGTATAGCTAGGCAGTGTCTGTTGGACTTGGGTAAAAGTCAGAGCATGCATGACTGTAAAAGGAGAACAGAAATTGAATACCTGTTTAAAGATTATGGCACGCATAAAATACTGCAAGATCTATTGCGTGGTAATCCTGTATTTTTTTTTTTTTAAATGTACTAAAACAGCTACTAAAGGTAAAATCATTGCACGGATTATATTGCAAGTTAAAATACTTTAATACTGTATTACAGGATCAAGCACAAGATTGGGAAAGGAGACCACTTTTTTTTATTTTAAATCACCAATTCTATTTTACTCCATCATTAATACTTAGCAGTAATACTGCTAAGGCTGGGTGTGTACAATAATTTACACTGTATCGCCAATAGAGGAATTATCTTCTGCTGCTACCAATCCCATCTGTCACACTTTTTAGCTAACATCTAGATATTATAGGTCTCCTCTTGCTAAATGAAAGAAAAGAGCTTTTTAAAACCTGTTCTTAGTGAGAGTGGACTTCGGTCTGTAAAAACGATATTTGAAAATTTATTTGCACATGCTCTCTTTTTAATGTCATTTTTAAAATAAACTTTTCTTTTAGTATTTTCTTTTTATTGTTAATGTTTGGTATTACTTTTTTATAATTGTCCAATCATTTTAATACACATTTAAAAGCGCAAGGTATTTCTAATAAACTTTATTTTTCATTCATTCATACATGCAGAGTGATGTACTAGTGAATACAAGATAACAATTTTTTTTTTAGCCCGAGGGATGAGAAGTGAGGCATGTCACAAACAGAACATGGGAATAATCTAAGGTGGCTCCTCCTAATGAAGTACACTTCTCTGCACAGATGATAATGATGTTGAAGTGATCATCCCTTCTTTGAGAATTTCTTGGTAATTTTATATGTTCTCCCTTATTTCTCAAATTGTTTGAGAGTTCCATAATGATCAGATGGACCCTGGATGTACGGTTAAAGAACACCCCAAAAGCGTCCCACTTTTTTAAAAATTGCCAAAGGTGCCCCAAGATTAAATATAACAAGCAAAATCCTTGGGTCTGAAAAAAAGAGCACACAAAGAAGAGGAAGAAGACACTGACAATATCACACAGAACTAACTGTGGGATGATCGCTTTTTAGGACGAAATCCCTCACCCACCGAAGGTGGCATGCTTCATCATTTGGGATTCTCCTCTCAGAGGAAACCTGGTTCCTCTGAGGTCTACAACCCCCTCTCTAAGAGGGAGGAGCACAGGGATGTTTTGAAGTCTACTCTACACGGATTTACTAAATCAACTAAATGAGAGACAAAGTGTAGGTGAGGGCGCAGCGCAAAAGAAGAAATAACGTGAAGGGAGTGATGTTAAAACTAGCTAGAGAGAATACGACACATCCTTTATTCATATATTCTCACTGCCAGGATTAAAAACAGTGCACCTGCGGTATAGATTTAAACCGCATGTGTCAGACGAAATAGTGTGGTCAACATGTTTTCAGCCATAAAAACACAATGTGTCAAGGCTTTCGTCAGGACCCTATAGATGCTGCTGCTCAGTGATGTGATTTACAAAAGAAAATTAAAATCAGATACGGAACCAAAGGCACTTGTGGTTCTTGTTCTCAGAAAGGTGACTGTACCTAATGGGAAAAGATACAGACACACGTAATAAAGTCAGTGGCTTACAACAAAACACAAAAATGTAAGTGGGATCAACAGATACCTCTCCTTACACCATACATGTGTATAGACAGTAAGATAAACATCAATTTCTTACCCGTAACAACTGGGTAGAAGGCTTCACCTCAACCTGGCAACAGCTCAGGATAGGGGCACCGCTCTATAGAAAAGTGAGGAGGGTGCAAGTGTCAAAAAGAGCACTGTTCGGGCGTATATTATCACACGATATTTAAAGTAATAAGCAAACATGAGTCAAAAAGAGAGAGATCTATGTAAAAAACCGGAGTTCATTAAAACTACATGTTAACAGATCCATTCACCCGGTTCCGGCAGAGTGTGGGGTAGGTCTACCGCGAGCGGACGGAGCGATACACGACACTGAACCCGACAGTGTTTACGCCTGCTGTGACACCTTGAGGCTTTGACATGACCCTATTTGGGCATTGAATTGGATCAACAGGTACCACTTTAAAGGGTGCTGTATGGGTGGTCATTATATTGTGTACTGAACAGACCACCGACCATAAAGTGTAGATTATTTAAGATTCGGTCCTGAAGAATTGCCGTTAACTTAACAAAAGGCAAGAAACATGTTGACCTGAGTTTGAGCACACAACTCTGCAATCCTTGAGCAGACGCGTGCGTCTCTTACTGGTTTTTAACCAGGTTAGTGACCATTGTCATTAAAATAGTTTTGGATGGATCACTAATTCCTGTTTTAGACAGCACATACTACACACTTTTCACATCTACACTCATTAGGGCCCTCACTCGCACTTCACCCAACGGCTAAGAAAAAGATCTCCGCAAAGAAGGCCCCATCACGGGTGCCGATCGGGTATTGCAGCGCCGACCCGATAAGGAGCAGACCCAGTGATGAAGCATGACACTTAGCTGGCTGGGTGTGTGAGGGTCTTTTTCTGAAAGGAGAAAAGATTTTCTTCGATCTTTATGAACACCCACCTTATTGTTTTTCACGTATCCAATGTTCTGTAGGATCTCTTTAGGAACAGCATACCTCTTCTTGTTGTAGTTCCGTGGGCCTGTATGCTGGACCTATTCAAGTGGCCCGTAGTCCCTCCTTTTTGTCTTAACAGATCCTTCACCACAGAAGCTGGAACGACAGTGTGAACGTGTAGGTTCAGTCACTTAATCAACATTAATGGTGGAAATCTAGATGCTTAGATGTTTGCAAAGACACGCTTTCTGTCAATAGTCTTATTAGCAAGCAAACAGTACCCTTGGCTAAGAAGAACTTATCAAGGGTTAAAACATTACGTACCTCTCCGATATATCACACTCTCTATTGGCAATAGCCAGTTCAGAGTGCAGTAATTAAGAGCAAACTCAACCCCATATAATAAAGTCAAGGGAACTGTAAGTACTAACATCAAGCGTCTTGTGCCCACATCACTCACCTATCCGTCGGTACCCCAAACGGTACAGAGCCTGCGACCGGAGGTGAAAGTCGACAGATGGGTCGCGCTTTAAATACGGGATCCGAGAAGTTAAACTCGGAACCGGTGTGTATTCCCGATTGATCTGGATGCAACAGCGCATGCGTGTGACAGTGTCACACTAATCTGGCGCGCATGCGTGCAACATCGGGTGCCTGCCGGGATATGTAGTTGAAGTCTAATACCTGCCGTAATGTGGCTAGAATGCTGTGTCTGTTCAATCTAATTATGATCACAACCACAGTTTGACATAAAGCCAACATAAAAAACTGCCGTATGTGCCAACAACCAGCTACAAGTAAAGGACGGACTAAGACTTAGAACCCCTGACGTGCAGGGATAACAGATGCCACCAACGAGGGACATCACTGCTGGTTTGCAGAAAAGGGGGTAGAAAAAGACAGAAAAACCCCTTCAAATCAACAGTCCCAAAAAAAATTCTATTTTATTTTTTCCAAATGACATGCAATGATGTCAGATAAGTGGAAGGGCATTCATGCTATATTACCAATATACCCTCTGCTTTATTCCTTGTTATCAACGCATAGATGTAAGATGTTAATAACGCTGTTACAAGAGTTGATGTTGAATGCATGAAAGGGCAGTATGATTAATAAAAGTACCATCGTGAGTGCCTACTTTGTTGCTCATCTGAATGTAGCCAACTCTCCCAAATGATGTCGAAACAACTTATAAGGAAACCCAGGGAATTTCATCATTCAAACCCACACTATCACTCTTAAGCCTATGTACCCATCGTTGCTCTCGTCTAAAGAGGTATGTAGAGATGTCTAATGTGGGCAGGAATGTGCAGTTTTTCTAACACCGTCCATTTCAGATCTTCTGGGGAATGGTTGGTTTCTAGAAAGTGATTTGTCAGTTTGGTAGCAGCTTTCTTACACCGAATGGTGCTCTTATGTTCTAAAATACGGGTTTTCACCTTCCGGGTGGTCATGCCCACGTATCGTAAAGAACACAGGCAGGTAATCATGCATACCAGTTTATCACCGTTACAATTCGTATGCTGTAACTGCATCCATGGTTGTGGGGTCCCGATATCGATGGAGACCGTGTGTTCTGTGTGTGGGCAAACAGCACACATTCCACAAGGGAAATGACCTTTTACAGCAGGTAAATTCCAGAGCGTGTTCTGGTCCCTTGATTTTCTGTTGAGTGGGCGTGTGTGCACCAACTGATCCTTGATATTCATGCTCCGCTTGAAGGCAAACAGTGGTCGGGGTATGTTGGTAGTCCCAATTTTCAGTAATTTCCAATTATGAAGAATGCTCTTTTTGATTTTGTTGGAGAAACTGCAAAAGGTGTTTACACATGTCAGTCTGGCATTGGCTTCCTTCGGTGTGCTAACTTCAATGAGTGCTGCCCTGTTATTATTGGATGCACGTTTCATCAATGTTTTTATCAGTTTTTTCGGATAGTTCCTCACACCAAGTTGGAGAGCTAGATTCTGAGCATGTTCTTGATATTTAGAGGTAGAAGAACAATTCCTCTTAATCCTCAAAAACTGCCCAAAGGGCAGATTA
This sequence comes from Calotriton arnoldi, assembly GCA_963921515.1. Classification (NCBI taxonomy): domain Eukaryota; kingdom Metazoa; phylum Chordata; class Amphibia; order Caudata; family Salamandridae; genus Calotriton; species Calotriton arnoldi. The sequence goes on along the minus strand of CAWUFW010001544.1, from coordinate 2,219,839 downwards.
TCACAAAGAGCTTTGGGGTGATAGCTCTTGTATGATAACAGGGAGTTCCTGGCCATGGATTTTCTAAAAAGTTCAGTACCCAAACCACCACCTTCAGGAAAGATGCGAATATCCAAGAAGGGTAAGCGGATGTTGCTATATTCACAAGTAAATTTATGGAAATCATTCCTGTTATTCAACCACGTCTGGAATTCAGTGATGGTGATAGGAGTGCCCCTCCAGATGACAAACACATCGTCAATATAACGTTTCCATACAAGTAGGTGATCTTTATATGGATTGTCATCAGAAAAAATGTGATCCTGTTCAAAAAGGTGTACATAAAGATTAGCCAGACTGGGAGCGAAAACGCTCCTCATGGATGTACCCGAGATTTGAAGGAATAGTTGCTCCTCATATTGAAAGAAACTCTTTCATAGCTAGACGCGCACACCTCATAATGAATTAAACTGGAGTGATGGTATCCAAAGTTCTGTTCTCAAGAAGGGTTTGTATGGCCGCTAGTGTCTCGTCTTGAGGAATACAAGTGTACAAAGACCCCACGTCGAAGGAGACAAGATAGTCTCTGGTGGTGTCAAACGGAGTCTAGCCCAGAAGTCGAAGAACATCCTTAGTGTCCTGTAAATATGTTGGCATTTCCATCACAATAGGTCGAAGGAAATGATCCACAAAAGTAGAAAGAGGTTCTAAAAGTGATCCCAAGCCGGAGATGATGGGACGACCGGGAGGAGGTCTCTGTTCCTTGTGGACTTTGGGCAAAGCATAAAAGTATGTAATCACAGGATGCGCCTTCACTAGAAAAGAGGCTTCTTGAGTGGTAATCCAACCATTGGACTTAGCCTCATCTACTAGCATCTTGATCTCAGATTGTAACCTCTTCGTGGGATCTTCTCTCAAAGGTTTGTAGAACCTGGTGTTACCCAGCTGTCTTAAACATTCGGTGCGGTAGGCCGATGTGTCCAACAGGACAATGGCACCGCCCTTGTCAGCCGGCTTGATTGTAATTGAAGTGTCACTCGCCAGTGTCTTCATCGCCAGTTGTTCTTGTCTCGTTAGGTTCTGGTATGGTCTCTCCTCTCCATCACAAATGGTATTGACCGGAGCCATCACGGCTTTCACAAAGGTCAATACCTGCGGGGGAATCCGATGAGCAGGTGGATTGAAGGTGGACTCGTTCTTAAGCCCAGTATTGCTACATGTCTCCTCTGTTATTTCTTCTGGTTTGTCTCTGAAGAAAATGTTCAGGCGAATCTTCCGAAAGAACTGGGCTAGTTCTTGCTTGATCACAAAAGTGTCGCCTCTGTATGAAGGTACATAACCCAGTCCTTTATTCAGGAGAGCCAATTCGTCTGTACTCAGCTGTCGATTACTCAAGTTTATAACTAAATCGTCTCGTGGCTGCTCCCTGCTTGTGCTTCCGTCATGCTCCGTGTCGTCCGCGAGGATGGTGTAGGACCCCAATGCACGTGAGTTTGTTGGTTCCGACGTTTTCCTCTGGATCGGCCCCGGCCAGACCCTAAAAAAGGCTGGTTGGGGAAAAATTGTGGGTGAGATCTATATGGAGGGGTTGATTAGGATACCCAAATGGACCTGGTGGCCACCATTGTGGTTGTGGAGGCAGACCACCTCGAAAGCCTCTCCAGTTGACTCTACTTCTACGATTGTTTCCTCTATTCTTAGGGTCACCATGGCTTGAAGTATCAGAATCGCTGGACCAATCGTCACTTCCCGATGTCGAATAATTTGAGCCATATCTTCTACCCTTGTGGTTGAATGGTGTTGGGACAAAATTTTCACTGGTATATGGATACACCCTTTCCATCGAGAAACGTGCAAGATCCTTCTTATATTTGGTAATCTTTGCAGCTAGAATCGCGTCTTTAAACTCTCTGTTGGTTTTATTAGTCTCCTCAGCTTGTTTCTTAAAAAGAGTAGTAGAAATTGCCACTTTAATCTGAGATTCTAGAGTTTGTATTACTATAAGAATCGTATCTGCGATTCGTTTGGCGGTGTTAATAATAAGGATCAGCCAATCGGGGGTGCAGCGCCACGCCACGAGAGACCAATCCTTAAGAAATACTTTATCCTCCAAAAATAGGCGCAGTGCATTTGTGACTTAATCCTGTGGGGGCGCAATTCCCCCTCGGTTATTCTGTCATTATTGTTCCATGAATGTAAATGCGGGAATGAGATTTCTTTAAGATCAATAGTTTCGACCAATCGTCACCTTGTGTTGAAGTCCCACCCTGGAAAGTGTCTATAATACTCGGCGTGGTCAGAATAGATTGTGCCACAGTATCGTCAAAGGCTAAGCCCTGTCGTTCTACTATTCTCAAAAGAGAGTGCCAACAGATGGTCGGGTTTCAAACAGAGAATCTGTCAAAAAAATGACTCAAAAAAAATCTCCAAAAAGAGGTGAAAAGACAAAGAATCACCCTCTTGGGGATTCTGTAAATGTGGACCCGCAGCCGAGGTTGCTCAAAAACACTAAACAAAGGAAAGTTTGGAAGGAGGGTCCTAGGGAAAAGTTTTAAGACCTGCACAGGATTACATCCCCAGTTCAGTACATCAATATAACAAGCAAAATCCTTGGGTCTGAAAAAAGAGCACACAAAGAAGAGGAAGAGGACACTGACAATATCACACAGAACTAACTGTGGGATGATCCCTTTTAGGACGAAATCCCTCACCCACCGAAGGTGGCATGCTTCATCATTTGGGATTCTCCTCTCAGAGGAAACCTGGTTCCTCTGAGGGCTACAACCCCCTCTCTAAGAGGGAGGAGCACAGGGATGTTTTGAAGTCTACTCTACACGGATTTACTAAATCCACTAAATGAGAGACAAAGTGTAGGTGAGGGCGCAGCGCAAAAGAAGAAATAACGTGAAGGGAGTGATGTTAAAACTTGCTACAGAGAATACGACACATCCTTTATTCATATATTCTCACTGCCAGGATTAAAAACAGTGCACCTGCGGTATAGATTTAAACCGCATGTGTCAGACGAAATAGCATGATGGAAGCACAAGCAGGGAGCAGCCACGAGACGATTTAGTTATAAACTTGAGTAATCGACAGCGGAGTACAGACGAATTGGCTCTCCTGAATAAAGGACTGGGTTATGTACCTTCATACAGAGGCGACACTTTTGTGATCAAGCAAGAACTAGCCCAGTTCTTTCGGAAGATTCGCCTGAACTTTTTCTTCAGAGACAAACCACAAGAAATAACAGAGGAGACATGTAGCAATACTGGGCTTAAGAACAAGTTCACCTTCAATCCACCTGCTCATCAGATTCCCCCGCAGGTACTGACCTTTGAGAAAGCCGTGATGGCTCAGGTCGGTACCATTTGTGATGGAGAGGAGAGACAATACCAGAACCTAACGAGACAAGAACAACTGGCGATGAAGACACTGGCGAGTGACACTTCAATTATGATCAAACCGGCTGACAAGGGCGGTGCCATTGTCCTGTTGGACACATCGGCCTACCGCACCGAATGTTTAAGACAGCTGGGTAACACCAGGTTCTACAAACCTTTGAGAGAAGATCCCACGAAGAGGTTACAATCTGAGATCAAGATGCTAGTAGATGAGGCTAAGTCCAATGGTTGGATTACCACTCAAGAAGCCTCTTTTCTAGTGAAGGCGCATCCTGTGATTCCATACTTTTATGCTTTGCCCAAAGTCCACAAGGAACAGAGACCTCCTCCCGGTCGTCCCATCATCTCCGGCTTGGGATCACTTTTAGAACCTCTTTCTACTTTTGTGGATCATTTCCTTCGATCTATTGTGATGGAAATGCCAACATATTTACAGGACACCAAGGATGTTCTTCGACTTCTGGGCGAGACTCCGTTTGACACCACCAGAGACTATCTTGTCTCCTTCGACGTGGAGTCTTTGTACACTTGTATTCCTCAAGACGAGACACTAGCGGCCATACAAACCCTTCTTGAGAACAGAACTTTGGATACCATCACTCCAGTTTAATTCATTATGAGGTGTGCGCGTCTAGCTATGAAAGAGTTTCTTTCAATACGAGGAGCAACTATTCCTTCAAATCTCGGGTACATCCATGAGGAGCGTTTTCGCTCCCAGTCTGGCTAATCTTTATGTACACCTTTTTGAACAGGATCACATTTTTTCTGATGACAATCCATATAAAGATCCCATACTTGTATGGAAACGTTATATTGACTATGTGTTTGTCATCTGGAGGGGCACTCCTATCACCATCACTGAATTCCAGACGTGGTTGAATAACAGGAATGATTTCCATAAATTTACTTGTGAATATAGCAACATCAGCTTATCCTTCTTGGATATTCGCATCTTTCCTGAAGGTGGCGGTTTGGGTACTGAACTTTTTAGAAAACCCATGGCCAGAAACTCCCTGTATTCATACAAGAGCCATCACCCCAAAGCTCTTTGTGATAATCTGCCCTTCGGGCAGTTTTTGAGGATTAAGAGGAATTGTTCTTCTACCTCTAAATAACCAGAACATGCTCAGAATCTAGCTCTCCAACTTGGTGTGAGGAACTATCCGAAAAAACTGATAAAAACATTGATGAAACGTGCATCCAATAATAACAGCAAAAGACATACAATTGATGGACGGAATGCAGAACAAATCAAAACATTCACCCCCAGTCAAGAGATCCGGGTTAAATCCATCATTCTTTTGCTCACCATGCCACCCCAGTTTAGACCTGGCCATATGCAAATCAGTCTTGACCCTGCGCCTCATGGGAACAGTCCAGCCTGAACTGCCAAGCCAGGTCCTCCCTGGACCGGAAACAAGCATCCTAGGACCGGTTTCGGGGTTTCACCCCTCTTCAGCCAGGATAGCTTGATTCCAGTGGCACAGTGAGCCCAGGACCCATGTCTGGGCATACCTGGCGCACTTAGGGCGAGAAAGCAAAAGACATACAATTGATGGACGGAATGCAGAACAAATCAAAACATTCACCCCCAGTCAAGAGATCTGGGTTAAATCCATCATTCTTTTGCTCACCATGCCACCACAGTTTATGTTATGTTATGTTAAAACCACTTCTATAGCGCACGACTCACCCGGGGGCATCTCGGCGCTTGTGTTGAGACATACCTGAGGGACTGCCTAATGCCCTAGAACAAAAAGGCTTTCAGTTTTTTTCTGAAGGTGCTGTAAGAAGGGGTCTCACGGAGAGCCAGGGGCAACTTGTTCCAATATTTAGGAGCAAGCTGGGAGAAGGCTTTCCCCCCAGTACGCTTAAGGCGAATTCGGGGCACCTGTAAGATGGCAAGTGAGCTGGATCTGAGATTTCGGCATGGAACGTATTTTAAGAGTTTTCTCTGCAAGTACCGAGGCCCTTTGCCTCTGAGAGCGTTGTACGTGAGGCAACAGATTTTAAAATAGGATCGCTTCTTTACCGGTAGCCAGTGTAGTTCTCTCAGCAGAGGGCCGGACGAGGAGCCTGTAGGGCGGTTTAGAATTAGCCTTGCTGCCGTGTTCTGGATCACTTGTAGTTTGGCAAGCGAGGTCTCATCCGCCTCTGCCAATAGGGCATTTCCATAATCCATTTTGCTGATCACCATGGCTTGAACGAGGGTTCTGCGGGAGTTTATGGGCAAGTAAGGGAAAATCCTACGTAAAAGGCGCAGGACATAGTAGCAGGAGCTAGTAGTGGCATTTATGTGATTCTTCATTGTTAGTGATTGGTCCAATTTTATCCCTAAATTTTTCACAATTTTTCTGGGTACTGGGACCTCTCCCAATTGGGGGGGCCACCAGTCACCCGTCCAGATAGATGAGGCTTTCCCCATTAACATGATCTCAGTCTTACCAGGGTTCAATTGGAGGCAATTATCCGTCATCCAACTAGATATTGCAAGCATTCCTGTAGCAAAGCGGGTTTTCTCTGTCTCTAGGTTAGGACCAATTGTAAACATAACCTGGGTATCATCAGAATATGATATTATCTCGAACCCAAACTGTTCAACTATTTTTGCCAATGGGGCCATATAAACGTTAAATAGTGTGGGACTTAGACAGGACCCCTGCGGAACCCCCTTATCCAAATGCATTTTTTCTGACCGGTAGGGACCCAGAGTGATGGTTTGATATCTGTCAGATAAGAACTGCCGCAGCCATTTTAAGGCTGTATTTTGGATTCCACAGGCCAAAAGTCTGTCCACGAGTTTTGAATGCGAGATGGTGTCAAACGCCGCGGACAGATCTAATGGGATCAAAACTATTGATCCTCCAGAGTCCATTTCCTTTCTTAGGGAGTCAGTCACGGCCAGAAGGGCAGTCTCTGTACTGAATCCAGGTCGAAAACCTGATTGTGAGGGATCCAAGATATTGTTTGATTCCAGGTAGGACCCCAGCTGCTTATTTATTAGGCTTTCCAGTTGCTTACCCAACAAGGGAAGCAAGGAGATGGGGCGATAGTTGCTGAGGACCTGAGGATCTGCCGTCGGTTTCTTCAATATCGGCCGTACATAAGCTTCCTTCCAGGCCCTGGGAAAGCACCCTGATTGTATCGAGCAATTGTAAATTTTTAAAATCTCGGGGGCGCAGCAAGGGGCCAAAAGAGCCATCGTCTTGGGCGGACAGAGGTCCTGAGGTGAACCCGATTTGGCAGAGGCCAAGGAATGGAGGACCTCTTCTAATGTGAGCATTTCGAAACAGTTCAGAGTACAGGATACTTCTGCTTATGGCTCCTCAGGTCTGTGCTCTTGCTCTGGGTTCATTTGAGGAGCAGTAGGGAAATTATCATAGATTTTTCCAATCTTCTCCTCAAAGTGAACAGCTATTGAATTGCAAAGTTTTTGGGATTCCATTGGAGCTTGGCTGCACACTTGTGGAGACACAAACTCCTTTACTATGGAGAAGAGGGTTTTAGATGAATAACTGGCATGTTCAATTTGGTTTGAGATAAAAATCTGTCTAGCAGTTTTTATGCTCTGATAATCAGGGCTTGCTTGTATCGTTGTCTATCTTGGGGGTCTTTGCTACTCCGCCAGGTTCTCTCCAAAGTTTTACATTTAGTTTTCCCAATTTTTAAGTCTGGTGTATACCATGGGGCAGACGGGCGTCGCTGTAGAGTGCCGTAATTTTTAGATGGAATTACTGCATCCAATGCAGTCACAAAAGCGGAGTTATACCCCTCCAACAGTCTAGCTACATCCGGGTCATTCTCAGATAATTTATATTGAAAAGCCTCGCTAAAGTTTTCTGGAGTTAGGTTGTGCCATGGTCTGCGCACCTCTTCTTTTTTTTTCTTTCGACCTAGATGTACTGCTAGATCCTCCTTGCCTGATGATTGAATTATAAACATGATCATAGAATGATCTGTCCACAGTTGGGGGCTGGGGGAATTACAGGTAAGGTGGTCAGTACTGGAAAAATTTAGGTCTAGTGTATGTCCGGCCCGATGCGTTGGGCCTTTAACTCTTTGAGTAAGGCCTAATAGGCCTAAATTATCTAAGAATTTATTTACTACCGAATTAGTAAGGTCCTCTCCATGAAAGTTAAAATCACCTAGTAGGAGAAATTTTTTTGATGCAAGAACGTGTGTCGCTATTAGTTCAACCAATTGGTCACTAAAATTGGCCTTATAGCCTGGGGGACGGTAGATCAGTGCTCCATTCCAACTGTCTGTGGGTGATATGGTAATCTTATATGCAAATCAGTCTTGACCCTGCGCCTCATGGGAACAGTCCAGCCTGAACTGCCAAGCCAGGTCCTCCCTGGACCGGAAACAAGCATCCTAGGACCGGTTTCGGGGTTTCACCCCTCTTCAGCCAGGATAGCTTGATTCCAGTGGCACAGTGAGCCCAGGACCCACGTCTGGGCATACCTGGCGCACTTAGGGCGAGAAAGCAAAAGACATACAATTGATGGACGGAATGCAGAACAAATCAAAACATTCACCCCCAGTCAAGAGATCTGGGTTAAATCCATCATTCTTTTGCTCACCATGCCACCCCAGTTTAGACCTGGCCATATGCAAATCAGTCTTGACCCTGCGCCTCATGGGAACAGTCCAGCCCGAACTGCCAAGCCAGGTCCTCCCTGGACCGGAAACAAGCATCCTAGGACCGGTTTCGGGGTTTCACCCCTCTTCAGCCAGGATAGCTTGCTTCCAGTGGCACAGTGAGCCCAGGACCCACGTCTGGGCATACCTGGCACACTTAGGGCGAGAAAGCAAAAGACATACAATTGATGGACGGAATGCAGAACAAATCAAAACATTCACCCCCAGTCAAGAGATCTGGGTTAAATCCATCATTCTTTTGCTCACCATGCCACCCCAGTTTGGTATCGCTTTGTTCGCCCTAAGTTGGCAGGGTATGCCCAGACGTGGGTCCCTTGCTCACTTTGCCACTGGATTCAAGCTAGCCTGGCTGATGACGGCTGATTAGCCAGAAACCGGTCCCAGGATGCTTGTTTCCGGTCCAGGGAACACATGGCTTGGCAGTTCGGGCTGGACTGTTCCCATGAGGCACAGGGTCAGACTGATTTGCATATGGCCATGTCTGAACTGGGGTGGTGGAGTGAGCTAAAGAATGATGATGGATTAAACCCAGATCAGTTGACTGGGGGTGAGTGTTTGATTTGCTCAAGCGCTCCGTCCATCATCCCCTTTAGTATATCCAATAATAACAGGGCAGCACTCATTGAAGTTAGCACACAGAAGGAAGCCAATGCCAGACTGACATGTGTAAACACCTTTTGCAGTTTCTCCAACAAAATCAAAAAGAGCATTCTTCATAATTGGAAATTACTGAATATTGGGACTACCAACATACCCCGACCACTGTTTGCCTTCAAGCGGAGCATGAATATCAAGGATCAGTTGGTGCACACACGCACACTCAACAGAAAATCAAGGGACCAGAACATGCTCTGGAATTTACCTGCTGTAAAAGGTCATTTCCCTTGTGGAATGTGTGCTGTTTGCCCACAAACAGAACACACGGTCTCCATCGATATCGGGACCCCACAACCATGGATGCAGTTACAGCATACGAATTGCAACAGTGATAAACTGATTTACATGATTACCTGCATGTGTTCTTTACGATACGTGGGCATGACCACCCGGAAGGTGAAAACTCGTATTTTAGAATACAAGAGCACCATTCGGTGTAAGAAAGCTGCTACCAAACTGACAAATCACTCTCTAGAAACCAACCATTCCCCAGAAGATCTGAAATGGACGGTGTTAGAAAAACCGCACATTCCTGCCCACATTACAGACATCTGTACATACCTCTTTAGACGAGAGCAACGATGGGTACATAGGCTTAAGAGTGATAGTGTGGGTTTGAATGATGAAATTCCCTGGGTTGCCATATAAGTTGTTTCGACATCATTTGGGAGAGTTGGCTACATTCAGATGAGCAACAAAGTAGGCACTCACGATGGTACTTTTATTAATCATACTGCCCTTTCATGCATTCAACAACAACTCTTGTAACAGCGTTATTAACATCTTACATCTATGCGTTGATAACAAGGAATAAAGCAGAGGGTATATTGGTAATATAGCATGAATGCCCTTCCACTTATCTGACATCATTGCATGTCATTTGAAAAAAAGAATTTCGAAACATTTTTTGGGACTGTTGATTTGAAGGGGTTTTTCTTTCTTTTCTACCCCTTTTCTGCAAACCAGCAGTGATGTCCCTCGTTGCTGGCATCTGTTATCACTGCACGTCAGGGGTTCTAAGTCTTAGCCCGTCCTTTACTGGTAGCTGGTTGTTGGCACATACAGCAGTTTTTTATGTTGGCTTTATGTCAAACTGTGGTTGTGATCATAATTAGATTGAACAGACACAGCATTCTAGCCACATTACGGCAGGTATTAGACTTCAACTACATATCCCGGCAGGCACCCGAAGTTGCACGCATGCGTGCCAGATTAGTGTGACACTGTCACACGCATGCGCTGTTGCATCCAGATCAATCAGGAATACACACTGGTTCCGAGTTTAACTTCTCGGATCCCGTATTTAAAGCGCCGCCCATCTGTCGACTTTCACCTCCGGTCGCAGGCTCTGTACCGTTTGGGGTACCGACGGATAGGTGAGTGATGTGGGCACAAGACGCTTGAGGTTAGTACTTACAGTTCCCTTGACTTTATTATATGGGGTTGAGTTTGCTCTTAATGACTGAACTCTGAACTGGCTATTGCCAATAGGGAGTGTGATATATGGGAGAAGTACGTAATGTTTTAACCCTTGATAAGTTATTCTTAGCCAAGGGTACTGTTTGCTTGCTAATAAGACTATTGACAGAAAGCGTGTCTTTGCAAACATCTAAGCATCTAGATTTCCACCATTAATGTTGATTAAGTGGCTGAACTTACACGTTACGTTCACACTGTTATTCCAGCTTCTGTGGTGAAGGATCTGTTAACATGTAGTTTTAATGAACTCCGGTTTTTTACATAGATCTCACTCTCTCTTTTTGACTCATGTTTGCTTATTACTTTAAATATCGTGCGATACTATACGCCAGAACAGTGCTCTTTTTTACATTTGCACCCTCCTCACTTTTCTATAGAGGGGTGCCCCTATCCTTAGCTGTTGCCAGGTTGAGGTGAAGCCTTATTCCCAGTTGTTACGGGTAAGAAATTGATGTTTATCTTACTGTCTATACACATATAGGGTGTATGGTGTAAAGAGAGGTATCTGTTGATCCCACTTACATTTTTATTGTGTTTTGTTGTGAGCCACTGACTTTATTACATGTGTGTCTGTATCTTTTCCCATTAGGTACAGTCACCTTTCTGAGAACAAGAACTGCAAGTGCCTTTGGTTCCGTATCTGATTTTAATTTTCTTTTGTAAATCACATCACTGAGCAGCAGCATCTATAGGGTCCTGACGAAAGCCTCGACACATTATGTGTTTTTATGGCTGAAACATGTTGACCACACTATTTCGTCTGACACATGCGGTTTAAATCTATACCGCAGGTGCACTGATTTTAATCCTGGCAGTGAGAATATATGAATAAAGGATGTGTCGTATTCTCTCTAGCTAGTTTTAACATCACTCCCTTCACGTTATTTCTTCTTTTGCGTTGCGCCCTCACCTACACCTTGTCTCTCATTTAGTGGCTTTAGTAAATCCGTGTCGAGTAGACTTCAAAACATCCCTGTGCTCCTCCCTCTTAGAGAGGGGGTTGTAGCCCTCAGAGGAACCAGGTTTCCTCCGAGAGGAGAATCCCAAATAATGAAGCATGCCACCTTCGGTGGGTGAGGGATTTCGTCCTAAAAGGGATCATCCCACAGTTAGTTCTGTGTGATATTGTCAGTGTCTTCTTCCTCTTCTTTGTGTGCTCTTTTTTCAGACCCAAGGATTTTGCTTGTTATATTGATGTACTGAACTGGGGATGTAATCCTGTGCAGGTCTTAAAAATTTTCCCCAGGACACTCCTTTCAAACTTTCCTTTGTTTAGTGTTTTTGAGCAGCCTCGGCTGCGGGTCCACATTTACAGAATCCCCAAGAGGGTGATTCTTTGTCTTTTCACCTTTTTTGGAGACTTTTTTGAGTTGTTTTTTTTTTTTTAGAGATTCTCTGTTTGAAACCCGACCATCTGCTGGCACTCTCTTTTGAGAATGGCAGAACGACAGGGCTTAGCCTTTGACGATACTGTGGCACAATCTATTCTGACCACGCCGAGTATTATAGACACTTTCCAGGGTGGGACTTCAACACAAGGTGACGATTGGTCGAAACTATTGATCTTAAAGAAATCTCATTCCTGCATTTACATTCATGGAGCAATAATGACAGAATACCTGAGGGGGAATTGCGCCCCCACAGGATTAAGTCACAAATGCACCGCGCCTATTTTTGGAGGATAAAGTATTTCTTAAGGATTGGTCTCTCGTGGCGTGGCGCTGCACCCGCGATTGGCTGATCCTTATTATTAACACCGCCAAACGAATCGCAGATACGATTCTTATAGAAATACAAACTCTAGAATCTCAGATTAAAGTGGCAATTTCTACTACTCTTTTTAAGAAACAAGCTGAGGAGACTAATAAAACCAACAGAGAGTTTAAAGACTCGATTCTAGCTGCAAAGATTACCAAATTTAATTAGGATCTTGCACATTTCTCGATGGAAAGGGTGTATCCATATACCAGTGAAAATGTTGTCCCAACACCATTCAACCACAAGGGTAGAAGATATGGCTCAAATTATTCGACATCGGAGAGTGACGATTGGTCCAGCGATTCTGATACTTCAAGCCATGGTGACACTAAGAATAGAGGAAACAATCGTAGAAGTAGAGGCAACTGGAGAGGCTTTCGAGGTGGTCTGCCTCCACAACCACAATGGTGGCCACCAGGTCCATTTGGGTATCCTAATCTACCCCTCCAGGCACAGATGTTTCCATATCAATCTCAACCACAATTTTTCCCCAACCAGCCTTTTTTGGGGTCTGGCCAGGGCCGATCCAGAGGAAAACGTCGGAACCAACAAGCTCAGGTGCATTGGAGTCCTCCACCATCATCGCGGACGACACGGAGCATGACGGAAGCACAAGCAGGGAGCAGCCACGAGACGATTTAGTTATAAACTTGAGTAATCGACAGCTGAGTACAGACGAATTGGCTCTCCTGAATAAAGGACTGGGTTATGTACCTTCATACAGAGGCGACACTTTTGTGATCAAGCAAGAACTAGCCCAGTTCTTTCGGAAGATTCGCCTGAACATTTTCTTCAGAGACAAACCACAAGAAATAACAGAGGAGACATGTAGCAATACTGGGCTTAAGAAGAAGTCCACCTTCAATCCACCTGCTCATCAGATTCCCCCGCAGGTATTGACCTTTGAGAAAGCCGTGATGGCTCAGGTCAATACCATTTGTGATGGAGAGGAGAGACAATACCAGAACCCAACGAGACAAGAACAACTGGCGATGAAGACACTGGCGAGTGACACTTCAATTACAATCAAGCCGGCTGACAAGGGCGGTGCCATTGTCCTGTTGGACACACCGGCCTACCGCACCGAATGTTTAAGACAGCTGGGTAACACCAGGTTCTACAAACCTTTGAGAGAAGATCCCACGAAGAGGTTACAATCTGAGATCAAGATGCTAGTAGATGAGGCTAAGTCCAATGGTTGGATTACCACTCAAGAAGCCTCTTTTCTAGTGAAGGCGCATCCTGTGATTCCATACTTTTATGCTTTGCCCAAAGTCCACAAGGAACAGAGACCTCCTCCCGGTCGTCCCATCACCTCCGGCTTGGGATCACTTTTAGAACCTCGTTCTACTTTTGTGGATCATTTCCTTCGACCTATTGTGATGGAAATGCCAACATATTTACAGGACACTAAGGATGTTCTTCGACATCTGGGCGAGACTCCGTTTGACACCACCAGAGACTATCTTGTCTCCTTCGACGTGGGGTCTTTGTACACTTGTATTCCTCAAGACGAGACACTAGCGGCCATACAAACCCTTCTTGAGAACAGATCTTTGGATACCATCACTCCATTTCAATTCATTATGAGGTGTGCGCGTCTAGCTATGAAAGAGAATTTCTTTCAATATGAGGAGCAACTATTCCTTCAAATCTCGGGTACATCCATGGGGAGCGTTTTCGCTCCCAGTCTGGCTAATCTTTATGTACACCTTTTTGAACAGGAACACATTTTTTCTGATGACAATCCATATAAAGATCACATACTTGTATGGAAACGTTATATTGACGATATGTTAGTCAACTGGAGGAGCACTCCTATCACCATCACTGAATTCCAGACGTGGTTGAATAACAGGAATGATTTCCTTAAATTTACTTGTGAATATAGCAACATCAGCTTACCCTTCTTGGAAATTCGCATCTTTCCTGAAGGTGGCGGTGTGGGTACTGAACTTTTTAGAAAACCCATGGCCAGGAACTCCCTGTTATCATACAAGAGCTATCACCCCAAAGCTCTTCGTGATAATCTGCCCTTCGGGCAGTTTTTGAGGATTAAGAGGACTTGTTCTTCTACCTCTAATTATCAAGAACATGCTCAGAATCTAGCTCTCCAACTTGGTGTGAGGAACCATCAGAAAAAACTGATAAAAACAGCGATGAAACGTGCATCCAATAATAACAGGGCAGCACTCATTGAAGTTAGCACACCGAAGGAAGCCAATGCCTACACCTTTTGCAGTTTCTCCAACAAAATCAAAAAGAGCATTCTTCATAATTGGAAATTACTGAATATTGGGACTACCAACATACTCCGACCACTGTTTGCCTTCAAGAGGAGCATGAATATCAAGGATCAGTTGGTGCACACACGCCCACTCAACAGAAAATCAAGGGACCAGAACACACTCTGGAATTTACCTGCTGTAAAAGGTCATTTCCCTTGTGGAATGTGTGCTGTTTGCCCACAAACAGAACACACGGTCTCCATCGATATTGGGACCCCACAACCATGGATGCAGTTACAGCATACGAATTGTAACAGTGATAAACTGGTTTACATGATTACCTGCCCGTGTTCTTTACGATACGTGGGCATGACCACCCGGAAGGTGAAAACTCGTATTTTAGAACATAAGAGCACCATTCGGTGTAAGAAAGCTGCTACCAAACTGACGAATCACTTTCTAGAAACCAACCATTCCCCAGAAGATCTGAAATGGACGGTGTTAAAAAAGCCGCACATTCCTGCCCACATTACAGACATCTCTACATACCTCTTTAGACGAGAGCAACGATGGGTACATAGGCTTAAGAGTGATAGTGTGGGTTTGAATGATGAAATTCCCTGGGTTTCCTTATAAGTTGTTTCGACATCATTTGGGAAAGTTGGCTACATTCAGATGAGCAACAAAGTAGGCACTCACGATGGTACTTTTATTAATCATACTGCCCTTTCATGCATTCAACAACAACTCTTGTAACAGCAATATTAACATCTTACATCTATGCGTTGATAACAAGGAATAAAGCAGAGGGTATATTGGTAAAATAGCATGAATGCCCTTCCACTTATCTGACATCATTGCATGTCATTTGAAAAAAAGAATTCGAAACATTTTTTGGGACTGTTGATTTGAAGGGGTTTTTCTTTCTTTTTCTACCCCCTTTTCTGCAAACCAGCAGTGATGTCCCTCGTTGGTGGCATCTGTTATCACTGCACGTCAGGGGTTCTAAGTCTTAGCCCGTCCTTTACTGGTAGCTGGTTGTTGGCACATACAGCAGTTTTTTATGTTGGCTTTATGTCAAACTGTGGTTGTGATCATAATTAGATTGAACAGACACAGCATTCTAGCCACATTACGGCAGGTATTAGACTTCAACTACATATCCCGGCAGGCACCCGATGTTGCACGCATGCGCGCCAGATTAGTGTGACACTGTCACACGCATGTGCTGTTGCATCCAGATCAATCGGGAATACACACCGGTTCCGAGTTTAACTTCTCAGATCCCGTATTTAAAGCGCGACCCATCTGTCGACTTTCACCTCCGGTCGCAGGCTCTGTACCGTTTGGGGTACCGACGGATAGGTGAGTGATGTGGGCACAAGACGCTTGATGTTAGTACTTACAGTTCCCTTGACTTCGTTATATGGGGTTGAGTTTGCTCTTAATGACTGCACTCTGAACTGGCTATTGCCAATAGGGAGTGTGATATATGGGAGAAGTATGTAATGTTTTAACCCTTGATAAGTTCTTCTTAGCCAAGGGTACTGTTTGCTTGCTAATAAGACTATTGACAGAAAGCGTGTCTTTGCAAACATCTAAGCATCTAGATTTCCACCATTAATGTTGATTAAGTGACTGAACTTACACGTTCACACTGTCGTTCCCGCTTCTGTGGTGAAGGATCTGTTAACATGTAGTTTTAATGAACTCCGGTTTTTTACATAGATCTCTCTTTTTTTGACTCAGGTTTGCTTATTACTTTAAATATCGTGTGATAATATACGCCCGAACAGTGCTCTTTTTGACACTTGCACCCTCCTCACTTTTCTATAGCGCGGTGCCCCTATACTGAGCTGTTGCCAGGTTGAGGTGAAGCCTTCTACCCAGTTGTTACGGGTAAGAAATTGATTTTTATCTTACTGTCTATACACATATAGGGTGTATGGTGTAAGGAGAGGTATCTGTTGATCCCACTTACATTTTTATTGTGTTTTGTTGTGAGCCACTGACTTTATTACATGTGTGTCTATCTTTTCCCATTAGGTACAGTCACCTTTCTGAGAACAAGAACCACAAGTGCCTTTGGTTCCGTATCTGATTTTAATTTTCTTTTGTAAATCACATCACTGAGCAGCAGCATCTATAGGGTCCTGACGAAAGCCTTGACACATTGTGTTTTTATGGCTGAAACATGTTGACCACACTATTTCGTCCGACACATGCGGTTTAAATCTATACCGCAGGTGCACTGTTTTTAATCCTGGCAGTGAGAATATATGAATAAAGGATGTGTCGTATTCTCTCTAGCTAGTTTTAACATCACTCCCTTCACGTTATTTCTTCTTTTGCGCTGCGCCCTCACCTACACTTTGTCTCTCATTTAGTGGATTTAGTAAATCCGTGTAGAGTAGACTTCAAAACATCCCTGTGCTCCTCCCTCTTAGAGAGGGGGTTGTAGCCCTCAGAGGAACCAGGTTTCCTCTGAGAGGAGAATCCCAAATGATGAAGCATGCCACCTTCGGTGGGTGAGGGATTTCGTCCTAAAAAGGGATCATCCCACAGTTAGTTCTGTGTGATATTGTCAGTGTCTTCTTCCTCTTCTTCGTGTGCTCTTTTTTCAGACCCAAGGATTTTGCTTGTTATATTGATGTACTGAACTGGGGATGTAATCCTGTGCAGGTCTTAAAACTTTTCCCTAGGACCCTCCTTCCAAACTTTCCTTTGTTTAGCCCCAAGATTAAAGCCAATAGGGGATCACCTGAAGGCACATCTAACCCTTATCCAGACCACCTGGTAATTCAAGAGATACCATGCGAGGACTCAATGATGAAGCATGCCACACAAAAATGTGGGTGAGAGTTCTTTTAAAAAATAAGCTTAATTTCCCTTTGCCAGTATGGAAATAGGACTAATAAGAGTCCACATTTGGAGGCATCCTCTCTGTTATAGTATATCTTTACAGCAGACACTGAAGTCCAGCTATGATATTCCCCCCTTCAGGAATTTTGGCTCTGTTTCTTCCACTACATTTCTTTTCTTGTATCCCTTGACCAGATATACTGAGGAAAGCTTGAGGAGGTATCAATGATTTGTTCAAGAAGACAGAGGACCAAGGGCAAACCAGGTCTGCATGTGATGTGGTCTGCAAACAGACTAGTGGAGTCTAGATTTTCATGTAAAGCATCTTGGTCCCTTCTTGGAAGGCTATTATGTCATCCACAGGAGATATTCTAAAAGGGATGTATTTGGAGAGTAAGAGGACAGTTTATAGGAATTGGCTTATTTCCATGGCTAGGGTCACATGATACCGCCTGGATGTTTTATCTAGTATCACTTCTATTAGATGTCTTTGTTGATCTTCTACAGGAAGATCACCAGAAGTACTGCTCTCATTAAACTGTATTCTGCAGGTGTGGCTACATGTCCAGATACAATGTACTGCTCCTCTATGTGTTTGTGGTGGGCATCAGAGGAACTGTCAGTCCTTGGTCTTTTGTCCAAGTGTTTCTGAAGCCAATTTCTTCTCCTGTTTGTGGTGTGTGAAATAGGCACAGATACCAAAGTCTTATGTTCCACAGATGGTTGTTGCATTGCCGGAGTACTGGTGTCACATCAGGCAGATAGAGAACTGTAGTTTCCTACTAAAAAGCCCGAATCGGTTAGAGCTCCTTACTGAAGTCTCCAGTAGAACAGACTAAGAGGACAACAGCATGAATCTCTTCCACAAACTTTGTCTCAACATTGTGGAATACGCACTAGACAGTGATAGTAAAGAGACATGCACTAATAAATGATAAAGTCTTCGGCATTAAACAAGAGTACTTTGAAGCTCTCAATGTCACAAAGTGAGAAATATTAGAGGTTTAGCACAACCTCTAATGCATGGTGCTGATGCAGAGGTTGTGGAGCTGCTTATAGGGGTGGGTGGGAGATGTACTTTTAGGGGCAAAGGAAATGAAGCCCTCCCTTTTTGTCTCACATGGTGAAAAGGACCACATAGGAGGATGATGCAAGCTTATTCAGAGCTCTCCTCGCTTGGCTCAAGGTAAAACGATTTTTTGCCCACAGTCTTCTGAAAGACATCTCCAGATGCTGCATTACTAAATGCAGCAAGAATCCAGATGGAAGACTATGGCAGTGTCATGTTGGAAATCATGCTTGGAAGATATTCCACCACAGAAAAGACACCTGAGGAAGACAGGATGTATTTTAAGTGGGGTGAAAAGAGAAATATCACCTTAGAAACAAACAGTGTGTAATGAAGGTGACTCGGGTTTTCAAACTCAAATGATAACGGGGGCAGATACACCAATTTTGGGATTATAGCACCAGTGCAACAAAATTCTAGTAGCCAACTATCTTACTTTGCCAGTGGCGGTGATTAGGTCAAGCATTTCATTAATCACTGACTGAAATCAGGTTATTAGTCGAGGGGGTAAGTACCCACCTCAAGTAATGATCACAATTCTCGTCAGGGTGAACAACTAAAATCACCAAATAAACCTGAGCTCAACAACCTGGTAACTGTTGCATAGAGCAGGTTTAGTTTAGAGGCAATCTGTAAGGTATTTACTAAAACAGTAATAAAGTCGAAATGCAAAAAAATATAATCAAAATCATTAAATGAATTCGAAAAATAGAGTAAAAATAAATAAACAGTATGATACCAAATGACAAAAATGCAATAAGTAGAACTGGAGATATGATTTTTTTTAAAGTCTTAAGTTGAAATCGCCCCAAGAAACAAAAAATGCCAATGACTGTCAATGCTCGCAATAGACCACAACCTAGACGCAATTTAACGCATACCGCAATGAAGAACAGTCAGATACACTAAGCAGGTTCATCCTGGTCAAAGATTTTACCTTCTGACTTTAATCCTTGAAGTCCGAATCCACCACAGGAGTACACTTCTAGAGCCCTGTGGACCTCAGGGGAGGGACTTTGAGACTCACAGGGTGGCAGGCAGAAGCCAAACAGAAAAGTCTGTTCCAGGTCCAATTGCCACTGGTCAGCTGGGCCTTTGCTGGAAAAGGCCTCTAGTAGCTTGTGTCCCTGTAGCTTTAACAGGAGGCCAGCCTTATAGCCCTCAGAGTCCACTTCTTTGTCCTGGGTACAAGACAGAGAGCATTTCCTGTCCTCCAGGGCTATTTTCAGGTTGAAAACAATAAGTTCAATCCTCTTCCGATCTTCCTCAGGTCCAGGCGGTTCTAAAGTGGGTGTCTGGAGGTGCCACAGTTATACCTGGCACAAGCTAGTTGTTGGGAATGACCCATGAAAACACCCTAACGTATGGGTTAAAGGCTTTCGGAGCTAACCCTACCCACTTTGGACATTTTCAAGATCACTGAACTTGGGCTCTGAGAGCTGGATTTATGTATGAGGAGTGTACTACGGTAGACCTGGTGTCACCTCACATCTAAAACTAAAATACAGTTTTAGTCAGACCCTATACCTACAATAAACTCAGAGACAGAAGTCTGGTTAAATCAGAGATAAACTTTCTGCAACCAGTCAGTGGATGCACACAAAGTGTTTTAGCATTCTGTTCCCTCCTTTGACGTGTGCCCCAAATGTTATATGTAAACCTAGCAGACTTGTTAAACAGGCTGTGATACCAATATCAAAGGAGGTCCACTGTCATTGGGGCATGATTGGCTGGGGAGACAACAGAAGGGCCCTGCCCAAGCGTCAGCTAACATTTGCTTGCAACAGAGGAGGAATCTTTCAAGTGTGCCCCAAGAGTCATATGAAAGCCCCAGCAGATCCAAAGAGGATCCTCCCATCCCCCCTTGCATATTCTGTCAGGGTTAGAGTGGTCTTCTCTGTCCATTCAGGCCAGCCTATATTTTTGCTCCTGGGAGCAAGTTCATACCTCATTCAAACCTATTTGAATGATCATTACTGGTTGGCCGAAGTGGGAGAAGAAAATGACGATTTTGTTTCCAGGGGCTTCAGACAGGGTAAAGTGAACTTTTTTAAAGTTGCCTTTCTGTAATGTTGAGAACAAATCCAACATCACCATTGAATTTGATTTTTAACGACTATTTAAAAATATTTTTTCCATTGTTTTTCTACCTAGTCCCATTCCTGAGATACAGGATTAGTATTTAATATTGCATTACAGTGTTTTCCTATCAAACAGCCAGATCTGCTACAGTGAAAATAGCATTGAAGGTATTTTCACTGTAAGGACATGTTTAACATTAAACTTTAACAGGTCTTACTTTTAAATACCATGCACCCTGCCTTTATGGGCAATAAGGCCCACTTAGGGGTATCTTTGAAATATGTAAAAGAAAGGCTTAGGCCCGTCAAAAGGGTTATTTTGACAGGTTGAATGTGCAGTTTGAAACCTGCACAGCCAGGCCTGCAGTCATGTTTACATTGTCAATGTAGTGGATGGCACAATGGATGCTGCAGTCTGCTTGTGACATTTAACATACAGGCCCTGGGTACACCTTGGTACCATATACTAGGAACATATATGCAAGTTAAATATGCCAAACAGGAGAACACCAATTTTACCATGTTGAAAGGGGAGCAGAGGCACTTCACCTCTGTTTAGCAGGGATAAAGTGCAAAAATAGGGTTCAGCTAAAAGGCAAACAAAAACCCCAAACCCGGGGTGACCCTGCAGAAAGGGCAAATTTCGAACAATCACCTTGATGTTTGTTAGTAGACATCCTAGGTGAAACAGGTGTTCCCAGATATGGGTCCCTTGCTCATTTTGCCAGAGGACTCCAGCTACATCTCCATGACAAAACTCTAGTAAGCCGAAACTAGCCCGTGGTTGCTAGTGTTCTCACCTGGAAGGGACCTGGCAGTTTGGGGTAAACTGTTCCTATTGGAGCAGGAACAGGGTTGATTTGCACATGGCAGGTCTGTGTCTAGAGCGGTATACTGTGTAAAAAACTGTGAAGTGGAAAGCAGCCCACATGATCAACACTGGCTGAGATTAATTCAAGCATTTTTCATTGTATATCATACCTTACCAGCTGGAGAGATTACCAACAAATCCACTGAACATTTATAATGCAGGTAATAGCGTATGAGTGCAGGATACAAATGAAATGCAGTTATGTCATAATACCACAATTAATTTTCTTACCGTCGCAGAGAAACACATCAAGCTGCTCAATGCACAAGGCCTTCAGGTCTTGTTCACTCTTGTCTTTCTTCAGCAAGGCATTGATATATTGAGCGAGAGCAGATGGATTAGCATCACAACTAGCAAGAAGAAAGAAGCAGGTGTCAGTTTCTGGCTTAAAGAAAAGAAGTCTGAAATGACAATTTTCACTGTCTTTTAAAACACATTTCTAGCAACGTCTTTGCCTTTAATCATTTAATTCTGCCACTTTGAAAATTTGCAGCACAGTAATTTAAAAAACAAATTTAAAAAAAAGATAAATGAAAAAGATTTGGCTTTCGTATGGTGAATGTACATAGTGGGTAACAAACATGCATGGAAAGCAGACATTTGGCATGGAGCCCAATAGTCCTACGCAAACGTGCATCAATGTGTTATGGGGTGCTGTGCAGAAGGGGGCAACTTGTGGTGGTATGGAACCACCTAGCAACACTTTTCTAGTCCTGCATTTAAGAAAGCCATCCATTCTGTAAACTGTAATCCTGGTTTGCTTAATCTGAACAAACTTGAAAACGCTCCTGATAAATTTAAGCCTATTTGCAATGTGTTGAGTGTCTTTCTAGAGGGGAATAAGGGTATAAATGGAGAGATAGCAGATATAAATTGGGTCTCTAGTTGGCAGAGGTATGCACCCTGTCCAAGTAGGGACCACAATTCTAGTCAGGGTAAGTTACAACACAATTCAAAATTATCCTGTGCTCACCCTCTGGTAGTTTGGCACAGAGCAGGCAGCCTTAACTTAGAAGGCAATGTGTAAAGTATTTGTACAATAACTCATACAACAACACAGTACATACACCACAAAAAAGTCCACAACAGTTTAGAAAAATAGAGAATATTTATCTAAATAAAGACCAAAACGATCAAAATCCATCAAGTCAAGATAGTGAATTTTGAAGTAGTAAATGCAGTAAAGCGCTTAGAAGTAAGTAGCGCTAAAAGGGTTACTTTAGGTCACGCTGGACCGTGGCAAAGTCAAAGTTCGGGCCGATGGCGATAGAGCTCCGGCCAGCTATAGGACCCACGCAGGTCCTGGTGAACAAAGTACCTTTCCTGGTCGCAGGCAACAAGATGCGTTGATCTTCTCCACGCAGTGAGAACAATGAGTCGGTTTCCGATTCACAGGATCGATGCGTTGAAATCGAGCCTTGCGGTCAGGACCTAGGATGGGACCTGCGTTAAACCTCACAGTCGGGTTTCTCATCCAGACGCACAGGGAGGTCTTTGGACTGCACTGCGTCAGTTCCAATCGGCGCAGTGGTGATGTGTCGATTTTGTAGCAAAACAGCTACTGAACCGACTTCTGAGGCCCAGAACTGTAGAGGGCACCTCAGGAAACGGTAGGACGCACAGATGGCAGAGTCCATCAGCAACAGCTGAATTGCAAGAAGTCTTTTTTGTCCCTGAGACTTCAGAAAACAGGAGGTAAGCCAACCAGCACTTGGAGATCACTTGGAGGGAAGGCTGAGTCCAGCTCCCCTTTAAGATGTCAGAGAGCAGCAGGGCAACAAGCAGAAAAGCAGTCCTTCCAGAAAAGCAGTCAAGTTGAGTCCTTTGAGCAGCACAGCAGTTCTTTCGACAGTGATCTGGTATAGGTCCAGAAGTGTCTAATTTGATGAGGTCAGAAGTACTTATATCCAAATCTGCCTTTGAAGTGTGAAATGAGGGAAACTTCAAAGAGTAGTTTTGAAGTGCACCAGTATCTCTTTCAACCCAGTCCTGTCTGCCAGACTATCTGTGGGGGGTAATAAGTCCTTTGTGTGGGGTCAGGCCATTACCCTTTGAAATGTAAGTGTGAGCCCCTTCTGCTATCAGAATGCAGATGTATATAGATGGATACTCAGCCACACCTAGCCTTTCTGCAGTTGTGGCGGTCTGGAGGGAATGCACAAAAAGGGAAGCGTCACCCTGCCCAAACGTGCATTGGAGACATGCTGCAAGGCACATGGAGCAGTAAGAGCAGAGAAATGTCCATTTCCTAAAAGAAGCCTTTCTAAAATAATAATATTAAATCCAACTTTACCAGTAAACAGGATTTATCATTACCATACCAAAAATATGAAACATGAAAAAAGCTACTCCTTTCTAATCAGGAATTACAGCTTAAAGGTATTTTAAGGAATTCCCAATGTTAGCCTATGAGAGGAATAGGCCTCACAGAAGTGAAAAAATAATTTAGCTGTTTGTCACTACTAGGCCATGTAAAATAAAAATACATGTCCTACCTTTCACTTACATAGCACCCTGCCCTTTGGGTAACCAAGTGGCCTTCCTTAGGGGTGGCTTACATGTAATAAAAGAAGAGTTTAAGGCTTGGCAAGTAGTTTTAAATGCCAAGTCGAAGAGGCAGTAAACTGCACACACAGGCCTTGCAATGGCAGCCCTGAGATATGGTTAAGGGGCTACTAATGTGGGTGGCACAATCAGTGCTGCAGGCCTGATAGTAGCATTTAAAATACCGTCCCTGGGCACATGTAGTGCACTTTGCTAGGGACTTATAAGTAAATGAAATATGCCAACTGGGTTTAAGCCAATGTTACCATGTTTAGAGGAGAGAGCACAAACACTTTAGCACTGATTAGCAGTGGTAAAGTCTGCAGAGTTCTAAAACCAGCAAAAACAAGTACAAATAAATGAAAGGAGGCAGGCAAAAAGTTGGGGGAAGACGGCCCTAAGGCTGTCAGGTCTAACAATACTGTGTTCAGGTTTTGACAGTTTTTAATGAAATCCAACACATTCAAAATAAGCCCCTCTGGTGACAACCCAGTAGGTTTCCCCAAATTTCCACTGTTAACTAACGGAACTACACTCTGCCTTCATCACAATAGGTCAGTCATTTGGTTCCAGTTGGACCACAAATGAGGAAGGAGCAAAGAGACTACACATAAAAGACATTGAAACAACTGTACTTCTCATATACAACCCAGTACTCCCACTAATAAGGCCTACTCAGAGAAGGAACCCCAGTCCACAAGTAGCCCTACCGTCCCGCCAATCCTCAGATGCAATTTTGCAGGGAAGCAAACCAGAGTGTGACACCCTTCAAATTGCTTGTTGCTCACTTTTTTGGCAGCCCTCACTCTGGACAGCGCTTCAAAACTCAGATTGGAGAAGAGGAAGAGGTATATTTTGCAAATGCACTTCTGCTTTCTTCACTGCTGCTGGTTGTACCCTCTCTCTCTCTCTCTCTCTCTCTCTCTCTCACTGCCAGACTCAATGTGACTATCACAGTGCTACCAGTCTGCACATCATATTCCTATGACTTCTGTGGCAGTCAAAATCCACTACATAACACCTGGAGCACCTCCTCATCATGAAGAGCCAACAGCTTATCCCATGTTTATCACATCCCCTCCAGTAGTGACTCAGGTGGAAATTGTGCAGGGACTCAAAGCACTCTAAATCATCACACTGCACAGCTTTTTAGGTCGAGCCTAGCAGCGCGCATGCGCTGCTCTGCAAGGCTTCTTGTATCTACTCTGTGTGGGTCCGACTCCTCCCACACATTGGATTAGCTTTTGTGTGCGTCTTTCTATAATGAAAGCACGCAAATGGCTAAAGGTGGGTGCATGTCCCACCTCTTGTGAAATGTTCACACCCACTGCGTTTTGCCTCGGGAGCGAGCAGCGGCGCGCAGGGCGGCAGCTGCAGTGCCTCCTTGTTTATTTTGTGCTTTGCATTAGGAGCACTTCCCCCACCCTCTGAGCACAAACACAGCGTTTCCCTCCCCCGAACCATTCCGTGTGCATCGAGTGAGGCAGCACAAGCCCCGGGCACCCTCGGCAGCGTTTATTTTTTATTTGGGTGATGGCTTGTTAAAGAGGTATCGATTTTATATGACAGACGGCGCGTTTACATTTAATTTTAGGCATGGGGAGATACATAATTTGCCTAGAGGATGTTGCATGTATTGCAGTGGCCTCCTTGTATGCTTCTCTCCACCACGCTACAGGTGTCACTTTGAAGCACCGTGTGCTTCTCTGCACTAGGGCTCCACTTTACTGTTTGCCGTCTGTTTCTGCTCCTCCTTAACCCCCTCACTCTCCCGCACACGTACGGATCACTATCCTGTGTGATTCTTTGTGCTCCTAGTATTCATAGCTCGTATGTGTGCTTCCCCATGCTGGCCACACATCTTCAATTCCTCTCCCCAGGCACGCAGGTTTTCCAGTTAAAACTTTGTAATTAAAAAACATAAATTGTGTCTGAAAAGTACCCTCAACTCTTTTTGCACAGATATTTTTTTCACCGAAGTATTGCTAGGGAATCCGAGGCTGCTCAAAATAAAAGAGGGGTTATGATTATTCACATTAGAATGAGCTTTTATTGCACTGTTACGAGAAAAGTATCTAGATGTGTTTGCTACAAAGATGGAACATTCGAGGCTCCGAAAGAGAAAGCAAGCACCACCTTAGGGCCCCACAGCAAACCGCTACAACCACTTTATTGCTGAAAACCGCGTGCTCAGACAGTCATCCTCCCGAGGTCGAAATGCTCCAAATTCTTCTTGGAGAGGTTTGGTACGTGAACCAGGTGCCCCCGAGACCGGCCATTGTGTAGTTTCTTTTATAACCTCTGCCTTGGGGGTCTGCACTAGCCTTGCGTGCTCCCAGCTCTCCAGCATCTGGATCTTTCACTATTAAAGTTGGGGGGGGTGGGCGTGGGGCTGTGGTGTGAAGGAGCAAGGCAGGAGGACCCCGCCGGAGGCTCTAATTTGTACTACAAAGGCAGTGTTTGGGGAGTGCCTGCTCTGCTGATCATTACGGAAGGGGGAGGAGTGTGTGAGGGGAAAGGAATGTATTGCATGGTGTGTTGGGAACACCAAGCAGTGGGGCAGCTCGACAGAGAAAGCATTCGATGAGAAGAAAGGCCTTTGCTAACAAGCATTGGCAAAATCAATAAATCTTATGTGAAAACTATTAGCTTTATCAGTGTTTTGTTTAGCCATGTTGTACTGCAGTGTGACTGCTGTACAACAACGCTGGAAGTAGAGGGGAAAAAAGCTATACGGATCTGCCACTAACGCCTATGTCATAGCAGAGGCGTAACAAAGGCCCCCGCAACCCCTTCTGTGGGGGGGAAGGTAGGAGGGGGAGGGGTGGCTTACCCATACTGGAGCGGCCCCCTCAGCCCCTACTGATTCGAGGGAGAGGGGCCCCTTCACATATCTTGCAGGGGAGCTCGCTCATGCTTTGTTACACCACTGCGTCATAGTGTTTTTTATCGTCTTTATTTTCAACCATGCTGTACAGCAGCGCTACAGGTGTAAAACGTGGCTTAAACACATTGACAAAGACAATAGCTCTGGCATAGGCGAGACCTATTGGCTTTGCCAATGCTTGTTTTTGTTGTAGCTTCTTTTTAAAGAAGTCCCAGTTTGGTCTCCATCAAACCACAACTCTCTATTACCTTCACCCTAAAGGGCATCAAATCCTGTACTCAGCATTGGAGTCCTTGACCTGCCGCACTAACACCTGAAATTTAGCCGCAGATTTCTGGTATTTGTCAATACCTGCCACTTTATCCATCAACCCTACTAACTTACTTTTGATGGCTCTCATTGCTTTGTCAATGCTGCCAATGGTCTCGGCCAGATCACTGGTCTACTCTGAGATCTCGAAAGGGCCTACTCCTGGCAGCAAGTTCTGCTGCAGCAGCAGATCCAGCATCATGCTCGCCTTTATTCTTACCCAATGCACCCCTTGACTGGAAAAAATCCTCTGCGTCAATGCCAGACCACCAGCTTACCCAGGAGCAGTGCCACCATGAACATGAGTGGTCAATGCAGGGCTCAAAAGGCAGCAGATGTATGCCACCCAGCATTCCAAGCCTCCTCAGCTAAGTTTTCACTGTCAGGACACCTGATAGAAACATAGGTTGCTGCATGTCCCTGCAGAGCTTCCTGATCTCAATCACTGGACGATGCCCAGGGCTCAAATAATCTTCCCCTTCAGCAATATCCATTTCCCCCATCAGTTACCATTCATATCAACTTTGGCGCCAACCCAAATAAAGCCACAGCGCCAGCGTTAGTCTCTCCACACCTTTCGTAGTCCCTGCTCATGACCAGAGTCTTTGACACTCAGGCAGCACTGGGCTCGCTCGTCCAGCCGCTGCTTTCATGGAATTACCACCACAGAAGTTACTCTGCAGTCCAGGGTGTGGGATACGCATCTCCTTCACTAGCTGAGGCTGGATAGCAGCAGGGCCTCTGATTTAACGGACGTTGGAGCGGTGACAGTCGTACCATTCAAGGGATAGGTCTTCACTGCTCGTTCCCTATGCTCTAAGGTACCGTCAGCAAACCGAGACAGACAAAAAGAGAGACTGTTCAGGACCCCAGAATGGAGTTCCAAGAAGTGCCGCCATTTGTCAGACCCACCCCCTAGATACCATGTTTAAAATGTAACAGGTGGCATCTAAGCAAAATAAGAACACATGAGATTTAAAATTACATTAACTGCTGCTGTCTAGAGGATGCCTGTAGGCATACAAAACATACTTTGCGTTTATAAATTAAGGTAGCCTTCTTACAAAAGGGACAGCTTTCACATTAACTTACTATACATTTCCTATGGTAATGGGTCACGAGAAAAAGCGCTTTGAAACTTCGGATGGATTTCAGGCAGGCAATTAAGTTACATATGAAAGAGATGTTTACAAAATGGTTAGTGAAGGCAGAAGTTCTTAAAGGAATCCTCAATTAAAGGATGTCACCTTAGTATGGCGAAATAGCTTAACTCTATATGTCTTTAGTCTATCAAACTGACTAAAACAGAGCAAACATAGGTACAAAGTGAAATGCTGTTCAACAGTGAAGAATACACTATGGGAAGGCATGGCAGTACATGACAGCACGTAAGTGAGAAAAATAAGGAAAAAGGTGGGACAGGGGCAAAGAGAATTCCGGAATGGACTGAAGTCGGATTGAGGTATGTGGTTGGTGTAGGGGGTTAGGGAGGAGTTCAGCAGGTAGGGCCAAGGAAGACCGCACAGGACATAGTGAAGAGGCAGGGGGGAAAACATGATTTTTGAGAAAGTTCATTCAGGTGAGTACTAAAATGGAAACTAGCCTTGGAAGCCAATCTTGCCATATGGAGTACTTCTGGGAAATGGAAAACTACTAAAAGTTATTATTGGAAGACAGTTTAATTGTTGCATAAAGGGACACAACGGGATTATGGTAGGAGCCAAATCTGGCAATCCCAAAAGGATAACTGACTTAGGGGAAATGAATGTCTGCACAATCACAGAAAAAGTGGTTTATGGTGGTAAGGATTACCCCAAAAAGTTTCATAGAATAATAATTGGGAAAAAAAAGGAGCACGGGGAAAAGACATCACAGGAAGATTTTAAAATTAAGTAAAGTAACGGCTCACAATGGAAGTAGGCAAGGATCTATGAAGCACGGCGATATGGTATGAATGAACGTTCAGGGAACACCAACTAAAAGCACAGCAAGATTAGATTCACAGGTACACCTATAACAGTTTTGTTTTTAGATGAAGGATACGGCTGTGACTCAATAGTCTTTTTAAAATGTTTTCAAAATAAAGCCCTGAGGACATCTGTTCCCACACAGTCAATTTGATTTGGCTGCAATCGTTTTCTTTTCAAAAGTAGAGCTTTTAGGATAAAAAGTGGTGCAGTGTAGTTCCTAGATATTTATATTCCTTAATCTTTTCCAGGCGATAATTACCTAAGTGCTAGTTAAACACTACTTATTTGCAAACTGTACAACTTTATTCTTTCCTGGAGTTATTTTAATTTTTAGAGATGGGCAATAGACAATCAAAGCTGACAGGAAGCACATAAGTCCTATCAGGGTGTCATCAAAAAGTGTTCCTAAAGCGGATAGCTAGGCTTTCTAGCACGACAATGGGAGTGAATAGTGTACTGACCAACCCATATCAAAAACAATATGCAGGAGGCGTGTCCAAGATGGCAGCTGAGAAAGTTGGAATTCTCTGAGCTCCACCGAGTGGTACGGGTAAAGGGCAGTCACTGCCATCTACAGGGGCCCTCGCTGCCGAGACATGCTTCCCGTCTCGTCTTTATGTGGCTGTCGGAGCTGGAGCTCTTGGTGGCGTGGGACGGCCCGATATGCCACTAGATTCTGTGGAGGCCACACCGACGGAGGCGCCATGATTCATCGGCGCTGACGGGGAGACGTGTCACGGTAGGCCCACTCCTGTCATTGGGCATTAGTGCGATATCTCTGTCTCCCCCGTCAGCGTTTTCTCCTCATACCTCATTAACTGCGGAATCCCCCCTCGGGAACTGTGAATTTTGGCGGCAGCACACGGATCCGGCCTACCCCCACGGCAGACAATGTGGTTGGGGAGTGGGGTGTAGTTGGCGGTCTTTCACAGTAGGGGATCGGCAGTTTGATATAGGGAAAAATAGGATACATTTTGTACAAACACACACAGAGTTTAGGCCTTCAACTTCTATGCAGAAGTTTCAAGTTAAAAGCAGCTTTAGGCCTCAGTAGAAATACAGGCCCAGGCCTCTGCACGAGAAATAGGTCAGAAAATAGCATGTTACAAAGGACATTGAGTTTAGCTGAACTTATCAGGTCACACAGTCGTTGAAAGGTCAGGAAATGGCCTGCAGTCACAAAGATACGCTACTGCATGAAGTGTAGATCACACTCTAGAATAGCAGTGAAATTAACTCAGTTTTCTCTTTGTTTCAGAGGAAATAGGACAGTAAAGGTGAAGTAACCTCAACTGCAACACCACTGTGGACGACGCCGACATGCAGGGGGGCACCGCCAGCCTGATGGACCACTTTTGTCAGTACGGGAACCGGCTCCACATGCACCTGACCCCGAATTGAAATGGCCTCTGTGACTGTATACACACCCTCCCTGGTGATACCAGCAGTGGACTTCTCCGATTTGTATGACCACCCAATGCGCTAAGAGACTTTGTTTAGCCATCAGTGGAAGAAAAAGCAAGCTGCAGAATACTATGGCACTGCGGCTTGGGAAAACGGTCCCACAGGAACACAGACTATTCAATGACACATGTGGTCATAAGTATTGTGGTGGCAGTCATTAGGGGTTGCCACCGAAGGGTAGACCCGGGGGGAAGCGGAGACGGTCTGGCTAGGCCCAGATGCGGTTTGCAAGCCCCCTGTGAGCTCCCCCGCACTTGATTTTTAAGCAGAACCATAATAAAGTTGACAATGACAGCCATGAGGGGGGTGTGTGCAAGAGGACAATGGGACATTGGCTGAGGCCATTCAGACATCGCATGATCTACACAAGAAGATGGTTGAAGAGGGGGGTGCGCCGGATGAAGGGTTCGAGGGCTGGTTCGAATGGGTGCCATCCTGGATGTCGGGGTTGTTCAAGGCCTTGTTGCCTCCAATTGTTGTATTGCTTTTGATGTGCCTTGTATTTCAGGTGATACTAGCCTGTTGCAAAAAGATGACAGCTGGCGTGGGAGGAGCATTCTTGGTCAGGAAAAGCACCACAGATGTCTTAGAACAGAGTGTATTATATGAGGAGATTCCCTTCGAGGATGGGAGATTAGGAGAAGAAGTAGTTGAAGAATCAACTAGAGGGGTGAATGATATAGGGAAAAATAGGATACATTTTGTACAAACACACACAGAGTTTAGGCCTGCAACTTCTATGCAGAAGTTTCAAGTTAAAAGCAGCTTTAGGCCTCAGTAGAAATACAGGCCCAGGCCTCTGCACGAGAAAAAGGTCAGAAAATAGCATGTTACAAAGGACATTGAGTTTAGCTGAATGTATCAGGTCACACAGTCGTTGAAAGGTCAGGAAATGGCCTGCAGTCACAAAGATAAGCTACTGCATGAAGCGTAGATCATATCTTCTTCCAGACTCAGGAAATCAGTAGTGTTTTAAACGTTGGAACTACAAAAACCACAAACCACAAGTCCATCTGCTAGAGAGACTGAGCTGAAAAGTGTCAATCATGTCTTTTGTAATCTGTTACTAATGCATGTACACATAGATTAAGCACGCACACAGGATGGACTGGCCCAGGTGCAAGCCTTGCCACTGCTCATAATGACATGGATGTCGCTTCAGTTGAAAACCACATGTCACACTTACAGGATGCTAGACATGGATGAAACCAGAGGTCAGATAAGCGTAGCAAAAAAGCGTTAGGCAAAAATATAACCACTTGCTTCACAGGAAAACAGATGTGTGTAAAAAGTCTGAGAATAGGAAAACCACCGAGGAGGTTTCCGCTAATATGAGATGCGAGGGCCATGTGGCCCATATCTACATGTGCTTCTGTTTTCGAGAAATTGTTACATCTACTGGTGCTATCTTGTATGTCCTGTGTGAACATTGCTTACGTCAACGGTCAACCCTTGACCTTCTAGTTTTGTGGTTTGGAGGAATAAATACAGCTGATTCTAAGCTGGGGCAGAGACATCGAGTTGCATCTCCTTTGAGGTGAACTGATCTCTCCTGTAGTGACTGATCCTCACTACAGTATTGTAATAAACCCATATTGTATTGTTAACTTGTCATTCTTGGTGTTTCTTTAATGGAGATATTTTCCTTTAACAAGTTTTATGTGCTCCTTGCTCTCCTCCCCTACCCCTGTTCGCACACCGGCTGCCTTGCCCACTGACTACTACTGGACACCGGTACCAACCGCGGCTTGAATCCCCGCTCCTACCTTGTCTTCTCTGCCGGTCTGCAGTGTCCCACAACGGGCAGCCTACTCCTGCTCTGAGCGAACTGACAGGCCCCAAATGGTGCTGTGGATCCTTGCGGGGGGGGGCGATGTGAGACAAGGGTCCTCCTGGGGTGGACCTTCTGCAGCCCACTGACTTGGCACACAGCCCCCCCCCCCACCACCACCACCACCACTTTCTCACCTGGATGGTTGCGGTTCGTGAAGTAGAAAAAGCGCAGATGCAGCTGTGTCTTGCGGAGGGGTTTACGCAGCTTATCCCCCCTCTTGTGTGGACCTTCTGGCCTAATGGAGACTACTTACAGTTTGATGGTGCATAGTGGAGAGGGGTCGTGAGGCCACAGTGAAACCTACGTCTTTGAAACTGGCTGAACGACTATATTAAGACACCCAGCTCCTTACTCCTTCAACTGACACAAGGCTTTTTTTGCCCCCCCCCTTTTTTGGGGGGAATCAGCAGTGTTGTGACCTTGCAGTTGCTGTGACCTCCTTGGACTCTATTACATTTGTCAGCCCTGAGACTCTCCTAGCCTATAGAAGTGTGCAAGCTTCTGTCCGGCGGCTCTTTTATTCAAGTCACTCATCTCTCTAGAGCACACACGTTGGGCTCCAGCTGAGCTCAGACAGGGACTTCCTATTCAGGCTTCGGACACTGTGACCTGTCACGTCATATGAAGGGGCTGGACTAGTGCCGGCCTCCAGAGCTTTTGGAAGTGGTCTGGAGGAGCCAGCTTTACCCCGTGTATGATCTGCTGTTGGTCTCAACACGTTATCTCAGCGTAGCACTAAGAAGGATAACTCTTTGAAAGCCCTTTTTACCAAGACCCCAGTGAATATGACGGATCAGATTCACGGGATGTCGTTGACTGTCCCATGTCCCGAGGGTCCAGTGACAGAAGAAGCAAGTGATGGCGAAGCCCGCATCACAAAATCCTTTTTGAAACAACTGTTTGGGACTCTACGAGGATTACTTTGGGGCCCTTAAAAAAGATATAGCTACAGAGATTAAAGACATCCGTTGTGATGTGGATGACCTGAGCCAGAGAGTAAATACATTAGAACAGAGCCAGGACTCCCGGGAGGAGAAGCTGGATGACCATCGATATGACATTTTGGATCCAGCCGTTCGAATATACGCATCAAAGGAGCGTCTCTACGAGCAATACCTGGTAAACTTTTTTTTTTTTTAATCTTTTTATTAACAAAAAATGGTCACATCATCACATATATCACATTGTTATATTATTGGTGGTCAACAGCAAGCGTAGTAACAGTCAATTTCACAGTTCTATCTCAATTCCATGCTATACAGTTGGTGAATATCTAGAGAAGGCAACAGTCATTTTTACATTTCCGGCCAGGATCAAGCAAGAGGATATTACTTTCATTATCCAGAGTCTGATTATACCGTGTTTTCAGGTGATATAGGATCACATACACCAGATCTCGGGGCAACACATGAGCTCCCTCTGTATACATTCCACTTCCCCCAAATTTCCCCCCATTTTTGTGGGCATTCCCTACTTTCGTACACAGATCTCTCTGCTACCATGCACCAATCCATGTCCCTCTTCCAGTCCCCAAGGGATGGGGCTGTCACCGCCCCCATTTTTGTGCGATGTTGCATTTGGCCACCATCATGCCCAATGTAGCCCAGGTTTGTTTGGCCCGTGACAGGTCACTGGCGTCCCATATGTTAAGGAGGCACCATTTGGCCGTCCGGGACATGGTGTTTCCCGTGACCAAACTCATACATGGTATCACCGCTTCCCAGTAGATTTGGACCAGTGGGCATCCCCACAGAATAGAAGAACGTTCCCACCTGTCTGCATGACCTGAGACACAGTGCACTCATTATTTTACCCATTTTCACCCGAGTGGTACATGATGTATAAACTCTATGTAATATTTTAAGCTGCACTGAGCGAAAGCGCAGTCGCACGGCCACCTCCCGCAGTGACGCCAGGGCTTCAGTCCAGTCTTCGTCCAGTGATTCATTCAAGTAAGTCTCCCAGCGTTCCCTGAGCTGGGTGAAGGTGTCTGGGGTATTATTGATGAGTTTGATATGTAAGTGAAATCGCCTTGGTAGGGAGGTGTTCCTCCAATAATCTGCTCTCCCGTGGAGATAACTCCGGTATTTCTCCACCAGTGGGCAGAACTGCGTGGAGAGGATGTCGGATTTGTAAATAAGGGAAGGTCTCCGAGGGAACTAAGTCGTAGGTTTTTTGTAGATCCGAAAAGAGAATCAGCCCTTCGGCGGTGCATAGGTTCCCCACTGTTGAGATTCCTATTAGGACCCATTTGTCAAATCCCTGCCTTTTTGCCATGGTGCCCAACTGTTCAGTGTCCCACAAATGTGTGGCACGCGTAATATTCTTGTCCCATCCCAATTTTTGCAGAGTTGCATGCCAGAGATTGACCGTTAATGCTGTTGGGCCCTCTAAAGGAAGGCGGCGTGGAGCAGTATATAACGGTTGTATGACCAGGCGGTCCATGCAATAGGTAGGTTCCTCCCTGGCTGGTGGGCCCATTTATTAACCGTCGTTAGCTGTGTTGCTCTATAGTACATTTGGAGGTCGGGCAACGCTATTCCTCTGTTGTACCATCCCTGGGTCAACTTTGCTAGGATAATACGCTGGGAACCTCAGTCCCACAACAGGGTCCTGACTTCTCTGTTTATTGCCTTAAAATACGTATCGTGTACCGGAAAGGGGGTGCTCTGCAGCACATAGAGAAAGCGGGGCAGAGCCATCATTTTAAAGAGCGCTGCTCTCCCCCAGTAATGACAATGGGAGAGATCTCCAATGACGAACATCACTCTTGAGAAGTGTCAAGAGGCCTAGCAGATTTTTAGTTATAAAGACGTAGGGTCCAAGGTGACATGGATACCCAGGTATCAGAAACTGTCTATCGCAACACGGGCCTCACAACCTGGTGGGAGGCGTGGCGTCGGGCCATATAGAACAAATAACTCCGTTTTAGACCAGCTGTTCAGATATCCAGAGTATTCCCCGAAAATAGACGGGATGT
This sequence comes from Calotriton arnoldi, assembly GCA_963921515.1. Classification (NCBI taxonomy): domain Eukaryota; kingdom Metazoa; phylum Chordata; class Amphibia; order Caudata; family Salamandridae; genus Calotriton; species Calotriton arnoldi. The sequence goes on along the minus strand of CAWUFW010001544.1, from coordinate 2,184,801 downwards.
TCATCAGTCTGGGGAGGGAGAATCTGGGGGAGGCCACATATAGAAGGATATCGTCAGCGTATAGCGAAATTCTATTTTCCCAGTCCTCCGTCCAACAGACCACGGATCAAGGGGTCCTGCCTAACCCAGGTGGCCAGGGGTTTTAGAATCAGTGCAAATATTAGGGGGGATAGGGGGCAGCCTTGCCGTGTTCCTCGATGTAAGAGAAACATTTTGGATGCTCTGCCGTTTTCCACCACTTGTGGTAGGGGTTGCGAGTATAGTAGTCTCAACCACGATAAAAATTTCGAGCCAAAGCCCATATGCCGAAGTACGGCGAAGAGATACGGCCACTCCACAGTGGATACCTAGTAAGCTTGACGACTTTGTTGTTCGTCTCTTTCACTATGTGGCACCGGCGATGGTGGACCAAATGATCATTCTTGACCGCACCCACCGCGACGGCCGACCGGCCTCTACACCTAGTCAAGCCCAGGATACTTTTACATGCCTTCATTATTATTGACACATATTATTGACACATATTATCATCATGGCTGCAGTACGAGATAAGGCGGCTATTGAATTTGAAGGGTTACAGTTGTGGCTCTATCAAGACCTCTCCATGATAACTTTACAATGACGGAAAGCTCTCAGGCCTCTAACAGACTTTTTACAGGAGAAAACATCAGATACGAATGGGGTCACCCCTTCCGTCTTCAATCTATTTGGCAGGATGAGGTATAAAGTGTCGCTTTTGGATATGCCTGCGCTGCAGACTGACCCACGGGCCTCCCTGCCGGCCTGGGAATCGGCTGCTGACACATCTGACTTCTGCCGCTCCACTCATCGCAGGAGAAACCCTTCAGCAAACCCTCTGAGGCCAACAGTTGTAAGGAACTAGCGAGGCTCCTCCGGCAGCTGGAACATCAAGACGGCGCATCCGAAGTCAATAACGATCATTGACTCTTCCTGCTGGTCTAAGATTGACTCATCCATACAGTGGAGGGCCCCCCTGACTTACCCTTTAGGTCACAGTTTTTCAGGCTAGCAACAATCTTCCCTTAACGTCGCTTGTGACCTTTGACGGCGGAGCTCCATCGCCATATGGTGTTACTGATTGAATAGTGTCAAAGCCGACAACATGGACCCTCACAAACCAGTCAATGTTGTTCCTGGGTGGAGAACTCTCTTGTTCTGTAGATCTTTCATTCCCTTCTATATCTCCTCTTGTCGTCCTTTGTATATCCCTACTTCCTGTGGTAACCTACTATTGCCTCTTGTGCTTAAGGCTGGCCTAGTCTTGTCCTGCATATGTCCCACATTGCTTTCCTGCATACAGGTAATGATTTCCTTAGTTAGTCTTAATGTCAGGGGCTTCTATGCCCTGGTGAAGCGCCTGGCACTCCTCTCTTTCTTAGAGATGTGAAATTGTGAAATGTGATGTCGGACTCCTGCAGGAAACTCACCTGCTTAAGACGGTCTGGAGGCGAGTGCACGCTCGCTGGTTTGACTACCAATACTTCTCATCGGGGGTGAAGAGGGCAGGGGTTGCGATTCTTTTTGCAACAAACTTCCCGGGACAGGTGATTTAGGTTCATACCGACTTACCGGGTAGACTTTTGGCCCTACGACTGGATCTGGGGGACATGGGCTCAGTCTAATCAAAATATGCTCCCAATGAACATCGAGAAGCCTTTATAAAGGATGCTCTGGGCTTGGTGCTGTCCACACCGGATATGAATATCATTGTGGATGGAGATTTTATCACAGTGATGGATGTATAAAGGGATAGGTCCATTCCCAGGGCAGGTCTGGCTGGAGGTCTTGCCATGGCTACTAGACAGTGGCTGACAGATGCGGATTTAACGGAAGTATGGAGACATAACCATCCCGCAGATACAGAATATACCTTTTTTTTTTTTTAGCTGCGCACCACACATACGCACGCATTGATTTTTTTTCTTACTTCTCCCCGTATGACACAAGCGACATCAGCTGTGGACATAGGTGTGGCAGCCCTTTTAGATCACTCTCCTATAGTTCTTTGACACATTCCCCGTAATAGTCCCCCGACCCCACGTACCTGGCGACTCAATGTGAAACTCCTTACCTATGATCACAACCACACCGACACTTTGACATCCAGTGCCACATTTTTGGAGACTAATGACACTCCGGGTACCCCCCCATCTCGACCATGTGGGAGACCCTGAAGGTAGTTATACAAGACCACTTTATTGGTATAGCCAATCGCTACAATAGAGATGGACACGAGAAATGCCTCCAATTAAAACAAGCATTGGCATAGCCAATAGGTCTCGCTTTTAGGACCTTATAAGTGCTTAGCCATGCAACAGTTGATGTTGTTGTACCAAGGATATTGTGCTGCATAACTAAACACTTATAAGGTCCCAAAGGCGAGACCTATTGGCTATGCCAATGCTTTTTTTTTTCTTAAAGGACAAGCAGTGCTATCAGGCTCCGGCTGCCACTTAGTCCACCGCAGGGTAGAAGAGGGGTAGAAGGGTGGTAGAAGGGTGGTAGAAGGGTGGTAGAAGGGTGGTAGAAGAGGGGTAGAAGAGGGGTAGAAGAGGGGTAGAAGAGGGGTAGAAGAGGGGTAGAAGAGGGATAGAGGGGTAGAAGAGGGGTAGAAGAGGGGTAGAAGAGGGATAGAGGGGTAGAAGAGGGGAAGAGGGGTAGAAGAGGGATAGAGGGGTAGAAGAGGGGTAGTAGAGGGATAGAGGGGTAGAAGAGGGGTAGTAGAGGGATAGAGGGGTAGAAAAGGGGTAGAAGAGGGGTGGAGGGGTAGAAGAGGGGTTGAGGGGTAGTAGAGGGGTAGAAGAGGGGTAGTAGAGGGGTAGTAGAGGGGTAGTAGAGGGGTAGTAGAGGGATTGAGGGGTAGTAGAGGCGTAGAAGAGGGGTAGAGGGGTAGAAGAGGGGTAGAGGATTAGAAGAGGGGTAGAGGGGTAGTAGAGGGGTAGAGGGGTAGAAGAGGGGTAGAGGGGTAGTAGAGGGGTAGAGGGGTAGTAGAGGGGTAGTAGAGGGGTAGAGGGGTAGTAGAGGGGTAGTAGAGGGGTAGAAGAGGGGTAGAAGAGGGGTAGAAGAGGGGTAGAAGAGGGGTAGAAGAGGGGTAGTAGAGGGGTAGTAGAGGGGTAGTAGAGGGGTAGTAGAGGGGTAGTAGAGGGGTAGTAGAGGGGTATTAGAGGGGTAGTAGAGGGGTAGAAGAGGGGTAGAAGAGGGATTGAGGATTCAAAAACAATCAACTGGAATGAAATATTATAGGTCAAAGAGTGCCAAACGAACATTTTGACAAATTAGGAAACTACTAAATGATGCCCATAGTGTCATTAACAGTATTTATCGAGCGGTAATAATAATTGTGGGGTCGCTAAGTGATACACTATACAGATTGCAACCCCGAAAGCACCTCACACAGTGGACGACTAATGGCTTTCAGTTTTTGCCACAGCCCCAGACAAAAGGACCTGATAAAATACACACAGCATTAGACACAGCAACTGGCACAAAATCGACTCCGAGCAACACAGTATAAAAAAGCCTTGGAGAAATGGACAGTCAAGACAAGCCACAACTTCACATGCAATGCCTAAGGCAGATGTGTGTTACACAAATGTGGGTAAGACAACATGAACAGATGAATCATCATATGAGCTACACACACACACACACACACACACAAACACACAGACACACACGGGCATGCAGACTGACACACACACATAAAGCAAAAGATACATTCTTACATTCAAATCAAAAGACCCAACTTCATCTTTGCATGCATACACAGAAACACGCATGCAGATAACACCACCATAAGAAGATTCTTCTCATACACAGGAACACATACAGATGGTTTCTTAAATGCATACACAAAGATCGGTTAACACACAGCCTCACACATTTTATACACACACATTTCTTTGAATGCATACACAGTAGAGATAAACACACGCTCGCACACACACCTAGCAATGCACACACGCACGGATGGGTCCTCAACACAAGTATACAGATATACTCGCATGCACACACGTCGTCACACATAGAAACACGCACGTCCTCGCATGCCAGTGTACACCGAGAGAAAACCCTGTCAGACACATACAAGCGCACACACGTGCGCACACACACACACACACACACAGTCACACATCTTCTCCTGCAGAGACGCGCATGAAAGGAGGGCAACAACAAGGTGGTGAGCGAGGAGGTTGAAGGTGGGGAGAATGTGAATGGAATGAGTGATGAAGGGGAGAGAGTGCCCAACAGAGGGAAGAGTGGTGGGAGGGAGAGAGGGAAAAGAAGCCCGCCAGACTGGGGGAGAGGAGTAAGAGATGGAAAGATGTCGGTAGCACGGGAAGTAGAAGAGCCTCGGGTGGGGGGAAAGAGGGTGATTCCACCCAGTTTGAAATTGACCCTTGTAATGAGTGCCAGTGAGGAGAGGTAATATGGGGGCAAGGGAATGCTTTGGGAGTAAACGGGGAGGGTGAGCGGCGAGGAAAGGACATGCTTCAATAGGGCTAAGCAGAGGGGCAGAAACGTAAGAGGGCTGGCGAGGTGGCAACATTTGGGTAAACAACGATTAGGGAGTAGTTCGGAAGTGAGGTTTGGGAAACAGTGGATGAGTCTGGGGGTGTGGAGAGGGGCTGTCAGTGTGGGGGAAAAGCCCCAATGGTAAGCTTTAGCAAATGTATGGCACGGTACTGGTGAAGAATGGGGGGGTTCACAATAAGGAGGGTGAGCCACTACCAGAACAAGTAAGATGAGGGGTGAAAAGAGGAGCGCGGAGTGATGGGCGAATGGAGGAACTAGGTGAGGGGTTAGTGCAAGGAGGGTAATCCACTAACAGATGAATTACAGTGAGGGGTGAAGAGAAGGACTAATTGAGGGGTTAGGGCAAGGATGGTGAGTCACTAACAGAACAAGCATTGGCAGCGCGGCCGTGAAAGTGACGCAGCCGCGCGGGAGACGCGCTCTGTGGTGGGGGAGGGGCATGCGCTGGTCACAAATAAACTTACATGAAACAAGACGCGCGGCCGCGAGACACGCTCTATGGTGGGGGAGGGGCGAGCAAGACAGAGAGGCGCGCGACGGTAAAAGTGAAAGCAGGCTGGCGAGTGGTGTGCGATGTGCGCGCACCATGACGAGAGAGGAAAGCCAGATGGCGCCTCTGCTCGTCATTGTGCGCGTAACCGCACGCTCTATGCCAGCCAAAAAGCTGTGGTCGGACTTTTTAAAGCCCGTTTACTAAATGTCTCGCAGAGCAGCGCATGCGCTGGCTCAGGCGAGACCTAAAAATAAGGTCAAAGAATTGGAGGATACCCACGAACAATCTGGCTCTTTGGCAATTTGTCGTCCGCTGACTGCTGCTTGGAAACAATTGAAGGCATTGAACATGGGTAGAGCAGAATATGCACTCCTCAGGATGATACAGCAATATTATATTGGGGGTAATATGGCAGGCCGTATGCTAGCTCACTGTCTTCGAGCACAAGCGGTGGATCGCAGAATGACAGAACTTACAGGACCCGACGGCTCCCGGCAGATTCTGGATGAAGACATTGCTCATGAGTTTGAGACATTCTATGCCACCTTCTATTTGGCTGATACTCTTTCGATGGCTGATTTTGAGGCCTACTGTTCCAGGGTCCCCTTGTCTACCATCCAGCAGGTTGCTGTCCCCTTCCTTGACAGGGATAATTACGATTACTTATTTCCTTATGACTACCACAATTGAAGCGGGTAAAGCCCCTGGGCCAGATGGCTATGGTGCCGAATTCTATAAGACCTTTGTTGCATTGTTGGTGCCCGTATTAACACGCCTCTTCAAAGCATTTAGTGCTGGTGGTACTTTGTCAGAGTCAATGCACCTTGCAACTATTACTGCAATTCTCAAAACCAGTAAAAATCCTAAACAATGCACTTCCTACCATACGATTTTGCTTTTAAATGTTGATGCGAAAATTTTAATAAGTATTTTGGCACGTAGACTCGCTCTCTATGTCCAGGGGTTGTTGGATCCTGACCAAACTGGTTTTGTCATGGAGAGGAGTTGTAGTGAAAACGCGAAGCAGGTGGGTCACCTACTGGATAAAGTTTAGCGCTCTCGCATACCGGCCCTACTCCTATCTATTGATGCGGAGAAGACCTTTGACCGGGTCCACTGGCTGTACCTTCACAAGATCCTTGAATGTATGGGCCTGGGTCCACGATTTCACTGGTCGGTCCACTGCTGCTATTCTTCCCCCAAAGCCAGAGTACGGGTTAACAGGGTATTCTCTGCGCTCTTTTCAATTGTTGGTGGGACTAGACAGGGTTGCCCCCTGTCCCCCTTACTCTTTGCTGTAAATATGGAACCTTTTGCAGAATGGATACGGGGCCCACCCACAAATTGCGGGCATACGAATGGGGGGGTAGAAAGCATAAAATCATGCTATATGCAAATGATGTTCTCCTGACCCTGACTGATCCTCCCACCTCTCTGATTGCGGTAATGGAGGGACTGGAGGCATTTAAAACCAATTTGCAGAAGTCCTCTATAATCAACTTGACAATTTCAGAATCAATCCGTCTCGGCTTGCCTTCAGGTTCCCCTTTGAAAGGACAGAACAGGGGTTAACGTATCTAGGCTTACAGCTACATTCTACTCCTGGAAATACAGCAGAGCATAACTATGGCGGTCTTCTGGCAACTACGAAGTCAGATCTTTCTAAATGGAAGCAACATGGCCTTTCCTGGTTGGGCCGCCTGGCTGCAGTTAAAATACCGCTCTTGCCCAAAATTCTTTACATAATGCAAATGTTGTCACTGCGGCCTCCCCCACGCATGCTAGATAAATTGCAGTCCCTTATATGGGACTTTATTTGTGAGAAAAAGCGTGTATGGATGGCTAAGTCCCGGGCATATCTTCCACAAGCAAAAGGTTGCTTGGGTGTCCCTAATCTGCCAAGTTATTACCAGGCCGCACAGCTACAATATATGGTAGTGGTCCCGACCTAGCACTGAAAAACATGGTGCTTCATCGACCAGGCAGTCCCTGGCATTCCGATATTTGAGGTGCCCTGGATGCCTAAACCACATAGATCTGCGAGAGTTTATATTTCTCCAGTGGTATGCGCCACAGTGGGTGTGTGGGATACAGTGCAACTATGGCAGGGTCTGTCTACCCCTCTGTCTCAACAGACACCGATCATAGGTAATCCGGATTTTCCTCTGGCACAGTGTGGGACTGCCTTTGCTGTCTGGCAGGAGGCTAATTGCAGACGCATAGGCGATATGTTTGATTTAAGTGGTCTCATGAATTTCCCACCGCTCCAATTGACATTTGGACTTCCCTCCATGGCTCACTGGCAGTACATGAACATTTGCCTTTGGGTGGCGTAACCTTGGCTCCGACTTCATACCAGTCGGGGGCTCGCGCCCTCTGAGAAGTGGTTTCTTACCCGTCCCTCCGACAAGAGAATTCTTTCCGACATCTACTCTTTTCTCAACACCCCGCGGAAGCCACTGAAATCTGCTGTGCAAAATAGATGGCAAAAGGAATGCAAACGCACCTTCACAACCAAGGAGTGGAATGATATCCTCCACCATGCCTGGGCCTTCGCCCTTACCACCACCAGTAAGGGAATGTTTCATTAATAATAATAATTAAAAAAAAATAAAAAGGCTCATTACTGGAATTTTACCCCAGCTAGGATCGATAATGGGATGCGAATAGAGATAGCACATGCTGGCGATAGTGTGGGCAGCTGGGCACCCTTACAAATTTACTATGGCATTGCCCCAAGCTTCACTCCTTTTGGGACGGGGTATTGGGGGCAATAAACGAAATGTTTGATACAGATATCCCTAAATTTCCAAGCTATATTCTCTTGGGTCTCCCCAATCCATTGACATATCCACTGAAGTCATGTAAAGGTAGAGCGATCAACCTGGCCCTAGGAACCGCTAAACAGGTTCTTCTCTCTAAATGAGGCACTGATGTAATTCCGGTTCACCTAGACTGGTACAAAAACTTTGGGAATGGAGAAACGAACCGCAGTAGCCACAGGCACTCTCCCCTTGTTTAACAAGACATGGGCGCCTTGTATCCGCTATCTCTCGGAGGAGTTTCGGGAACTATCCTGTCCACTTTAATTGCGGATCCTCCGATTGACCTCCGAAAGCAACACTTCCCCATAGCTACCACTTTAGCATCAATATTTCCTTACACTTTCTAGCCAAGGTGAAGTTTTGAATGATACCACACTTTCTCCCTCACCTCCCCTTCTATGTTGTCCCCAGTGCTCCCTCCCCCTCTTTCTAGTTTGACGTGAATTAATCACCACCGGCCACTGGATGTAGTTGGACTGTTGTACTCTCGTTTTTTCTTTTTTTTAAATATAGATTGAGAACCTAAAAACAATAAAGCATAGACAAAGCCAATAAATCTACCATTTCAATAGTGATACCGACGTTTTGGCATTGCCAGTCACTTTCATCAATGCTGTTCCATATGCTTGTTTGCCAATGCACAACAGCAGCAAAAAATAAACAAACAAACTTAAGCTGCCGCAGCTTCGTGGCATGTGCATGCACATGAGTCACAATGCCTGTCCATGTATGAAACACATTACAGTTGCCATTTTTTAGGTCTCACCAACCAGACAGCAAAGAAGAAGAACTATTGTAGGCTTACCAATAACTTACAGTGAGATTAAACCCTGCCGCTGCTTAACACTGTTTGGCTTTGTTCTTGCGTATGGTAAAGGGGACCATACCCTCATTAGCGTCCTTTCCACTGCTCACATCAAGACAACTACGTTTTGGTTAAGCACTTCATGAGAGTGCATTTGTTTTCCAGCTCTCTACCTTGTGTATTTCTCTCCCACCAAATAATCACCCACATCCTGTGTTGCTCTCTCCCTTGTGTGCTGCTTTTTCCTTCCTTCCCCACCATCTACACTTCAATTGCCCCTCCACTCCCACAGTACTCTCTAGCTCTCACCCGAGACAGTGCATGTGTTTGTTTGCTACACATATTGTTAGCTTACAGAGGGATGACAGCCCACCCATTGCCTATTATTGGTTGGCTTCATTATCACTATCATTTGATTGCTTCTTATTTGTTCGAGAGTGTGGGCTTTCCTTCCTCTTCTTGCGTTTGTTCCGCCCCTGGAGCATGGACACATTACTGTGTCCTTCCGCCTGCTAAAGAGCTATTTTTTCTTTTTGTTTAAGCACTCCACGAGAGTGCAAGTGTTTTCCATCTGTTTCCCGAATGTTCTTCTGCCCCGCACTCTGCCACACTCTGTTTTCCTCTCACGCCTGTGTTTCTACGGCACTCCTGGGTGTTCCCTTCTCGCACATGCTTGCTCCATGCTAAATTCACATTGCTGTCTTTCGTTTGAACCTCCAGCCACCCCCCATGTTTCTTTCCCCCGCTGCGCTCCCAGTTTTGCTTCTGCCCCTCACTCTCATATTCCTTGCTTACCCAGCATTGCATCCCCCCACCAACTTTATAAATAAATATATAAAAACACTATGTCACCACTAATGTCACCACACACAGCGAGATAAAGCCAATAGAAGTTAGTGAACTCACTGCCCCATGCTCTATACCATGATAGGCATAAGTAAAATGCGAATGTCATATGAACAGAACAATGGATGAAGAGGGCTCACCGCAAACCCCAGTATTTATACATGTTTGTATTATTAGGATGATTTTTTTTAAACAGGTGGCTGACGAGACAGCTAAGGCTCTCTCTAGACCAAACCACTTACAGGAAAGGGTACACAACCCCTGCCAAATCAGAATTTTCTTCTCATACCATTAAACAGATGCCTAAATAGCAAATCATTTCTAAGATCCATTTTCTGCCGTTTACAAAGTGTGAAAATCGAGACAACCGAATTTACTTACAGAGGCACTTCAAAAGGAATGACATTAAGGTTTAGACTATACAACTTGCAAATAAGAATATTTTTGGCATAATTTTATCTGAAATGTCAATACTTCCCTATTATGTATGTTGTACTACACATTCCCTAGAGTGGCAAGCTGGGCATAGAATAAAGTGGACATTTTACTGTTACGGACAGTAACCATGGCCAGTACCTAGACAGATTTCAACAGTTTGGGAATGAGGCACACCATTTACATCTTTATCAACTTCTGTAACTGAAGCTTGGCAGAACTCTAGATCTCCAGCTTGTGAGCAATACTACTATTTATTTATAGTGTTATTAATGTAGATTAGTACAAGGAAAAAAACTTTACTGCTTAAAAGAACCCTCACTCACCAACCTAGTTGGTGACATGCTTCATCATTGGGTTCCCACCAGGGAGACCGAATGTCTCCCCAGTGTGCTTCGACGCCTGAATTACAGCGGAGCAGGATATTGTTGTGCAAGAGTGACAGTGCTAGGGGTAGTGCTATTTAAAAGAATGAAGGTTTTGCCAAAAATCAATTTTAATAATGGCAAAATCCCCAATCATTAAAAGAAGGTGAGACGGACGGACGCTGGTTGATTAGGTATACCAGCCCATCCGATTTAGCTGATAAAGTGTAAGAATATGGTCGACATGTTTCAGCTTATTATTAGCAAATTGGCTAAGCTTTCTTCAGGACCGTTACTCCTCGGCGGTATACGCACGCTAAGGCGTACCCTAACCAGAGGAGTTGATGTGTGCAGTAAAACTTACGGTTTTACCGCTGGGGGATCTGGGATTTCCAAAAGGCCCCTTTTATTCTGAAAGAAAAAAAGACAAATACAAAAACACAGGACATACATTAAAGCGCATTTTGCTAAAAATTATTGGTCTCTGATTGTCAAATCCATTTATGGTATCTTTTCCTTGTCAGTTAATATGGTTCATCAGGCAGTACTCCACCGATAAGCCAATGACTCATATCAGTAAACATATAACCACTTTTTAACAATTAGTATATCAGTGGCCCATACTGTAAACTCACACTATGTCCTATTTGTCTACTAAGGACCTGTGTGTGCTTAATACTGAAAACAAACACTATGTTTTTAGTGCATTCTAGTCAAGTAGTGAAACAAAACAAAATGGCTCAAAAGAGTGAAATTATCGTGATCTACCCTCATAAAATTGACAGCGCTGTGGATAACTCTTACAGCGGTGCCTAATTTGTATTTCTTAAAAGAAAGGAAATACACTTAAAAACCGAAGCATGGAAAACCTAAGGCTCACGTGAAGTACGAAGTAGCTTCACGTCATGAGTCCACGGCGGGGGAGTGTTTGCTACACAGACTCTGAAAGAAACCAAAAATACAATCGATGTCAACACGAAAAACTATTTAAGACACTATGGCTCTTTAGCCCCTCAACTCATACACTTACTTCTAAATTGGAGTTTTCCCTCTCACAACCTATTCATACGATCGCCGTGGCCCGAATGTTGCCGCGGAGTCGTTCTTGCCTGTACAAATGCCGGCTAAACGTCACGTGATTCACGTATGGAAGCGTGAAACGTGATGAATCAGCACGTCAGTGTCCCTGAACACTAGACCTTTTCTATTAGCGTATACCAAACAGCGGCTAAACGTCACGTTATTCATGTATTATGACGTGAGACATACTCAATCAGGAAGTCGGAATTGCGTAACGCTGGACCGCATATAAAGGGTGGGGTTTTCACGTAACTTTATTAGGGCCGCTCTCCCGAACATTCCTTAAAATGAAGTGATGGATACTTCATAAATAGATTTCAATAAAATGAAGTGATGGATTTCAATATTGGGGTTACTGACAGTTCAAAAAAAGTGTTCAATACAAGCGTACTAATGCCCGTTAGTCATAGAATGTATAGACTATTTACAAAAAACAGGCAACTAGTAAACCTTAAAAAAAAAGGGGGAGAGAGAGAGAGGTGGGGGGTTATAATACATACTGAGAATAAGTTGAATACTGTGAATCATGCGCCGCACATAGACCAAATGTTAGAATTGATTATATTGTTATAGGCATATGCTCTTAAAGGTTATGAAACTAACCTATTCAGTAAAATAGGGGGGAAGGAGATGTAATACTAAACTTCCACTAATGTAAGGATTGCAGCAGAGGAGATTAGTGTCTTAGTAACATCCTCACGTCCTTACTTAATAGATAGGTAGTTATACCTATACACTGTTCAGAAAGGAAAAGTTATCTTCTGAGCACTGAACCCCATGGAATATTATCGTTTAAACCCTTACGATGGGTAGATAAACGATAAATCCACCGCGGTTCTTTTTCAAAGAGCTCTTGCTGATTATTAGGGTTCAGTCTAGGTTGTTCAATGACTGTCCACCTGAGATCATTTGTAGTGTGATTAAATTCCAAAAAATGGTCAATCTGGTGGTATTCTTGTGGCACCTGATGTTACTGCGATGCTCACAGATACGCTGTTTGATCTTACGTGATGTCATGCCCACGTACCTGAGCTCGCACGGGCAGGTTATTAAGTATACCACGTTAGTGGAATTACAGTTCGTATGGGTGCGCTGTACCCATTCACTCCCTTGTTCCAAACTTAAGACTTTGGTGGCGGTGGTTAGATGACAAACACTACACCCCCCACAAGGGTAGTGTCCCAGTACCGGTGGAAGGCCCCAAGCGTTCAAGACAGTTTGATTCTCATCCCTCTTGAAGCTCTTTGGGCGAGTGTGTACTAACAAGTCTTTTATGCTCCTAGCCCGTTTGTATGAAAAAAGAGGTTTTTTCCATTTATGATTATTACTTTCCAGGATCTTCCAGTGTTTATTAATGGACCGACTCACTGCGTTAGACACAGTATTGTACGTTGTTACGCAAGTGAGTGGTATCTCTTCTGTATTAATTTTGGGAAAATCCTCCAAAAGAGCTTCTCTATTCTGGTTCCGAGCTCTTTTACAACTCTGTCAGTATTTTTTCAGGATACCCACGTTTCTGCAATTTGTTTGTCAGATCCCTTGACTGTGACTTAAAATCTGTCAATTTACTGCAATTACGTCGTAGACGTAAATATTGTCCAAAGGGGAGGTTCTCACGCAATGGACGTGGATGAAAACTCGTAAAATGCAACAAATTATTCTTAGCTGTAGGTTTATGAAATGTTTTGGTATGTAAGTGATTCCTCACTTTTTTAATGGTCACATCCAGAAAGACCAGCTCATCTCTACTATAAGAGTGAGTGAACCGAAGGTTGGGATCACATGCGTTTATCCAACCAAAAAAATTTCAAAAGGGTTTCCTCAGTCCCAACCCAAATGATCAGGACATCATCTATATACCTTTGCCAAAAGGTTACATAGGTAGCAAAAGGGTTAAGAGCCGACAGGATATACTTGCACTCAAAATTATATACATAGAGCCCGGCAACACTCGGGGCAAATGTACTGCCCATTGAAGTGCCCGTTGACTGTAGGTAAAGTTCTCCTCTATACTCAAAAAAATTCCTTTTGAGTGCAAGAGTGGCACAGGCCACCACAAATTCCTTGGGAGTTCTAAAATCCCATGGTGCTGTCTCCAATGTTTCCTTTATAACCTTAATGGTATCATCCTGAGGAATACAGGTATAGAGGCTCTCAATATCAAGAGATACCAGGAAGGATGAAACATTGGAAATTTCCAATTCCTGTAATACAGAAAGAAGACTTTTGGTATCCTTGATATAGGTACTAGTTGCCTGAATAATAGGTTTCAAAAAGAAATCACAGTATCTGGACAGTGGCTCTAACAAAGAACCAATGCCTGACACTATAGGACGCCCAGGAGGTGGCAGTTTGTTTTTGTGCGTCTTCGGTAAAGTGTAGAAATACGGTACAATGCCCTTTGTTGTCGTGAGGAACTCTGCCTCATGTTTGGTGATGAAACCATTGGCTTCCGCATCGCTCACTAGTTCCAAGATGATTCCCCGGAGCTGAGATGAGGGATCAGTGGTCAGTCGCGTATAGTTCAACTGATTATTCAGAAGGCGTCTGCATTCGGTATCATAGGCTTCTGCATCCTGAATCACAATACCCCCGCCTTTGTCTGCGGCTTTGATGACGATTTTTGTATTGGACTTGAGACTTTGGAGAGCTTGAAATTCAGAAGCCTTCAAGTTCTTAAAGACAGTAGGTTCTTCAAAAGCTTCCACGTCATTGAAAACAGCCTGCTCAAAGGCTATAATTTCAGGAGGAACAGTGTGGAAAGGGGGGGTAAAAGTTGATTTCAATTTCAACCCTGTGTCACTTTGAGGCTGATGTCTCATCCGTGCTTTGTTTATCAAAAAAACTTTTGAGTTTTAACTTTCTGAAAAATTCAGACAGTTCGCAATGTAGTTTGAAACGATCTAGGCGTACAGTGGGTATAAAGCCCAAACCCTTCTCCAAGACAGTTTTTTCATCAACTTAGTACCTCTTCTTTGGAATTGGTTGTCACTCTTTTGTTGTTATTTGAATATAATTTGGGGGAAGAAGAGTGGCTACTCCTCCCTCTCTCTCTTGTTGTCTGATATTAATGTAGATTATACAGTGGTGATAGCCTCTGTGTAGTTCGGTTTGAGTCACACTTTTCACTGAAAAGGCATTTTTTGATTTGACTAACTTTTGAACGCGTGGACAGATTTGTACGAAAATTTGCAATTGGTGAACTCAGTCAGCTAATTTTCGTGAAGAGCTGTGAACAGGGAAAGTTAAAGGTGGGGGGAAAAAATTGAGATTTTTCATTCTAATTCCCGTAGGACATTTTGCTCTTATTTAAAGCCCAAACTTATTTAAATCAAATGTGAAATGAAAGGAGAACTTTACAGAAAATGTTTTTTTTTTTTAGTTTGATGTAAATCCGTTCAGGAGTAGTCGCATTTTAAAACAAGCATTTGCAATGCAATAGGTCTCGCATTTATGCGAGTTTGAGCTATTGACATTGCAAATGACAATGCCTTTATTTATGTTTTAAAAACGAAAACAAAAATAAAAGGCATTGTCATTTGCAATGTCAATAGCTCAAACTCGCGTAAAGGCGAGACCGATTGCATTGCAAATGCTTGTTTTTCCAGCTGTAGTGACAGCAGGCACATTGATGTGCGCTGCTCACACGCAGGGCCGGCGCTAGGCATGGGCAGTGTGGGCAGCTGCCCAGGGCCTCGCGCTCAGCTGAAAGACAGGGGGCCCCGCTTCCGTGTGAAAGGCCACACTTTCACAGTTAGCCCACCTGCTCCTACGAGGCCCCCCTGCCCCACACTATCACAATACGACCTTGCTGGTCAGGGCGTCGTCGTGGCATTCCTGGGGGTGCAGGGGTGGGGGAAGGTACAAACAGAGTGGGGAAGGCACAGCAGCCAGGCCAGCAATTATGGCTCACAGTGTCAGGGGAGGGGCAAGCACCTCTGTTAAGTACCGGCCATTCCCTTTCTGCATTTTGTTGCTAGGTGACAGAAGGCCCCTTTGTTTCCAGGACCAGCCAGACACAGGTAAGGCGAGGTGGATGAGGGGAGGAGGGAGTAGCCAGATCAACTGGATTTTGTTAACTTTTACATCACCCATTTTTTTTTATGGGAATGTGTATTTAAAATGTATGTAGTACTGCCGGTGCTAGGGCAGTGTTTTACAAAATGCCTCGGCAGTGTTTTAAAAAATGCCTCGTTACTGCTTCGAAGGCCCAGGGGAGGGGGCCCCCTTTCCCTGGGCCTCTAAGCACTAGAGCAAGCTGCGAGGTCCAGGTGTGGGGGCCCCTTCCTGGGCCTTGTAGCCAGTACTCCCTCTTTTCTTTCCTTTATTTGTTCCCCTGTGAAATGAATCCAAAATATAAAAACGCTTTTGCTGGAAAGGTCGTCTTTTTTCTGACATTTTTCACTTCCAAAGTGCAGCCTTGGGATGGAGAGAAATAAAAAGGTTCAAAATGTAAAAAAGAACTAAAGCAAGACAGAGTGGGTCGGAAAGGGGCCAGATTGATTTTATTCACACCCAAAACACATTAGTGCCACTTTACAGAGTTTGCCAGTGAAGCGCTACTTTTTTGTTTTCCTCGGGTGGGGAAGTGCACCATTCCTGGATGTACTGCAATACCTGCTTGATGGGCGGATTCGAAAACAAAATGCATACTGCGGCTCTGTATTCACAAATGTGGTCTTTTAAAACCATATTGCTTACGTTTTGTAAGGAGATAAGCAATGGACATTGAAACTGGTCCCTTCCGGCCCTGTAGTCATGGCCTTAATTTTCATGCAAAAGCACTCATTGATTTCTGAATAATAAGTGCAAAAGCGTTAAGGTAACCATGTTGTTCCTGCTTACATTTCACATGCTTTTACTTAATCTTGCATTCCTTATGAGTGTTTGCTTTTTCCAGGATGTTGTCACTTTTTTCTTTAGGCAGCATATTGCTCTTGTCTAATGCATAATTTGAATTGAGTCGCCTCCAGGTGTTTATAGCGGGATGCAATTGGGTTGTAGTTGAAGGCAGTGCGAGTTTCTCTCAGTGGGGCAGTATGGTGTTCAGTGGGGGAGAGGATGTGGCACTATGGTCAGAGCTGCCGAATTTGGAACTGGGGAACCAGGTTCAGCCTTCATGACCAGTCCACCAGACCACTCTCCTGAGAGAGCACATTTCCATGCTAGACCTTAGAAGGCCCCGAAAGACCTTAGAAGAGTGGTGTCTGAGCACCAGCAGGTGGACCATAGCGGTGGCAAGTGTGGGTTAACCTTGAAGGCCTGTCCACTACAACCCCTATTGAAGCTCACCTCGAGTCTTTTGGGCAGGCCTACGAAGCAGCACACCCTAGAGCAACAGTGACTCTGTCATTGAGGTCACAGGACCCTTGAGGAGGAAGGCTCTAGGGCGGTGCGACCGATGAGATCGCACTGAGGCGCTGACTTCGGGTGGGGGCGTCATGTTTGCAAGTATATTATGTTTTTAAAAGCCCTTGCTGCCTCCTTCCTGGCCTCCAGCAATTATCGGCAACAATAAAAATGTCATGATAACTCCGGTGATTAATGTTCTTCCTAGAGAGAGATGGAGTTTTGTCAAGTGGAAGTTTTGACTTGTGGAAAGGTAGCACAGAGGGTTAATGTGCCTGCTGCAAAGAACATGTACCATGCAGATCACTAAGTCCACATAATGTAAAAAGGCCAGTGGGTTACTGCTTTTGTCAGAGAGATCCTATTGTTACTTGTAGTTTATAAGTCAAAATCCTAACATAGAACAATGAGCTATTAACTGTCATCTAAGAGCTGCATGCAAACTGCAAGGTATAAATTACAGCATTATGGTTTTTTCCCCAGCCTTTGATTATCCTAATGTTGCAAAAGGGTTCATTTGGACAGAAGTCAATTCTGGTTATTAAAGAGAACCCCCAACCATGGTATTACATTCTAAATTCAGAGTTTGTGTTTCTCTAGATCAATCACTATTAAACTATACTGCCTACTAGTATGATTGTCATGTGACTCCTAGTCCTTTGTCTTATGTAACATTACCTCTTGTGATTTACACACGTATGATTGATTGTCTCTGTGTAATGTGTGATATAAAGTTCTCTGACACCCTACACTGGTATCAGTGGCGCTGTAAATCAAATTAAATGCATCTGAGCGAGAATGTGGTTATGGAGACTTGAGGAGCACTGTTAAAGGGTGGTGGTGAGGGAATCCGTGGCAGAGCGAGTCATTGGGGGGCACCAACATTGTCGCACAGGGCTCCACCAGCGCTAAAGGTGGCCACTTCTACTTCCTACAGTTCAAACACCAAATCAAAAACGTTGATTTGAAAACTCCTTGAATCTGAAGCATACCTTCAAGTCAATGTATGATTTAGCAGTGGTCTCGGTTGTTCTAAGTCTTTTTTTATTTATGTACAATCTTTATTTGTTTGCAATGGTGTCTTGTAATTTTGTACTATATGTGTTGTGTTTTTGCACTTAACATAATTCTGGCGAGTAAAGAGCCCACACACAAAAAAGATTGTCCTACGTCTCTTAGCATGTGTGTGTGGGAAACTGGTGAGAGGATTTACGTTAAAACAAATTACGAAGTATTAATGTCATCCTAAGGTAGCACAATAATGGCACAGAGTGATAAGGGAGCCTTTTGAAATTTGCAATTATATCCATGGTGTGAGAGATTTTCTCTTGTGTCATTTTATATTTTGAATGATCCGCCCCTCATTACCTCAACAGGATCTCCCCCCTTTATGAGGCAGAACTGGAAATCGTATCATGCACTGATCTGGAAACAATCAGTTAACGAGGAGTAAATAATATCCATCCTTGTGAGACCTGCACCTAGCTTTTCCATCCAATGTGACAAATGTAATCCATTTAATACAGTTTTAAAATATATGGACTTATTTCATTTGTATATTTATCTTTTTGTCCATGTTACTGATATCCACGTTAGGTCTCTTCAGTGATGCCAAATAAGATCAATAGTCCTGCGATGTCACTTTCTGTGATGTCACTTCTTGTGATGTTACCAAGGGCGGCTCCTCCACTAGGGCGGAGGAGCGTCACCCACTGCTTCTCGCAGTGCGAGAAGCAGAAACACAAAATGCTAAAACTACCATTTTATGTTTCTGCTTCTCGCACTGCGAGAAAGCAGAAGTGTTTGGTTGGGGGCGGGCGGGTCTGCTTTAGGGCAGGGGAGGAGTGCCTTGCCCACTGCTAAGGGCGCTGACTGTTTGGTCGGTCCTCCGGGGCCGACCAAACCAGTCATGCGCACTCTGGCCTTTCTCCATGTAGGCTGCAATGCAGCCTACATGGAGAAAATGGCCTCCACATAGGCGCCTGGCTGGTCGGCGTCCCGACCAATCACAATGCTGCCATTGCAGCGTTGTGATTGGCTTTGGGGAGGGGAGGGAGGCTGCCTGCTTCCTGTTCCTGCCAGAGGCAGGAAAGCAGGAGAGCAGGTCAGGAGCAGAGACGACGCGAGGCCCGGGAAGGTAAGTTTATTTTATTTTTAAATTAACCCCCCCC
The DNA here is from genome assembly GCA_963921515.1 of Calotriton arnoldi. Lineage (NCBI taxonomy): Eukaryota > Metazoa > Chordata > Amphibia > Caudata > Salamandridae > Calotriton > Calotriton arnoldi. Next base: position 2,165,875 of record CAWUFW010001544.1, on the reverse strand, counting down.
CGCGAGACCCTCCACCCGCGAGTCATGCCGGCCGCGACTGGATGTTACATGCAAATTAGAGGGGCCTCACATCTTCCCTTTCGCCCGGGGCCCCAGAAGTTCTAGGACCGGCCCTGCTCACACGTGGAGAAGTTACAGCATGACGTCATGCCAGGTGAGCGTTGTAGGGGAAGGGAAATCATTTAAAGAGAGTCATTTTCTCTCTGGATTTCCTTTCTCTTTTTGAAACTCAGGAGCAGCAACATCGTTGTGGTGTCACCAGGGCTTTAAGTGGAAGCTTTTTCAATATTATATACAGGCCATAGTTGCTGCTTATTTATCTTATGCAACTAACAACCATTGACAAAGCCAATAGTCCTGACTTGTTGAAGGTATGCTGTTACTTGTATCATATATCTGGATGCAATGACAGAAGCGGCATAATACAAGTCGGGCGGCACACTATATAAGCACAGATTTTTAGCTTAAGTGTTTTAAGCCACGCCCTTAATTACATTTGCCACGCCCCTTTGAGAGACCCCCAGTTTTTTCATCCCACACCAAGCCCTGGGCACGCACATCTCGCCAAAGAGCACCAGTGCGGTGCGGCGTTGGTGGTGGTGGTGGGGGGCTCCATGCCAATATTAGGCTGCGCATAGCAACAGAGACTTGGGTGTTTTCACTAAAGGAAATTATTAATCAGCGGATTATTATATGTCCCTGGCAACTGGAATATAGGATTTATGCAAAAAATTGTTCTGAAGGGTGCTTGCATACCACTCCAGAACCAAAGCGACAGCTCCACTTTGCGAAGCAGCGTGCACCAGAAAGGTAGCTCTAGCCCAGGCCGCTCGTCCTATTCGAATACTTTGGTGAAGAGCGTCATTTTGTGGCAACACTGACCTCTAGCGGACTTTTTCAAAAACCTGTTTCTGGCATTGAACGCTTGCTTCCATTCTAGTAGGCTCTTTTTGGGCTATAATTTTATTTCCCTGGTTATTCCAGTGTTTCTCCTGTTTCCGATGTATAGAACTTTTATTTTAAATTGTTATTTGTTTACCCTTTTCACTTCATGGACGATTTTGATAATTCTTTTCTGTATTTTTGTTAATAAAGTTTTCTATTTATAAATAACCCTTGTTTGGACCAAAAGTTTCCAGGGTGGCCGCTGGAAACCAAAATACCTATGTGAATACTCTACTCCCAGGTTGTAGCCCACCCACAGGGCTCTACGTTTCTGCAAACGACAGGATGAGCTATGGGAAAGAGGGACAGACGGGCTGATATAGAAAATATTTGAACCAACAGACACGCTGAGCTACGCGAGAGCGCGACCGTCACCGACAGGCTGACTGTAGGAGACAGGAGCAGGCAGACATGCTGGGATTATGGGACAGAAGGACGGAGAGACAAACTGGTATTCGAAAGAGGAACAGGCAGGTCGACTTAGATACTGAACGTAGAAGAAACAGACAGGATGAACTATGTTAAAGAGGGACAGACAGACTGACTGACACATGAGAGGGGTAGGAGCTAACAGACTGGCCGAGGTATGGGAGAGAGAGGTACAGACACACAGACTGATGTATGAGAGAGAGAGGTACAGACACACAGACTGATGTATGAGAGAGAGATAGGAGCCAACAGACAAGATGAGCTATGGGAGAGAGGGACAGACAGACCGACTGACTGATTTAGGAAACAGGTTGGTACAGACATACAACCCCGCCGAGATAATGTGTGTGTGTGTGGGGGGGGGGCAGATAGACAGACAGCTCTGGGGGAGAGGCACATACATACTGACTGGATTAAGAAACCGAGAGCGGCTGCATCAACTATAGAGGAGAGGGAATCTGGAATCTAAGAACAATGTGTAGACCGGCCGGCGGATTGTACATCGGCCATGTTGGCGGATTAACCTTCCCTGAGAAGACAACAGAGTAAGATCTGTCCGATGTAGACGTGGCTGAATCCGCCAGCGTGGATGAACCCGCCGTCGGAAGAGCCGTTCTGAGAGGGAACCATCCTCGCAAAATCCTGTACCCGTCCTATGTGGCTTTTCACAGAGGTGACTCCGCAGGTCAGTTTGGACCAGCCACTCCAGGTCCGGAGGGAGATGAGGCAGCCTCAGAAGTGAAACAGAGCGGACGATGGAGCCAGTGGCCCTTCCATCAGCAGGCTGTCCGCCTCACTCACAATAAAGAGGATATCCTGAGATACACGTGCAATCCGCAGGCTTCATGGCGCATCCTTCACTACCCCCTCGTTAAATCAAGACCTAAATATCCAATTGGGACACAGGTTACAATTGTAGCCAATGACGCTCACTGATAAATCAAAGGCACAAAGTTTCAAAATCAACCCACGGTAAAGTCAGCCCTTGGTGCTGAAATGGTATCCTATGGCCGTTCGTTACAATCCAAGTTATTTTCTGCCCGTATTGCTGAAATGTTACCTATGGCCGTCCCGCCCTATTAATGTTATTCTCTGTCCCTGGAGCTCAAATGTATCCTCTTGCGGTTCAGCGGTGTTAAGTTGTTTTCTGTCTGCGGTGGTGAGACGTTCCGCGGTGGGGCCCAGGCCTTAACGCCATGCTCTGTCCATGGTGCTGAAATATTATCCTGCGGGGCTTCGGCATTACAAATACGGTATTCTGGGCCTCATTCTCGAACTAGTGGTCTCTGGGCTTGTTTGGGGATATTTGCTATGGCGGCTGCTATTGCCAGCTCCCTCATCAGGCAGAAGCCACAAGCTCGGGAGCGAGAAAAGTCCAACGCAGGCAAGTGTGTCAGCAGCCCCAGTAAAAGCAAGGGGAAGTTTGAGACAAGCGCTCGCCATCTGTTTTCACTCAGCCCCGTGTTTATTTTTGCATCGCGCTTTCACTTTAAGTGAAAGCGCCATGCAAAAATAAACACGGGGCTGAGTGAAAACAGATGGCCCCCATAAAGATAAGAAATTGCTTTGCGACAGCAGCAAAGCAGACGACCCAGTCCGGACCGGCCGGACGAAAAGGCGTCACCAAAAAACCCCATTTCCAATGGCAGGCCACCGTTTAGCATAAACGGTGACGCCAGCCAATGAAAATGAGGGGTGGGGCTTCAAGTCCCCTTCTCAAATCTACTCTCTTACAATATCTCTCGCCCAGCGAGCAACGCTTTGCGCTGCAACGCCAGGCGAGACCTAAAACAAGCATTTGCAATGCAATAGGTCTTGCATTTACGCGAGTTTGAGCTATTCGCATTGTAAATTACAATGTCTTTTATTTATGTTTTGGTTTTTAAAACAAATAAAAGGCATTGTCATTTGCAATGCTAGTAGCTTAACCGCGGCGCGAATTCCGCAGCGGTGCGGCGGTTTAATTAAGTGGGCGGGGCCGCGTCGGCCAACGGACGTGCGCAGCACTACGGAGGTAGTGCTTGCGACGGCCGTTGGCCGACAGAAGCAGCGAAGGGGTTAAACTCTCGCAAATGCGAGACCTATTGCATTGCAAATGCTTGTTTATATATGTAGTGCTGCTACCTGTGTAGCGTAAAACTAGCCAGAGAGCAAGAGAGCGCTGATAAGTGGGGGAAGAGACCCGACGGGTGGCATGGGTGGTTCCAAGGAGGCAGGTAGTGTGTGGGTCCCATCCTGTAGGATGACGTCCTCTTCGAAGAAATGTGTTACGTTTCTTTCTCAGCTGCAGGAGAGCAGGACCCATTATCATAATGTTGATGGGGATGTTGCTCCAGATCCTTGGGGTGCAGCTGGACAAGGCAGGTGGGGGTGAGATGGACTGAGGAGACTGGTAAGTGGTAAGAGAGGTGGAGAGTAAAATGGGATGTGGAGAGAGTAATTGGAGGTGAGGGATGGGAGGTGGGAAATGAGAAGTGGTGAATTAAGTCGAGGTGGTAGGTAAAGTTAGATGAAGAGAAGCGGGAGGCTGGAAGAAGGGTATTTGAAAGAGAAAAGGAGGAGGTGAGATACGGGAAGTAGGGAGATAAAAGGGCGGAGATATGGAGTAGGTGATAGGTGGAGAAGGAAGGGAGCTGGAGAGTGAGGAGGTGGGAAGAGTGAAGAACTGGGGGGGGTGCAGACGGGTGATTGGGAAGTGGGAAGAGAGAGGTGAGGAAGAAAAATGGCAGGTGGTGAGACAGATGGGATGGGGGAACTGGGGGTGTTGGAAGAGGGACAGAGGGTTTGGGCCAGAGAAGTGGAGGTGTTGGAAGAGATGTAATGAGGCAGAGAGGGCGGAGGTGACTGGTGGGAGGTGAGAGATTGTTGAAGGAAGTGAAAGATGGGTGAAATGTGGAGAATGGTGAAAGTTGGAGAGGTGAGAGATGGGAGGAGAGAGATAGGTGAAAGGTGGAGATGGGGGGGGGTCGAGTGATAAGTTAAAGTTGGAGCGAGATGGGTGGTGAGGAGAAAGCGTGAGATGTAAAGCAGAGAGCAGAACAGACACAGAGGGGGGGGAGGGCAGCCAAGCAGCCACGGAGGCGAGTCATGGGCGGTCGAGGTCTCTGCTACAAACTCAAGATATTTACAGCAGGAGGCCAAAAAAAACAAAAAGAGGCGAGGCGCCCTTCAGAGGCAGAAAGGAGATACATGCCGAGGCGAACATTAAATATGGCATCCTGCTCCGGGCCTGTCTTCTGTCAGACAGGATCACCGCCCGGAGGGAGGCTAGAAGGAGGGGGCCTGGCAGGGAGCCCTGAGAACAGGCCCCCTCCTCCATACTGTCAGTCACCCTTACCACGCCCATGTCGACCCTACAGCCATCGCGCCAAGAAACTCTTCAGAGCGCCCACTGACGTCAGAGGGTCATTGGCCACTGTCGACACAGTGCCACCGCTCACTGCAGACGTACCACTGCAGACAGTGCCACCGCTCACTGCAGACAGTGCCACCACTGCACTGAATGTTTTTGAATACAATGAAGCACTGTGCTTATGACGATATGCACAATAACGTTTTTAAAACTGGTAAAGCGCTCAGACGCTTGAAATGTCCCGTTCTGCGCTAGGGAAAACTACAAATAAATTATTTTTTAGGCAGGGGAGTGTATGACTTCTCTCCCTCAAAGGGCAACTCAACGAAGTTCTGTCCTCAGACCGTACCCTCTGTTTTCCCCAAGGCTGTACATGTTCACACACCCACCGCCCCCCCTCGTCGCAGCATCACACAAGACCTCCCTTCACTCCTTAAAACTAATCGCATTTCTGCCTCGGGAAGAAAAGTGAGCGATTCACGTAAAAAGACAAGTGCGGTCCCGAAAGTGAAAGAGGACTGCGCTGCAGCCGGAGCATGGGGATCTCTTGTCTTTAAGGGGCCATGTGTTTCTAATTAGAAACACATGGCCCCATAAAGATAAGAAAGTGCTTTGCGACAGACGCAAAGCAGGGAAGCCAGTCCGGGTGGACCGGCACAAAAAGCGAAAGGGAGGCAACCCAAACACCTAATTTCCAATGGCAGGCCACCGTTTACCATAAACGGTGACGCCAGCCAATGGAAATAAGGGGCGGGGCTTAAAGCCCTTTTCTCAAACTCCTCATTAACAATAAATCTCGCCGGGCGAGCTGGGCATGTGCGCAGCAACGCTAGGCGAGACCAAAAATGTTACTGAGTGGGATTTAAAAAGGTTAACCCTTTGGTATCTCTCTCCTGTTTAAACTAGAGAGTCAATCTTGTCAAACAAATTTTAAGACAATGTGATTGGCTTGATTTGGGCAGACAAAAGTATGTTTTTTGGTCACATGGAAATTTGCGAGTCTGAGATTTGCACTGGGGAGGGAAAAAAATGGACGGCCAACCTCAAAGGTGCACCACTGAATGAGCTCACAGCAGCCATTATGGTGGCTGAATTCCACAGCCATCGGCGCTCAAAAAATGGCAAACAGTGAAATAAGTGTGTGAATTTGTTTGGAAGGCAGGAAATAGGGTGCAGGCCCTGCGCCCAGACCCAGCCTCCCCAGCGCACAGCCAAAGGCCAAGCACAGCTAAGGTTTAGAAATAAGTGAATAAAAGAAAAAAGTGAAATTCAATGGACAAAAACAGCAAAAAATGATTTTTGTAGTAGTATTGAACGTACAAACCCACTGAAATTACCCAGTTATAGTTAAGAATACACAGAACATATGACAACTCATGGTCTAACAGCATAAACTAAATACATATTTGGCAAGGGCGCAGATGTATATTAAAACAAGCATTGGAAATGCAATAGGTCTCGCATTTGTTGGAGTTGGAGCTACTGGCATTGTAAATGGCAATGTTTTGTACTTATGCAATAGGTCTTGTATTTGCTGGAGCTATTGGCATTGTAAATTGCAATCTTTTTACTAACTGTGTGGTGTGGAGGGCATTTGTGTATTGGAATAATGTGACATGGTGTGTTGTGAAATTATGTGGATAGTAATTATGTGGTACTGAGTGTTTTGCAATTGTGGAGTAGGATTCTGTGTTTTGGAGTGAAATTATGTAGAATTGTATTTTATGTTGTGGAGTGGTATGTAGTCTTTTTAGGAAGTAATAGATAGCAAAGCCACAATAGTAATAACTGGGTCTCCAGTTGAGGGCTACCATTAAAAGCTTCAACAATTTTTTTTAAGTTATCACGATATCAGACCTATGTTATGATCTATTGACCAGCATTGTGTACCTAGGGTTGGAATCTGGTCTAGGTCATCGTTGGCTAGGAGACTGTAAAATTCTAAGTGGTCACCGATGACAGCAGAATGTACAACCTTGGGCTGTGGGGAATGTTTCGAATTTGGAATTTAGTTATGCCCAGTTGCCTGTATGGGTCGGTGGTCATCTGCTTGAACTTAATAAATACTTGAAGAACAGTACTGGAGTATGTGTGGTAATTACGTTTTAACAACCTCACTATAAAAGGTGCCTTAAGAAGTTCCATGGAGGCGCAAGAAACAATAGTGTTTGTGTATTGTAGTGGGACATTCCACCTGTCCATATTACCTATTTTTCACAACTGTAGATTTTGAAATAAACTATTTTTCACATTATAATACAGTGGAGTCAGAAGTGAAACCTTTAGTATTGATTGAGGGTGCTTGCTTTGTTGTAGGTACTAGCACTAAATTATAAGGCATTCTCGGAAGCAACAGTATGTTCCCTATATTAAGGAGATGCAGAGTGCAGGTTATTGTAAAGAAAGTACTCAGCGACAAAGCATCAGAATTACCCACTTAGTTCTGCAGTAGCTCAAAGCACAAACTAGGGATATACCAACCTCACAGCAGAGCTTAATTAAAAGCAAAAGATCCCACACTACTTACACCATTGCATTGTTCAGAATAACAAATGATTAAAACAATTGAAAACATGTCTGGGTACACAGCTTACGTAGTCACAACTAACACAAAAGGTAAGTACTACAAGTGCAGGTGAGACAATGCAAAGCCAAACCATAATCTTCAAGTTGCCCACCAATGTACTGCAGTAGACTAATTCCTCAAATGTATGTCGAAAATCAAAATTCGCACCAGGTGTCTGATGATGGCCAGTGAGACAGCAACAGCAGACAGTACTGCTGAAGGACAGGCAATACACTATCCACAGTCCACATTTCTCCTGCGGCTGAAGTAATATCACCAGCCACAGTCCACAACACTGCAAAAAGGGCCGGAGAGATACCACCAGATCATAGCCCATAGTTATGATGTGATCCAGAGAAAGAAAGAAAAAAGAAAGAGTGAGCGCGAAATGGTGAGTGAGAGAGGAGAGACAAAGAGAGAAAGTGAGTGAAACACAGAGAGAGAATACCATCCCAGGCCCATAACCATAATAACCAAAGTGTTACTCCATGGAAAGTTGTATGGGAGGTTTAGATGAGCAACCCCGGTAAGCGTTGCAAGCTGTGGTTTGAATGAACTAAAACCTACAGATTCGGGTAACAGTGATGAGGGTTATTGTGGGGATCTCCTGCACATTCTTCTCTTGTGGGGTGCTTCTTTTCAGTTATGGAGTAGACAAGATGTACACTGGAGGATGGAAAGTCGACCCCCTGAGTTCAGAATTGCATCCATTTGTCTCTTTCTCAAAGATGGTAGAATAGCAGTGGGAACACACACCCCAGATATAACTATAAGCAGACACAATTTAAGAATGAAAATAAGTCTATGTCACAACGCAGCAGCGCATTCTCTCCTGCACACCAACAACAGGTGTTGCAACAAGATGGCCGCTGAGCTGGAGCTCCTCAAAGAAGCTCCGGGGCTTGGGATCACTCTTTGGTGAATATCCCTGGATATGCCCCCCTTCCACCCCGCTACATGACATCCCCCTACTGAGAAACCTGCCTGTAACGTAATGATATGTTTTATTTCTCTGCAAAGAAGTAAATTTGGCATCTATCTTACCTGAAGTACTGTCCGCCGCGACGACGATGCTGCCGGGGACTGCTTCGGACCGGAGAGTGGTGCGGAGCCTGCCGAGTCCTGGTGGAAGCTAATGCTCTCTTTCCCGCTGGACCCTCTCTCATGTTGGAGTTTCGTGCCTTCTTCCCACAGAATCCGGAGCTCCTTGGTGGGGATGTGGATCTTGTGGATGTAGTAAGGAGCACACTCCCCCCTCCCTCACCCGGCTGCAGCGATCCTGGAGTTGCCGTTGCTCCGTTGATCTGATCTGCCCTGCGGCTTGCTTCGCCCTATAGCTGCTGGAGCTAAGCCCCCGTGCCCTGTGGGGAGGCGTTAAGTGCTTCGGACATTGACTCTGCCTTCCGAGCATCGGGGCTTCAATGACTGTGGAGACTTTATCATCAGGGCAAAGTAAGTAGCACTTACACCGCCCCCGCACCGAGGCCGAGAGCCTGGAGACGTCGGGTGCCCGAGGGTCCAATCTCCCCGATCCGCCCTGCTGCTGTGGGTGAAAATGCCGGCTTCAGCACCAGGAGTCTTTGCCTGTGACTCTTGCTGACTCCAGAGGTGCTCCCGGATAGAACCCTGGAGAGACCGGAGCGCCGCGCGACTTTTAATGCTTGCTGTTCTGTGCAGACCTGCGATGCTGCCTGGAGAGGTGGTGAAACTGTCCTGTGCTTGTTGTGATCCCAGAGAGTCTCGCGGTTCCAAGCCTGGCTCGGGAGGGAGAGGAGATATCCCGTTGAGTTCTGGTGAAGGCTGTGCGGAATGCGTACTTTGGGACTGACCTCCAGGGGCCCCATATGACCCTCCCTCGGCCCCATCATCTGGTCAGTAATAAGTTCGGTGAATAACGGGCATCTGGACTGTAGATCTTTCCAATATGGCAGTCCTGTTGTAACATGCGAGCCAGATTTGGCCTGAATTCTCCCGGGGGGGGCTGTCCTGGCTCGCTAGATGACCCCTAGAGTTTAGTGGTTTACATTACGGACACCCATTTTGTTAGCCTCTAATAATGTTTTGGTGGACGTTTGGCATCCATTTTGGCCTCCTCCCATGGGAGCTGATGAAGGGCGCCCCCCTCCATAAGCACTAGGTACTGCCAGTCATGGAAACAGAAATGGGCTTGCTGTGCACTGCTGGGCATGGATAGAGAGAGAGGGGCGTGTTCCTTCCCAGCATTGGCGGCCATCTTGGAGTGTGTTCTTCCTATATATTACACTCATGGCCTGCGTTGTTTGCCCCATTTCCGCATTGTTGGTGGTGAATATTTCCTATATGGCCTTGTACGAAACGGCCTGCCTGAACGGACTACCCTCTGAGGATTTTTGTATGAAACGGCCTTCCTGCTCAGACCATAGAATCTGATAAGGGCTGACTGCCTACACTCCCTGCTTATGTGAATTTTACTGGAGTTGGCTTGTGGACACTGTCTCCTCCCAATATGGCAGGCATTGAAAAGTGCTGATACACCCCCTGCGTTTGGAGTGTCCTCCTGGATTGTCCCAAATGATGCTTACTGTAAAAGCATGGTTGGTGGGGCCCTGATCTCTTTTGATTCTAGGGTTTACACTGCTATAATTGTTTTATACTGCAGTTAATATGGCACTTTAGAGTTTATTGTATATACTGCATATAATTGTAAGATAACTACCACCCCAGCCTACTGCTTGATTCCTGATTGCGACTCGGCATTTCTACCATTCAACCATGCGCCCGCCTAACCCCTCCCGGAACTCTAATCTCGTGCGTTACGGACCCAACTCCTGGTCCATTAACTACCCAGACAAAATGACCAGTAATGCAAAAAAGAACTTCAAGCACAGTACTCTAAAACAACACCCGGAAACACTCATTGTAGATAACTACCACACAGCGACCAACGGCAACACGAAAACTAACTTAATTTTTTACACTAATCGCCCGACTAAATGGAAAAACACCTTCTCTCTTCACCTTCAAGTCGCCAAGACAGTAATCATTCTCTATGGTGAAAAAATCTCCACTACCGTATCCCCGACCTTCAAAGGGGAACTCACCATTTCCATCTACAGAACTGAAAACATTCTCATACAGGCCACCGACCCGCACCTCACCACTTTTGACCGCCACTTCCCCACGCTTCTCTCCCCGTTAACTCAACTGAGCCATCAAACCCTATCTCCCCTATCCCCCATCCCCCACCACCCTCACTAATAACGTGGAACTGATCCAATCTCCCTGCCCTGAAGAACCGCTCTCCAACTCATGGACATCCACCATCACTCACTACAATCACACTACCCCCATCATTACTCTCCGTCGCCAAACACCCACCATTATTACATCAACTGATCACACCAGGAACAACAAACTCACAATTAAACTCCCCAAGGCCGATCTTGACAGCTCGGACTATAACCTCAGCCCTCCCGCGACTGAAATCCCCACAGGCACTCCCCTCTCGACCCCTGATAATCTGAACCCTCCCGCACAATCTAACCCTTCCTCCAACACAGACCCTGTTCCCCCGACCCTTACTTCCCCCTTGTCCAACGTCATCTCCAATCCAGCGGTCACTCTCCTCCCTACTACCACTGCACACTCTCCTTCCGATGTCCCACATCCACAGGCACAACCTGTCTCCACCGCTTACCTCACTGACAACCCCCGTGACATCCCCATGTCCGTCTTCACCAATCCAGCAGACACTTTCCCCCCTATTATCACTTCCCACTCCCCTTCCGCCGTCGCACACCCACATACACAACCTGCCTCCACCGCTAATCTCATTGACATTCCCCGGAACTCTGACTTCCTACCTAGAACTTCTCTCCCTCCTCACTTGGACAGTAGACCCACCACTCCTCCTCTGAACTCCTTGAATGGGAACATTACTAATCCGGCTCCCCGCGTCCAACCTCTCCTAATCCCACTGATTCCGTCCAATCGCTGACCCATGGTCACTCTTCCCTCCATAGACCCAAGTCATTCTCGGCCCCTGCCAAAAACCTTAAACTTTTTCAGCTCAATAACACAGCAACTGAACAGAATGGAGCGGAAAATTAACTCCCTTGCTGCCGATTTCCTATACTTACAACAAGACCTTCTCAACAGGACCAAGCCACCGTGCTCCCTCTCCTCGGGAAGATTTGCTCCTACCCCCCCTCAATACCTCTCCCATGGCCCCACAGAGCACCCCTCGTCCCTCCAGTCCGTCAGCGAGTCAGGCACTTCGACCCAACCGGGATCGCCAACCCTTTTCGGTACCGAAACCTGATGAGATCAACGACTCTTACCTCGCTGTGAGCCTGAAGTCGGCCCCTTTCCCCATACCTGTTATTATTGGCACTAACAGAATCCCTAAAACTGTCCACTCGCCTAGACCTCCTGCTCAATACTCCTCTATCCACCTAACTCCCCCCATCATTGAGGCTCCCCGCCCTCTCTCTTGCATGCTCCTAAACTGCAGATCAGCAGTACAACACGCCACAGACATTGCTGAAGCTCTACTCGCTGAAGAAATTGACATCGCTTTCCTCACAGAATCCTGGCTCAATGTCCACTCCACTCCCATTCTTGACATTCTCACCCCTCCAGGGTACAACATCAGACAAGACAGGCCGATCAAAACGGGGGGGGTGGGGGGGGGGACTAGCCATCATTCACAAAGCTGGAATACAGATTACCAAACTTAAACCTGCAGAATACCTATCGTTTGAATACCTGGGTGTCGAACTCACTGCCAAGGGCACCTCACCCATCAAATTCCACACCATCTACCATCCTCCTGGAGAGCGTACCCTTTTCCCCGAAGAACTAACAGACCTAATAACATGTTTCTCCATGACAGACACAAAAGACGTGTTCCTGGGTGACCTCAATATCCAATGGAACGACCCAGAAGACTCCACTGTCCAGAACCTATCCAACCTACTTGAGATATACAACCTCAAACAACTCTGCAATAAACCAACTCACATCAAAGGTGCAACACTGGATGCGATCATTACCAACAATGAACTGGTCTCTCTGAGAGCGATTTCTCCCATTGACTGGTCCGACCACCACCTCATTCTGTTCAAGATTGACGCACTTGTCAGCCACCAACCTATTCGTGATGACAAACCTAAACACTGGACCAGAAACATCAAAGAAGTCCCTTTACCCGAACTTGAATCCATGATTCATGTCCATCTACAACTCCAACCTTCATCATGGACGGCCGATGACCTCACTACACACTTTAACGCAAAAATGACAGAGGTTTTAGACCAAGTAGCCCCACTCAAACTCAAACAAATGAGGCAAACCAAATCTAAACCCTGGTTCAACGTGGATCTGAATAACGAAAGGCGTCAACTCAGACAAACGGAAATGTCTTGGAGACTAAACCCCTCAACCTTGCACAACTTAGATCTGCTCGGCAGGCATACAAAAAACAAATTTTCAGTGAAAAGGCGTCTTTCTTCCGCAGCCAACTAGATCTGGCAAAAAACAGACCGAGAGAACTCTTCAACATTGTCAAAAGCCAAACAAACTGCACTCCCTCTCAAGAAATCAAAGCCACCAAAGAGCGATGTGAAGAAATTGCCACCTTCTTCACTAATAAAGTCTCAAAAATTGATCAATCTTTCATCCAATCAGACCAATCAGAAAGAGTTCTTACCAAGGACAATCAGGTCTGCCTCCAGCTAAAAAACAATGCGCATTGGTCCGACTTTCAGCTAATGTCGGAAAACGAGGTCTTCGGTATAATTTCTAACCTAAAACCTTCCTCCCACACTATGGACCCCCTCCCATCCACAATTATAAAAGAACTCAACCACACCATTTCCCCTTTCTGGGCAAAAATCATCAACGCCTCTCTCACTTCAGGCTGTGTCCCAGACTCCCTTCAACTAGGACAAATCACACCCATTCTCAAGAAACCAGGGGCCGACCCTAATGATCTTAACAACCTCAGACCTATCTCCAACCTCCCGTTCCTTGCAAAAACATTGGAGAAATGCGTTCTCCACCAACTCAACAAACACATTGATGAGTTCAACCTCCTCGACACCTTTCAATCAGGATTCAGGAAAGGCTGTAGCACTGAAACAGCTATGCTCAACATCTCTGACGATATTCACAAGGCTTTAGATGAAGGTGATGCCTGCCTACTCATCCTTATTGACCTATCTGCGGCATTCGACACAGTAAATCATCCAGCTCTTCTGGAGACCTTGTCGAAGCGCTCCGGCATTAATGGCACAGTACTAAAATGGTTCACCTCCTTCCTTCAACACCGCTCGCAACAATTAAAATCAACTCCTGTCTCTCGAAGCCAACAAAAGTCACACTAGGGGTCCCGCAAGGCTCGATCCTCTCCCCGTCCCTCTTCAATCTCTTCATGGAGCCCCTCACAATCATCTTGAAAAAAGCTGGAGTGAATTACCACCTTTACGCTGATGACACCCAAATCTATTTCAAAATCAAGTCTCCCAGCGACATCCGACACCTCAATGTCACTCTAACCGAGATCCAAACTTGGTTCAACGCTAACCACTTAAAGCTCAACCCAGATAAAACGGAACTAATCCTATTCTCTCCAAAAAGCAACCATCGACCAATCCAAGAGTGGCTCAAGAATCTGGCTGCCCTAAACTGCCCCCTCGTCCTATCTGACTCAGTTAAGTCTCTAGGCATCACCCTTGACAAGAACTTATCAATGGAGGCCCACATCAAAAACTCTGCAAAAAGTGCTCTTTTCTCACTAAAACACCTCAAGAAATTGAAACTTTTTCTTCCCCATGATGACCTCAAGACAGTAGTTCAATCCCTAGTTCTCTCTAAAATCGACTACGGAAACGCCATCCTAACAGGGACTCCAAAAGCTCATCTAGCCCCACTAAGGGCAGTGCTGAACATGGCCGCTCGTCTCATATCTGGAGTACAAAGATTTGAACACATCGCTCCAGCTCTCAACTCCCTCAACTGGCTTCCCATGGAAGGGAGGTGTATTTACAAGCTGGCCTGCATCACACACAAAACCCTTCACTCTCCGGCCCCAAACTACCTGAACAACAAACTGGTAAGAGCAGGTCAATCCAGAACGCTGAGAAGCTCCAACTCACTCCTTCTTATCCCTCCGAAACTGAAAAAGAAAACCACCCAATACCGATCGTTTTCTGGCAACGCTCCGTGAAACGCTCTCCCTAGAATCCTCAGATGCAACCCCTCCTTCTCCTGTTTCAAAAGGGACCTGAAACTCCATCTCCTTAACAAATACTTTCCTGACCAACGTCAACTAACCTAGACTTCAATATCCGAGTTGACTCCTCTCTCTCTTGACATTCAAGGATAGTTGGTGACCGGACTGTGTTAACCACCTTCGTTTGTTCTCTCTCCCTCCGCTGCACTGTTTACCTATTTTTCATGTTGTATTTTTCGTTATCTCTGTTTTGCTTCCTTACTGCCTTCCTACTATGTAATGCAATTTCCTTCTGTTTTTTATAGTGTGTATGTAAAGCGCTCTGATATCTACGGGTCAAGCTAGCGCTCTATAAAACTTTTTAAATAAAATAAACAGCGGGAATCACAAGCCGCGGGCGGTATGCCTTCCAGCAGTGGGTCTTCTCCCACCTGCCGCCACCAGCAGGAGCACCCTAGCACACAAGTCAAGGCAGGCAAGGGAGAGTTCAAGCACTCCAGCGGGCTACTTCCTCCCTTCAGAAAACATACCCTATGGCAGCTGGCAACAATTTCGCAATGCAGCAGCGTGTTCTCTCCCATATTTATGCCGACAACAGCCGGAATCACAAGCCATGTGTGGTATGCCTTCCAGCAGTGTGACTTTCCCCTCCCGCCACCATCAACAGGAGCAGCCTGCCATTGCCAGGTGTGCACAATGAGTGGCTATGCTTAGGACTGAACGTGCGGCTCTAACCATGGGGATCACACGAGGGGGCGAGTCCTGGAAAATGATTCCTAGAGCGGAATGGCTAATGCCGGAACCGAGAGTGATCACATGATCGCTGGAATCCTGGGGATCGTAGTTGCGGCCCCCTGCTCACTACAGTCAGTTACAAACAGGCAAACAAAACGTGGAAAAAACATGGTAAAATAAACTGTGCGATATAACATATAAAATGTGCGGAGAATTTCAATTTTTCCAGTTACAAGATAATGTGTGTTAAACTAAATAGAATGTGCGGTGAACAAGATAAAAACGTACAGTAATCTCGATTCCTCACTGTAGAACAGACGCATAAAAAAAACCCAGAAAAGAAACTCCCACAAATGAGTGAAACAGCCCGTGAACATACAAAACGAGTGGTGCGCGCGCGCTTGGGAGAGCGAGCAGCCCATCTGTTTTCAATTATCGCTCCCGCGTCTGGGCACAATAATTGAAAACAGATGTGGCCCGTGCGCGTAAACGCAAGCCTTAGGCCGTGGGCGTCAACATTGGGACAACAAGCACGCGAGTGGTGCGTGCGCGCCACAACATCTGTTTTGAATTATCGCGCACGCGTCTGGGCACGATAATTCAAAACAGATGGTGCCTGTGCGGGTAACCGCAAGCAATAGGCCACACACACACACGAGCGTGTGGTCAGCTTTTTGAAGCCCCCTTACAACAAGCATTGGCATAGCCAATAGGTCTCGGGACCTTATAAGTGTTTAGCCATGCAACAGTTGATGTTGTGGCACCAAGGATATTGTGCTGCATAACGAAATACTTATAAGGCCCCAAAAGCGAGACCTCTTGGCTATGCCAATGCTTGTTAATTAAATGCCAGTACTAGATTATCTCGAGGTGCACATTGTTAAAAACATGATTGTCTGGTTTTAAGAACCATGTCAGAGGATGAAAATTCATGCACTTTTTCCTGCCGCTAGAAAAAACATTTTCTTGAAACAAAATATAGAAAAACATTGATCACTGCAATAGTTTCATCACTAATTATGTGACCCAAATCACTTCCTGCGACTCCCAACCTGTGCCTTCGGTAGTTCTGTGTCCACAGAGGACACGGTGTCACCTGCAAACTCGCAAGTGTTTCATATGAGGTGCTATCAGCTCCATACTCAGATGTCTGCTCAAAATGTCCCCTTTGCCTTCAGAGAGCCTTTCAGAAACCAAAGTCACTGCAATGCCAGGCTTATCAGCAATGTCCACCGGCTAAGTCAAGTCGAACTTCCGGCCAGGGCTAGCTTTAGCGCTGGTGGTGCCCAGTGAGACAATGTTTGTTGGCGCCCCCCCAATGACCACCGTCATCACGGATTCCCTCACTACCACCCTTTAACCGCGCCCCTCAAGTCTCCATAACCACTCTCTCTCAGGTGCATTTAATTAGTTTTTAAGCGCCACTCATACCAGTGTAGTGTGGATGAGACGAGCATCAGAGATAAACAAAAGTGACATGTGTAATTGCAGGCACATTGCTGCATTATTTACTTACTGACGAGGATGGGGGGTGGTGCAAGAGCTTTACAATGGGGCGGCCGCGATGGTTTTGCTGACAAAGACCCCATTCACCGAACACAAGCGGTATCTGCTGTGACATCCTGCATGCAGTGACATGCATGGCTGCACATGTGACCGCTGTCAGTGTTGTCACTGATGCAACCAATGAAAACGTCTGAAGCAAGGCCGCACCGTAAGTTGCTGGCACCGGGCGGGAGCATGTTAATGGCGTCTAGGCGCTGTACCTTACGCTATGTGCAGCCTCCGACCCTTTCTGTTCGTGTGGCACTCCCGGCACAGCCATTATTTTGAGCATGAAACGTGTTGCCTTCATGCCTTCTCCTGTGAAAGCCTCTAGTCCCAAGGAGGTGGGCAAGTGAATCCACCACCTATCTGTAGTGGCACAACCCTTCACTGGTAGTTTAAGGTTTTCAGGTGGCTCCTTGTTATCAGGGCAACCCCTTTCAGCCTTCATTTCGACTAAAGCGGCTGAAAAAGCTTTGTAAAAGCAAAGCTGGGGAAGGACCACCGTGTCCACGATGGCGTAGCCTCATCTTTGTTACCTTAATGCAATAAGACCAGGCGCACAGATTTCTAATGAGTGAGCTGTGCTGGAGAGCGCTACCGCGAACGTGATCGCCTCTAGGAGCCCCTCAGAGTACCTGATGTAGAGGGACATAACCACTGTGCCCAGGATCACACAATGCGACTAAGTAAACCGAGATTAGACCTCGGACCTTCTAGTTCGACTGCAGTTTAACCCCTTTTCATGCTTCCTGAGAATTAGCAGGAGCCAAATAAACGGGAAACGTTTAGAGAATTCTCAGAGAGCGCGGGAATAATGTTAGTGTAAAAAGCTATTGAGCAGCGTTGCTAGGGATTTTCATATTACAAAACAATTAAACACCACCTTGTTTGTTTTACATGTCCTGGTATTTACCATTTCAACAAGTACTACGAACACTACGTTGGACAAAAAAAAGTAAAATAAAATATCTAGGTAAATATCTCTAGATATCAGGGTTTGTTTTTATCCTGACACATGGAGAGCGTTAGATTTCTGGACACAGGTAACCTGTTTAAAGTATGCAACGAGTAAAAATATGTAAACAAGCAACGAACGGGAGGGTGGGTGAAAGCAGTCACGTCGTGATCAGAGACAAACAGAGCCATAAATAACAGCGTCCCACGAGTGGTGTGCGCGCTGTAAGGAAGAACAAGCGCGGCCGCCTGCTCGCTCCCGAGACTAAGGTGCGGTTACTTATATGAACTAGGCTACATTTAGAGAACCTGAAGCCCTCATACAATGCTATCCTCTCACATCAGTAAGCAGTCCTACGGTCACACCACATGCATTGCCCTGGACCCCCACAAAATCCTTTCCCTCTGACATCATCATAGCTCACTCACCCTGAAGGTGAAACAACAGTATGGTCAGCAGGTGACCCAGTGTCACTGAAAGCGCAATGCGCTAGATCCTAGAATTTCTTGCAGATCTCATTCTTTTCTGCTGTGCTAACTGAACTGGATCAACTGAAGGACTACAACTCCCAGTATGCACTAGACTGACCCAGGACAAGACCAAAGACGTCGGACAACGTTGTACAACATCGACGAATCCTATACTTCTCCTGTCGAAATAAAGAGCGGACTGCAGTTGCAACCGGCATGATATAATAATACGTTGTACACGAGAACGAGGCTAGTGTAGGCTGAATAAAAGTACGGTGGGGGAGGGGCGTTGGAAATATCAATGGAAGTAAAGACACACCGACGTGTCACAGTTAAACGAGTGTTAACAATGGGAGTGTGAGTCACAGGGACCAAATCTGATGACCTCCTACTTGGCAGGTACGTAAACGTCGCCATTACCCGACGTCCCCTGTGAAGACGCCGCCCCCGCCAGGGCCTCCCGCCTCAGTGCAGCTTATCAGTGAACATACCTGTTGCAGCAATGGCAGGAATGCAGCCCCTGGCTCAAGGCCCAGGCCGCGGCCTTTTAGTACAAAAGAAAGGGAAAAAGAAAAGAAATGTGTCAGAAAGGAAAAAATATAGCCTGAGGGTATGGAGTCAGGAAACAACCATGGAGGGTCCGACCGCAGGATCTGAACGAGAGAGGGGACCAGAGGCTACAGTGTAACACCCAGTAGCCCCCTCCAGAGAGACTGTGGTTTAGGAATCATCGCCCCGGGAGCGTCAGTGCGCTGTTGGGGGAATTACGCGAACTTTGACCACCAATGAATGACAAAGCGCGCGCTGCGCCTGACTGGCCCAGGCCTCCGCATGCTTAAAACATCCTGTGAATGGCGGCATGAGTGAGTCAGCACATGTATCAACAAACCCGCAGCCTCAAGGGCCCAGTTAAACAAGCCCGCGAGTGGTGCGCGCGCGCCACAGCGAGACATCTGTTTTGAATTATCGCGCGCACATCTGGGCACGATAATTCAAAACAAATGGTGCCTGTGCGGGTAATCGTAAGCAATAGGCCACACGCACGAGCGTGTGGTGAGCTTTTTGAAGCCCCCTTACTATAAGTCTCGCAGAGCAGCGCATGCGCACTGCTAGGCGAGACCTAAAAAATAATGTAACTCTATAACATGGTGGTCGACCATGATTTCTGTCATGTGCTGTATGCATTCCTATTAATAACTGGCAAATTTCAGTGGTTTTCTGCACTTAATCCTCAAAATTAACTCACTGTTTAGTATAGATCTGTGATGTAGTTTCATTTTGCTCAAGCCAGGCTCATGAAAAGTGACAGTTATACAAGGCAAGATATGTAAAATATAGAAAATAGATAGCATAATATAAAAAGTATGCAACTGAGAAAAGGAATACTGTCTGATGACTACAAATCTATGGCCGATTTGCGAAGGTTTTGCTTAGGCTATTGATGCAAGTTTATTTTAAGATTATTTAATACCTTACATACAGTCTAATGTTATAACTTATTATACGTTGCTAGCCTTTGTATAATATGCTATCTCTTTTCCCCTCCCAGAACAGTCAGCAGGAAGATTTTAATAGGTCAAGCTTGATAGTGCTGATGGCTAGATTCATGTTACTTCTTACATTTGCACGAGAAACAGGACCAGTGATTGAGCTCTCCTGTTGGCAAAAAACGGAGAGGTCAAGAAGTCCGGACAGGTATCTGAAATTAACGTAACTATTGTTATTATTGATGCCTTGTCGATGGGGTCTGCCGTTTTGTTGTCCTCTGATTCACGCATGTAGTCCTCTAGGTTATGTTCTGTTTCTTGTAATTTGGCTGCTGTGTGTGTAAACAGCAAACCCAATACTCAATGCTATGTCCTTAATGGAATTTAAAAAAATGTTTTATATGCTGCAGTATTCCTAAATACGTGTAGCACAACATGCATCCATATCTGCAAAGCTCATGAACTGCACAACGGATTACTAGCATCCGACACTGGAGAACTTTAAACTCTGTTGCTTTTTAGAGTAGTTTCAATCTTTAATGTTTGAGACTATTGTAAAAAGCAACAGAATTATGAGTGTTCCAATACCATGTGTTAATTATGTGTTTGGATTGAATCTTTTCAATCTATTGTACACCTGATTGGTAGCATGCTGTTGAACACTGAGCACCTCCAAATATAATTTATAATCGAGGCATGAAGTTTGATATTGATATACAGAACCCGTACTGTTAGCAGATGTGCGATTCTTCTATACCACATCCAACATAAAACTGCCCAACGGGTCAAGCTTCACTATGAAGATATCATGGCCATCCTGGAATTGTCAGTAAAGTTCATGTAGGTTTTCATTCCAAAATATAAATTAATGCAATTTACCACCACAACACGCCAACGTAAGTATAGAACATGCATCCATATCAGTAGTGTGCAAACAAACAAAAACAAGCATTGGCATAGCCAACAGGTCTCGCCTTTGGGACCTTATAAGTGTTTAGCCATTCAGCACATTAAGGACAGTTTGTGGTAAATCAATGGCACCAAGAACAAGTAAGTTCTGGAACCTCAAAAAACATGGTTCGGCTAAGTGGATTTCAACTATAACAGGCACTCAAGAAATAATTTGATCATATTTTGGTCTTGCCACCGTCACCTCCGTATGCACAAAAAATGACAAAAGCAAGAAAAAAGACGAAGTCCCGCATTTTGAAGATTTACTAGCGCCGGAGTTCAATTTCTACTTTCTAACGCTGCATATATATTTTTGTGCAGCCCAATAATGGATTTGTCATGTGCCATGTGCTTCCAGTATCCTGAGAGAGGTCATGTGTGGTCACTCGGGTGCTGCCGTTATGACGGCAGGGAAAGTGACTGGGAAAAGTCAGGGATATTAAGGTTATTGACCAAGTATAGAGAGAAAGACTTGAACCTTGAACTCCTCATACTTTCTTCTTTGTTACTCATTCTTGCACTCAAGCATCCATTTATTCATACATCTATTCACTCCATCCACTTAATGATCCTTCCACTCATGCATCTATTCTCTCCACTTACTGACACTTGCATTCAGCCACTCACTCACTGACGAAAAATAATCAAACACTCAAGCTTATGCAAGATAAATTCAAGGAAGGAGCATGGATGACAGGAAACATATTGCTGTCTCCCAGCAGATCAATGGCGTACTTTGCACCATACCATTGCAAGATGGGTCGCTCTGTTCACATCTCAGTGAGTAGCCATCTTGGAACTGTAAGGTGCATAATTTCTTACTGATTTTCTGTCTAGGAGCTTTCTCCCCCGGACACTGAATGGAATGCACGGATTTGCATAAAGCACTCGTACCGCTCCTTGCCAACACTGAACGTCAGTGAACAACTAGGCTTCTGGATGCACTGGCAAATGAAGGAGCCGGCTAATTCCTGACAAGGCTCGCATCTCCTGAAGCATCCATTAGCATGACTGTTGGAGCTGCAAGCTCAGTTTTTTTTTTTCAATGGTGGTAATATCACACGAGTATGAATCTGGAGTTGCACTGACTTTAACTGGGTGGGAATTGTTCCTAGCGCAAGATCTGGAATCATTTTAGCACGGCTGGGTAGCAGAAGGTACGCATGTTTCTGCAACCTTGTTATTTTGAATAACTGCTCTCTCCCCGCCTCTCCAGTCAGCTAAAATACACCACAGACGATGGCACATCCTGCTTCGTGCCTATGCTTTAAACCAGATTTCCCACTGTTACTTAATATTTCTTTCTGTTGCTGAGCCAAAAGGGCTAAAGTAGAGCATTGATCACATAAGCATTTCGTGTGGGATGCATCGGTAATCAGTTTTACATCCCTGGGTGGACCGGAAGCGCTAGTAGTTGTTTTCTGAAAGGAACTTAATTGAGGTGCATGGGGGAGGGTGACGGGAAAACGTGCCTCACTCAGCCCCTGCTGGAGCACTCTGAACTGCTGATCTCCTAAGCCCGGAATATGTAGCAGACTTTCCGGGGGAACTGTGTGCGCCTCAGCATGTCCATGTGAAAAGGGCTGTCCGCGCTGCTGGCACTGCCCCGCCCCTACCAAGCAGCTGTCTGGGGCAGCGATCCGTGGAAGTGCCTTGTGCTACGGAGATGCCGGAGGTGCTGCTTAGAAAATTGTTCCAGCACTACTGACTTTGTGGCAACAAATACTGATGCTCATAGCTCAACAGTATATGTGAAGAGGTAGTAGAAACGGCCAAGGTCCTCTGAGGGGGGCCCAGAGTTGTATGGCAGCAGAGGTTCAGGCAGAGAACAAATGTTTGTTCTCCACGAAATAAAGAGCATTGTACGACGAACAGCCAACATTAAACATGGATACGTGCACTTCCAAAAGGCAAGAAAATGATTAAGTCCTAATAGCACACAGCCAGGGGCGTAGGAGACACAAAATTTCTGGGGGGGACAGGGACAACCTTGTGGACTTTCCAGTGACCCTATAGAAATCGATCATTGCATGAGACTGTACGCCCGTTAAACGAATAAATTTGGATAGTTTTGAAGTGAAATATTGAGAAAGGCAGGCATGTAGTCACAGTTTGCAAGTATGCATTATTGTTATTTGCATTCACAAAGTAATTAGACCAAATGTGAAAAAATCATGTATATTTTTTTATAGTGTTGCTCAGAGTTCACTCAGTTCTGTGATCTGCATGGTACATGTTCTTTGCAGCAGGCACATCAACCCTCTGCGCCACTTTACGATGAGCTAAAACTACCACTAGACAAAATTTCGAACTCTCACTAGTAGGAACATTAATCACCAGCGTTATCTTGACATTTTTATTGTTGCCTGAAAACTGCCTGATGCACAAGGAAGTTCATGTGCTTTTAAACCAAAAATTTTTTTTTAAACACAACGCCCCCTTCCAAAGTCAACGCCAGGTGTGGCTGGACCGGTTGCACCGCCCTAAAGCCAGTCCTGCTCCCAGCA
This sequence comes from Calotriton arnoldi, assembly GCA_963921515.1. NCBI lineage: Eukaryota > Metazoa > Chordata > Amphibia > Caudata > Salamandridae > Calotriton > Calotriton arnoldi. The sequence goes on along the minus strand of CAWUFW010001544.1, from coordinate 2,142,717 downwards.
ATGGGGCAAGACAAGCATTTACAAAAATGGGGTCAGAGCTAACCTCATAGCAAAGGGGATGATGGACGGCTGATGAGGGTTTTGAACCCGAAACCGGTCCCAGGATGCTTGTTTCCGGTCCAGGGAAGACATGGCTTGGCAGTTCGGGCTGGACTGTTCCCATGAGGCACGGGGTCAGACTGATTTGCAGATGGCCATGTCTGAACTGGGGTGGTGGAGTGAGCTAAAGAATGATGATGGATTAAACCCAGATCAGTTGACTGGGGGTGAGTGTTTGATTTGCTCTAACGCTCCGTCCATCATCCCCTTTGGTATCGCTTTGTTTCAGTGCCAGCAGGAAGACAGGGTTATGTTGGGTGTTTCCTACCAGGGAGGTTTCTTATCTGGGAGGTTTCCTTTCAGAGGAGACACAAAACTAAGGCACAAAAGATGGAGGGGCTTCTCCATTCAATTCCCTCAACTTGCTGTGGGTAACACTGTTAGGGAAAAATGGCGCTGGATGGGGGCAAAGGGTTTCCCAACACTAGAAAAGGACCTTAGTCTCCTTCATTCCAATGCTTAGAGTCTGGTCCACCACAAAGGACTTCAGTAATACATTGGAGGAACCCTGCAATTCATAATGATGTCTGGGCTCTCTCCTACCTTATGCACTTCCCAGTACAGGAAATCAAAATGGATTCCTGAGTGACCACAGCCTCATGTAGCATTTAAACTCCACACACATCCTACTTGACATACATAAGCTATTCACTCATAAGTCATCCATGTCCATGTCCAGGGTCCCAGCATCCCAAGAGAATTTTGAGAATTACCTTCACAGGGGGACGTGCACCTCTCAAAGGGGAATCCCCTGGAATTCTATCACTTGATTTCCTCTTCCATCTCAGCACATCATCAGCAAAATGGCATCAGATCCACATAATCCTCCACCCAGATGTTGTCATGCTGAGTGCCACACTGCCTTTATTGTTTAATGGCTTCAAGTCTCCTCTAGCATACCTTTTCCACCATTGGCTGTCTGGAGATGCAGAACACAATTCCTGAGTTTCAATTGGAGAGCACAGTATGAATCGTCCTAGTAGGTGCTCCTTCCTTACTTCTGAAAATCTGCATTTACTATGGATCTTGTAATCGCTCAGCAGAGTTTGGGATGCCTGTACGTCATCTTCATGTACAATGTGTCGTAACTGTCATCACTACCGACAGCAGTACACAAAAAGATCTTCACTTTAGAGACACCAAAATTATGGGTCTTATTTTATTAATTGTTAGCAGGCTTAAACCAGAGTAACAATCACATTTGACTACAAACATAATGTGAACAGTGCTTTTAGTGCCAATGGGTAGGAATGGGGAGCACTGCCTTCTTGCCTTAAGGAAATTACTAGACTTGTATATCTTATGAAAGCAGCTTCAGGTGTGACCTCCAATACCTATGTCAGGGCTCTCTCAACCTGGCACTGGAAGTCAGTAGGAGGAATCAAAGGGCTCATTTACAGTTTCTTCCCTACCGTCCAGCCCCAATAGGGTCCTCCTTCTGCCCTTTTCCTCTGCCCTCTCTCAGGACTATACTCTGCTCACCGGTGTCCTGTTCGGTTTGCCATCCTTTCCTCTCTCCGCTGTGTCAGGTGGAGGTGGGACCTTCTCTCTGTGCCACAGTCGAGGAGACTGCATACAACTTCATACGTAGACTGCTGACCTTGCACTCCTTTCCCTGGCAATCTCCTCCATGCACTGCCTGCATTGAATCAGCAAAATCCTTCACTCTTATTATGTGTGCCATAGAAATAGTCTCCTGGTCTCCCACCTGTTGCAGGCTCTCTTGCCTGCTCCAGACGCTGTAGCCCCTGCACTAGAAAGCTGCAAAGCTGAACAGGAGTTCAAGCATCAATTGCAAGATGGTCACCACTGTGGTAAACTACAAAAACATGGATTCAGGTTCACATCTGCCCAGCTGCAGCCTAGGAAAATCTTTGGTCTATAAAGTTTTCCACTTTGAATTTATAAAATTCAAGCCTTGCTGGCAACAGATATCAGCTACATAAAACGTGCTGCACATAAGTGAAAGCTATCAAACTCGTTTCAATGAAGAATGTACCACATGTCTATACCTGCTGCACAAAATATTTTCTGGTTTTGTAGAACTTTTAACAGTGCTCACACATGCTTCTGGTCACTTCTGAGCAATTACCAACAACAAAGTGTGACTGAAGTTAAAAAATAACTAACCTTTACAGAGGTCAACAATGAGAGAAATTATTGTGATTTTAGCTCAAATAATTGCAGAAGCTGTCAAGTTTCTCACCCCCAGATTCCAAACTTTGAGACCGATGAGTTATCCTACAGCATTTCAAATTATTGGGGTATTGCCAGAGGTTCATTGGTCAGGGTATGAACTCCAAGCTGTAAATCCCACAGAGAATGCCCCCACCGTCCTTAAACTGGATTCTCTATAAGGCACTGAACACCAACATAAAATGTGGCAGCAGTTTGCATGTGGAAGAACAGGCGCTTGAACAGCTGAGCACTGATTTTGAGGCTTCGCAATAATGGTCACAATATGCAAGTGCAACAAAACCTTGTACATTTGTAAAACCGTTAGAATTGCATTCAGCGCTTACAAATTAATGCCCCCAGGAAAATAGTTTTTCAGGTTTAAAAGATTCCAACAAAGCAGTATGTCATAGCTCTGGGAAACCAACAGTAATGACTAAATTACAACAGAAATGAAAATTAAGTAACAATATATTCTTAACGAAAAGTTCTCTTGCAGACTCTGTAAACAAAAAGAAATGGCTGGTATTCATTTTTGGTGCGGGGAAATGTGTGGTCCCTACTTGTGAGATGCCTTTTCACTACATGCACTCCCCCACTGTGGCAGTAAAAATAAAATAAAAAGTAAGAAATAGCGAATAGGCAGAGTGGGGACACATGGGATACTGGAATCAGTCAACAAAACCTCCTTAACCACTTCCAAAGTAATGTGAATGCTCTTTTGAAGATCTGTGAAAAACGTTTCTGTGTCGGAGATAAGACGCCAGAAACAGCAGCTCGAGCTGCAGCAGCAGCCCGGGCTGAGACACACGAGGAAGGGGGCATGGGGGGCAGGGGTGTTAAATTCCTTTTAGCCCCATCAAGCGTGCAGCCTGATCACAGGTAACTGGAGGCCAGTCACAGGGCAAGTGCAGGGCCAATATGCATAGCGCTTTCGCGCGCTAATGGCCCTGTTAATCACAGAAGGGAGAGGGGAATTTCCTTTGTCTCCTCGTCCCCCCCACTCTTGTCCCCCGTGTCCCCCGCCCTCCAAACTCTGGGGGGGATATATCCCCCTCGTCCCCCACACTTCCTACGCCCATGCACACACCTGCTACCACTTTCAGCACGTTAGTTGAATGTATGCCGAAGCAGGTGAAGAGCTGCGCCTTTTTTAACACAGAACAGCCTCCTTACAGGCAACGATGGGTGGGGACGGCACAGCAGGGCACCGAAGGTGAACACGCTCACATTAAACTATGCTTTTAGGGGAGATTAACTGAAATCGACTGGCGGATGGGGGGCGGCGGGGGGATGATGGCTGGGAGCCGACAAAGAAATGTGATCTTGGGGGTTACTTGTGCTCTGCCGCTTCGAGGCTCTGAAAGCACAGCGCTGAGAAGGAAAAGCAATTAATTAATTAAATTCAAGCGCAGGATCGGGTGACCAAACAATGCAAAAGTCGAAAAAGTGAAAACGCACTGAATGCAAGGAAAGCACGTCCTGCCTGCAGTAGGGCAAGACCCATTAAAGAAAATAGTGCATACAGACTAAATAAGACGTACCGTGTAACATCAGAAGTAAAAGGGCCGGTCTCAATGGGAGGTTTCAAATGATGACAAGGCGGTACTAAGGAGGGACTAACAAGGCGATGAAGGAATCAGAAGCCAGCATTTAAGAAGTACAAACGACACAAGCCAATAAAAAATATGGGCGGAGCTTCGCATCCATAACTCAATACTACATGCCTCACAGATAAGAGCATGCCCGCTGCCCAGGCTCGACCTAAAAATGTGTTGGAATTTACATTTTTTTAAATTAAATACTAGGCAGTCTGCCCAGTTTAGACAAAAATGATAAATTGCTCAGTGACCCAATCAAAATGAAAGCACCAATCACACAGAAGGCACCATTCAGTCACCCTACAACGCCATGGCCGAGTAAGTAGGTCACCTGCACTCAAAAACGAACAACACAGATCATGGGGTGTGGGGAAGACTGATTTGCATATAGCTGTGTCTGAACTGGGGTGGCGAAGTGAGCTAAAGAACGATGATGGATTCAACCCAGATCTGTGACTGGGGGCGAGTGTCTGAAAAGTTTCAGCGCCCCGTCCATCATCTCCTTGTGTTTACCATCTAAATGTGGCTGCCAATAGGTTTGCAATGAAAAAAGTTTAATTGAAAAAATATTAACCATTGCAGAGTTTTAATATAAGAGTACCAGCGCTTTCTAGCAGACAGGTGTGCTTAGAACCAATACAGAAACCCTATGATTTAATGCGCATCACAAGAAAACATGATCTTTTCTCGCACAAAGAAAAGGCACTTTTGCCTTAGATTTAATGTAAAATGTAGACAAAATGTAAACAATAAGAACTAAAAACAATTAGAAAAAGGATTTGCAGAGCCAATAAATTTTGCCTTTAAAATGTGAGTGCAGACTTATTGGCTTTGCCAGTGCTTGCCTGTACTGATTTTTGGTTCCTTTTAGTTTAATTTATCTTTCCAAGAGGGTAATTTTCAAAAGGTAGATCAAAAAAGTATGTGAGCACAAAAAAAGAAAGGCAAGTGTGTCTAGGTAATAGCATGAAGCGTCGTTGTACTCAAAAGAAATTAAATAATTTCATGTTTTTTTTAAAAAGAAATGAAGTGGGGAGAGGTAAAGAATGGGCAGTAATAGACAAGCAGGGGTGTGCGTTAACAGAGAGAGAAGTATATCGATTTACAGTTTACCAAGTGACTACTTTTTGTTAACGCGGACTCCCGATTACGAAAGGGGCGTGAAAGCATTTAAGGAGTACTTACCACTCTAAAGTAACCTAGGCTATGAGTGATTGAAATTTACAAAGGCAAGAAACAGAGAAATGAATCAACTTCACACACACAACTAAGTAATTTGGTATCACCTTTTCTATTCCAGCCCTTGAAATTAGAAAGCAAATCATATATGGGTGTCTGTCAGACCTCCTTCGAGGGCCAACTGGGCAAGCACGGGCTACAGAGTCTTAGCTGTGGGGGTTGGGATCATACGCCTGTGATATCATGGAGCCAGCTTTACTATGGCTCTGTAAACTGGGCTAAGTACAACTCCTTCAACACTCCACTATTAGTGGTAGTGATGACTAGGGCAGCAATACAGGATTCTCATGGAGGTATTGTGGAGGGGGTGCAAGCTCAGAACTCAACAATCACCAAGTAGCATAAATATTGATCGTCCAACCCGATCCTTACTTTGGTAAAAGAAAGTATTTTAATCCACACACTTAAAACGCAACACTTCACAGCACAACCAACAGTTACTAATTCTTCTACTGGTGCTAAGGCTATTGCGCCTGACCTCCTACCCACCTGGCTCCATATCCTGGGTGTTCTTTCTTCCCCACTTTTTGGCAGGTCTAAACATGTCTCCCACCTGGGGTTTGAGTATCTCTCAGGCATGTCTCCCCCAATGGGGTTTCAGAACCTCAGTTTGTAGCGCTCAGTTGCTTTAGCAAGTCTCAGTTTTGTACTGTCCCAAAGCGCAGGCTTTGGAGTAAGGTTCGGACAACAGTATGTGGAGGGGGGTAAGCGTCTTGCCTCACTCTCACTTCTGGAAGAGATTCATCTGCAGGAGGCTTGTCCCGCTATCCAGGGGAATGGCAACATCAGATTGAAGCAGAGACCAAAGTCCCTGCAGGCAAGTATCAGCTCCAGTGAGCATTGGACCATCTTCCAGGTCGTTGGTGAGTGGCATTCAGAGGATCCTCAAGGTCAGATATCATAGTGGCACAGGACAGCCACCGCAGGGGGCTCCGATGCAGCAGCACAGAACACCTTAAGTGCAGACCGAATGGCGGCCAACTGGTCCACCTCCACAACACTTCTGGATGCCGGTACACAGCGCCTTGAGAGCTAAATTCTTGAAGGCTGCATAGTTATCGGTGGGGACAAGCTTCCTGGGAGCAGTGGTTGTGACAGCTGTCTGCCATTTATCTAGGAATTGTTCACACAAAGAGACTGCCACTCATACACTTCAGGGAATGTGGATAGCTTTCCTGAGTCTTCGGCCAGCAGACACACACAGCTCTGGGGTGTCAAGCTATTCTTGCACTTAAGGTCAATCACACCTCTGCATGGCTGGCAGGCTCCTTCCTCTTCTCAACAGCATATTGACTTCAATGAGCTTCAGGTCAGAGATTCAATTTCGTAAAGCTTGACCAGATTTCAGGTGATGTCCCCATGCGTCTGGGAAGCTGGCTGTCAGGAAGGCACTGGTTCTCGCTGCACAGCAGTCCTCTCAGCACTCTTCGGAGCACTCCTACTTGGTTGAGGAGAACTTGCGACTGGAACAGCAAGTTGGTCAGAGAGTACTACACTTATATAGGTCAAGCTGATGAGATGTGGTTCCACGGTCTGCATTTTCAGAACCAATTTGGGGTGGTTCTTCTTTCAACTGTACTATCCAGGCTGTTCTCCACACACCCTTTGTGTAGAGTGATGTTCATTACAGCAATAGCCTCTAGCCTGGAGTACCCACAAAGGTGGCAGAAAGAGTTGACTGTGTTTGCACCTAGCTCACCAACAGCCACACTGAAAGTGATCAAGAAAAAGGGTGGCCTCACCTAAATGACCTTTCTCATCCCAAACAACAGATGCTGCAGTTCCATAAGTCACTCACACCATCCACCAAATGGCAGTGCAACAGGAAGACGGGGGGGAGGGGGGGAGTATCCTGTGACTAGGAAGGGGGGACCTGCTGTAACTAGGCTCTATTGGAATAGACAGGTTTTCAGTTTTTTTGTGAAATTCTAAGATGGATCTGGCAGCTCTAACGTGTAACAGGATATTGTTCTATAAATTAGGAGCCAGGTAAGAAGAGGCACAACCCCTGGCTCTTCGGAAGCAGGGGGGGGTGGGCTAGCAGGAGGTTGGCAGAGCAGAGGTGTCTGGAAGTTGATGCAGCTGTTGTGGTGTGCAAGGCCTTGGCTTGTTTATTGCTCTGAAGGTGTGAGGTAGGAGTTTGAAGAGAGCGTATTTGTATAGGGGGTGCCAGGGGAGGTCTTGGGGGTAATTTGATGTGTGTGTGCATAGTGGGAGTTTGAGAGAGAGTTTGGCTGCTGCATTCTTAATGATGTGGAGTCTCTTGGTGAGCTGTGCAGTGATTTCGACATAGAGGGTGTTTCAATGGTCCATTCTGCTGGTGATCAGTGCTTAAGTAACGGATCTTCGGGTGCTTAGCAGGAGCCATCTAAAACATTCTTAAGGAGTTCCAGGGTGTAAATGCAGGTGGAAGTTACCGTGTTGACCTCGTTGATATTGAGATTCTATTCTAGATCATGATCCCTAGGTTCCTTACGGATTTAAGGTGTTGGTTGTAGTTCTGTGGGCTACCAAGCTGCAGTCCCAAGGGAGCTGTTTTTTCCGACGATGACCACTTACGTTTTGTCGGAATCGAGCGTCAGGTTCGGACATGCAGTAGGTGAACTTAATTTGAGTGCTGGAGGTGTCAGAGAGAGATTATGAGTTAGGTGTCGTTCGTGTAGGTGAGGTTTTGAGTCAGATGGAATTGACGGTGCTAGCATGTAGATGCCTAAGAGCTTAGGGATGAATGAGGGGTGCCACAGATCAGATTGGAGGCAGAGTACAGGACCAGTCTGAAAGTTTGGGTGCATCCATTGAGGAAGGAGCTGATCCAATGGAGTGCAGGATCGTGCTTGAAATTGGCCAAGAAGGGTGAGTGCTGGTGTGTCACCCCTTATCCCTGATTAGACAAATGTCATCATTTATGGAGGCAATGAGGATCGCATTGGTGCTGTGGTTCGGTCGGAATCGTGATTAGGAAGGGTACAGGAGACAGTCGGCATTGAGGTGGTCAGCCAGTCTCATGTTGATGATTTTTTTCAAGACTTCTGCTGAGTAGGGGAGGAGGGAGTTGGGTATGTAGTTTGCTAGAGTCGGACCTACTGAGGGTTTTTTTATTTAGGAGGACTAAGATAATGTCATGTTTCTAGACATCTGAGAAGGTGGCTGTTGAGAGAGAGTTGTAGAGGATTGGTGCGAGGGCGGTGCAGATGGAGATCAAGTCCTTTGCTGAAGATGAAGTGGGGGGCACGGCTCCGTGGAGGCTCCCGAGTGGATGGAGTACATGGTGGAGGCAGTTAATAGATGGGTGATGGTAGGCCGGCATAACAAGGTGGTTTTGGAGTGTACTTCTCATCAGTTGGGAGAATGTCAGCAGTAAAAGCGGTCTAGTTGGGGTGCGAAGTTGTAAATGATGGGGATTTTGTTGGCATTGTATATTGTACGTATTAAATGTTTGCAGCACATGACCCACAAGAACGAGACTAGGAAGCAGCCAAAGTGGATAGATTATGGGATGTAAGAAGGAGCAGAACATGATATGTACTGCCAACAAAAATAGGTACAACATATGGTGATAAAAATACAGGATGATTACATCTTTTGACTAAATACATCAAACAACGCAATGGCATTGCCACAGATCTGGCCACAATGCAATTTAGAAGAGGATGGATACAACTGTCAAGCTCTAAGATGCAGCAGGGCAACAGTTAAAGTAATGTGTTAGGCATTTCTACAGCTAAGAACTACAACGCTACTGGTGAAATTAAATGCATACACTGATACAAGTCCAACATCTTTGTACTAAATGGACATTTCACACTATGACTTTAAACAAAGGCAACTGCACTAGAACTCTGTATGTAGCAGAAAAAAGAAGAGCCTATTAGGCTACATGACAGAATAAAAAACTACAATTCGGGAGAAGCAGTGCTATAAAAGTAAAGGGTGGGGGAATATCGCTCCAGATCATGGTTCTGGCAGCTATTACTGGGGCAGATGTTGGATCTGGACAACCCAAGGAAACATGCAGAATTGGTCATGGTGTCATTCCCTGACACAAGGGCACATTTCAGCAGCACCCGCATGTTGTCTGCATTCCGTTCGGAATAGCAACATGCAAACAGCGAGGGGGCTCTGTTGGACTTGGCCCTTTTGCAGGGTCATCCCTGAACTTTTTGCCTTCCTCCTATATTTTCTCTGACCTGTTTTTGTTGGTTTTATGATTCTGGGCACTTTACCACTGCTGATCAGTGCTAAAGTGCATATGCTCTCCCCATGATAAATTGTGTTATGGATTAGTGACTCCATGATTGGATGATTGGTTTACTTGTCAGTCCCTAGTACAGTGCACGGAGTGTGCCCAGGGCTTGTAAATCCAATGCCGCTGGTGGGATTGCAGCACTGGTTGTGCCACCCACAGAAGCGGCTTGTAAAATGTGTCTCAGGCCTGCCATTGCAGAGCCTGTGTGCAGCCTAGGGCTGCCATGTCGACTTGGTGAGTGCACCCACTTACCAGTCCCTAAACCTTCCCTTTACTGCATGTTGGTCACCCCTAAAGTAGGCCCTAGGGCAGGGTGCATTGTGAGTATAAGGTAGGACATGCCCTGGTGTGTGTGGCATGTCCTAATAGTGAATTACAGCCATTTTCGTTTTTCACTATTGCAAGGCTACCTGCTCCCCATAGGCCAGAATGGGCAGACTGACTATTACACCTTATAGTCAGAACTGACCCAGGGAACATGGTAGAAAAACGAATTTAGTATGCCTGAACTCAGAATGATAAAATACATCTTTTAGTGAAGTTGGTTTTAACATTCTGTGTTTGAAAATACCACTTTTAGAAAGTGGGTATTTTCTTGCCTAAACTTCCAAGCCTGCCTCTGCTAGGTTGTGTATTCCTTGTCTAGAGATTGAGTGACAGGGGCTGGGGGTGGCTACAGGAGACAGGGTGAGTCAGCACAGGGCTGAATAGGAAGGTCTGCATCCAGAGTGGAGGGAGGAGTTGCACCTGGGTCTGAATAGGGCTGTGCCTGCCTTCCACAATGCTGGCTCCACCTCCTGCCGGGCGTCTGATGGCTCTGCCCTCACTCACAAAGGAAAGAAGGAGTCAGAAAAACAAAGTGCTCCAGGACTGACCAGAACTGGTTTTGGACTAGGCAGAGGCCTCTCTGCCTTCAGAGAACAAAGGGAAAAGGTGTATAAAAAGGGGACCCAGACCCCTAGGAAATTAGATCACTTCTGGGAAATCAAGAAACCTGTTGCCAAGGAGAAGAACCGGAGAAGCTGAAGGAGGAGTACTGCCCCTGTGCTGTTTTGCTGATTGGGGTTGGCCTGCAGTGGTTGCTTTCTGCCAAGGACAGGAGAAAAGACTTTGCTGTGCTTTGTCATCTTGAAGAAGGGAATCTCCAAGGGCTTGAACTGAGCTTGCCTCCTGCCTGAAGTCACAGGGACACAAAGACTTCACCCCTTCTGTTTGCCTGCATCTGGAACTGCTGTTTTAGCTGCTAACAGAGGGAAATTGCAACACCGACGCCGGCGAGCGACGCCGTAACCTGCACCGAAGCCGTGGGCACCGCCGTGAAGAGCACGACGCACCGCCCGACTTGCACCATAGGCCCGACGCCTGCCGACGCCGTGCGACATCGACTCCGAGCCGCCATCGAGGCCGCTGCCTGCACCGGAGCCGAGGACACCGCTCGTGACGCTCACGACGCACCGTCCCGACTCGCACCGCAGCCCCGACTTCACCGACGCCAGGGCTTCATCATCGCGGAGCCGATCTCGACGTGGTGACCCCGAATCCATCGACGCCGCACCATCGTAAGGAACCGACGCTCGCCGCCATCCGTGACGTCACCTCCCCGACACAGTAAGGAACCGACGCTCACCTCCCTGCGCTGCAGTAAGGAACCGAGACATCACCTCCCCTGGGGTCGTAAGGAACCGACGCCGCCGGCGCCAACGAAGCATCACCTCCCCGACGCCGTGCACCGTCTTTGTTTTCATCGAATTCCAGGTACTGTTCTTTGTGGGTCTGCTCGACTCCGGGCCCGACGCCGCGCACCTCGCGGTCGGCGCCGTACTTTGGGATTTCCACCGGTCACGACGTCGTGATAACTCCAAGTGGAGTTATTTGTTGCTACAAGCTTTATTTGATTGACTATCCTATTTTTGAAGATAACGTGAACTGTCTCTATCATTTTAAGTCTATTTTTGAGTACTGTATTGTGGATTTTTGCTATTGGGTCTTGTGATAAGTCTATATAAAGATTACTTATTTTTACATAAACAACCTGTGTGGTGTCCATCTGTAGTGTTTTCACTGTATTACTGTATGTGTTCACAAATGCTTTACACACTGCCTCTGAGATAAGCCTGTCTGCTCGTGCCAAGCTACCAGGGGGTGAGCAGGGGTTATTTTAGGAGTGTTTCCCCTTATCCTGACTAGAAGCAAGGGTCCCTATGTGGACAAAGGTGCAAACCATTGCCAACTAGAGACCCCCAGTTCTAACATTGGTGGTCAGCGGTGAGGATTTGGACTTGCATTTGTGATTCATATACAGTGATTGGTGTACACTACTAGTGAGTGCAGACCAATACGCGACCACATACATTTTGATAGGACTTTTTTCCTTGGAACCTTTATTTTTGTTGAGAACTGCCAATTTTCACCATGAGCAAAAAAGGATCCATTGCACCTGCAGATATTGAATTTGAAGAAGATAGGGTTGATACCTACACTGTGCCAGAACTCAAAGCTGTTTGCAAAAAGTTTAAAATCTCTATGAGAGGCCTCACCAGGAAGGAGGAGTTTCACAAGGCGCTAAGGGCCTGGTTGGAAGCACGGAATGCCAGTGGGCAGTCCGAGGAGCCTGTGGAGGAGGCAGAGAATTTAGATGGGCAGCTTGAGGGGCCATTGGGCTTAACTGGGAGGAGAGTGCCTTCCAGGGAGGGCAGCAGTGTTTCTCAAAGGGCCTGTCTCCAGAGGAGCTGGAGGACAGGGACAAAAGCAGGATGCATGAAATGGAAATGGCCAAACTAAAACAGGGAAGCCATGATAGCCTTGAGCATAAGAAATTGGAGTTGGAAAGTAAGAGGTTGGCCATGGAAGAAAGGAAGATGCTTTTAGAGCATGAGAGAATGATGAGGGTGTTGGAGTTCAAAGCCAGGGGCTTAGGGATTCCTCCTCTGGTGGCAGCAAAATTGTATTACCTAGGGCTGAGGGAGTAGTACACACACCCAGAGATGTGGTGCCTGACTTGGAGGGGGTTAATATACACCAGGAGGTTCAAGGACATGAGGTAGTTTCAGTAGTGCGCAGTGTCCCTGAGAGGAATAGGGAAACTGACGCAGGGATTCATGGTCCTAGTAGCAGGAGGGACACTCTACTGACTCTAGATGGGAGGTGCAGGGAGAGTGGTTCCCCCATGTTTGAATTCCTGGGGTGTGAGTGTGAAGACCGCCCAGAAGAGTGTGGGTTGAGTGACAGAGACAGTCAGATACTGTCTTGCCAATCTCAGCAGAGTGGTGTGGGGTACATGTGTGAGGCACTGGATGGTGAGGTGAAGGATAACTTGGTTAACACCTGTGAGGGGTTGTGTGATCCAATTGTGGGAGAGCATATTGTAAGTCCCTGTTTTCCAGAGCTATGCCAACACCTGTTGGAGAGTGAGTTCTCTGACCCCAGGGAGCTCACGAGGGAGGAAGACCTTTGGTGGTTTCCAGAGGGTCTGAAAAGGCATTGGGGAGTGACCCTAAGGGGAGTGGCTCAGGTATCTTCCAGCCCAGAGTGGTGGTAGTGGTTCAGAGTAGCCCAGCTAGGTCCCGGTGTAGTGGGAGGGGTGTAGGGACTCACGTCCTGTCTCAGTGGAGAAGGAGTGAGTGTGGGGCTGCGTGTCCCAAGGTGCCCGAAACCCAGTCTCAGAGCCTGGATGGTTCTTTAAGGGAACACCAGGTAGGGGAGCCTAGGCTGTCCTGATGGGCCGCCTGTTGAGGAGGATCTCCTAGTGTCCAGAGAACCTGGAGCGTCTGTAAATGGAGCTCCAGTGTTTCTGGTATCTGGCAGTGCCGCTCCACTTGGGAGGGTGCAGAAGTCCAGAGTGAGGGGTGAGAGGGGGAGAGAGTCCCCAGTGGAAGAACCAGTGGGTCAGGGACCAGCCAGAAGGGCTGAGTCACCAGTGAATGACCATGGTGACACCACTTCTGTCCTGGGGGATCTTCGCGCTGTCAGATGGACAGGGGTCGGGAGATCTGCGCCAGGCGGACTGTCACACAACACATGAGAGATGTGTTACCCTCTGGGGCATGCGTGCTCCCCAGGAAGTCCTGGTGCGCCAGGCAGATTATTACACACCTCTAGAGGAGTGTGTTTCCCTTGGGGGGTTGGTGTACCCTCCCGGAAGTCCTGGGTTGCCAGGCACAGGTCCAGCCTAAGGGTACAGACCCTGGGTTGGAGGACCAGGTTCAGGGTGTCCCCCTGACCTGGAGGAAGGGGCAGCTGCTAACAGTGCCCCTACCAGTTTGTCTTCTGGGGGCACCGCTCCAGGTGGGAGGGTGCAGGACCCCAGTAAGGGGGCGGGGAGAGGACAGCCTCACCCCTGGCCTCTGCCCAGTCTAAGGGTACAGACCTTATGCTGGGATCCCAGTTGCAGGATAGAACCCCTGAACTGGTGGGCGAATTGTGCAGGACCCCTGCCACAGGTGCCCTGACAATTCTGGAAGGGGGTACAGCTCCAGGTGGGAGGGTGCAGAGCCCCAAGGAGGAGGACCAGGTGTGGGAGAGCCCACCCCAGTCTCCTGTCCAGCCGCCGGTTACAGGCCCGGGGCTGGTGGGTCAGTGTCAGGATGTCATACCTGACCTGACGGTTGGGAGAGTGGACAAAGGGTGCCAGGCACCTGGGGCTACTGCCCCCGCTCTCTGACACCACAGAGGTTGGAGAGCCATGAAAGGCCTGGGGCCTGGCTCTCATCACTGACGGCTGTCAGTGGCCACTGTGGCTTGCTGTCCTGGTGGACAGAGTTGCCCCTGGGAGGGGGACAGAAGTCACACCCCGGGTGGACTAGGCCACACATCTGTGTTGGCCATGTGGGTACTGTCTGTCGAGTTGGGACACACCTGTGAGCAAGCTAAGGTTAGGTGCTGCACAGGTGGTGTCCACAGTTGAGGAGAAGGGTTCCCCATGGGTTAGCTGGGTGGGCCCTGAGAGTATGGACAGAGGGATCCAAATAGGTTCAGATTGGCGTAGAACTGGAGTATGCCCCTGCTGTTGTGGGCCAGGGTCCAGGTTCTATCGCCCAAAGCAGAGAAGCCCATCAGGGTAGTGATTGGTCTCCCTGCGTTTTGGCTGGAAGGGGGTTGTGTTGGACTTGGCCCTTTTGCAGGGTCATCCCTGAACTTTTTGCCTTCCTCCTATATTTTCTCTGACCTGTTTTTGTTGGTTTTATGACTTCTGGGCACTTTACCACTGCTGATCAGTGCTAAAGTGCATATGCTCTCCCCATGATAAATTGTGTTATGGATTAGTGACTCCATGATTGGATGATTGGTTTACTTGTCAGTCCCTAGTACAGTGCACGGAGTGTGCCCAGGGCTTGTAATCCAATGCCGCTGGTGGGATTGCAGCACTGGTTGTGCCACCCACAGAAGCGGCTTGTAAATGTGTCTCAGGCCTGCCATTGCAGAGCCTGTGTGCAGCCTAGGGCTGCCATGTCGACTTGGTGAGTGCACCCACTTACCAGTCCCTAAACCTTCCCTTTACTGCATGTTGGTCACCCCTAAAGTAGGCCCTAGGGCAGGGTGCATTGTAGGTATAAGGTAGGACATGCCCTGGTGTGTGTGGCATGTCCTAATAGTGAATTACAGCCATTTTCGTTTTTCACTATTGCAAGGCTACCTGCTCCCCATAGGCCAGAATGGGCAGACTGACTATTACACCTTATAGTCAGAACTGACCCAGGGAACATGGTAGAAAAACGAATTTAGTATGCCTGAACTCAGAATGATAAAATACATCTTTTAGTGAAGTTGGTTTTAACATTCTGTGTTTGAAAATACCACTTTTAGAAAGTGGGTATTTTCTTGCCTAAACTTCCAAGCCTGCCTCTGCTAGGTTGTGTATTCCTTGTCTAGAGATTGAGTGACAGGGGCTGGGGGTGGCTACAGGAGACAGGGTGAGTCAGCACAGGGCTGAATAGGAAGGTCTGCATCCAGAGTGGAGGGAGGAGTTGCACCTGGGTCTGAATAGGGCTGTGCCTGCCTTCCACAATGCTGGCTCCACCTCCTGCCGGGCGCCTGATGGCTCTGCCCTCACTCACAAAGGAAAGAAGGAGTCAGAAAACAAAGTGCTCCAGGACTGACCAGAACTGGTTTTGGACTAGGCAGAGGCCTCTCTGCCTTCAGAGAACAAAGGGAAAAGGTGTATAAAAAGGGGACCCAGACCCCTAGGAAATTAGATCACTTCTGGGAAATCAAGAAACCTGTTGCCAAGGAGAAGAACCGGAGAAGCTGAAGGAGGAGTACTGCCCCTGTGCTGTTTTGCTGATTGGGGTTGGCCTGCAGTGGTTGCTTTCTGCCAAGGACAGGAGAAAAGACTTTGCTGTGCTTTGTCATCTTGAAGAAGGGAATCTCCAAGGGCTTGAACTGAGCTTGCCTCCTGCCTGAAGTCACAGGGACACAAAGACTTCACCCCTTCTGTTTGCCTGCATCTGGAACTGCTGTTTTAGCTGCTAACAGAGGGAAATTGCAACACCGACGCCGGCGAGCGACGCCGTAACCTGCACCGAGCCGTGGGCACCGCTCGTGAAGAGCACGACGCACCGCCCGACTTGCACCATAGGCCCGACGCCTGCCGACGCCGTGCGACATCGACTCCGGGCCGCCATCGAGGCCGCTGCCTGCACCGGAGCCGAGGACACCGCTCGTGACGCTCACGACGCACCGTCCCGACTCGCACCGCAGCCCCGACTTCACCGACGCCAGGGCTTCATCATCGCGGAGCCGATCCTCGACGTGGGTGACCCCGAATCCATCGACGCCGCACCATCGTAAGGAACCGACGCCCGCCGCCATCCGTGACGTCACCTCCCGACACAGTAAGGAACCGACGCTCACCTCCCTGCGCTGCAGTAAGGAACCGAGACATCACCTCCCCTGGGGTCGTAAGGAACCGACGCCGCCGGCGCCAACGAAGCATCACCTCCCCGACGCCGTGCACCGTCTTTGTTTTCATCGAATTCCAGGTACTGTTCTTTGTGGGTCTGCTCGACTCCGGGCCCGACGCCGCGCACCTCGCGGTCGGCGCCGTACTTTGGGATTTCCACCGGTCACGACGTCGTGATAACTCCAAGTGGAGTTATTTGTTGCTACAAGCTTTATTTGATTGACTATCCTATTTTTGAAGATAACGTGAACTGTCTCTATCATTTTAAGTCTATTTTTGAGTACTGTATTGTGGATTTTTGCTATTGGGTCTTGTGATAAGTCTATATAAAGATTACTTATTTTTACATAAACAACCTGTGTGGTGTCCATCTGTAGTGTTTTCACTGTATTACTGTATGTGTTCACAAATGCTTTACACACTGCCTCTGAGATAAGCCTGTCTGCTCGTGCCAAGCTACCAGGGGGTGAGCAGGGGTTATTTTAGGAGTGTTTCCCCTTATCCTGACTAGAAGCAAGGGTCCCTATGTGGACAAAGGTGCAAACCATTGCCAACTAGAGACCCCCAGTTCTAACAGGCTCTAATTTACACTTCCAGCTAGGCCCAAAACAAAGGTGAGATTTAAGGGGCTACCAGCCCTCCTTTTGTTTGAGTATAATACTGGATGGCAGCGATCTGGAGCCTAACACACAGACGCCAAAGCAATGGAAGAAAACAAAGGTGCACAGCATTTTATCACTTCACAAGTACTTAAGATAAACTATGATTTGGAGGCAGGTTTTTAAACTTTGTTCAACTCCCTGTGTAAGAGATGTGCAAGAGGCTTCTGTCTGTATGAGTAATTCCATAAATACTGATGTAAATGGTACCTATTTTTTCCATTTAATTCTTTTATACCTATCCTTATCACAGTGTAGGGTGTTGGAGCACTTTGCATTACACACAGAGGCACAATAAGTCATACATGTGTGTAAACCAATGTACAGAAAATGTCACATATGACAATGAGGGTTATAACTTATAAGGTGGTGTAGGAATCACATATCACATTATATGTTAAGAGTGAACTGTCGGGAGAAACACAAAGTCAAGATATAAAACTAAACACAGTGATTGTGGTTGTCTGTACTAAAAGACTATTACTTCCCAAAGGAACTTTTCTTTGCAATCTTAGAATAACAGATTGGGAAAAATAGATAATAAACCCATGGCTTACAGTTTGCATGCAGCTCCTTAATGCTGGTAAATAACACACTTTGCTTAATTCGATTCGATCTTTATTTCGGTATAAAAAGACCATAAAAGGTTTTGCAAATAAAAATACAGTTCAAGGGATCAACCTCGTGTCATGACGAACTTAAGATACAATACTGCCAAACACACTAGACACTCTATTAAATAATCGACCATATTATAACAATAAAATAATATATCTAAAATTTCACAATTTAGCATTTCAGCTTAAAAATAGATAAAAACGGGTATGAGGAATGTTCATATCAGGCCACAAACGAGATTCAACTATACAATTCAATAAATACATCTAAAATAATGTATAAAAAAGACTTGTTTCAGTAGTAAATATAAAGACTAGTCTATTGGTTATTATACAATTCATTTTATAGTCATAAAGTGCATGTGCCAAGTCCGTTATGTTTTTAGTAAATCAACCTAGAATTTCAGGCCTTTCCTTTTCCTTACTAAGCTTACACCAAACAAATACCTGCTGACACTAAAAACCACTGTTTGCGTGGTGTCCGATCGTAATAGTCTTTCTGCCTCATGGCAGGATCTGGTACCAAGGAGTCGACAAATGGGTTTAATCCATTTCCTCCTACATCGTGAATAGGCTGGGCAGAAGAACAATAGATGTAATTCATTTTCTAATAAACCTAAATCACATGAAACACATCTACCCTCCTCTGCTTCACCTAACGTCCATTTCACCATATTTGCCTTTATCTGTAGGACACCATAGCGATATTTTAAATATAAAGATTTAGCTAACTGTGGTTGTATTTCGTCTAAAAAAGGCTCAAACTTCCAAACTGTTTTTATTAAGAGGAACCGTGTTGTCAATGAGCCTACGATAGAAGAGTGAGACGAAAAATCATGTATAAATGACCAGTAGGTTTGCTTTAGAAGCTTTTTAGAGGCCATGGTCAAGCCAGAGGGCTCCTCCCAATAGTGCTTGAGTCCCAATTTAAAAACCAATCATGTATGTGCTTCAACCAAGTCAAGCCAGTACCTCCTTTGAATCTTAGGATTTCCTCGAGCCCCTCTCTATAATGAACAAGTTCCTCTGTAGACCACAGGCGAACCCAAAATAACAATGGCCTTAGGCTTGCCTGATCGTCCACGCGGTGAAAATTTAAATCCATCAAGACAGGTGCTAATGGTGTACGTGTCGGAAGACCTAAAACTTTCCTAAGAAACTTATTTTCACCCACCTTGAATGTGTCCTTCGTCATGGGGCCCCACAGCTCCGCCCCATATAATGATGCCGATTGCGCCTTATGCTTGTATACTTCAAGGGCAGGTGAAACTGCTTTAGACAAACTACTTTCAATTTTTCTTATTATTGGGAAAGTATTTTGGAGTAATATAGTTTTACTTTTTTCTAACTGTGGTCTCCAAGTCATTTTTGAGTCCAAAGTGATACCTAAATAATTAAAATCATGCACATACTCAATCTTCTGGTTATTAACAGTTAGATTTTTCCTAAAGGTTTTGTGTGGGTTAACTGCCATATATTTGGTTTTGCTAGAGTTTATTTCTAGACCCTTAGCTTCGCAGTATATCCCAAAAATGTTTATTAAACTTTGCAGGCCTTTAGGAGTTTGGGAAATTAAAATCGTATCATCAGCAAAGAGGAGTGCCGGTACAGGCACCCTCCTAGCTTAGGGGAGTCGTGTTCACAATCCAGAAGGTATTCAGGGATGTCATTGACATATAACGAAAATAAGGTCGGAGCTAGGACGCATCCCTGCCTTACGCCCTTTTAACCTCAATAGGCTCAGTAAGTTCACCCAGTGGACCCCATCTGACCCTTGCCCAGTTATCTTCATGTAATCTAATTATCTGCAGGAGAATTTCTCCCGGTACTCCCTGGTTTTTTAAAGATTTCCAAAGAAGATTTCTGGGGATAAGGTCAAACGCTGCCTTTAGGTCCACAAAGGCAATATATAGGTGGCCCTTCCTGAATATTGTATATTTCCAGGCTATACAAAGAAATCTAAAAACCTGGTCTATCATGCTAGTCTTTGATCTAAAACCTGCCTGATATTGTGATAAAATATTGTATTCCTCAATCCAGTCAGTCAATTTATTTAAAATTTGCCTCGCGTATATCTTCTGTAAAACGTCTATAAGACTAATTGGTCGATAGTGTGAGGGGTTTTGGTGATCACCCTTTTTAAAAATAGTTGTTATCTCTGCCCCTTTCCAGGTTTCTGGTATTGGTGTGCCTGAGGCGACAGAGTTACACAACAAATTGATATAAGGGCCCCAAACCTCTTTGTCGTGCTTCCATAAATCGCATGGTATTTTATCAGGACCAGGAGCCTTCCCTGATTTTACTACGTCTATTGCTGCCATTGTTTCTTTCAAACTAAAAGATAATGGAGCCATGCTTGAGGCTATTTCATAGTCTGCCGGGCAGTAATCAATATCATTCGAAGAAGCGGAGTAGAGACTAGAAAAGTGTTTTACCCAAATATTTGCATCTAGGAAAAGGTCTTTACTACATCTCCCATTCTTATTACCTTTTGATACTAACCGCCAAAAAACAATTTGGTCTTTTGCTTTGGCAGCAGCGATTAATTTGGTCCAGATGTTATCTTCCCATTCTTTCCTGGTATGAGCTAATAATCTCTTATATTGAGTCCTTTTTTCCCTTAAGGCCACTATATTTTTGGTTTTAGATGCCAGAATAAGCTCCTTTTTACAATGCAGCATTCTTTATTATACCACGGACTACTCAACTCGCTGGCCTCTAAGATCCCATTATTGGATTTCTTCGGAATTTTGCTTAATATAGGTGTCAAATCTTTGACTAATCTACGATGAATTTCCGCAATTGGGATCTCTGAAGCAGGTGAGTCTACATACGGGAAAACCGTATTTGCAAAAATATCGTAAATCTGCTTGATTGCCGCTTATGTTTCCCCTATCGAGGGCCATTTTAGAGCTCTACGATTATTACTTAATAGTGGTTCTATATTACCACTGTCAGGTTCTCTAACCCTCAGAGCAACCAACTGAAAAAAATATACCGCCAATGTCAAACATAGTGGGTAGTGGTCGCTCTCAGTTCTAGCATCAACTACTAGGTCATGGGCCATGGGCCACAATTCAATCAAAACTAGTATGTAGTCTATATGGCTCTTTAGATTGTTTCTGCTAAATGTGGCGGTGTTTGGACTATCAGAAGACAATCGACCATTGCAAGCTCGTAAGCAGTGCCTCGAGACAAGTCTTAATAGCTGCGCGACGGCAGTTGTGCAGGGCACTACCGGGGTGCTTTCCAATGGCGGGATATTATTAGCCAGATCTTCTTCTTCAAAAATGTTTTCTAATCCAACCGCAGGTTCAAATTTGCATGTTGAAATCGCCCCAAAATTATCAAAGCCCTTGAATCAATAGAGCTTAGAAAGTTATCTAAAAACTCAATGACCTCCGATTCCGTACTTTGCCGAATATGGCCTAGAATAAATGTTTAATATATAGATTTCTTTTTATCAGGTGTGGTAAATTTTATTCCCAGAATATCCTGCGATGGGGTTTCAACTAATTTAACATCAATACCTAAAGTCACCTTTACCCAAATAGAGAGGCTCTCCCGAGGGCCTCCCTCTAACTGAGGGGATGGCATCTTTGCTAAAGGTTTTAAAGCCTACCTTATGAAAAGGTTCTAGGGCCCAAGTTTCTTGCAACAAAATTATGTCACTCTGCCCAATATATTCCTGCCATACAACATCTTCCATGTTCCTTTTAAGTCCTGCAATATTCCAGGAGATCAGTTTTATCTCTCCTCGACGATCCGCCTCACTTTGTTCCTTTTGCACATCTTGTGTTCTAGAGTTATGAGTAAGGTGATAATTTCTAATATCCCTTCTATAGTTCTGGTAAATAACACACTTTGCTTAATTAGAAGGCTTGCAACTCATGAACTGTAAATAACAGAATGATATCAGTGTGAAAAGCAACAGCCCACTTACCTATCTAAATAAAAAACTAATCTGTGATCTGCTTCCTACACTATGTGCTTTGCAGCAGGTATTTTAACCCTCTATGTTACTTTAAGTGTCACAAACAGTGACTGGACAAATCACAGAACTCTCCCGAAACTGTGTTAACCACTTGAGTTATCTTACGCTCTTATAATCCACTCAAAATTGCTGGGCACACAATGTACGGGTGGGTACAGGTGTCTTAAACGTGGAAGATATTTTAAAATGCAGCCTGTTTGTGATCATTTAAGTAATATAGAACAACTTTACTATCACATATGGCCTTGTTGCCAATTTCTTTGCAAATTTTTTAAATAAATATATATATATACACGTTGACTGTCAGATTCTGCTTTTCAAGCTCCGCCCCTCGTGACTGCACCCCCTTTCCTCTGACACACCTTGACCCCCATCTTATGGATTCCCGGAGCAGGTTTTTTGCAATTCCAGCACTGGGAGAAGGTTGAGCAGTTATCTATTGTCTTAAGGGTATTTTGTTTAATGAACCTGGTCTTCAACTACTTGGCAAATTACAAATTCGTAAGAGTAAATTTTAAAAATGCAAACCTTTTCAGTATTTCCTCTGGGGCAGATAAGAAACGTCATTAAAAACATAAAATATTGGTACTTGTTTTCTCATATGTATTCTTTAAAAATTCAATAAAGTCACTTGAAGTCAAAGAAATTTTTAAATATCTACCCCTAAACAATGTGGGTTTGCTGTAAAAAAATGACAAACGCTTCTGACAAATATTCATAGGTTGCGAATTATATAATCACTCAGTTTTGTAACCAGCAAATAGAACAAGTGGGTTCTCTTTTGTATGTTTCTTTGACTTGGACACGATAAACTACAAACATTACATTACTACACAGTGCTGAGAACTATAAAATAGTGGATACCAGCGTCAAATGATAAACAGTATTTACGGAACACATGCAAGTTTGCATCGGACTATGTTATTATTGGTGTTTTGACTTGTGTATTCTACACCCGGTACAAGTTACACTCTCATGTGATTTGAATCAGTCGCTCTAGGTACAGACTCTCCAATACAAAAATCACAGATCGCCATTAACCTCTCGGGTGCCAAGGACGTGCTGGAGACGCCCTCAGCACCAGTGCTCAGGTGCTGTGGATGGCTCCAGAATGTCCTGGCATCAGAGGCAGAAAATCCCTCTGTTGTGAGTCCCAATATTGTGCTGCTTATAGTGTATGTTTCGGGCTCGGGTCAGCTGCCACCTGGGGAAACCTACCAAGCAGAGCCATTTCTGTAAACTAGACACCTGGAGCAGTCCAAGATGGTGTGCCTAATGTGGATCCCATGACGTTCTCACCCACAATGCCATGTAAATCTCAACCTTGCACTAAAACAAAAAAAATCACACATTTTCCTTGCATTTCTGTGCCGTAAACTTCCAGAAACCACAGAGGTCCACAAAATTCCTACCACCCAGCATTCTCCCACTTGGACCGATAAAAATGCTACCTCACTTGTGTGGCTGGGCCTAGCGCTCATGATACAAAAGCCCCCAACATGCAATATGAAGAAATCAGCAATAGGGGAGCTCTGGCGTTTGGGCCCAAACTCAGCAGCCACCCAGGGAACCCTACCAAACCCAGACATTTTTGAAAACTACACATCCAGGGAAGTCTAGGGAGGTGTGCCCGGGTGGAGACCGCAACATTTAATCACCCACAATGCTGTGTACATCTCAAACTTTGCTTAAAATTGCACATTTTCCTTGCATTTCTGTGACGCAAACTTTTGAAAACCACAGGGATCCACAAAATTCCTATCACCCAGCATTCCCCCACTTGTCCCAGTAAACATACTACCCCACTTGTGTGGCTGGGCCTAGTTCCCTCACAGGTACACATCACACCAGGATCAATGAGAGTCGCTCCGCGGGACTCCCATTGATCTTGGTTTGATGCGTGCCTATAGCGGGCACTAGGCCCAGCCATACAAAGTAGGGTAGCATTTTATCGGAGCAAGTGGGGAAACAATGGGTGTTAAGAATAATGTTGATTCCTGGTGATTATGGAAATTTATGTCACAGAAATGCACAATTTTAGGCTACGGTTTGAGGTGTGCAAGGCATTGTGGGTCAGAAAACTTTGTAGGATCCACACGAGGCACACCATCATCCTGGACTTCCCTGGTTCTCTGGCTTTCAGAAATGTCTGGCTTTGGTAGATTTCGTTGTGTGGCCGCTGAGCCCTGGCCCAAAAATGCAGCTAACCCCATTGCCAAATCAGGTCAGTTTTTTAACAGGAAATATTGAAGTCTCCATGTTGTGTTTTGGGCCCTTGCCTGTCGCCTGCACTAGGCACACAATTGAGGTACTATTTTTATCAGGAGACTTAGGGGAATGCTAGGCGGTAGGAAATGTGTAGCTCTCCACAGATTCTAGAACTTTACAACACACAAATGTGAGGTAAATGTGTTTTTCAGTCAATATTTGAGGTTTGCAAGGACTTCTGGGTAAGAAAACCTGATGAGAGCTACACAAGCCACCCCACCCTGGATTCCCCTAGATGCCTAGTTGTCAGAAATGTACAGGTTTGCTAGGTTTCCCTAGGTGCCGGCTGAGCTAGGGTCCAAAATCCACAGCTACCCACATTGCAAAAAAGCATTAGCAAAATCGGTCTCGCAGATGGGAGACCTATTGACTTTTACAATCAGGTGGGGTGGCTAACAGGGGTAGTGAAGAAACAGAGATGAGGTGGGTTGGAGGGGGGGGGGAGAAGACACAGGGAGCGGGTGGGGATAAGTAAAGCACCACATTTATAATGCCTCGCCGCTGTGTTTTTAAGCAGAATAAACAGACTCAAGTGCAGCCCCTCTGCTTTAAAAGTACTGGTGTCTGAGGCATCCCTAAAGTGTCAAGCATTCCACTGTCCATTACAGGAACTGGCTGCCACGCCGGCACCTTCTGAAGTAACAAGCCATGCTCGGAGAGAATGCGCAAGATGCAGCGTGGAGTAAAGTGTTGGAGTGGTGTAGAGTGAAGTAAAGTGCCATGGAGTGTCGTAGAGTGGCACAGAATGTCGTAGAGTGGCACAGACTGTCGTAAAGCGACATTAAGTGGAATGATGTAGAGAGGAGTAGAGTGCAGTGGTGTAGTATGCATGGTGTGGTAGCACAATGCCATCACAGACAACACATTTTCCATTGAAATGACCATTACATTTACACATACAGTTTTACTGATAAAACTATAAAGAGCGCAAACGATATTGTGTGGAAATGGCATCACAGAGTGTACTGTTTTGTTTTAATGCTATTAGAATATTTGTTTCCACCACACTAATGAATTACAAATAAACGTGTTTCATTTGTCCTTTCCTAATTCTGATATATTCTGAAATATTTGCACAGTTTATTAACCAACATTTAAACTTTGTTGTGTGCGTGAAGAAAAAAAAAATTCTTTCCGAGTGCCTGGCAAGATTGTCACATAAATCATCTCATAAATCATCTCACAATGAAGTCAGAGAATGAAAAGTAAACACCAAGCTCCCTTGAAAGACAGAGCCTGACATTTGACCTCTGTCTTTGAAAACACAGGAAATGTGACAAGATAGGAACAAAATGTAAAGGCATGTTTATAGAAAGCGAGGACTCGTGGAAGAATACGGGGAAAGATGGTGGACAAGCTTTGATCCACAGGAGGGATGAAGACCTGCTGGACAGTCTAAAACAAAACAATGACAGCAAATAGAAAGTCAGAAAACGTGATTTATAATACACAAAGCCAAATGTAAGCAATGGGCGGAATACATTGCCAGATAAACTTTCAGGATGCCCACAATAAGTTTTTTCTCAATCAGACTGGTAGATTTCGAACTAAAAAGGGTCTCATTTCCAGAGGAGAAAAAAACTAGCAGCTAAAGGGTTAAAGAAACGTTTTCTCTCGAGCAGCACTCCGCAACCATGGTGACTCACATGTTCTTCAGAATGCCGGACATCCACATTTTCAGTTTATCGAAGTTTTCTACGTGCATCTTCACCTGATCTAGATTTCCTCCGATTACGGGATGCTAGTGGGGTGGGCTGCAAACTCAAAAGTGCTTGTAGATGTCATGCGCGAAGATGAAAGAAACACAAATTCTCGCGAGATAAAGGGGAGGCAACTTCACCCGGTTGAGAGCACGCTAATATTTAAGAGCAGGCAGCGCGCGCGCACCAAAGTTTAAGAAACGGGAGAGAGACACTGTAAATATCGGGAAATGGACGGGGTTGAGTCATACAAAGGGACAGGACCCGCCGAGATAAAAGACTTGGCAGCTACAGAATTGGACACAGAAAAAGGACTACAGTGACAGACTTTCGTCGAAATAGAAGAAAGACAACGACCGGCGATGTTCTTCTATAGCTGTAGCCGAAAATCGCGGTAAACCAGCGCTTAAGTCTCTCTCTCTCTCTCTACATAGGATGCCTTGCCCGACGGTGAGGACACTCGTCGTCGGGGAGCGAGTGCAGAAGTGCTGACGGCATACACAAAGTGTACATTGTCACCTGCCCGTGTGCCATAAATTGAGGAATGTATTTAAAATGATTGAGACTATTGGGCCCGCACATAAGGTTCACATTCAACCCAGATCGAACTTGTACCCCAGTAGATGCGAGCTCAAAATTGCGCCTAACCGGCTGCTTGTTTTGAGTAGTGTTGCAAGGGTTTTTTCACAACTTTCAAGCCCAAAAGCAACCAAATACTAGCCCAATGTTTACCACTCAACTTATGTGTAGGCTGACCGCAACATTAAACAAGCATTGCAATGCAAGAGGTCTCGCATTGCGAGAGTTGGGGTTATTGGCATTGCAAATGCTGCAGTCTTTAACCTATGTGTTTTGGTTTTAAGTGCAGTGATCTTTGTGACCTTATAAGTGTTTAGCGATGCAGTATATTATCCTGGGTGCTGTGCCGCCAGGGATTAAATAGCTATACAGTGGGTCATGCAGTCTGTTTCAGGAATACATGCTTGGCCCAACTACATTTTTAGATGACTTTGCAATGTCAAATGGAGCCCATTGTCATCTGGCATTTTATTATAAAGGCAGGATTTTCGTTTTTGTTTTTTAATGCGCATATTTACTCTTAAGTTAAAAAAATCAATAAGCAACAAGTTTGTGGTAAGACAAACAAGCATTTGCAGTGCAATAGGTCTCGCATTACTGAAAGTTTGAGCTATTGGCGTTGCATTATTATTGGCAACGCCAATAGCTCAAACTTTCAGTAATGCGAGACCTATTGCATTGCAAACATTTTTTTCTATTTATTTATTTTTTAAGCAATCGCAGCAGTGTAAGCGATGCCTAGACAAGACCTAAAAATCACACTGTGGATACTTTTACAATTTAGGAATGCCAGGCTGCCAAAACAAAGCTGTCAACCATGTATTTGCATTTATAAAAGGTATCCCTGAACACAATTGCAGTGTTTGAATTGTTCAAAATGTTAAGAGCTGCCAATTCTGTAGAATAATAGTGAAAACTGTTTTAATTCTGAGGTATACGTGATGACATTTTTACAGAATGGGACATGGGGGTGGGAGTCATTAAAAAGTTTGAAGACCACTGTTCGAGACTGGCCTGAACCTCCGCCTCCCATCACAAGTGTCCACCAGGGACAACATGCTTTCACACTTGGAACACAATGTGGGTATTTGATGTTTTTAGCTTGCTACTTTTGAATCAGTGGCACTTCACGCAGTCCCTGGTCCTGAGAAAGAAAAAGGAGACCAGCGTGACCCGGCAGTAAAAGGTGCCGTGCCTGTCGGAGCCTACAGCCCGTGTGTCACATGCCACTGCTACAGCTTCACACCTCACACAACCTTTGCATTTTATTGTACCAAATGGTAGTCTCCTTTACTAATAAACACAACTGTGCCCTTTTCTGCCAACGCACTTAAAACAAATCCCAAATTTCCAAATGCAGTGCACTAAACAAATCTAGATTTATACTGCCTACTGACGGTAATGCGGCTCAGTGGCTTAAGCACGAAGTTACTGCTGCACGTGCGTCTGATTGAAAATGAATTCGGATCCTACCAAGTCCCAAAAAACCTCCCCTCGTTCTACGCTCGGTACATTAAACCGCATTACATTAGGGGAGAGTCGAGGTTACGCATTACATTAAGGAAGAGTCGAGGGTATGGGGTTGTGGAGTAATGCTATGTATGGGCTTAAGAACTGCTGTAATGTCTCTGAACTGCTATTCATATAGCATAAAGTATGTAGTGAAGATGGGAGTATTTTCTACCCACATCAAAAAATGGAAAGGTGTAGACGGCCCTGCATAGGTTGGAACATACATATCATGTTATGTTATGTTATGGGAACTTTTAGAGCGCACGATTACCCGGAGGTGTCCTGGCGCTAGTTACTACTCCTTAATGCTGAGCTGAAAAAGAGGTTTATTTATCAAAAAGCCAGGTCTTTAACCCCTTCCTGAAAGCTAGAAGATTGGTGGCATTTCTCAAATAGAATGGCAAATCATTCCAGGCTTTTGCTGCACATGAAGAGAAACTTCTGCCTCCCCATTGAGCTTTTTTTGTTGGTGGGACTACAACCAGCTTAGCTCCCAGAGATCTAAGAGTTCTTGCCGGTATGTACCATTGGAACTGGCGCCTTAAATGATCTGGTCCTAAGCCTTGAAGTGCTTTAAAGACCATACAGAGAGATTTAAAATGCACCCGGTTCCTCACCGGGAGCCAGTGCAGTTTTTTGATCTCCTTGGAGATTGGAGAAAACTTGGAAGTGCCCGTAAGTAATCTGGCCGCGGCATTTTGTAGCAGCTGAAGCTTATACAGAAATCTTTGTTGTATGTTTAGATATAGGCTATTACAGTAATCCAGTCTCGACTTGACCAATGCTGTGACTACCGTTTGCCGGGTCCCCGAAGGTAAGAACCGCAATACCTTCTTGACAGTTCTAAGAACATGCACTGTTGTTGAAGTTACTGCATTTACTTGGGCCCCAAAGGACAGTTTCTCATCCAGGATTATACCCACATTTTTCACCTTTTTTGAGGGTGTAGGGAGTGACCCCATGGATGCAGGCCACCAATTAGGAGTCCAAAAATTAAGGTCGTTCCCAAACAGCATTACTTCCGCTTTTCCTGAATTCAGTTTTAGGCAATTATCTGCCATCCATCTCCCTACAGATTCCATACAGACCTGAAACCGTTTATCTATTCCCAGCTCTTGGCCAGGTAATAGAGACACCACAATTTGTGTGTCATCAGCGTAGGAAGTGAGACCAAACCCAAATGTACTGATGACGGGGGCCAATGATGAGACATACACATTAAAGAGTGTGGGGCTCAGTGATGATCCCTGCGGTACACCACATGGCAGTGCAAAGGGCTTGGACTGAAATTTACCTAGGGATACAATCTGTCCCCTGTCTGATAAAAAAGATTTAAGAAGATCCCAAGCTTTCCCCTGGACCCCACAAGCCTTGAGTCGGTCCATCAGAATATCGTGATGGACCGTATCAAAGGCCGCGGACAGATCCAATAAAATCAAGGCTGCCCTGCCTCCTCGATCCACGGCTTCCCTGATCTCCTCGGTGGCCTTAATGAGCGCAGACTCAGTGCTATGTCCCTCTCTAAAACCATATTGAGAGGGATCCAGTGCTTGAACTTCCGCCAGAAAAGCACTGAGTTGACGATTCATGATCTCTTCAACCATTTTTGCGGGGAGAGGAAGCCGAGAAATCGGACGGAAGTTGTTGGGATCCTTAGTGTCCAGGCTTGGCTTTTTCAGCAGAGGCAGTATTGAAGCCACCTTCCAAAGCTTGGGAAACTGTCCTGTTTCAAACATCCCATTAAAAATGGATGTGAGAGAGAGACAATCGGACCGGGGGCCAATTTTACCACCCTCACAGGGCATGGGTCAAAAGGCGAACCAGATTTGGCTCCCATTAGAAGCTCAAGAGTATCATTTACAGTCAGTGGTGCAAATTTGTCCAGGGCCCGGGGGCCAATCCTTGTGGATTTAGATACCTCCCTTGCCATGTTCAGCCCAGCATTGTTAGGTCCGCTGAAAACGGAAAATATGCTCTCCACTTTATTAAGGAAAAATTTGGCAATCTCCTCACACAGTTCCTGACTAGACTGAACTGTAACTGGGCTCAGGAAGCCAGGCTGGAGACAGTTCTAAATAACTCTTTAGCAGAGTTCTTTGCCAGGTCGATTTGGGTTGAATAAAATTTTTGTTTTGCAACGAAAATAACTTTATACTCCTGAAGGCTAGATTTATACAATTTCTTCTCTGCTTCCTTATAGCCTTTCCTCCAGTTACGTTCCTGACGTTTACAGCTGCGTTTTAGATTTCTCACCTCTGTGAACCAAGGAGCGGAAGGATGTGCTCTTTTAGGGAAAACATTTTTAGGTGGCGCTAATTTATCACATGCTTGCACGAGCCAATTGGTGTAGGTGATAGTCGCCTCCTCTGCACCCTGTGGTAACTGGGCTGCCGTGGTAGTTAGAAGAACCTGTAAAGCAGTGCCATCAACTCTATTCCAGGCTCTAATCTCTATCTGTCCTTTGAGATAGCCACTCTTCGCGTGCTGGACCGCAATAGTTTGTTCAAATTGAACAGCAGCGTGGTCAGACCACACAAGTGGTAATATGCCTGTGAATGACATATCGGGATGGTTAGAAAAAATCCCATCCAAGGTATGTCCAGCTACATGAGTCGGTCCCCTAACATGTTGCTTTAAATCGGCACTATCCATCATATCCATTAGCCTTGCTGTGTCAGGGTCAGTAGACATCTCTAAGTAGAAGTTAAAATCTCCCAAAATAGTGTAGGTGTTACAGCACAGACCCTCTTCCAACAGTTTACTAAAATGAGCAGCAAACACATTTCTAGCTCCTGGAGGCCTGTATAATAAAATACCTTTAACGGTATGGTGATCAGATAAGGTGAAGTTAAAGGACAAAGCCTCACAGGCTGTGGTTGAAACAGACTGAAATACAGCTTTGATAGAGCTGTGGTAAATTAATGCCAAACCCCCTCCTTTCCTAACAGGCCTATTTAATGCATGACAGAGAAACCCAGGCGGGGTAGGTTTCACTAGATCTGGACCGGAGGCCTCGTCTGTCCAGGCTTCTGTAATAAAGGCTATTTTTTATTTCATTTTCCTCTATGAGCCTTGCGCACTCCGTACTGTGTTTGACCAGGGACCTGGCGTTCACCAGAATGCATTTAAAAACTTGAGTGCCACATCCGGCTGCAGATGACCTTTTATCCTTAAAAAACCTAATGGGCTGAAATCTGATAGGGTTATATTACATGTAGGACAGGACCCTGGGAGAGTTAATGGCCTTGAATCAAAGGAAATACATATACAATCCCTAGTCCTCTCCACCCTATTCAATTCCAACAGAGCATTTTTGGAGTATGTGTGGATGGAGGGCTTACCTGGTGTCAAACTACCAGGGGTTCTGGCGCTGAGCGCGGCCCGAGCGTGGACGGGCGCAGACGGGCTTGCCTTAGGCGCGCCTTTGGCGCGCCAGCGGCGCTCCCGCGCCAGCGTCTCAATTAATAGTTGGAGTCAGGGAAAGCCTAGTCCGCTACCCCTTGTCCTCCCAAAATGGCTGCCCCCGCCCGACTCAAACACGAGTTAAGCTGTGCCACTGAGCCTCTATCCCCACCAAACAGATTACAAGAATAACAGGTAAAAACGAAGTTTTGAAAGTCCAGATTTTTAAAAGTAAGCGCTGCTTACAGATTGTGCAAAATACGCTGTGCAACCCTACTAAAAGACTAAAACATTGAACAGTTTAAAAGGCATGTAAAAAAGATATTATCTCTCTATGCGCCAGATATTGCCGTGCAAAGAGCAAAAGAACAGTGCAACTCGCAGTTATCAAACAATCTCCTGGCTCAAGCCTCAGGAGAGTAACAGATCTCAGTTTCCTCACCTATTTTACCGACCATATACATAGCTACAATTTGACATTATAACGTGTCTTTTTTTGAGCGAGTAAAATATAAGTTTTCTACCGCACATTGAGCATTTACAAGTTAGTGCTTTTCATATACCTGCTAATTTAAAAAAAAAAAAAACAGGCGGGGGTAGTATCCATTTCCGTTTATCCGCCTAGTGTGACAAGAAAATAATCACAGTGCGCGTTTTTCAGAAGTACAAATCCGCAGTGAGGTAATGAAACATGATGCCCCACCCAGTCCCCTGCAGAATATGGCGAGGAGCCATCGGCTTAAGAAAACGCATTTTCCCCGCAATATCAGATGCAGCTCCCCTCACTTAGGGTGAATTGGTGGAGATTGCTAGACTGCAATTTGACGCTCCCTTCATCACAATGAAGAGCAGGCACTCTGTTCCCCAGAAGCCCTCTTATCTGATTACTTTAACAAAAGTAAGGAAATAGGAAGGATGTCGCAGTCCAGTAGCCCACTGGCGGAAAACACACTGGCTTATCTGCAAGGGGGGGGCGTATAGGGTTAAAGCGTGTTCTGGCAGCCAGTAATGTTAACCAGTAGGAGGGGGAGGTAGCAGCAGTTCCGAGCGTTCACACCTAAAGATTTACAGGCGAGCAGAGTGAGAATGCTATGCAAAGAAGCAGGGAAGCCCTTTCCCATTGTTCCAGAAAAAGATACCCACTCCGGGGCGGGAGTGGGTATTGTGGGGAAGTCAGGGGGAGAGGAAATGGAGTGTAAGCAGCGCCGTGATGTTGACCTGCAGTGGAAGGCCCTTCGCAGAGGGTGACTCTTCCCCTTTCTTTTGCTTATTGCTGTATTTGGGTGTTAAACTGGTATGAACAAGGTGTCACATACAGTCACATAGATGTAAGTGCGGTGAAAGCTCTCTGTTACTCACATTGATGTTGGCGCACTTACCGCACATTCACACTGACATGAGTACATTCGCACATATGCTTGACTTGGGTTAGTATAAGAGGTTCCCAAGTCTGTGCGTGAGAAGCTCGTGCACTCCACGTTTTGCATTATGGCACGTGCAGCAGCATTAAAATCACAGTAAAAAAAGACCTATGAATGTATACAATGCTCCATATGCATGTTCACACTGATTTGGGTGCATACTCCTCCCTCACACAGGCCCATCCCTTCACACTGGCACTTAATACACCTGTAACTCAGCGCTTTCTTTAACAAGCCAGCACCCAATGCACTCTTTCATATACTCGCCTAGTGCACACAACCTCTTGTACATATGCTCCTAGTGCACACCCAATGCACTCCCTCGCACATACTCACCTAGTGTAGTCCGAGCCTCCTGATGTTGTCAGCCTTGATACCCCGAAGGGGAGGAGGGTGGCAGCAGCAGTTTCAATATAGCTCACTAAGTTTTCGGGTATGGGGGTTCTTAATCTTTCCAGAGTTTAGGTACCTTGTGCTTTCTCTTGAATAAACAACACCGCTCTGCCACACTGGGATGACCTGGAGGCGCTAGGAGGCTCTACAGTCACTAAGTAGAATGAATGGCTTTGAAGCGCTCAGGGGTTTGTAGCACCACGTCTATGCTAGATTCGCCTGGAGGAGCTCCGAGGCTGCAGGGTCTATACAAGGGAATTTGAAAAGAGATGGTAGGCTGTGAGTTTCCCTCCCTGCAGCAGAGCTCTCTTCTGTCCATGCCCCTCCTCACTCACCTTGACCTAAAAATAGCGCTGTTACACAGGCCCAAGGTATACAATGGGGTGTAATCGTGGCACACACACTTTTTTACGCAGAGCTGAATTAAAAAAATAGTACAGCAAGAGAAAGAAACTGGAGATGAAGGAAGGCAAGGAAAGAGGACCGAGGCGTGAGACCAGAGGTGAGCAGATCGAATAAACAATATACATTGACACTTGTGCAGACTGAAAGAAACCTGCCCCACCGCACCAATGCACCCAGACAGTGTGACTGCAGCTTTGGTGTACACTAGCTTCTGGTCTCCATCGGATGGTGTGTAGCCATTTAATTACTAAAATGAAATCAGAGCATTCGATTTGAACAAAAGAAAAAAAATCTGTGTGAAATACCCGCGACGCCAATGTCTACAATTTCCTAGAAGGTAGCAAGGAGACGGCGGCTAGAGGGGGGGCGTGGCTTAGCCGGCTGCAAGATTGCCGCACTTTAAGTGGGATCTGCCGGCCAAGCCAAAATCCGTAATAATCCTGCAGTCGACTGCCTCTAATCTGCCCTACAGTCTGTCATCCTGGCACATCTTACCCTGGGGCGTTCTCCTGCGCAACTTTCAGCCTCAGGCGACGCGGAGGAGCCGAGATCTGCTGCCTGATCCACGCGCCGGGCCCTGCCGACAGTGAGGCCCGGCCTTCCTGCCTCGTTGCTGCTGCGGCCCCTCGTGCCTGTAGGGCCAGCCGGAGGACTGCGGGGGACCCCGGACTGCTGGAGCCGGTGAGTGCCGCTGCCGCCTGGCTTTGAGTGGCGGGATTGGGGGCGCATGTGCTGCACCGCCCGGCCCTTCCCGCGGCGCAGACGCCACTTTCCTGAGCTCTGGCGCCCGCTATAGCGGCTCTCTGTGCCCGGGCTGGGGGCGACGGGGACGGCGCGCTCCCCGCGACTCCCTGCCGCGCTCGGCTCGGTGCTGGTGCGTCCTCTCGGCTCCCCCCGAGGTGCTGCCATGATCACCTGGTGCCATCTGCCCTCCATGTGGCCTCCTTCTGCCTGACTTCCACTACACCGCCCTGGCGGCCGCGCCGGCCTACACTCCATTGGGCTGTCTGGCTCCGGGCCCTACTTACCGCTTCCGCCTGCCAGAGGATCCACGCGACGTGCCCTGTGGTCACTCCGACCTTCCTGCTTGCCTTGAACAGGCTACCGCGTCCTCCTGCACAGGTCCCTTGGCCCCATAACTGCTAACTGGGGCCTCGGCGCTCTGCTGCCCACCTCACAGCCACAACTGCTCCTGGTGCCTTCTGGCTGTCCAGCCCTGCTCTCCCGCGGCAAGTGCGGCCTCTGCGGGGGTTTTGGGGCTGGGGGTGTGCGTGCCGCACTGCGGGGCTCTCCCTGCTACTTCTCCGCCAGCTGGCTAGCGACGCTGGCCCCGCACTGGGGGCTGCCTGCCCCTCGCGGCTCCCCGCTGTGTCGCCCTCGCGCCATCCTGCTATGCCGGCCGCACCCTGATGACTTTACCTGTGGCCCCTGCCACGCCTGGCGCCGACTAGCTTCTGCACCTCCTACCCGCCTCAGCAGGCCTCGCGCTGTCGTCGTGCCGCCTATCCTGCTGCCTTCGGCTGGGCCCCCTGGACAATTTGGGCACCTGCTACACCTCCGAGCTGGGAGCGACACGGCCCCCCTGAGACTCCGCTACAACTGTAGTGACAGCCTATGTTACTCCGCCATTTTGCTAGCCTAAGAGAGTGCACCCTGCGCAAGGCCCTGCTAGCTCCCCGCTGCACCCGCGGACACAGTGATTATCTACCCCTGTCCGCCTGCATTGTCTGCCTGCGACCCACCTGGAGCACTGCCTGTCACCTTCTTCCTTTGCTGTTGCCTCCCACCTGCTCCTGCCGGCCATGGGTAGAACTGATCCTAAGCAGCCCAAGATCGCCTTCGACCAGTGCCGCCCGACGCGACAGGATGGCGCAAGCTCTGATGGGGGCGTCCCCGCTGCCATCGCGGAGGCAGCCCCTGCACGTGAAGATGATCTAAAGGCAATTATGCTAGACGTTAAATCCACGGTCACAGGCATTGCGGCCCAACTCGATCAGTTGTCCGCCCGTCTGGACTCAGTCAAGGCCCGAGTTGACTCTCATGACGCCCGTCTTCTGCATGTCGAAACCAGGGTCTCTGATGCCGAGGATGCCGCCACTCAGGATCGCCAAAAAATGTTGCAGATGGATAAAGTACTTGACCTCATTCGGAATAAAAATGAAGACTTGGAGGCGCGCTCCCGCACGAGCAACCTCCGCATCACTGGAGTGCCTGAATCCACCAATATCTCCCGAATGGAGGACTTTGTAGAACAGCTCATTAGAGAAATCTTCGGCGACATCCTCTCCTCTGTCTTCATTGTCGAGCGGGCTCACTGCTCCCTTGGCCCTCGTCCTGGCCCTGGTTTGCCGGCTCACCCCATCATCGCCAAAATCCTGAACTTTAGAGACCGTGATGCCATTCTCCGGGCGGCCAGAGAGAAGGGCGAAATTCCCCACCAGGGCAACTCCCTTTCGTTTTATCCTGACTACACCATCGCGGTCCAGGCGGCTCGCCGCAAATTCCTCCCGGCGAAGCGGATCCTCCAAAAGCATGAGGTTTCCTATTCATTGGCATATCCTGCGAAACTGCGCGTCCGGCAGGGTGCAAAAACGCTCATCTTCCCGGATCCTAAAGAAGCTCTGGCCTTTGCAAAGAAACTGGACAGGTCGCATCGCTCTTCACCTACTGACTCTCAGGCCAATGCGGCCGACCACCTAAGTGACACTGATTGACTTGCTGTGTACTCATGTTTGATTGCTGATTGCGTTCCATGTGGTTTCAACGCTTACTTCATGTTGGCTCTCTTTGTAGCTGCAGCCCCCAGGGCATTTTGTTCCCGGTCCATACATTGGGGCTTCTGTTTATTTGTCATTTGATATCCTCTGGGTTGTTGTCTGCTAAGCTTTAGGGCTTGGCCACCCTGCCTTCTTGGCAGGGGTGTATGCTGAGCGACGCCATGCCTCCACGGGATAATTCCCTTGCTTGACATTGACTTTCCCTTTCCCAGTTGTGGGTTTCCGGGGTGGGTGTGGGTGGTATCTCAGCCTGTTTGGGGGGTTGGTGTGGGTGTGGGGGTGGTGGATCTTCTGGGGTTGTTTCATGAGGGGGGAGGGGTGGGTGGTTGGGTTGGGGGTAGTTGAGAACTGTTGCCGCTTATTGGGGCTTTGTTGTTCATTCTTGCTCTGCTTCATGACATTGGCTCCTTAATGACACGCCATTTCTATTTTGTACGTCTGCCTTATGCACCCTATGGGCTCGTTCTCATGCTCTCTCAATGCACCTTAGCTGTTCGACTCTCTTCCGAGGGCACTACGGTGATTGTACTGGCGCCCCCATGCGAGGCTCGGTTTGAATTTTGGTTCATGTTACCACTTTGCGCCCTCCTGCTTACTGCACTGACCTTATTCTCGCACCATTCGTGGCAGCACCATACGCATCTGCACAAACCGGTTTTCTCACCTTGTGTACCACTGCCCTACCTGACATGGCATTATGACGGACACTGTCCTATGGACCTGGAACGTCCTGGGGCTCAACGACCACCGAAAGGCGCGACTGGTCCACTCCCACCTCATTCGGCATAGGGTGGACGTCTGTTTTCTGCAGGAGACCCATCTCATGCCCGCCACGTCCTCTAGGCTTCTCTCTCGGCACTGGGGCGAAATTCACTCCTCTTACTACTCTCGGGGGTGTCCATCCTGTTACGCAAGGGGCTTCCTTGGCAGACTTCCCAGGTGATTGTCGACCCTGGGGGACGCTTCGTGCTCCTTCATGGCACTCTTCACGCCCAGCCCCAGATACTTACTGCTCGGTACGGGCCCAACTGCGATGACCCTGACTTCTTTGCACAAGTCTGGCACCACATCTCAGCCCTCGGCCCTGCTGCGCTTCTCTGGGGAGGTGGATTTTAATATAACACTGTCTTCTACCCTTGATCGGTCCGGTCCCCGCATCTCCCACCCGCGCGCCACTGCCCTCCTCAGCTCCATTCTTACTGATAACTCTTTGTTCAACGCATGGCGTCACTCTCGCCCGACACGCGCGAGGGCACTTGTGTCGCTGGCTCCCGTGGCTGCTGGTCCCGCTTGGACCTCTGGATCACTACCCCGGACGCCCTAGCTTGGCTCACCTCCGTCGACCACATGGCGCGTACCCTCTCCGACCATGCTCCTGTTCGTCTATGCCTGCGCCTTCCACACTCCCCCTGCCGCGCTTTCTCCTGGCGGCTTCCCCCTAATGCTCTTCGTGACTCAGTATTTTGCGATGAAATACAGACTGCAATCACAAACTACTTCGAGCTTAATGAGGGTTCTGTAGATTCCCCGTCCATGCTCTGGGAGGGTTTTAAAGTCGTTGTTCGTGGTGAATGTATCTCTAAACAGTCCGGTGTCCTTCGCTCCATCCGCGGCACTCTTGACAAATTGGAAAAGGAGATCAAGGATCTCGACTCTGCTCATGCTCGGGACCCCAACCCCGATACGCTTGCTCAGATCCAGGAAAACTCACTGATTTCGCTGATGAGGCCAACAGAGAACTTGCATTTCTGGGTAGAGAGGCTCGGGCGCGCCGTTTCGGCGAGGGCGATCGCCCCGGGAAAACCCTGGCTAACCTTCTTCGCCCGCCCGGGCCGCATCCTATATTAACGCCCTCCGGGATGGCGGTCCCGATCGGACAACTTCACCCGAAGAAATCAAAGCGCGCTTTATTTCATTTTATACACAACTTTACACGGCCGGCTCAGTGCCTTCGCGTGAGGTCCTTGACCAATACTTTGACACCCTCCAGCTGTTATGGCTCGGTAATCCCCACCGGGAGTTTCTTGACGAGCCTTTCTCCAAAGAAGAGATACTAGCTGCGATTAATGGCATGCCCGGTGACAAGGCCCCTGGCTTGGACGGCCTGCCGGCCTCCTTCTACAAGGCCTTTGCCCCTATTTTGGTTCCTCATTTAGCCGCCATGTATAATGAGTCCTTAGAGACTGGACAGCTCCCCCCATCGCTTTGCGAGGCCCTACTCACTTTGCTCTTAAAGCCGGACAAATCACCTGAGTTGCGAGACTCTTACCGCCCCTTGTCACTCATAAATACGGACAATAAAATGTTTGCTAAACTGCTCGCATCGCGCCTTCTTCCCCTCATGCCGCTCATTGCCCGCCCGGATCAGTCCGGTTTTATCCCTGGCCGTGCAACCTCCCACAATCTTCGGACCATTTTTTCTGTTCTCCATCAAATAAACCCAGCGCTCCCGACAGTGGCGGCCTTGCTTGATGCCACTAAAGCCTTCAACACCTTAGAGTGGCCCTTCCTGTTTTATCTCCTCCCCCGCTTGGGCTTTAGTCCGGTCTTTATACGTAAAGTGCTGCTCCTCTATACCCTTCCCACCGCCCGTCTCCGGCTCAACGGTCAAATTTCTGACCCCATCTCCATCGAGCGTGGCACTCGGCAAGGGTGTCCACTGTCACCAATGCTTTTCGCCATCGCAATGGAGCCTCTCGCGGCTCGACTGCGCCAAACATCACACCCAGAAGGGCATCGGCTTCGCGGCTCGTGCTCTACTTGTTTCTATGTACGCGGACGATGTTACCCTCTACGTCCGCAACCCTCAAGAGAACCTCAGCCCTCTGGTCCGTGAGGTGATACGCTTTGGCGGCTACTCCGGCATCCAGGTGAACTGGAACAAGTCTGTGCTATTTCCTCTCACCGACGCCACAATGCCCTTTGATCCGGCATCTGAGCCTACTAGGTATCTTGGGATCTGGCTCAGTAGAGATGTCGATGAACTTTGGAGGGCCAACTTTGGTCGCGCGGTGGACTGGTTGGAGTCCAAGATCCCCCTCTGGAGCCAGTTGCCACTCTCATTAGCCGGTCGCATAGCCATTGCCAAGATGGTAGTGCTTCCGAAGTTTTTATATTTATTAGTCAATATCCCCATTCCTCTCACCGCTCACTTTTTTCGTAAAATCCGTTCTTTGGTGATCACTCTGATCTGGGCCGGCCGACAACCCAGGATCGCATACAATAGTCTAACTCTCCCCGTGTCGCGCGGAGGACTTGGTGCCCCCGACTTCAAGCTCCATGCCCAGGCCAGCTTCCTTCACTTCTGGCTTCATCCCACTCTGTTTCAGCCCCACGTTGCGGTGGAGGCTGACCTAGCCGTCCCGTGGCCACTCACTACCGCTTTATTTGTCCCGGCGAGGCCTCCACGTGCCGAGGTCGATACGGTTGAGACCCTGCGCAGGGCATGGGAGGGGCTCCGGAAAATTTCAGGTTCGGACATGCTTTCTGCGGATGCCCATCGCCCGGCTTTCCCCCCTCTTCAGTCTTCAGGGATGGTGATGCACGCCACTCGTCTTGGGCTTTCTACTGTGTCCGATCTCTATCCTGGGAACACATTCTTTACACCTGCTGTCAACTCTGGCCCTATGGACACTTTGCTTTACTATCAGCTCAGGGCTGTCTGCAAGAAGTTCCACTCCTCGTTCCCCCAACCTCCTTCCTCGATGGCCACTCTCAATCTCCTTTACACATCCCCCTCCCCAAAGAAATTAGTTACTAAAATCTACGCTCTCACGCTGGCGGCATCTTCCATCTCCACTGATAGGGCGCGAGTGGCGTGGGAGGAGGACCTAGGTGTCGGAATCTCCCAAGCCGATTGGCTGTATTGCTGCACTCAGACTAAACGTCTCTCCCCTAACTATCGTCTGCGCCTTATCCACTTTAAGTATCTACACAGGCTCTATCGGACCCCAGCGCAATTGCACAGGATGGGACTCATTGCCAATGATCGATGCCTGCGCTGCTCTGCGCCTGCGGCCGACTTCTCCCACCTCGCCTGGTTGTGCCCTCAGGTCTCCGCTTACTGACGTGAGGCGTTGCAATTTCTGAGATCACCTCGTCTTTGGTCCAACCCGACCCTCTGCTTTGCCTTTTAGGCTTTGTCAAATTCTGTCCAGATGCCTCCCGTAGACTAATTGCCAGGCTGCTCGTCCTCGCACGGCGCAGGGTCTCCATGTGTTGGGGTCGCAGGACTGTACCGAAGGTGGCCCTTTGGCTGGAGGATGCTTCCCATTGCCAGACTCTCCTGTCTGAATTCTGGGACCTAATGCCTGCCAGATCCCGCCCACTTGATATTTGGGGACCACTTGTATCCTACCTTTCGAGTCACAATTACCAGCACCCGGCGACCTCTCCCGCTGCCCCGCCGGCGCTCCGCCCGCGGCGGCCGCCGGTGAAGGTCAATGAGTCTCCTCCTTACTGCTCCCCCTTCCCCCATGTCTCTCAATGTCTCCCCTTTTCTCACATGGTGCCTTTCACGGTGGTTCCCCGTATGGTTTTGGTATATCCACGACTTATTTCATTTACATTGTTTTTCAGTGGTGCAGGTATGTGGTAACCTTCGCTCTTTTTGTCGTATAGCTGTGCATATTATCTTGGTGCAATTTTGTAATTTTGTTGTGTGCAATCCTCAATAAAGGTGTTTGAAAATTAAAAAAAAAAAAAAAAAAAAGGAGACGGCGGCTGCGGAGCGCCTACCCGACTTCAATGCCAGGGAAGGGTCCTGGCATTTCTAAGGAGCACATCAATGTTGTTGATAAGCACTGCCAGCGTTTGCCTGCCCGGGGTCGCAGCCAGGCACTGTGAGAAGTCATGGCAGGTTCGTACACTGTGACTTCTCCATTAAAGCCCTGGACAAAGGCACTGGGAGACGACATAAGTCTGCAGGGGCAGAAAGGCCCCAACCCTGCTTCTGGAATGTCCGGGGCGGGCGGGGAGAGGGGAGTGAAGCAGACAGGGCGTCATGGCCAGAAACGGATGCAAACAATGCAGTGGCTGTTCCAATTACGTTCTCTACTGTGGAGCTGAAAGGAGAAAGTGGAGTCTGAACAGAGGGGAGGAGTGGCCATCTGGTGCTGTGATGGAGCATTGGCCGACTGTTAGAAATGGGATCTCTAGTTGGCAAGGGTTTGCACCTTTGTCCAAGTAGGGACCCTTCTTCCTAGTCAGGGTAAGGGAGTTACACTCCTAAAATAACCCCTGCTCACCCCCTTGGTAGCTTGGCACGAGCAGTCAGGCTTATTCTAGAGGCAGTGTGTAAAGCATTTGCATATAACCAACAGTAATACAGTGTAAGCACTACAAACGGACACCACACCAGTTTAGAAAAATAACTAATATTTTTATATACTCAAGACAAGACCAATTACGATAAAAATCCACAATACAAATACTTTAAAAATGAATGCTTGATAAGGTAACTTCTTCTTTGCAGGAATAACACAAAGCAAAGTTCGTACGAGTCGGTAGCCCCGTCCGGGTCTACCGCGATGCTGAATTACACAGAGTCCAACAGTTCCAGCCGACTGCATCGCTACGGGCCAGCAGAGTCGTGAACAGACTCGGTCACAGTACCTTTCGCGTTGTGGCTGGTACGGAGTGTACGAGCCGGTCGGCGTTCGTCGCGGTTGCGGTGCAAGACGGAGCGATGCAAGGTGCGGTGTCCCTCGATGCGGTGCAGGCAGCGGCTCGATGAGCGTCGTGCAGACGGAGTCGGTGAGTCCAAGGCGTGCGGTGCAGGGCGAGACGGTGTACGATGCGGTGCTGACAGGTTGCGATGCAGGCGACCAAGCCGGAGTGCGGGAGCTGGCGTCGGACAGCGGTGCGAGTCGGAGCGGTGCGTCGCAAACGTCCGAGCGGTGCCCCAAATGCGATGCGGTCACGACTGTTGAGCCAGTTGCAGCGTCCGCGTCGGTCTGGTCCGGCTGGTTCAGTGAAGCGATGCGATGCGATGCGAACTGCGGTGCCCACAGGTCACAGTGCAAGCAGCGGCTCGGTGTTGACGGCGTCGGACGTCGCCTACGGTGAGACCAGGGTTGCGGTGCGAAGCGGGGCGATGCGGTCTGCGGTGCAAACAGGTCACCGGTCAGGGATGGATTCGGTTGACGGAGTCGGTTGCAGTTCCCTTCCTCTGTGGCAACTGAAACAGCGTTCCAGAAGCGGTACCCAGAGGTTTGTGAAGTCTTTGTAGTCCCTGAGACTTCTTAACAAGAGGCCAGCTCGGTTCCAGGCCCTTGGAGATACTCAGCACAAGTTTGTAGAAAGTTCAGTTCTTTCACTGCCCAAGGCAGAAGCAGCAGCTGCAGGCCAACCCAACAAAGCACCAACACAGCAAAGGGGCAGTACTCCTCCTGGCAGCTCTTCCAGCTCTTCGTCTTGGCAGGTTCCTTGATTCCAGCGAGATCTAAATTCATGGGGTCAGGGCCCCAATATTTATATCCCAAATTCCTTTGTTCTCTGGAGGCAGAGAAGCCTTTGCCTAGTCCAAACCAGTTCTGGAGCACTCTGTTGACAAGACTCCTTCTTTCCTTTCACAGTGCAGGGCAGAAACATCAGACGCCCCACAGGAGGTGGAGCCAGCATTGTGGAGTGAAAGCACAGCCCTGGAGCACTTTGTTGACATGATTCCTTCTCTTCTTTCACAGTGCAGGGCAGAGACATCAGACGCACCACAGGGGGTGGAGCCAGCACTGTGGGGGGCAGGCACAGTCCTATTCAGGTCCCAGGTGCAACTCCTCCCTCCCATCTAGATGCAGATCTCTCTATTCACCACTGGGCGGACTCATTCTGTCTCCTGGAA
This sequence comes from Calotriton arnoldi, assembly GCA_963921515.1. Taxonomy (NCBI): domain Eukaryota; kingdom Metazoa; phylum Chordata; class Amphibia; order Caudata; family Salamandridae; genus Calotriton; species Calotriton arnoldi. The sequence continues at coordinate 2,099,894 of CAWUFW010001544.1, read as the reverse complement.
TCCCCCAGCCCTGTCACTCACACTCCAGACAAGGAATACACAACCTAGCAGAGGCAGGTTTGGATGGTTAGACAAGAAAATACCCACTTTCTAAAAGTGGTATTTTCAAACACAGAATGTTAAAACCAACTTCACTAAAAGATGCATTTTATCATTCTGAGTCCAGGCATACTAAACTCGAATTTCTACCATGTTCCCGGGGTCAGTTAGGATTATAAGCTGTAATAATCAAAACTGCCCATTCTGGCCTATGGGGAACAGGTAGCCTTGCAATAGTGAAAAGCGAAATAGGCTGTAATTCACTATCAGCACATGCCACACACACCAGGGCATGTCCTACCTTTCACATACAATGCACCCTGCCCACAGGGGTACCTTGGGCCTACCTTAGGGGTGACTAACATGTAGAAAAGGGAAGGTTTAGGGACTTGGAAGTGTGTGCACTTGCCAAGTCGACATGGCAGCCCCAGGCTGCACACAGGCTCTGCAATGGCAGGCCAGAGTTACACTTTATGGGCTGTTTGCGTGGGTGGCACAATCCAGTGCTGCAGCTCACCAACAGCATTTGATTTATAGGCCCTGGCACTGCAGTGCACTTTACTAGGGACTGACACATAAATCAAATAGGCCAATCATGGAAACACCAATCCATAACACATTTTACACAGAGAGCATATGCACTTTAGCACTGATTAGCAGTGGTAAAGTGCCCAGAGTCCTAAAACCAACACACACAGGGTCAAAAACAGGAGGCCAAAAAGCAAAAAGTCTGGGGGTAAACCCGCTGAAAAAGCCAAGTCTAACACCGACCAAAAAAAACATTAGTGAATTCGCCATGGGGTGGGAACACACACACACACACAGAGGAGGGACCAACATGGAAAAACACCAATAACAGGCCAGCATTTCTGAATGTCATAGCTAACAACCAGTGGCAATTGGTGGGTGTTCCAAAAACCACCAGAAGAGATTACAACAGGTCTTGCAGAGGCTCGACCTAAAAATATAGATATATGACATGACGATGGGTGTGCATGCCTCGGAGGCACTGAGATCTTATGCTGCCAACAAATCCACAGATACTGAAATGTTGAAAATGAAATATGGTGCAGAATACTTCAATTTCAAAAAACGGCAAAGGAAAGTTTAGCTTGATTCCTTGGAATCCTTAGGAAACTCGATACATATGGTTGAAATAAATAAGCACTGATTCTGTAAAGCTGTCCGAATCCTGTATGGAAAAGGTAGGAGTCTGATGGGAACAGATGTACAGGCTGTGTCTGTGGGGGTTGGGAGAAGGAGGCAGCCAGGAATCCCAGGCATCGTTGTTCCCCCAAGCCAGCCTCTGAAGTGAGAGAAAGGACCCTGCAGCTAGAGAACCGGTGTGGCCATTCCTCAGGCTATGATTGTACAATCCGTCCAGGAGTCGACATGGGCGCTTCCTGATCTGTGAAGCCTCGCTACCGGGAGCTAGGTTTGTGAGGAGGTCTGCTTTTCGGCTCAACAATGCAATTTGCCAGTGATGGGGTAGGTGTACCTTCCTGAAACCGGTCCTGATCTCTCCCAGCTCACTTCAGCAGGCTAGTGGGTGCTGGTATGTTCCCCTGCAAAGCAGACAGCTCGGCCTCGCTGGCTGACAGAGGCAGAAAAGCCTCCATGCAAGGCTCGGGGCCTGGTTCTGGTTCACTGTGAGACTTCTCCAGGTGCACGAGCCTCCTCTTTCAGACTGAAGCCCCTGGTTCAAGGTAGCTGACTCCCTTCACATACCCCGGCACCTGTCCCCTCAGGGAGGGCTCGTCGCTCTTCTGTCGCGGCGGCTTGAGAAGCGGAGAGGGTGTTGCAGTGCACTCCTGCCTCCAGTGATCGATTTCCCCCCCCCCCCTCTCATCCGGACTCCTCGCCTGACTCTCTCCCCAGCGGCCTTTGCTGCTCAGGCTGCTGATGCTTCCCGGCGGCCATGGCAACTCCTGAATAAATAAGTGCGTGACGTGCGCCCGCCTCCCACTATGCACTGCGAGACATGGTCCTGTCTGAGGACTCTGGAAAGCACAATCCACCCTCCAAACCCTGGTATCAGCGCGACCAAGGCGTGCGTGTTTGTGTGGGCCACATCTTCAAACCATATCAAATCATAACATTTCAAAAAGATTGAATAATAAAGCAAAATCTCCTATACAGAAACTACAGAAATGCACTCTTAAAATGAACTATAAATCAACCATAAGCACAGTCGCAGAAGTATGAGGAATATCCATTAAAACACATTGACTCTTTTGATGTCATATCTACACCATAAAACATGCTTTGCTATTTCAACCCACGGTTTACTTCCCATGCAGTGAGTGTGAAACTGGTGCAGTTTAAAATGGACGCTGAACCCTCGTTAAAAACACTGTCCGCAGCACTGTCATCTGTTTTCAGTTTCAATGTACGCAAACTTACGCGCCATCTTGAAGTGACTACGTTGTCCCTGACCGAAGAGGATGTGTTTTATTGCCTTACTTAATTTCTAGATTTTAGGAATAGATATTTTGTATTGCTATTATATTTATATATATATATTTGCTATTTGTATAAAATTCAAATGTTACATTAGTAAAGTTGTCCTGTTGCCAAATGCTGACAGTATTGTATGTTTTCTATGTGCATTTTTTTTATCTTTAAGTTGTGAGCAAAATTAATAAAATGTATGTGTTTTTCTGAATTTTTTTGCATAACCTCATAAAAAGCTAACCAAAATGGCAGCTTTGTTTCCTCTGTTTTAAAGGGGCTGGCACGGCTTTTTCCAAATGTTGTCACTTGCCAAGACGCCCAAGGAGACCTTATGCATCGAAAGGGAAAGAACACAGCGGGCGCCTGATCCAGGCCTGGTGCCATGGCAACCAAGAGATGGCTTAGGGTCTGAGTCCTGGTCTTCGGAGGTCTGTTTCTCAGATTTTCCCCAGCCCCAATGGCTTTGCCCATCTTCCACTCTAGCCTGCATCCCTCCATTTTTTGCAGTTTTATATAGCGCGAACTTGATACGAACAGGCCGATTGGCGATGCATAATAAGCCAAAACGCACATGCACGACAGCCATCTGTCAAATTCTACTCAAGTTTCCGCAGGAACGCCATGCAAATGATGAAAAGGTCCCCCAACTTCTCTTGGACACCTATTGTACCCAACTGAGTCAAAGTACCAACAGTAACCCGGGGAAGAAGGGAAAAAACAAGGAAGGAAAATAAAGGATCCCACGTCGCACCCCGCTCTGGAACAGGACCAGTCAGCCAAGATAAATCTCTGTTAACAAAAGGACAGACAAAGGTAAGTACACAGGTGAATACTAGTACTAAAGTCTAAACATTTATATGCATGATTCTAAACTACCTGAATAATTCCCTTCTTCCGTGAACTCTGGTAACTGGTATGAGTGAAGGGGTGTATACGTCTAAAAAGGGCAAAAGGAAGAGTTTGAAATACAGTGTTTGGAGTTATAGACAATGAGCAGAAAACATACAAGGCAGACCACACTGAAACCCACCTATGAATATACGATGACTGGGAATAACTGTAACTCCTAACTGAAAACTAATATAAGGTATACTCTATAGTACACTGTATGAAATCCACCTTGGCTTCAGGCAGACCTAATTGGAATTCCTTTAATTTCAGGAATACTCTTGCATTAAACTGAAGCTGGAAAAAAACAGATCTCCAAAGACACAGTCAGCATCAGATAAGTATTGTAGAGGATTAAAAGGTTAATATTAATTCAGCGCTAAAAGCGCTGTTACCGTAGGAACATAATGCAGCTTTTCCTTGTTTCTTATTCTCTTTTGCAGGAAATAGAAAAGTCGTCACCGGGAGTGGAGGATTACCGCCGTCTTAACAATTGCAGGAGGACTGCCAGGAACGTACGGGAGGGGAACTGAAGGTCCGGGAACGATGACTCATCTCAGAAGGAAGCCGGACGCAGGACGACCAACGCAGGAGCGAAGAGACGACAGCCCGGAAGTGAAGGTAAGGGATCCGGAAGAGGACTCTCTAACCCGTAGCTGGAACGTGAAGCATCTCCGCTTGGGACTAGAGAGGTTTTAAACTCGCCTGCCGGTACCCGCGCATGCGTGTAAGCGGGGACCAGCCATTTTAGTAGTTCGCCGGGCGTGCGTGTGCCCGGCAAACATGACACCAGCACCCTGAGTACAAGGACAACAAGATAAAGGCACAATCAGCGTGCGCGTCACTGCTTGTTCCCGTGTTAATACTCCATGGGGCGGGGGCAGGCGCTGTGCGTCTGAAGCGGAGTTGATTGTTGTCAGCGCACCAAAAGTGCATTCAGGCAGAAACAATCAAGAAGATATAGGCACGCAAGCAGCGTGCGCGGCGCTGCTCGTTCCCGATCCAATACTCCATGGGAGTTAACTTGCAAGAAAAAGGTGGGGCATGCACCAACCATTAGCCAATTGCAGGCTATGAATTTGGAATGACTGCACAAAGTACATTCAACAGATCACCTGACAGCTGCGCTGTCTAGGCTCGACCTAAAAAACAGTGCACACAGATGCCACAGACAATCTTACTTTAAGGAGCTAAATTCTTTTTTTCAGTGAGATAAAAAATTAAAGAAACTATCGTTCAGGGTTCATGTTCAAATGGGATCCTTTAGAAATCATTTTTTAATTGGGCAAATTCAAATATCACCAGGTTGCTAGTATATGTGCTAGGTGGAAACATCCTGGACCAGCCCAACAATGAAAAACATCTCTAGCAAGCTAGATTATCTTGAGTAAAACAAACTGCCCAGGATCAGATGCAGGATATATATGCAGTTTATAGAAACGTGATGTACTGTTCCAAGGTGAATCACACATTTAAAAACAGATTTCCTAACTAGTACAGGTTTGCATCCAAGGGTCTTTAACCGTGGCGATATTTAAAAAATAAGGGACCGATCATGAATGCACCTAAAAGAGATAGCTACTAGTTAAATTATCGACTGGTTTTCTGATGTTGCCACCACTGCTGCCTATGCGAGACCTAAAAAGTGAGGCCAGGGACAACCTGCAACCAGAGCATAGATCGCAAACCGAGGGCAGCAACTACTTATTTCCGGAGGAAAGGCATTAACCTTCCCATGATACAAACAGCAGTCACTACCAGCCCTCCCGGTATAACTGGAGACACACAACATTCGAGGCACAACAGAAAGGCACAGATTGGAGCGCACAAAGTACAAAAAAAATGTATATTGGTTTAAAAGCACAGACAATAAATGTATGCATGTTGCAATGCAATTAACTAACCTGTGCACACTTAACTGACAAAGATAACAACACGGACAATAGTTATTTTAAGTATTGACTGCATGCGAGGGCAGAGTTTGCCTGGACCTAAGATGGCCGCCATGTAGTGGCTCTCCGGACGACATCGCCGCAATCCGTATAATCTATGCTTGTTCCATGACATAAAACTGTGTCTGCACGGTGCATCCGAAGACGCTTGGCGTGGGCTATCTGTCAGGAGCGGAATCTTCCGGATCGGCGTCTGCGTGACCCTGGTGGCGGACCCGTAGCTGTCGGCGGAGGCGAGGCCTGCGCGCGCTCCTTGGCGGCCCGGGCTCCCTGGGTGACTGTGGCTGGAGCTGGGATATACGCTGGGCAGAACGCTCGTTTTCAAGAGCCGGAGGTACGAATGCGAAGCTGAGCAGCGGGAGGCCAGCGCGTACAGCGAGGACGCAGGTGTGCAGTCGCGCGCGGATCCGTGCTGAACATGAGGGCCTTTCATTCGGGCCACGCCTGGTCCCATCGATGCTGAGTGGAGCTGCCCCTGGCCGACCAACGCGTCCCCTGTTGACATCCCCCGCGTAAGTGAGGTGTGGGGAAGGATTTGCTGGCGTCCCACCGCTGCCGGGCTATTGACTTTGCTTCGCAGCGCTCACCCCCCGTGTTATGAACTTCAGGTAGCTGTAGCGTGACTATACTTGCCCCGGCACACTATGTGTAGGGACAAAGCACACGCCCCCCTGCCGCTTATGGGAGCGGAGGTTCGCGGGGTGGTGGAGCGGGATCGGCGACCTGGGGCTGCGGGCTGGTGGCGTTGAGGCCTGTGAAGCAGCCATCTTTCACATACTGACGGGGCCTACAGCAGCTGCTGCGTAAGCACTAAACGTACCGTGCTGACTGGGAGCACCGGGTATACCTACGCGGCAGACTGCCTGCTGAGGTGCAGTGGGTGACATTTCTCTTGTCAGCTCCTTCACACTCCCTCCTAATGGGGAAGCCAGACAAAACGCAGTCTAAACTGCAATTTGACCAACGAAAGTCGTCTAGGCTGGGAGATGACCGCGCAGAGTCCGATCCAGGCGATCAGGGCGCGGTGGGGTTGGAGACGGGCGGCGACCTGAGACAAATTCTGACAGCCATGCAACAAAGCCTCTCCACCATAAACGGAAAGATTGACTCTCTTTCATACCGCGTGGACCGCATGTCGGAGCCGGTGGATAAGCATGCGGAGAGACTGGACATGGCAGAGAGACAAATCTCTGACATTGAGGATCGGGATACGGAGATCACGGACACGCACAAAAAGATGGGAAAACTCATGGACCCTCTGCAAGCCAAGGCCGAAGACATGGAGGCGCGCTCCCGACGCAACAACTTACGTATTGTGGGGCTCCCGGAGTCCACCCCGACCGGGAACATGGAACTTAGTCGAGAATCTTCTGACCACCCTCTTTGGCCGTGACACCTTTTCCTCGGGGTTCGTGGTGGAAAGAGCCCATCGCTCATTGGCGCCTAGGCCTCTGCCCGGGGCCCCTCCGCGCCCCATCATAGCTAGAGTCCTGAACTACCGCGACAGGGACTCTGCTCTGCGACGCGCCTGCGAGCTCAAGACACTCAACTATGAAGGCTCTGTGCTGTCCCTATATCCGGATTTCACGCTGCAGGTCCAGGAGGTGAGGAAGCGGTTCGTCCCGATCAAGCGCAGGCTCAGGGAACTTAATATAGACTATGCTATGCTCTACCCGGCCCGTTTGAAGGTGACACTGAATGGCAAGGTGCGGATCTTCGCCGATCCCGGGAATGTCCAGCAGGCGTTGAAGGAACACAACAAAGTGCAGGCCAACAAGCAAATAGCAGCTGAAGATTCATCTGGTGATGGTGCTGGCAGCTCCTTGGACCAAAACGACTGATGAGTTATCCTCTGGGTTCAGTACAAAGGAACAATACGACTCCGCAGTAGAAGTGTACTAGGTGCAGCACGTGTTATTTTTGGCCACGTCACAGCTGACGGTTCAGCTGGTTTGTTCTAGGTTCTAAAAGTCTCTGCGACGGCCACTCTGTGTCGCCTCATATCCTTCATTCTGTGGGGCATATGGAAGGGGGTGGTTGCCCCTCGGCCAAAATGCAGTATGGGGGCGGAAGTCCAATAGCCTTGGAAAGATACTGGGCCAGTTGCCACGTAGGTACAGTCATGGTCTGTTATGTTTTTTGTTATAAACATTGCGGTGATGGATGAGAACTCTACTGTTGGTGGGCACTCATCGCCCTTGAGTGTATTACACATTGTTTATTTGGGTGGTAGAGGGATTGGGGATTAAGAGGGTAGGAGTATGTCGCCATGTCATTTGTTGGGGGACGTGACGTGGAGGGGGTGGGGGTTGTTCAATTCGTTTTGTATAAAAACAGCAGCATGATGGCTAACGATTGTTATTGGTTACACACTTACGAACTTACAATACACTATAATGTAACGTCCCGACATGAGGGACGGATACCGCAACTTAATCACACAAGAGCACCACACCATAAACTTCCTGACTTGGAACGTCAGAGGCCTAAATGACCAGCGTAAAATCCGTAAAGTAGTCTTATACCTGCTTAGACACCACGTTGATGTCGCAATACTCCAGGAAACCCATCTGGTGCCAAAAACAGGGCTTTTGACGCAGAGGAGAATGAAAGGCATATGCGTGGTGGCTGGTTTTTCCTCGCATGCCCGAGGGGTCTTAGTATGGGTTCGGAAAGGGTCCAATGTTAAGATACATGAAGTAGACAAAGACAATGAGGGCAGGTACGTGATAGTACACTGTAGCTAGGACCACTTGTGCGTGCGAAGAGTTGGAGTATACGGCCCAAATTATGATAACCCTCAGTTTTACCGCACCCTACACAATAAGCTCATCGCATATCCTAGGATGCACACACTGTGGGGGGTGATTTTAATTGCGTGCAAAATCCAGCACTGGATCGTTCGAGGGGCCCGCCTGGTCCCCCTTCGTCCGCAGCGAAGGCAATTGCGGCCATTGCGGAGGCGGACGACCTTGTCGACGTCTGGCGATATCGCTCGCCGGCTGGCAGGGGATATACGCATTACACAACTATGCACGACATACACACGTGCATAGATTTTTGGCTAGTGTCCAAGGGCTTAATCCCTTTTGTATCGCATTGTGAACACCTGCCCCGCACATATTCGGACCACTCCCCTGTCAAACTGCAGCTACATATAGGAGATATGCAGCCCAGAGTCCGCACATGGCGCTTCCCGCAGTATTCTCTGCTGGACGAGGCATTCAAGGCAGAAATATCAAAGGAGATCGATCTGTTTTTTTCCACCAATCTGGATAGTGTGCCCAAGATGGCCACCGTGTGGGAAACTTTTAAAGTTTTTATCAGAGGGGCAGTCATATCAAAGCACTCCGCGGTCCTTCGCTCCATTAGGGGGAGGTTGCAGAGGCTTGAGACTGAATTAGCGGACCTAGAGCGACGAGCAACTGTAGACCCCTCTCCAGAAGACTTGGCACAGATCAGAGCCAAGCTGGCGGAATATAACGAAGAAGCCCAGGAGGAGGTGGTGCACCTGGGGAAATACGCGACAGCTAGATTGTATGTATAGACAGAGGGAGAGGCCGGGGGCCACCTTAGCAGTTCTAATCCGCCCTATTAGCGGTTCTGGCGAGATGTTGGAGCTCCGGGATGACAAGAACGCCATACTAACTGACGCCGCGCAGATAGCGGACAGATTTCGTTCTTACTATACACAACTATACATGTCACGTCCTTCTGAGTCTGATGAGTCGGATGAGGAATATTTATCGTATATAGCTATGCGGTGGCTCACTAATTCACATAGAGAACATCTGATGGCCCCCCTGTGCCCCACTGAGATTGCTGCCGCCCTAAAATCTATGCCTAATAATAAGGCCCCAGGGTCGGATGGGCTCACAGTTGCATTCTACAAGGCGTATCAGGATCAACTACTCCCCCATCTGGTTAGTCTGTTCGAGGAGATGGCCACGGACGGTATTATGCCTCCCAGTATGAGAGAGGCCACCTTGATAACGCTCCTGAAAAAAGATAAACCCCCACAACAGTGCTCTTCCTACAGGCCGCTCTCGTTAAACACTGACACCAAATTGTTTGCTAAGATACTCGCGAACTGGTTTTCCCCGTGCTCCTCTTAGTTGTGGCCCCAGAACAGTCGGGCTTTGTACCTACACGCTCGCTAACTAGTAATCTGCGGACACTTTTCGGTACCTTTGCTGGCATAGACCCAGAGATGCAGGCTGCGGCGGTCTTTCTCGACGCCGAGAAAGCCGTTGATTCTGTAGAATGGCGCTTTCTGAGGCAGTATTGAAACGCGTGGGAGTGGGCGAGATATTTATTAAATTGATAGACGTGCTGTATGAGCAGCCCACTGCTCGCCTTCGCGTCAATGGGCTTCTCTCGGACCCAATAGCTGTTTCTAGAGGCACAAGACAGGGGTGTCCTCTGTCCCCCTTGTTATATGCTTTGGTTGCGGAGCCTCTTGCATGTGCGCTTAGGGAATACCATGGGTTCCGAGACATACCCTTCCCGCAGTACAACTTAATAATTACGGCTTATGCGGACGGCACCCTGCTGTATGTTCACAAACCGGCGCGGAATTTAACACCAGTCCTGCAGGAAGTGGAGCGTTTTGGGCAACACTCCGGTCTTCGTATTAACTGGAGCAAATCTGTCGCGTTCCCATTGACTCCTCAGACGCTTCCAGTAGCAAGTACATTTCCTATCGAGTGGACGTCAGAGCCCACCAGGTATTTGGGTATACAAATACACACTGACCCTGAGGTCGTGGTTCGTGAAAACTACGGCAGAGCAGTACAGAAGCTCTCGGAGTCTATTGATAAATGGACTCGGTTACCATTGTTGCTGCTTGGGCGAATTTCACTCATGAAAATGATAGTACTTCCGAGGTTTTTGTTTTTATTTGCCAACATTCCGATTTTGTTGCCCAAGTCGTTTTTTGGTACACTTCGCTCTCTCCTGACCCGCCTTGCCTGGGCTGGCAAACAGGCACGTGTGTCATGGGACATATTGACTAGACCTTATGCTGAAGGCGGTCTCAATGCCCCTGATTTTGAACTTTATTACTGTGCTGCGCAACAGATGCATGCTCACTTATGGTTGCATGGCCCCTCTGACAGCTCGCAAATACACGTGGAAAGACAGGCTGTGTTTCCCTTGACACTCCCGCAGTATCTGTGTAGTACCCCGCACAGGCGATATCACGTCATAGACCCTGTAGGCAACACGAGGAGTCTACTTTGGAGGGCGGCGTGTAGGCAGGGGGTCACATTCCTATATTCCCCTAAGTTGCCGATCGAACTCTGCGACTGGCTACCAATGCGGCAGGAGAAGGAATTCATCACAGCCATGCGGTCCTTAGGCGTTAGTATGGCGGGCGACTTATTTCAAGAGGGCACAGTTAAAACATGGGAACAACTGCAAAGTGACTCTCTGGCCGCCCCTGCGATAGCAAACTACTTTCGTGCACGACACACGGTGCGAGCGACGCTAGGCGAAGGCATGTCAGAACCGCGCGGATACTCCTCCCTGACGTATTTGTTAAGAGCCACATCCTCACAACACTTGATCTCAATGTTATACACGCTTTCCAACACAGGCCCAAGCACTGTCCAAGCAAAAGCCCTGCAGGAATGGCATATGGAGCTAGAGATAGAAATCACAGACGAGCACTGGAGGTATTGCTGCGCTAGCACGAAGACCATTTCACAAAATGGTAGGCATCGATTGACACACATAGGGTGTACTACACTCCAGTTCGCTTATATAGACATGGTCTTAGAGAAGATGACAGGTGCGCAAGATGTGGGGCAGATTCAGCTGATTTCACTCATCTTGCTTGGGGTTGCCCTGACATTTATAGGTTTTGGGAGACCATACACGCCGCATTACAGGATATAGCAGGAGTGACGCTCAGGTTAACACCACTGGAAGCCTTATTGGGCTACGTTAAAGAATACCCGAGGAGCTTGCGAAGGTTGCTTGCGCTGGGCGTCTTGCTGGCTAAACGCAGGGTAGCGATGAGGTGGATGAAGGGGCCCGCCCCTACATTAAAGGAATGGTGTGCTGACATGTCATACTGCAACACACAGTCTGAAAACTTCAACGCCCTTATGCCCAGCAGGTGTCAACCAAAAGATATATGGGACCCATCCAAGGCCTATCTCACCCGCCATACACCGTCCGTAGGTTCAGAGGAGGAACAGGACAGGACAGGGTTGGTTGACCTAACCAATATACAAATAATGGGACACAATAAGATGTCATCAACATTGTGAGGTATGGGTGACCGGGCAGTTAGCCTCTTAGCAGGAGTCAAATGTGCTGTGGTTTCTAAAACGTAACGTAAATGTAACTAGGTGTGTGTAAAAGCTTTCAAATGTATCGAACCGAATGGGTGTATCCGGAAGTTACCTGTTATGCTGTTACCAGATTGCTAGGTTTGCTGCTGCCTTAAATGTGATGATTGTTTAGATCTCAGATTGTATGCAAAATGAAAAATAAAGTTAAAAAAAAAAGTATTGGCTGCATGCAATCAGTTACCAAACTCTGTAAGTCGTAGGGAAAATGGGCAGTGCTAGTATTAGCAAAACACACAAGATGATGGACGGAATGTTGCACATTGGCAAAACATTCACCCCCAGTCACAGATCTGGGTTTAATCCATCGTTATTTTGCTCACCACGCCACCCCAGTTCAGACATGGCCATATGCAAATCAGTCTTGACCCTGTGCCTCATGGGAACAGTCCAGCCCGAACTGCCAAGCCATGTCTTCCCTGGACCGGAATCAAGCATCCTAGGACCGGTTTCTGGCTATCAGCCGTCATCAGCCAGGATAGCTTGACTCCAGTGGCGTAGTGAGCACGGGACCCACGTCTGGGCATACCCTTCCCACATAGGGTGAACAGCAAAACACACAAGATGATGGACGGAATGTTGCACATTGGCAAAACATTCACCCCCAGTCACAGATCTGGGTTTAATCCATCGTTATTTTGCTCACCACGCCACCCCAGTTCAGACATGGCCATATGCTACGTTCAACACTCCGTCCATCATCCCCTTTGGTTTTGCTATGTTCGCCTAAGTTGGCAGGGTATGCCCAGACGTGGGTCCCTTGCTCACTTTGCCACTGGATTCAAGATAGCCTGGCTGATGACGGCTGTAAGCCAGAAACCGGTCCCAGGATGCTTGTTTCCGGTCCAGGGAAGACATGGCTTGGCAGTTCGGGCTGGACTGTTCCCATGAGGCACAGGGTCAGACTGATTTGCATATGGCCATGTCTGAACTGGGGTGGCGGAGTGAGCTAAAGAATGATGATGGATTAAACCCAGATCAGTTGACTGGGGGTGAGTGCTTGCAACGTTCAACACTCCGTCCATCATCCCCTTTGGTTTTGCTATGTTCGCCCTAAGTTGGCAGGGTATGCCCAGACGTGGGTCCCTTGCTCACTTTGCCACTGGATTCAAGATAGCCTGGCTGATGACGGCTGTAAGCCAGAAACTGGTCCCAGGATGCTTGTTTCCGGTCCAGGGAAGACATGGCTTGGCAGTTCGGGCTGGACTGTTCCCATGAGGCACAGGGTCAGACTGATTTGCATATGGCCATGTCTGAACTGGGGTGGCGGAGTGAGCTAAAGAATGATGATGGATTAAACCCAGATCAGTTGACTGGGGGTGAGTGCTTGCAACGTTCAACACTCCGTCCATCATCCCCTTTGGTTTTGCTATGTTCGCCCTAAGTTGGCAGGGTATGCCCAGACGTGGGTCCTTGCTCACTTTGCCACTGGATTCAAGATAGCCTGGCTGATGACGGCTGTAAGCCAGAAACCGGTCCCAGGATGCTTGTTTCCAGTCCAGGGAAGACATGGCTTGGCAGTTCGGGCTGGACTGTTCCCATGAGGCACAGGGTCAGACTGATTTGCATATGGCCATGTCTGAACTGGGGTGGCGGAGTGAGCTAAAGAATGATGATGGATTAAACCCAGATCAGTTGACTGGGGGTGAGTGCTTGCAACGTTCAACACTCCGTCCATCATCCCCTTTGGTTTTGCTATGTTCGCCCTAAGTTGGCAGGGTATGCCCAGACGTGGGTCCCTTGCTCACTTTGCCACTGGATTCAAGATAGCCTGGCTGATGACGGCTGTAAGCCAGAAACCGGTCCCAGGATGCTTGTTTCCGGTCCAGGGAAGACATGGCTTGGCAGTTCGGGCTGGACTGTTCCCATGAGGCACAGGGTCAGACTGATTTGCATATGGCCATGTCTGAACTGGGGTGGCGGAGTGAGCTAAAGAATGATGATGGATTAAACCCAGATCAGTTGACTGGGGGTGAGTGCTTGCAACGTTCAACACTCCGTCCATCATCCCCTTTGGTTTTGCTATGTTCGCCCTAAGTTGGCAGGGTATGCCCAGACGTGGGTCCCTTGCTCACTTTGCCACTGGATTCAAGATAGCCTGGCTGATGACGGCTGTAAGCCAGAAACCGGTCCCAGGATGCTTGTTTCCGGTCCAGGGAAGACATGGCTTGGCAGTTCGGGCTGGACTGTTCCCATGAGGCACAGGGTCAGACTGATTTGCATATGGCCATGTCTGAACTGGGGTGGCGGAGTGAGCTAAAGAATGATGATGGATTAAACCCAGATCAGTTGACTGGGGGTGAGTGCTTGCAACGTTCAACACTCCGTCCATCATCCCCTTTGGTTTTGCAGTGCTAGTATTAGGCACAGGGTTAGTCGTGGTTAGTAATGACATACTTTTTCCCTCCCTCGATATGGACAAGAGAGCGCATAGTGGCACTTTGAAGTGCAGCCGATGATTCCTGACTGCTGCAATTATCACAACCGGAATTGGGCAAGATGGATCAGTTAACCATTTGTTTCTGACCTCTTGTGTGACCTGATCACGAGTGTGATTTTTTTACTTTCCATATTGTAAAATTGACAGCTTTTTTTACCATATCTTTGCGGAACAGCAACACATTTTATGCGCAGTGCTTAGTAAACCAAACACTGCAGTATTAAGTGCTATCCATAACGCGCCAAACGCACAGAGGTGGCCAGATGGGGAGAGGCGCTAGCCCCCTGCTGCCCACTGCCCAGGAGGAGATGGAAGCATAAAGAAACCATAGCACTTTCCACATATTGAAGGGATGAAGAAACAAAGGCGACCGGAGGGGAAAGGCAGAGGCGAGGTGCTCCTGGGAGTGGCTTGATCAGGAATGAAAGCACATGAAACAGGGCGGCATCCTCACGAAACGTACTACAGTGGGGGGTATAAAGCAAATGACGGGGGAGGGGGTGATTTGTGGACAGAGTAAGCTAGACAGGAGGGAGAAGTTGAGGGAAAAGGTTTCAAATGCGCACATATGCTTCCTTGCCCTTTTCCGACTGACAAATACTTGTGCTTCTGATCCTTAATGATGAAAGGCCTGCCATATTCATTGAAGGCAAGGGTACACATGTACAACTTTGCGCAGCGTAACTACCGGCTGACATCTACTTTCTTACAGGATAGCCTCAGCTCACCTTTAATAAGAAGTGGCAGCCCATTGAAAAGAAGAAGCGGCCGTCATTGCTAAAGCTGGAGTCTCTCAGGTGCTGGGTTGGGGGGCAGCTTTCCTAAAGTGAAAGCGGCATGGTGTGCTGTGTTCCACGAGTGGAGGGTGGAGAAGCAACCCTTCTTAAAGTAGAAGCGGTGGGGAACAGCACTTCTTAAAGTGAAAGAGGCGGGGGAAGCCCTTCTTGAAGTGAAAGCGGCATGGCTTGCTGTGTACCGCAAGTGCTGGGTGGTGGAGCAGCCCTTCTTAAAGTGAAAGCGGCACGGCGTGCTGTGTCCCACGAGTGCTGAGTGTGGGCTGCATGTTTTAAGTGAAATCAGTGGGGGCAGACCTTCTTAAAGTGAAAGCGGCATGGGGCAGTCCTTCTTAAAGTGAAAGCGGCCTGGTGTGCTGTGCCTGCAAGCATCGTGTGTGGGGCAGCCCTTCCTAAAGTGAAAGCGGCATGACATGCTGGAAATATATTAATAAGTGGCCTCTACTGCCGAAGCCGGCGTCCCGCATGTGCTGAGAAAGAAAACAATGTTGCATTCGAATACAAGGGAAAGACGAAACAGAAATTAACACACACAAAGCAAAGAAAAAAATATTGCATTCAAATACAAGGGAAAGGGATTAAAACATTAAATACATTTACTTTTGCAGCGTGTTAATACAATTTAAACAGAAAGAAATCCGAACAAAAGAACAAAAATAAATCTCCTCTGCAGCGTAAAAATACACTTAAAAAAAACGGGTTGCAGGAAAAGAACAGCGTGCCATGCCTGCTACAGCAATATCGAAAAACACATCAAGTCACAAAATAGTGCCTAGTAACAGTAAATTAAAGATACTGACTAGTAACACATGTAAATGGGCCAGTCCTCATGGGAGGCAACAACAGAAGAAAGGGCTTTACTAAGGAGATACCAATAAGCTTATTAACAAATCAAAAGCCAACATTTACAAAGGACAATGACACAAGCCAATGAAAAATATGGGCGGCGAGTGGGCGGAGCTACAAGTCCATACCTGAATACAGCATGTCTCGAAGAGACAGCGCAAGTGCTGCCTAGGCCAGACATTAAAATATACTTCTACGTCAAGGTTTATATGTCCAATACCCACATTAATCAGACTACCTATTTTTTGTATACTAAAATCAAAGTTGGTCTGTCAGGAAATTTGTCACTCACTTGATATCTCATGATGTGGAGCAAGCTGCCAAAAAAACTGATAGCTAAGAGAGGCTCAAAATACTGGTCAGGTGGCAAAGGAAAATGGGAATGACAACAATTCACCCCTGTGCAAACGCCCTCGATTCTGAGATAGCTGCCAAGATATCCAGGTTTAAAAGCAGCGGTGGAAGTGCGTTAAAAAAAGGGTTAATGGTGTAGCTAAAAAAACAAAATATTCTGTACGTTTTTTGGTCTTTCACCATTGGGTAGCTACAAATGAAATAACGTGCATCTTAAATAAAAAATAAATAAAAAAAGTTTAAACATCTAAAGGTAAAGCGCAGGTGCCAAGATTGCTACAATAGTAAATAAACAGAAAAAGGTGGCTGCACAATTTTTATTTCTTGACTTTGTAGCAATGGTAGCACGCCAGGCTTTAGCCTTAAACATCTAAAGCTAAAGCGCAGCGTGCCGCCATTGCTACAAAAGTCAATAAATAAAAAAACAAAGGCAGGCGGACTCCGCATTTCTTTTCCATTTGCAAAGCCAACAGCTCTACATTTAACTAATGCGAGACCTATTGCATTGCAAATGCTTGGTATAAATCCATTCAGTAGGGAAATACAAATTTGTATATATATATATATATAGGGACCCAGATCCTCTGGCCATCCGACAGTCCCTGTGCTGAAATGTGATTGGCTGCCAACACTTCAACCAGGAAGTGTTGGCAGCCATCTTGGGACTCAAGTCCCTGAAAAAAGAAAAGGGGGCAGAGTAGGAATACCCTGACCCCCAAGCTCTGGTCCTGGGGTCCCCCTGAGACCCTGACAGAGCCGAAAAGCATTTTTAAAAAACATTTCCAGAAGCCTGCTACAGTGCCTGCAACATGTAATCAATTCTTTCATAATGATGCGTGTTCCTGGTTAGTTTCAATGCATCTCTGCACACCATATTCCAACACCTTTTTCCTTAATGGATGTGGCTACTTCTGCTACTGTCCTTAGTTTGCCTTATTACTACATTTGTACAGATTGCTACTGCAACTATATGCTGTTTCAATTTGATTTACTGAGACTTGGCTGAGTTCCATGAACTACTCTTTATGGGAAGTTCTGCTACTTTAATTTGGCTTGGAGCTTTATGCTCCTCGGATCTCAATCTTTTACTAAACTTTGAGCTCTTCAAGAGTTCTACTAAACTAATCTGATCTTTAGATTTGGAATTATTCCTTTATGGAACAAGCTTGATGCATTATTTGATGATTTATTCTAACCATTTCTTTATATGAGAGTTCTGTAAACTTATTTGACTTATGGACTAATAAAAACAACCCCAAAAAACTTTACTATTCTCTTCATGAGAATAAAGGTTTCAGAAACTTATCCAAACTCTCATCACTGACTGGATTTAAAACTGTTAATGCATTTTAACTTTGTAATGCTTGATTTGCTCCTTGATTCATAATACGATATTTAAAAGGTACATCACTTGAGGAGAGAAGGATCTAGAGAGAAAATGGGGACTAACCCAGCAACCAATGGATAAATAAATGATTGAACCATATCGTTAAACTATTAAAGATTACGATTTTTGGGGCCCAGTCCGCTCTATCACTGGGAAAGAAATCCCTTAATTTGTGGAATGAGAGAGAGAGGAAGATTGTGGAAAAAGAAAAAGGACTTATGCACCATCCCCATGATACAAAGGCATTCAGCAAGCATGTTATATCAAGAGCGGTTGGTATAGTGGTGAATACCAAGGAATATGATTCTTTCTGACAAGGGTTCAAACTCTGACAGGAGAAATATTTTTTTAATATTGTTTTTTCATTTTTTAATTTACCCAAATGAAAGGGGGTTCTTTGCAAATACTCACTAGCACCATCTGCAGTTAGGCATAAAAGAGCATGTCAAAAACCTATGACAAGCTGCAGCACGGCACATGAGCTGTGGCATATGCCACATGCCAGGGTGACACGTGTCTCATGCCTGGAATGAGTTTTAACCCTTACTGCTCCTCCGTCTATTTCAAAACCAGGGTTGCCAGATTGGGCTAGTTCTCGCACAATTGGGTAATATTTTGCCCAATTGTGCTAGTGTAAAGCAAGTTGGGCGGGTAGCCTAAATTTGGGCTAGAATCCGCCCCGTGTGCGGCGGATTCAAATAATTGTGCGGCGCAGCCATGCTCCAGCCCAGGGTTGCCTCTCCACGCCCCTCTTCTTGATTTAGGTTTGTGTCTGCCCACAATAACCACTGCAGAGCCATAAATCTTTAAATGCGCTGGATAGTTCTTCCTATGAGGGCCTCTCACCTGCCCCCATAACCCTGTTGACCTGCCTCTTAGGTCTGTTGACCCAATTGTGGTCTGCTCCATTCATCACTACATGGGCATGTCAACACTTCTGCGGGCTCCGCTCCCATACCTTTTTGCCCTTCATTTTTTGGGGTCCACCCCCTACTTTCTCCTTTTTTTACCTGCACTGCTGTGACCACCCTTATTGAGGAAGGATGCCACACTGTCACCTGACGCCACATGTTTGGTATTGGACTTGCTGCCTGCCCAGCAGTTAGCTGTTTGTTGGTGGCCCAGCCCTTTTCCAATTGACAGCATCTGTTTGCCTCCAGGGCTCCGATTCTCGAGTGAGCTCTTCTTCAGCCCCTCCCCCAGCCAGTTCAAAAATAAGAGAAAGATACTTATGTTGTGTGCTTGTGTTCCACTTTCTGAACCACCACAGCCCGTTTAATACAATAGCAATGATGTGTATAATCAATTAATTGCATTTTTTCTCAACAGCACTGCAAGAGACCAAATAAAAAAGTACCTTGTCACTACCAGTAAAAAAAATTGATTGTCGATTGAAAGAAAAATTACCTTCCTTCATTGTGTCACTGTGTAGGCTGCATGTGTCTTCACTAGCTAAGTACTTGGTAGTGGACCCACGTATTTGAACCTATCAGAACACATCCAATTTGTTATAGAGGTGAGACTTGCACCAAGATTGTGGACCATTGTTTGAAAAAATCCCATCGCTGTTCCTAAGTTGTGCACCAAAAAGTCTTGAAAACACAGACATGCTGAGCACTTCATGCGCGCACGCCTGTGTTCACTGACATTGTTTTCCCACTCTTTTGGCACAAGAAGACTTGTGTTATTTCTGCACATTCCAAAACTTTTTTCACAGGTGCACAGAACACCATTATGATGCCCCGTGACTCATTCCGTATGGAAGCACTCTCCGATTGAGATACCATCTTCTCTTACTACGGAAGTAAGAGGGTAAATTTGAAAATAGGTTTGGAAACAAGGTGCAATGTACCTGACGCTCATATAAACCGCTCCAGTACCTTCGGGTCTAGTTCCTGCTATATTTAAAAAAAAAAAAATGCTCTTGGGGACCTGAATACTCCATTTCTCCCTTCAAGTTATTGTCCATTTAATAAGGAGTTATGTTTGGCTAGAGTGTTGGGAAGGGATTCGCACGTCACTATTCAGTGCTATGTGACACCTGTACTACCTTTAAAGAGAAGTCGAAGAGGGCAGGATCGGAGGGCAAGACGTGCCCAGACTTTTTTGATTTGTGAAGAACTTTTCCCCTACTTTTGGGAACAAGACAACTGTCGCGGGACAGTTAATTCCGATAGTTTAAATGTCTCAGCTGAAGTGTCATTCAGTGAGTCTCCTGCGTTGTGAAACCGAAGCCGACCAGACAGTTAAACAATCCGGGTACCTGCTTATCTAAAAGAAGTGAAAAAGTGTGCAACGAGTTAATCTGCAAATGTAAAGGGTATTCTGCAAATGTTAAGGGTGCTTGGGAGCCGGGACTGGCTTTAATTGATCGAATCACTTAAAGCTTTGTGACGGCAATGATTTATAATTTTAGATTGATTGTGCAAAGAGTTAACAACTGAGCTGTGAAATGGGTGTTTTTAATTGTATTTATAAAGCGCCTACTACCCCTGATGAGGCTTTGAAGGGATGGGTACATAAAAAAGTGCATTACGTACAGTCAGGGTATTATAAATTTGAAAGCACCATTTTATCTTAAACCTTTGCGCATTTTGTAGGAGTCTATCTTATATTGTGTGTAATGGAAGTTTAAAATATTGACCTGCATATTCACAGTGCTTTCTGTCACAGGCTGTGACCTTGTAGCACTAAAAAAAAAAAAGTCACTAGTCTCCACTTCACCAACCAAGATTTAATTATGTGGCTCTCTGGTTACACACAAACCTCTGCAGGGCATTAATTAATAGAGGTTTCATAGTGCTTCCATTTCTAACGATAATGGCATTACTCCTAGTCCTACTCCCTCGCCTTCCTTCAGCACAATTGAGGCCCCGCCTCCCACCCAGACCCACCCCCAGCATAAAAACTCTGCCCGCCCCCACCTCCACCTGTACGTAAATAAGCCGAGCTAGCACTCCGATGAACCGGACCGGGAGGGAGGGAGGGAGGGTCCTTGAAGGAAGGCGAGGGAGTAGGACTAGGAGTAATGCCATTATCGTTAGAAATGGAAGCATTACCTCCCGTCCCTCCCTCGCCTTCCTTCAGCACAATTGAGGACATAGCAAGCAGAAGAAAACAGAGACGGACAGCTGAGTGCGAGAGAACACCAAAACAGAAACAGTGCCCCAAACACAGCAGATCAACATCCCAGGAACCCAGCGGCCCAGAACAGCAGACAAACGTCCCAGACACGCAAACGGACAGCGACAGTCAAACGGAGAGGGAGAAGACCAGGACGCAGGCCAACAGATCCCACAGAGGAGCCCACCCGACAGGACACCACAACCGGCAGGGATCGCAGCAAAGCACGCCGGAAAAGACCCAGGCAGCCACCCATCCAGGCACGAACCAGGCCCGACCCCGCCGAACAGCAGAGACCGGACAAGAGCAGGGGGGGGGGACCGGGCGCCACAGCCGGAGGCCCTAACAGCCGCCGCCAAAGCCACGAAACCCCACACCAAGGAGGGCGCAGAAGAAGCCGAGAACAGGCCAGCGCCACAGCACCAGCCGACCCGCCAAGCAGTGCGGTCAGGACAGAGTCCAACAGCCCAAAGGGAGGAAAGGGGTGAACACCCCCAACAAGCAAAGCCGCCGGAGGAAGCAAGGGACCCGCAGCACCTCAGGAAAAAACCCACTGATGCAAAAGAGGGCGTGAAGGAACCTGAAACCAATCAGGACCAACACAGCACAGAAGGAACGCACAGGGCTGAGGAAAAGAGATCGCACACAGCAGGCTCCGCAGGCAACAGACAAACAGTCGCCAGCCGGGCGGGCCACAGTGGATAAAGCAGCAAGTACAATCCACACAAAAGTGAAAATAGCACGAAATACAGCAAGCACGGGCAACGCACGCCACTCCCACAGCACCAATCCCCACACCGGGACCGAAGGGCAAGCCCAACCAGAAGGGCCGGGAACACCAAGGAAGAATCCCACAGACCCCGCCCAGCAGGGAAGAGGAAAGCCCAGCCGAACAGCACAGGAGCCCAAGCGACCCTCCACACCCCCGGAGCCAAAGGCATCGCCAGAGGCGGGAGAAGGCCCAATACCCCAGGACCCAGACGGAAACCAGCCGCCCACAGGATCCGCCGGACGAGGACGGGATGGACCAGAAGGCAGCGGCCGAGCCCGTAAGAACCGGACAGAGCAGCCTCAATCAAGTCCCGCACCAGCCACAGACATGAGAGGCACCGTACCCCCCACGGAACCCATGCGTCCAGGGCACCCCAGGGGGACCGGAGACCAAGCAGCAGAGGAAGAAGACACCAGAATGCCCCCAACAACCTCAAGCGACCCAGGGCAGCAAGCGGAAAAATAGCCCCCAGCAGCCCCAAGACAAGGCAGACAGACGACCACGCCCGTCAAGAGAAAACAGCAAGTCACAGTACATGGCACTCCAAAAGGAAAAAGGAACAAACACCGGGTCAAAAACCCGGCCTACCAGGTCTCCGTGATGTGTGCAGTCCGGGAGCAGAGGCAGCCAAGCAGGCCCGACCCGGAAACACAGCCCCAGCCACAGGAGGACCGTCGAACACCGTCGCGGCCTCCCGAGCAACCGCTCCGCCCCCATACCACGAGGGAGACGAGGAGAGGAGGCACCGCCAGGAGAACGCTGCAGAGGGCACCGCCGTCGCAGAGAACCAGACCGAAGACTCCCCGGCACCGCCACAGGGAGGAGCTGAAAGGGTAAGTCTCACTAGGGAGACAGAAAAAAACAGGTGGAGGTGGGGGCGGGCAGAGTTTTTATGCTGGGGGTGGGTCTGGGTGGGAGGCGGGGCCTCAATTGTGCTGAAGGAAGGCGAGGGAGGGACGGGAGGTAATGTGCTATATTGCATTTCTCAACATGCTAGTAAATAAAGCGACACAGATACACAGGTTACACAGTGGAACTGGCTCATGATGTGGAGCAAGCTGCCAAAAAAACTGAAAGCTAAGAGAGGCTCAAAATACTGGCCATGTGACAAAGGGAAACGGGAATGACAACAATTCACCCCTGTACAAACGCTCCTGATTCTGAGATAGCTGCCAAGAGAAAAGGGTCAATGGTGTGGATAAAAAACAATATTCTGTACGTTTTTTGGTCTTTCACCGTCAGGTAGCTACAAATAAAATAACTTGCAGCTTAAATTAAAAATAAATAACAAAGGTTTAAACATCTAAAGCGTGGTGTGCCGAGATTACTACAATAGTAAATAAACAGGAAAAAAAGTGGCTGCACAACTTTTTTTCTATTTTATTGACTTTTGTAGCAATGGCGGCATGCTGCGATTAAGCTTAAACATCTAAAGCTAAAGCGCAGCGTGCCGCCATTGCTACATAAGTCAATGAATAAAAAAACAAAGGCAGGCAGATGCCACATTTCTTTTCCATTTGCAAAGCCAACAGCTCTGCTTTAACTAATGTGAGACCTATTGCATTGCAAATGCCTGGTGTAAATCCATTCAGTAGAAAAATCCAAATTTGTATATATATAGAGATGCAGATCCTCTGAGGATCTGACAGTCCCTGTGCTGAAATGTGATTGGCTGCCAACACTTCAACCAGGAAGTGTTGGGAGCCATCTTGGGACTCGAGTCCCTGAAAAAAGAAAAGGGGGCAGAGTAGGAATACCCTGACCCCTTAGCTCTGGTCCTGGCATCCCCCTGGGACCCTGACAGCCAAAAAGCATTTTATTTTTAAATTCCACAACTTTGGTAAAATAAAAATAAAAAAAGCACGGCCTCCTGCGCTTGCTTTGTAAAGAGCCCTTGGGAGGGGGGAATTTCTCTTTTTAAAAACGAGGGGGGCGCTGGCGGCCCCCCTCCTAGGCCTTATTGTTGTCCTGGGGACCATCAGGACCGGCTCCTGCTATGTCCCAGGGTGCCTACCCCGGGACTTAGCTATTTGCTTTTGCTAGGCGGGAGGTTTGACATCTCCAGGCAACCAAAAGCAAACGCTCCGGTTGCAGCGGGCGGGAGCTGTCAAAGTGCTTCCACCTGTTGGAAGCAGAGGTTTCATCTCTTTCCCTGCCTGCAGACATGAAACTATTGCTACCCGCGGTGCCCTTGAGGAACCTCCGCGGTCCTGGGAAAAAAGAGCAGAAAGAGGTAAAATAAAGGTCAGAAACTAGCAGAAAGAGGCAGAATAAAAGCAACGAGCAGAAAGAGGCAAAATAAAGATGAGAAACGAGCAGACAGAGGCAAAATAAAGGAGGCAAAATATTCATCCACAACGAGCAGAGGAAAAATAAAGGTTAGAAATTAGCAGAAAGAGGCAGAATAAAGGTCAGAAGGGAACAGAAAGGCAGAATAAAGGTCAGCAACGAGCAGAAGAGGCAAAATAAAGGTGTGAAACGAGCAGAAAGAGGCAAAATAAAGGTGAGAAATGAGCAGAAAAAGGCAAAATAGAGGTCAGAAACCAGCAGCAAGAGGCAAACTAAAGGTGAGAAACGAGCAGAAAGAGGCAAAATAAGGGTCATCAATGAGCGGAAAGATGCAAAATACAGGTCAGCTACAAGCAGAAAGAGGCAGAATAACATTCACAAGGAAGCAGCAGGGGGCAAAATAAAGGTGAGAAACGAGCAGAAACAGACAAAATAAAGGTCAGGCGCAAGCAGAAAGAGGCAAAATAAAGGTCAGAAGGGAGCAGAAAGTGGTAGAATAAAGGTCAGAAATAAGGAGAAAGAGGCAAAATAGAGGTCAGAAACCATCAGCAAAATGCAACATAAAGGTGAGAAACGAGCAGAAAGAGGCAAAACAGAGGGCAGAATAACAAACAGGAAAGGCAAAACAGAGGCAGAAATACGAGCAGGAAAGGCAAAACAGAGGCCAGAAAAACAAGCAGGAAAGGCAAAACAGAGAGCACTCAGACACTCACAGACCCACTCACACAGACCCACTCAGAGACTCACAGGCTTACTGAGACACTCATGCACTCACTCACACACATTACTGTCTAAGGTTAGAGGCTACATTTAGGAAATAATTTTTTTTAAAACTTAGAAATTCATCTTAAAAACAAAGGTTACAGGGACGTTATAGTTGGGAAACAACATTAAAAAAAACTTGGAAATTCACTGAAAAAAACAAAGGTTACAGGGACGTTATAGTTAGGAAATAGAATAAAAAAAAACCTTAGAAATTCACTGAAAAAACAAAGGTTACAGGGACGTTATAGTTAGGCTCAGATTTCACACATGGAAAACCAGTGATATTCAGCAGTTATAGTTAGCTGAGCTAACTTTAACTTACGCCCTCGCAATGCACTGCTTATGGCCGCACATATTACATCACTCATGATATGGTCAGTGACATCACTGATCACACCTCAAATGACACCACTGATGACATCATCCACAGAAGCACTTGCCACCCACTCACACCCCTATATAACCTCTCATACACCCACACAACCGCTCACATACCCATTCACAGACTCATACAAGTACTCACTCATTCATAGAGATACTCATACACCCAGTCACTTACCCATACAGCCACTCACACAGCCACACACTCACCCATACAGCTACTCACACACATCCACTTATTTACCTATACAGCCACACACACCCACTCACACAAGCACCCACACACTAACGCACACGCCCGCACAACCACTTACATACCCTTTCACACATCCATACAAGCACTCACACATCTGCTCACTCACCCATACATCCATTCACTCACATATATGCTACAATACAGCCTCTCACACACCATCTCACTTAACCAAACAGCCAGTCACTCACCCATACAGCCACTTACACAGCCAGTCACTCACTCATTCAGCCATTCAGACACTCACTCCCTCACCCATACAGTCACTTACACACCCACTCACCCACCCATACAGCCACTCACTCACCCATACAGCCACTGACACACCCACCCACTCACCAATACATTCATTCACTCACTCAGTCACTCACACAGCTACTCACAGACCTTCTTATACACTCATACAGCCACTCAGACACCCACTCACACACAGATGCACACAGCCACTCACATAATATGTTAGAAATAGTATAATTCATTAGTAGTACAGAAAGTATCCTATTTTAACTTTTGTAGTACCTTGTTATATATGTTTAGCACTCATCTGGACGATGTCATCAATTATGTCATTTGAGATGTCAGTGATGTCATCAGTGATGTCACTGACCGTGTCATGAGTGATGTAATATGTGAGGTCATAAGCAGTGCATTGCGGGGCGTAAGTTATAGTTAGCTCAGCTAACTATACCTGCTAAATTTCACTGGTTTTGTACAAGTGAAATCTGAGTCTAACTATAATGTTCCTGTAACCTTTGAGTTTTTCAGTGAATATATATATATATATATATATATATATATATATCTCCAGACATAGACGCACTCGTCACCAGGTACTTCAATTATTGTGGCTCAAGCCAGCAATACTTAGGCTTTGTTTCCTCTTGCCTAACGTGTTTCGGACTGCCAAATAGATATAATATATTCAGCAGTTATAGCTACCTGAACCAACTATATCTCATGCCCCCGCAATGCACTGCTTATGACCTCACATTTTTCATCACTCATGATATGGTCAGTGACATCACTGATGACATCATCCAGTCATTGTTAGTGTTTTCTAAAAGTTTCTGAGAGTTAAACATATATACTAAGGTAACTCGCAGTGGAAGTGCCTGTATGGGTAAGTGAGTGGGTGTGTAAGTTGTGTATAGAAGAGTGACTGGGTATATAAAAGACTGTATACATGAGATAGTGGGTGTGTGAGTTTTTGTATAGGTGAGTGAGCGGGTGTGTCAGTTCGGGCTGGACTGTTCCCATAAGGAATAGGGTTGAGACTGATTTGCATATGGCTGGGTCCAAACTGGGTTGGCATAGTGAGCAAAAGAACAATGGATTAAATCCAGATCTCTTGACTGGGGGTGAGTGGTTGAAAAGTTTCAGCAGTCCATTATCTTGTTGTGTTTGCTATATGAGTAGTAGGCCTGGGCGCAGGGACATCTTAAGGATTTTGGGGGCCCTGGGCCAAATGTATTTTGGGGGTCCCTGTTTGGAACAGCTTTGAATTTATGATCAGATTTCAGATATTTCATGTCTTTGGCTAGATCACTGACACTGCGCAGGCAGACTGGTCCAAATTCTAAACGTGTTCTCATCTAATATTCAAGGATAGTGATGTGTGTTTTCAATATTGTAATATAGCAGCAGCTCACTAATATTATTGCAAATAATCTCTGTGAGCCACTGCCCTTTCTCAAATGTGGGGTCCTGTTTCGATCTAAAAGGAACTTTTTTCTTAATGGATGTTGTATGGTGTTGAAAAACATAAACACAACATTTTTCAGCATAATGTCTGTAAAAGACACCCACACATTACCCGTTTTAAGATTAAACTTAAAGAAAGTGGTATTAAACAACCATCTTTAAGAATCATTCAAGGTAGTCAGGGCAGGGCTGTGTGGAGAATAGAGCTGGATCTATCAGGGGGCCCCCTAAGAGCCCACTTTGCGCGTGCATTAAAACGTGTGTGCCTGGGCGGTGAACTCGGCTCCGTTTGCGGAGTTTTTTGCACTCCGCTGAGCTCGTGGAGTTCCGAAAAACTCAGCAAAGCAGAGTTTTTTCCTCGCGCACGCTTGCCAATGGTAAGTTGATGAGCGCAAGCGAGGAAAAATCAACGCTAAACCGCTTCCCAGTGAGATTTCTCAATGTGGGTGGTCGCGGATGGTCGCTACCGCTCGTGTTGAGAAACCTTCCGTTTGCGTTGAGGAAGCTGCCGCTCGAGTAGAACTGCTACTCAATCAACAGAAAGAAGCAGCGCCCTCTTGCGCTGTGCGTGATGCAGTAAACGCTGATTTTACAGCACGAGACAAATACCAGGCGCTAAAAATCAGTGCGAACCGTGCAAGGTAACGCCCCCTGCCGCTTGCGGAATTCCGCGTGGTTTGGTGGAGGTTTTTTGTCACTTCGCGGAGTTCCGCTACACGGAATTCCGCGTACTCCGCCCAGGCCCAGTGAGTAGGTACATGAGTCACTGATTGTGACCAGCGAGTGTGTGTATATATATATTTTTTGTTTTTTATTTCCACCAATACTCGCGGTGTCATGGGGAGAGTAGCGACGTCCCAGTGATGGTACACGAGGGGCCTGCGCTGGCGGTCGCGTCGTGGTCACAAAATCATGCGTGATTTAAAAAAAGCAATTCTGGACACATAGCTTGTGTCACTATCACTCCCATTTCTCAAACATGGGGTCAGAGTACCTCCACCCTGACCCCTTATGTTAGATTTCACAGCAATTTTCATTCCCGGGAACTATTCCCGATCGAGAAAATGGCGGCCACAACTTTCTGTTCAGGGTGAGCCCAGCGAATCACAGCATTCCCGTTGGCGCACGCATTCGCGATTGACCACGAAATTGTCGCAAAATATCAGCAGCCAGAGATAAGACAATAATTTTCAACTTACATTTCTCAAAAATTACTAAACAGATTTTCATCAAATAAGAAATAGCACAATCTGCGTAACAACATCTACCTTTCTGCCAAATTTGCTGTAATTGCGTCCAGCAGTTCGGGCTGTAGGTTCAACAACGCGTTCCTATAGGAATTAACATTACAAATGCACCCTTATTTTGTGACCCTATTTCTCGGTCCCCAGTGCACGGATTACCCCCAAACTTTCCATGACACACAGATCCGACCTTGACACTTTTTTTTTGGAAAATTTCATGAAGATTGGTCAAACAACTTTGAAAATAAGAGCAGTGTAATGGAAATGCATATATCCTGTATTATATGTAAAACAACTGTGGAAATGCCAATAAACAAAGTTAAAAAAATAAATAAAATTGGTCAAACAACGCCAAAGTTATAGGGAAGTCCCAAAATGCTTTTCTTAATGAAACTAGGTCCTAACTATAACTACCTACTGGCAACTGCCAGTAGATAATATATATGTGTGTGTGTGCGTGTTTTGTGTGTGTGTGTGTGTGTATATATATATATATATATATTTTCTCTTCCAAGGGATTGGATTGCTCCGGCACCCGCACCCAGGAACAGTCGATTTTTCGCTGTGTTTGCAGTCCGTGATTGCACGGAGAGACTTTCTCATTGTAGCAGAGTCTCCGATGACATTAGAGCCTGGATCATGCGGTGAGACGTCTGGGGGGCCAAGGAGAGATGCTTAAAGCCGCAAGGACACCAAAAGATTATTTTAAACTGCACCTATTAACACTTTACTCGGATCGCCAGCACTCACTAAGGGTTACAAAGGGGCGACATGCAGCGCTTACCTGATGGCCGGGATGGTGCCTTCTGGGAGTCGTGGTCTGCTGAAGGAGGCCACGTCACAGCGCGCGAGAAAATTCACCTCAGCTGGGCTTCCACCAATGGGAGCGAGATGGAACATTTGTAAAGCGGCTGGTGTCAGTGTTTGGTTATTGGCATATGATTAAGGCACACATGCCGAAACGCGTCATGCCTCTTGTTGCTGCATTAAAGCTGGTCTGTTTGGTCCCCCGCTGTGTCCCTCCGGTTCTTTCCTTGGTGGGGAGGAATCTCTTTTGGATTTTTCCGCGCAGGCTCCAGGCGTGGTTGGGGGACCCGTCTCGTTTGTGGCCGGAGCTTCAGGGGCGTTGCTGTTCTCCTGTTCAGCTGTTTTTCTCTTCCAAGGGATTGGATTGCTCCGGCACCCGCACCCAGGAACAGTGGATTTTTCGCTGTGTTTGCAGTCCGTGATTGCACGGAGAGACTTTCTCATTGTAGCAGAGTCTCCGATGACATTAGAGCCTGGATCATGCGGTGAGACGTCTGGGGGCCAAGGAGAGATGCTTAAAGCCGCAAGGACACCAAAAGATTATTTTAAACTGCACCTATTAACACTTTACTCGGATCGCCAGCACTCACTAAGGGTTACAAAGGGGCGACAATGCAGCACTTACCTGATGGCCGGGATGGTGCCTTCTGGGAGTCGTGGTCTGCTGAAGGAGGCCACGTCACAGCGCGCGAGAAAATTCACCTCAGCTGGGCTTCCACCAATGGGAGCGAGATGGAACATTTGTAAAGCGGCTGGTGTCAGTGTTTGGTTATTGGCATATGATTAAGGCACACATGCCGAAACGCGTCATGCCTCTTGTTGCTGCATTAAAGCTGGTCTGTTTGGTCCCCCGCTGTGTCCCTCCGGTTCTTTCCTTGGTGGGGAGGAATCTCTTTTGGATTTTTCCGCGCAGGCTCCAGGCGTGGTTGGGGGACCCGTCTCGTTTGTGGCCGGAGCTTCAGGGGCGTTGCTGTTCTCCTGTTCAGCTGTTTTTCTCTTCCAAGGGATTGGATTGCTCCGGCACCCGCACCCAGGAACAGTGGATTTTTCGCTGTGTTTGCAGTCCGTGATTGCACGGAGAGACTTTCTCATTGTAGCAGAGTCTCCGATGACATTAGAGCCTGGATCATGCGGTGAGACGTCTGGGGGGCCAAGGAGAGATGCTTAAAGCTGCAAGGACACCAAAAGATTATTTTAAACTGCACCTATTAACACTTTACTCGGATCGCCAGCACTCACTAAGGGTTACAAAGGGGCGACAATGCAGCGCTTACCTGATGGCCGGGATGGTGCCTTCTGGGAGTCGTGGTCTGCTGAAGGAGGCCACGTCACAGCGCGCGAGAAAATTCACCTCAGCTGGGCTTCCACCAATGGGAGCGAGATGGAACATTTGTAAAGCGGCTGGTGTCAGTGTTTGGTTATTGGCATATGATTAAGGCACACATGCCGAAACGCGTCATGCCTCTTGTTGCTGCATTAAAGCTGGTCTGTTTGGTCCCCCGCTGTGTCCCTCCGGTTCTTTCCTTGGTGGGGAGGAATCTCTTTTGGATTTTTCCGTGCAGGCTCCAGGCGTGGTTGGGGGACCCGTCTCGTTTGTGGCCGGAGCTTCAGGGGCGTTGCTGTTCTCCTGTTCAGCTGTTTTTCTCTTCCAAGGGATTGGATTGCTCCGGCACCCAGGAACAGTGGATTTTTCGCTGTGTTTGCAGTCCGTGATTGCACGGAGAGACTTTCTCATTGTAGCAGAGTCTCCGATGACATTAGAGCCTGGATCATGCGGTGAGACGTCTGGGGGCCAAGGAGAGATGCTTAAAGCCGCAAGGACACCAAAAGATTATTTTAAACTGCACCTATTAACACTTTACTCGGATCGCCAGCACTCACTAAGGGTTACAAAGGGGCGACATGCAGCGCTTACCTGATGGCCGGGATGGTGCCTTCTGGGAGTCGTGGTCTGCTGAAGGAGGCCACGTCACAGCGCGCGAGAAAATTCACCTCAGCTGGGCTTCCACCAATGGGAGCGAGATGGAACATTTGTAAAGCGGCTGGTGTCAGTGTTTGGTTATTGGCATATGATTAAGGCACACATGCCGAAACGCGTCATGCCTCTTGTTGCTGCATTAAAGCTGGTCTGTTTGGTCCCCCGCTGTGTCCCTCCGGTTCTTTCCTTGGTGGGGAGGAATCTCTTTTGGATTTTTCCGCGCAGGCTCCAGGCGTGGTTGGGGGACCCGTCTCGTTTGTGGCCGGAGCTTCAGGGGCGTTGCTGTTCTCCTGTTCAGCTGTTTTTCTCTTCCAAGGGATTGGATTGCTCCGGCACCCGCACCCAGGAACAGTGGATTTTTCGCTGTGTTTGCAGTCCGTGATTGCACGGAGAGACTTTCTCATTGTAGCAGAGTCTCCGATGACATTAGAGCCTGGATCATGCGGTGAGACGTCTGGGGGCCAAGGAGAGATGCTTAAAGCCGCAAGGACACCAAAAGATTATTTTAAACTGCACCTATTAACACTTTACTCGGATCGCCAGCACTCACTAAGGGTTACAAAGGGGCGACATGCAGCGCTTACCTGATGGCCGGGATGGTGCCTTCTGGGAGTCGTGGTCTGCTGAAGGAGGCCACGTCACAGCGCGCGAGAAAATTCACCTCAGCTGGGCTTCCACCAATGGGAGCGAGATGGAACATTTGTAAAGCGGCTGGTGTCAGTGTTTGGTTATTGGCATATGATTAAGGCACACATGCCGAAACGCGTCATGCCTCTTGTTGCTGCATTAAAGCTGGTCTGTTTGGTCCCCCGCTGTGTCCCTCCGGTTCTTTCCTTGGTGGGGAGGAATCTCTTTTGGATATATATATATATATATATATATATATATATATATACATATACATATATATATGTATATAAATATATAGGCGTTTGTAGGGTTCAGAGGTGGGTAAGGGTATTGGGTGGTAAAGGGGATTTTAGGGTTTAGGGGTGGGTGAGGGTATTGGGTGGTAAGGGTGTTTTTAGGGGTTAGCGGTGGGTGAGGGTATTGGGTTGTAAGGGTATTTTTGGGGGTAAGGGTATTGGGTGTTAAGGGTCTTTTTAGGGTTTAGGGATGGGTAAGAGTATTGGGTGGTATGGATATAATTAGGGGTGGTTAGGGGTATTGGGTGGCAAGGGTATTTTTAGGGTAATGGGGTGGGTAAGGGTATTAGGTGGTAAGGGTATTTTAGGGTTTAAAATTCAGGTGAAATTAAAATTACGCCATTGTCCTTCACATCAATCAATCAATCAATCAGGGGAATTGTAAGCGCGCTACTCACCCGTGAGGGTATCAAGGCGCTGATTCAAGAATTTCATGTTACATTTGTTAAGCAAAATTTCTGAAATTTCACATTACTCCACTTTGGTTAAATATGTCTCAGTTCATGGCAAAACTTTAGCGTGATAACAATGCGACACCCAGAACTTGAGGGTTCACATCAATTATCTTTTTTGCACTATTTTTCAGCAAATAATTCATCCTTGCATCAAAAATTGACACAAAGACGCACTTTATACTAAAATATAGTGCTAAATTATGGAGTTGCCATTTGCATAATTAAATGTAATTATGCATAATTTGCTATAAATTGAGATTTTCCAAGCCTTGGCGTCAGAAAGGCTAGATTTTATTAAAGACACAGAGGAGAGTATGATGCTTTAATTTTCTTGCATTTATTAAACAGCAGCCAAGAGAAGAATAAACAACGTTACCCAGAAAACCCTGGGAGTAAAACTACCAACATGACTTCATAATAGAACTAATAGGACATCGTACACCTCCATAATTTTCTTGACTGTGAGCAACAAACCCTCTTTTCTTGCCAAGAATCAATCAAGATGTGTCCCAGAGAGCAAAAAAGCACAGAACCAAATGTCAGCAGAACAATCAATAGGTTGTTAAGGAAAGCCAGAAGGAGTAAAGGAACAACATTCCGAAGGGATGGAGAAGATGTGCAAAGCCGCCAAGGGAATTCTATTGGAGAAGTGGATCCAACAGAGTTGAGATGATGTAGCAGCACTGGTTGATGGTACTGGGACTGCAGAAGAAATAAATCGGGGAGGGTTAATAAACACAGTGGTGGGATAATACTTGCCTCTGTGTCTTTAATAATGTTAGACCTGGCATCTTTTGGCGTGTTTCCCCTGGCTTTTTGCATTCTGACCTCCCGGTTTTGACTCTGTTTTTGCTGGTTCAGTGACTGCGCACTTTCTCACTGCTGTTCAGTGTTAAAGTGCAAGTGCTCCTGTTGTAAATTGTGTTATGGATTGGTGTTTCCATGATTGGCATATTTAATTTTTTAGTAAGTCCCCAGTAATGTGCACTGAGAGTGCCAGAGCCTGTAAATAAAATGCTGCTAGTGGGCCTGCAGCACTGGTTGTGCCACCCACACAAGCAGCCCTGAAAAGGGTTCTCAGACCTGCCACTGCAGTTTCTGTGCTCAGTTTGTAACTGCCATGTGGACCTGGCAAGTGCACCCACTTGCCAGGCCCTAATCTTCCCTTTTCTCACATGTAAGTCACCCCCTAAGGTAGGCCCAAGCTACCCCTGTGGGCAGGGTGCTGTGTATGTTAAAGGTAGGACATGTAATGGTGGGTGTGACATGTCCTGGTGGTGAATTACAGTGCATTTCATTTTTCACCACTGCAAGGCTATCTGTCCTATACGAAAGAATGAGAGTTTTACTTATACCATCTTGGGGACAAGATAGGGAAGAGGAGTTTAGTATGCCTGGACTCAGAATGTAGAAATGCATCTTTTAGTAAAGATGATTTTTATGTTCTGTGTTTGAAAATACCACTTAGAAAGTGGGTATTTTCTTGCTTAGTCATCCTGTGTGCCTCTGCTAGGATGTGTATTGACTGTCTGGCTTTTGAGTGAGAGGGGCTGGGGATGTACAGTGGCTCCAGAAAGTCTGGATGAGTCGGGGCTCAGCTGAATAGACCTGGGCTGCATTTAGAGTAGGGGGAGGAGATTTCCTTTCACCTGAATGGGTCTGGTCTGCCTTCCACAATGCTGTCTCCACCTCCTGCCAGGAAGCTGGGCCAGAGAGGACAGAACTGGTTTGGACTAAGCACAGACACTCTCTGCCTGAGAGAACAAAGGAATTTTAAGTATAAATATTGGGGCCCAGACCCCAGGACTTTAGAACTCGCTGGAATCAAGGAACCTGCCAAGAAGAAGAGCTGGAAGAGCTGCCAGGAGGAGTACTGCCCCTTTGCTGTGTTATTGCTTTGTTGGGTTGGCCTGCAGTTGTTGCTTCTGCCTTGGGTAGTGAAAGGACTGGACTGAACTTTCTTTAAGTGTGCTGAGTATCTCCAAGGGCTTGAAGTAGAGCTTGTCTCCTGTTCTGAAGTCTCAGGGACTGCAAAGACTTCACCAACCTCTGGGTACCGCTTCTGGAACCATTGTTTAAGTTGCCACAGAGAAGGGAAAGCACCCGACTCCCTCACCGACTCCGTCGCTGGCTCTGTGTCCTGACGGCACCGCAGAAGGCTCCGTCCGCATCTTGCACCGCAACCCCGGTGTCACTGACAACGACAGCTGCTGCCACAAGCCGCTGCTTGCACTGTGACCTGTGGGCACCGCACTCCGCACAGCCTCGCTTCACTTCGCCATCCTGGTCTCACCGATGCTGTCGCTGACTTCAACACCCGTGACCGCATCGTGGCTGGGGGCACCGCTCATAAGTTTCATGATCCACCGCCTCGTCCCACACAGAAGTCTGGGCCAACCGACGCCAGCTCCCGCTAACCAGCTCTCTCGCTTGCGCCGCAACCTGCCAGTACCGCATCGAGCACCGCCTTGCCCTGCACCGTAAGCATTTGTTTCACCGACGCCGTCTGGATGATCGTCACCGAGCCGCTGTTAGAATTGAAAAATTCATGTTTACGCATTGTTCTATGTATGTTCGCATTTGCGGCACCATTTTCTATGTCGGCGCCATTTTGAGTGGTAATCGAAACTAATTCCTTACTGTTTCTGAGAAAAGGCCCTCGTTATGTTTCGTTTCTGCAATATTAGGTTTTGCTTCACTAATGAATGGACTGTTTTTATTAGCGCATGCCTTTCTCACTAGATAGAGGCCTTCTCCCACTTGTCTAGTGGCGGGCACAGGCAGAGCGACCTTGAGTAGTAGACAGTGTGTGCCCGGCCTTAGAATCGAAACCTATCCTCTGTACTTCATTGTTAGCTGCATCTGCTTGGAAAATTCCATTGTGGGCGTGCCTTGATTGGTTCTGAGATGTACATAATGTATCTTTATGCTTGCTGATGTCAGTCCCTCTGCAGCACTCCTTGAGACTGGGCAGACCGGGCTCCGCTCTGAGTGTACTCGGAATAAACAGATATTGGTTTGTATTCTCTACTGTCTGACCAACTCTTCATTTGGTATGCAAAGCTGAGAGGTGGTCGTGAGTGACCGGAGTGACTCTAATCTGGCCACTTCCTTCACCGCTGCCTGCACCGCATCGAGAGGGCACCGCACCCTGCACTGCTTCCATTTTGCAATGCAACCGCGACGGTTGCCACGACCAGCTCGCACCAACGTGCCAGCCGCAACGAGAAAGGTACTGTTAAGGAGTCTGTCCATGCTTTCGCTGGTCCGTACCGACGCGGTCGGCTGGAACTGTTAGATAGACTCTGTCGTTTTCATCATCGCGGTAGCCCCAGACGGAGCTACCGACTCATACAAACTGTGTTTTTAAGGATATCTTGCAAAGTATATATTTTTAAGTACTGTATGTTGGATTCTTATCGTTTTGGTCTTGTTTTGGATATATACAAATATTGGATATTTTTCTAAACTGGTGTGGTGTCCTTTTGTAGTGTTTTCACTGTATTGCTGTTGGTTATGTGCAAATGCTTTACACACTGCCTCTGAGATAAGCCTGACTGCTCGTGCCAAGCTACCAAAGGGGTGAGCAGGGATTATTTTAGGAGTGTATCCCCCCTTACCCTGACTAGGAAGAAGGGTCCCTACTTGGACAAAGGTGCAAACCCTTGCCAACTAGAGACCCCCATTTCTAACAAATAAATTCTAGCCTTTCTGACACCAAGGCTAGGAAAATCTCAATTTTATTACGAGAATGGGGGCTCATATTATTCTTGGAAAAAGCATTGAAATTACAGAGGAAGACACATGGGCTATCGGTTTACACTAAAAAGTTCTGAATATATTAACGTTTGCCAATCTGCCAATCTGAGAATATCATGCAAATCCACACCCGCCCAGAAGGTCCTAGAGGTCTTCACCCCCTGGCTGAGTGGAGCCACAGGAATCAATCAATATTAATGTCAGCTAAAGACATAATCCATTTCACCCAGTGGGCCAAAGTTGGAGCGGCAACAGGCTTGTGTGTTTCTGAAAGGAAATGAGTAGTTGGGAACTCAATGGCGTTCTCAGATCTGCAGTTCGTGAAACGTACGTTCTCGATCAATTTCATACACATAACTTTGCTTGAGAAGGGAATAGAGTAGACATTAAATTGGGGTTAGTGCGTCTATGAACTTGAAAAGAAACCCCAAGGGGGGAGTAATGGAAAGAACACACATCCATTGCTTTAACATCCGAAACACCTTTCAAAGCAATCAAACACAGGAGCATTGTTAACTTTGCAGACAAATGTTTGAGAGAAAGATTGTCATTATCCTGCTATGAAATAAACACCCTTAACACTAAACTAACATCCCACATTGTATTATATTTGGGAACAGGAGGATTAGCAAATTTTACTCCCTTTGAAAGACGACAGATCAAAAGGTGTTCTCCAGAGGTCTTAGAGAAATAAAAAAGGGTTAGGGAGTGAGGGATTTCCTTCTTGATCAGAGAAACCTTTTGTTGAGGGAGTTGGAGGACAGACAGAGAAGTGTCTATTGGAAAACCCAGAAACTCTAGACGTTTTGATGAACTTAGAGAAGATTACAACACGAGTGGAGATGAAGTTCTGTCCAAACGCTGCGATATAAACAGTGTAGCGGCAACTGATGCGCTATGGTTCCAGTGAACTACACGGTACCTTTACAAAAGTCTTTCATCCTTTGAGTAACTTCGTGTGAATTTGAGCCCTGATGAAGTTCCCAGTCAGGGAATGAAACGCGTTGGCTGGAATTGTGATGTCAGATGACTCATATCTGAAATTAAATAAAGAAGTCATTTATAATCTACAATTGCTGAATTGGACTTTCTTTTGAGCCGTGCACCCCCATTTGTAAATATAGTACTTAGAGAAGAGTTTTGATTATTGATGAGAAAACCTAGACTTAGAAAGAGGTCCTTGCATAGATGTAAGAGAGAGAGAAGACACTTTTTGTCCTGAGCGATGGAGAGAAAATCGTTTAGATACATGATGAGCCTGAAACCCTGGGCCCTGAGATACTCAAACATTTGGTTTGAGTATCTTGGTAAAACACCAAGGGGCTGAGGAGAGGCCGAAAGGAAGAGTTTTGAAACTGGAGAAGGAGTGGCCCCATTGAAACTGGAGATATTTCCTGTGAGAATGGTGAACTGGAACGTTCAGGTAAGCATACTGAAGATCCAGTCTTACCAACCAATTATCCTGAAGAACAATATCTCTGAGTTGGAGAATAGTCTCCATCTTGAAATGATGATACACTACGAAGTTATTGAAAATGTTTTAAATTGATTACTGGATGAAACTTCTTGTTCTTTTTTAAACCAAAAAGATGTACTGAGGAAACCTGAGGGATCAAAAGAAGTTTGTTTCATATCGTTTTTTGAGAGAAGCGACTGAACCCCTTGTTGAACCTGAGAGAGCTGCTTCTGCGAAAAATGCAGAGGGCTGGGCAAGTGAAGCTGAACAGGAGTATGGTAAAGTTCTATACAATAACCTTGAATTACCCGGGTATCTGTTGTGAGAGCAAACCAAGCACTTAACCAAAGAGCTAATCTGCCTCCTACGGGAGGAGTGCCAGAATTGGAAATTCTTACCTGAGAATTGTTCGCCTTTATTTTTATATCCCCTGCTCTGGAAACCTCTGGATCGACAGGGATAGAAATGAGGCTTGTCGTCTTGGTAGTAGTCCTGCTGGGACCCTTGATTGAAGGAGCTCCTGTTAAAGTAATGTTGCCATGTGGGAAAGCGGCAGGCAAAGCGACTCCTTCCTTTACTGGCCTGCCAAAACCCTAGGAAGAAAAAATCTCCTTTTCGGAAAATTAGGCTTTGTCAGTTGTTGCAAAGGTGGAAACATATTTGCCCATTTCCTTAATGAATGAGTCCATTGATCTGTTGTCCCTCCTCCTTGGTTGCAAGGCTGCTAAGCTTAGGATCAATTTTAAGCAGAAGGCTTTTGCATCTTTCCTGTGATATATGGGTATAGGCATTTCCCAAAATACAAATTGCCCTTTGGGCCCAGTTGGACAGGGTATCTGGATTGAATAGGTATCCTCCATTTTTGCCTCTTCAGCCAAATCGAGAATCCTGGTTAGGTGGCCAACAAGATGTAGAATTCTGTTCTGAAAATTAGACCAAGCCCTATCCGCTCATTTTTTAGGATCCTTGTCAAATTTAGTAAAGAACAGCAGCATGTTTGGGGAAACAGCAACTTTTTTGGGCAGGGAAGGGCGGGGACATTCAGATTTTAATTTATTTCTAGAAAATTCCTCCAGGGAATGTCCTAGGTAGAAGGAAACATAATCCGAAAACATGTTCGGAAGGGAACCACTTAGTGGAGTTAGGGTGGTGAATTAATGAAGGGTCAAACATGGGTTCTCCAAATGATCTACCAGATTATCCGACATAGGGTGAAAATCATCACCATCATGAGGATAAATGTTACGCCTTTTCTCCGGAGGCCCATTAGTAAAAGGATCCAAGGATTTAATAATCTGTTCACGTCATCCAGGACGTCATCATCAGTGTCATTCAAATGGGTAATATCAAGGGGGGAAGATGGAAGCCCCGAAAAAGAAACCTTGCTGGTGTGAGGACCAGTATTCTGCGAAACGGAAAAGCCGACCGTTAGGGATTATGTGCAGCTTCTGACTGGCCAATGGGCTCCTTGAGCCCGTCGGAACCCAGTCGGTTTGACCGGCCGGTTTGCACTCCGACCGGCGACATTATAATTCGGCGGTTGGAATGTAAACCTACCATGTCGGTCGGTAAGCCTCCGACGAGCGGTCGGAGGCTTACCAACCGACATCGTTATTAGGCCCTTTGTCTCTTTTCTCAGAGCTCAGAATCCTCTAGCTGACAAGGCAAAAGGTTGTATCTGATGTTAAATTCCACGAGGCTGTATACCTTTTCACAGAGGAGCAGCTGAAACAGATTTTCTGCTGCAGAAATGCTCCTCGTAGGAGAATCCTGTTTCTTCAGCCAGGTGAAGTCACACTCTAGTGGGATTGGCTCAATTCCATTAGATAACACATATACACGAATATAAGGAGTTTAAGAAAACTATTCATAATTTGGTTAGCACAATATTTGATTATACAATACAGAAGATAAATTACAATTCAAAATTACATAAGTGCCTTGAAGGAGATCAATAAGGATTACTAAGATCTTTTGCAGATATTAATAAACAGATTTTTTAAATTTTTAATTAGCATATAGATGAATTTATTACAAAGTGCATCGGTCTATACTAAAAACCTATATTTTTTCGTACGTTAGGGCCTCAAGGTGTGAATTATCTTTTCTTCTTTTGATTGCCATTTGTATAAAGATAACTACTGCATTGCAAACTTTTTCGTTTTCTAGACTACTGATATAATTAAAAGCAGGTATATAAAAATACAATTTACTGTCAATAAATACAAATCGTAAAACGCGCTTCCTAATATCTCTATAAAAATTACAGAAAAGGATAAAGTGCAATGTCGACTGCGGTGACTTTCTATCACAAGGGCAATTTGGAAGGTTTTGGTTCCATTTGCCCATGGTAGGAAATGCAATCAAATAATGAAGGGTACTCAACCGCAACCTTGTAAGGTAAAACCTGTTTTGTAAATTTGTTACCCGCAGTAAGTATTGTTGCGTGCCCAGCGTAAAAGGTCCTTCACAATATGTCTTAGTCACCTGTTTTGAGCTTGCTGCTATGTCTCTTAAAGTTTCTCTTGTTCCTGCAAGCCTCAATTTTAGGTCCCTTTTACCATAATTTTGAATGTGTACAGGGTCTTTAAAATCGACATTCACCTTACACTCAATTAAAAGTTTATAGATATACTGCAACCAAAGGATCTTTTTACAATTGTCAAGGGCAAGGCTGTCCATTATAATTTCCTGGGAAAATTTAGTACCATCCTTGATCCAGATCCCATGCCAAAGCGTAAGGGCTGCTGTACTAATATAGTCACTAATATAGGAGACTGACAGTTCCTTGTGAACTACATATGAAGGGGTTGAATTAGGAACTGCTAAGATCCTCCTTAAAAATATATTTTCCTTAGTCTGTAATAATGTATGATTTGCCATTCCCCATAGGGCTGCACCGTAACAGGTTCCTGTAAGGCACTTACTCTTGTATAGGGTCAAGATTTCCTTAGTTGGTTTGTTCCCCATTTTTTAGAGAATCTGAAGATGCCTTCAATTTATCGTATACATTTTTATTTGCAAAGATCAGTGTGTTCACCCCAATGTCCTTCCCATGTAAAAAGAAGGCCCAAGTATGAGAAAGGTTTTTTTTTTTTTGCAATTGGCACACCTTCAACATGATAGTTTCTACTTTTTGATTTCCTTTTCCACATGTCACTGTAAATGTTTTTTTAAGATTAAGTTTTAAATATTTTTCATTCATAAATTGAGCAAACTTTTCAATTAAGCATTGGAGCCCATTTGCTGCTCTGGATAACAGGACTGCGTCATCCACATACAAAAGGACTGGTGTGACACGGTTACCAACTCTAGGGGCATCAGCATTCAAGTTTTGCAAGCTTTTATCAACATTATTAATATAAAGGGAGAATAAAAGTGGCGCAAGGACACAACCTTGCCTTATGCCATGGGTAACTCTAAAATGGGCGGTGCATTCACCTTTAGGACCATAACGAACTCTTGAAGTTAGTAAAGCATAAATTTGTGATAGGTAAATGATAATATCAGTTGGGGCACCCATCCCTATTAAGGTCTGCCATAGTTTTGCATGATTGACTAAATCAAATGCACTTGTTAGATCTACAAAACAGAGGTGTAGTTGACCCTCTTTAGCAATGTATATTTCCCAATCAACAATTTGAGGTTGACGCACTGCTCGATGGTCCCTATATCCCTTCTGAATCCATATTGGTTTCTGTAAGGGCTTTGTTGTCACTCACCCAATTTTCTAGTCTCTCTAAGAGAATTCTTCCCAACAATTTTGATGTTGAATCAAGTAGGGATATAGGGCGGTACCATTTTGTGTCCCCTCTATTTCCCTTCTTGAAGATTGGGACTATAACGCTCTCCACCCAGGTTGTAGGCAATACGCCTCCAGCAGTTGCATTGCAGACTCTTGGTAAGATTGGGGACCAGAAATCTGTATCAGCCTTGAAGATATCAATGGGTACCCCATCAGGGCCGGGTGCCTTCCCATTCGCACTTCTGTCTAAGGCAGTTTTAATTTTGTCTAAGGTAATAGGGGCCAAATTGGGAGTATCAACAACTATAACATTTCTGTTATCAGGGATCGGGGGATCCTCTTTATTGGGATTAAATATGTGTTCAAAATGTATTAGCCAGTCTGAGGGTTGTACTAAGGTCTCGATCTTGGCGGCAGACTGTTCTTTAAAAAAGGGATGATTTA
Organism: Calotriton arnoldi; assembly: GCA_963921515.1. Classification (NCBI taxonomy): domain Eukaryota; kingdom Metazoa; phylum Chordata; class Amphibia; order Caudata; family Salamandridae; genus Calotriton; species Calotriton arnoldi. Next base: position 2,058,286 of record CAWUFW010001544.1, on the reverse strand, counting down.
ATGTCTTCCAAAATAAGGTTATATCCCTTAACTCTGCCGCCTGGACCAACTTTTCCCATGCTAATTCCCGTATTTCTACTTTCCTTGTGATTAATGTTTGCTTGTAGGATTTCCGTAAGATTCCCACCCTTTCCCTATCCCTGGGTGTGGCTTTTAATGCTTCTTTTAGGTCCTGATTTAATTTAGAACACTGTTGATCGAACCATCTGGGTTTTTGGTGAACATACTTCTTGTTTTTTATTTTTAAGTCTCCTGAAATTGCAGACGCAATATTGCAGAATGCCGTAATAATATGTACGTTTGAGGAAGCTCCCTCCAGACAAATATATCTTCTTGTCTTTTTTGTACTATATTATCCATAAATAGGGAGGGGTTAACACCTGACCATTTTATGGAAATACCATTTTCTCCTTGGGTTTTTATATCAGCGGCTAGACACACCTTTTCCTGGTGCATCGAACTTAACCTAAGCGGCAAGAATAGTGGGTGGTGGTCGCTAAACGGGCTTACTTTTATTTCAAAGTTTTCAACTAAGCCTCTACCATTTCCTGATATTAAAACATGATTGATGGTCGAGGAGTATCTAGCTCTTCCATAGGTTTGTCTAATCGCTTGAGCTTTTTTTCTGTTTGCTTTATGAGTTCAAGGTTATGTTTATACATTACACTGTTGATTGTATCGCCATATAAGTTATGGGAAAAATGGGAATAAGGATCACCATATTCGTCCCCATGGCCACAGTGTACCCCTTTCAAAGCTTTACATTTCTCACTATTAAAGTCACCGGCCCAAATAAGCAAATAGTCTCCCTTATGTCCTTTAAAAATGTGTCTAGTTCCTCCTCCAAAGACATGATTACCCTGTGTCTAGAGCTATCAAATATATTGTTATAAAAATTAATCATTAATATACACAGTTTTTCTGTGGTGCAAAAATATAAAAACTGGAAAAACTGTGAGTTAGTGTAAGCTTTCTTTAAAATCAGTGGTGATGTAACTGAAATAGTGCTGCCAGGCCTGCTTTGGCTCTCCCAGTCTGAGAGGGGATAGCTAGCGTAGAAACCGTTTTAAAACCATCAATATAAAAAAGTTCAGTATGCCAAGTTTTTTGTAAAAGAATGAATGAACAATTATTAATCGTATTAAGCCATTCTTTATCATTTAGCTTATTTCTTACCCCGGCCACATTCCATGATGTGATAGTCAAGGTTTCGTATGATAAATGTCGGCTTGGGTTATGATTATTAATGGTTGGCTTGCTGGTAAATAAAGTCACTTGATTAGGGCCAGCCGATTGCTCTACATCCTCTGACAGTCAGTCAAGCTCACTACAACTTTTTAGGGGTAACAATCTATTAGACAAGGGTAGGGTCGTATACAGGCCTATAGGGACGGGTCATTTACTGTCATAAAGTGATTGTTCATTTGCGGGTTTATAGAAATATCCTAATGGGACTGCAATGATGGTGTCATTTAGATGGTTTGATGGCCTTACATACTAACTGGAAAGTTTGCCAAATAGTGCCCTTACAGCCTCAGGGCAACGAAAGGTTACAACAATACAGTCCCCTTGACAACACTTCGTCATGTTACCGACCCAATTCACTCATCTCATCATGATTATATTTTGGAAAAGGAAATTCGTACTACAATTGGTATTTTTAGTGAGCCAGTGTACAACCTTATTTTTCAAAACCCCCCAGGACTCTGTAGCCTTAACTGCCAGCTTTGGGACATTTTTTAAGACAATTACATAGGGTGTAGCCTGAGGAGGTAGATGTAAGGAGTCCTTACAGGTCTTTGTTGGCCTACAGTTTGTAGTAAGTTCAGTCCCACAGTTATTGCCATCAGATGTCATTCCCGCTACGTCCATATTAGGCAAGTCGGGGTAGCTGGGTTGTATGGCAAGATCCTCTTTCGCTTGGCATAGGGTCGCGAATGGGTGTTGTTAGTTGTCGCAAGTGAGCAATGCCCTGCAGCGATCTTGTTATCTGGGGCTTTACTAGGGGTTGCACTGGGAATTTTTTCAGAGGGCAAGAGGTCTGTGAACAATTTTGCTAGCCGAGTAACATCACATTTAACTGATTTAATTTCCTTTCGATGGTGTCAATTTTCCCATGTAGTTTTTAAAAGAGTTTCAAAGCCTTAAGTATAGTTTATTGCTGGTGTCTCCCCTGCCCCTCCCCCCCGCTTTTTCGATTTAGTTTTTGTTAACTGTGCTGAAAGTGTAGTTGCTGAAGATGTAGCCTGTTGTTTACTCTTTTTTGCAGGGGGAGATACCAAATCAATCCTATTTGACAGAACAGATATCTCCAGTGGTAGGGCCGAGACACATGGATCTTCTTTTGTAGGTTCAAGGCTCAATAGGCCGTTCCCTCTATTCTTGTTGGTGTCTGGTCCACTCAGAACGGTCTAAGGACACTATATCGGCCCTAGTTTCTTTTAGGGCTGCGTTTAATGCTGTTTTAATAGCGGCAAGACGCTCCTTCATTATTAATTAGACCCATGGCACTTTTCAAATAATTTGTTATTGGGACGCTGTTACTTGCGGGCTTTCCACTGCCAGTGGAGGTCAGCATAAGCTTCCATTTACCCATTACTGTAAATGTACTCCCGATGTAGTATCGCAGTTAGATTGGAAACTTAAAAAGCTGCTCTTTTTACCGTCGTTCTCTTTTGTAAATCCAAGGGGGGTGGCCCAGCACAGCCTCGTCCGACTGCGGACGGTTGGCGCGCCCGTTGCGTGCGTCCGCTGTGCTCCAACGCTGCAACCGGCATTAAATGTCCGGGAGCAGCTAAATGGCCCCGCCCACCGTGATTAGCTGCCCCCAATAGAGCTAAAAGAATGCGACCGGCGTTAGGGCCGAGGAAACAGAAGAAAGCGGGTATTCGACTCTCGAGTCATGAAAGGGTGAGCAAATCAGATTCAATACACTTCACAACACTATTGTGTGATTATTAAAGCAAATTAAAATAAGTTTAAAACACAGGCAATAACAGCATGAACAATTCTCAGAGCTGCAGCGTTACCTCTAGTTCCCGCTCCCGCGCCTCAACGGCATTAAATGTCCGGGAGCAGCTAAATGGCCCCGCCCACCATGATTGGCTGCCCCTAATGGAGCTAAAAGAATGAGACCGGCGATAGGGCCGAGGAAAGCAGAAGAAAGCGGGTATGCGAGTCTCGAGTCTTGAAAGGGTGAGCAAATCAGATTCAATACAATTCACAACACTATTGTGCGATTATTAAAGCAAATTAAAACAAGTTTACAACACAGGCAATAACAGCATGAACAATGCTCAGAGGGGCAGCGTTACCTCTAGTTACCTCCACCCTTGATGGAGCAAAGCTCTAGAAAGGCAGGGGAAGTGGTGACAGGGACAACAAGTCAGCCACCTAACCCCATGTGTCAAGGCGTAGTGGGATATGACTAGGGTGGGTACGAGTATTGTGTCTGACAAGTTGAAAAGTGTATACAAATGCCCAGCCACGTGTCAGTGGAACCTGCAAAAGTAAAGGACATTTGATTAACAGGCAAAATAACATCCCATGCTTTCGGTGTTAGGCCGGTGTCAGGACGGTGTGAGGACAGTCAGGTGAGTCTGATATTAAGTCTTCAGCCATGGTGGGTTTCCGCGGGCGTTCCTGCTTCATGCTTTGCAGATGCAAAGTGATGTCTTCTTTGGCGGCGTGCAGGGGCTTAGCTTTGGAGTGGCGATCTGGACCTCGGCCTTGGACCGTCCGCCAGACAGGGCGCCATCCATCAGGTCTTCCAGGGAGGGGTAGGGAAGGCTCTCTTCCAGGAGATCTGGCAGGCAGACTCAATAGGTGTTTGGCCTCCACCAGCGATCCCACAATGCGTTGCTTGCCATTCCATTGGAAAATGAGACCAAAAGGGTGAGCCCATTGATAGTTGAGGCCTAGGTCTCGTAGTTTCTTAGTCACTGGTCTAAAGTCTTTCCTCTTTTTGAGTGTCAGCAGTGAGAGGTCTTGGAATATCTGCACGGTGTAGCCACGGAAGACGATATCCGCTTTTCCCTCTCGCAGTTTGAAGGATGGCCACTTTGTCTTGGAAGAAATGGACCCTGGTAAGGCTGTTGGGGGGCAGCCTAAGCGTCCTGCCGGAGCTGTGACCCAGTAGGCTTTGCCTAAGATGAGCGGCCGATCATCTGCCTCCCAGATGGCCTGCAGCAGATATCCTTTGAAAGCCAAAATGTCTTCTCCCTCCGTGCCTCGGGGAACCCCTCGGATACGGAGGATGTTCCGCCGGCCGCGATTCTCACTGTCTTCTTGCTTGGCCTGGAGTTTGATCTGGTGCTCTTCCAGAATGACCATGTGGTGCCAAAGCAGGTCCTGATCTTTCGCTTGTGCGTCCATGGTGCGTTCAAGATCAGCAACTCTTGCCCTTCAAAAGTGATGTCCGTGCGAAGCTCCTGGATGCAACCTTTAAATTCAGATTTGAGGGAGCCAATTTCCTGCCTGATGTCGTTGAGGAACTTTTCCATGTAGTCCTGTGTAATAGGGAGGGGTGGCAGGCACCACAGGGGACTGCGACGAAGATTCACCTTTGCCTCCCATATTGGCAGGGGAGGTTTTGGCCCAGAGGGAGGCTACTAAAGTATCCTTGGAGGTCCTGCCTCTGGGCATGGCAAGGGGGAGGGGTGTTGCCGCTGATCACGTTCTCCACACCGGGCGCAAGTGGGATTCCTTTGGCACGCCAAGGTCATAGAGTAGGGCAAGTCCTTCAGAGACCACTGGCGCAGATTAGATGGGCAAGCTAGAAGAATAGGGGTACCCAAGCAGATGCGAGTTTGGAGGATAGCAGGTCTGTGCCCCAAGATGCCAGCCGTGCGCTGGCGCCGTCAGGATTCCCTCCCCCCACAGCAGGATCAGGTAGTCTCTTCTTGGGGCTGCTCTGGGATATCCAGCTAGAATGCAATGGCAGCCCCCCCAGGCCCCCAAACAGTCTTCCCTGCGTCAGCCTCAATCTCGTCACCGCAAAGGCTCTCGCGTCAGAGTTGGCGGGCTGTCCAGTGGTATCCCTTGTGTGTAGGTGCGTGCTGCAGCGCCGAAGGGAGGAGGCCACCTGAGTTTAAGTCAGACCTGCGGTCTATGGTGGTAAGGCCCCCACGAGGCTAGATCAGGCACCCGAGAATAGAGGCAACTGCAGAGGAGTCAAAAAGGCACTCAAGATCTCTGGTTCCCCCCCATGTCGTGCGCCCCTCCGACCCATGGGGGGGGGCCCTCTGGGATCGCTGCAATCTTTAGGTGCTCTCGGGTCCCCTTGGGCACACCTGAAATCAGCGAGCAGTTCATGGATATGGCCATTGTGTCCTGCTATAAATCGCTGAAGGGCCCATGGGAGTATGGAGCTTGGACGATCAACGTCGTACTCCATTCCCAGTCAGGCCAAGTCTCCTAAACTGGCTACCATAAAATCAACTTCCCAGCTATAAAGACATGTAAACACGGTCACTCACCAGGTAGTCTTTCAATTTACATATCTACAGCTATTGATACTACTAACACAATTTTGAACTGACTTTAAAGCGGTTCTTTTAAATAAAGTTGGATGCTAGGAAAAAGATCCCAAATTTTATTAGTAAATGTCAATCTAAATATGCACAGAAGTGGCCACAATATTTTATTTCAGATTGATCATAGCAGGGGTTTTTAATTTACATTTATTTGAAATTGAAGGGATCATTTTTAATGCTGACAGTCAGACTACTACTCATGATTCAATGGGGATCCCGCAGTAAAAACACTAGGACAAACAGAGGACCCTGAAATTGTAGGTCTCTTTCATTCCGTGAATCTCTTGCCTTTAAGTGGCAGCCCCACATTTAATCACCCAAAAGATTTCACTCTTGGCCACCCCTGGATATGGGCCCCACTAGATTATATATTTGGTTCTTGTTCACTGTATCAATTCTGTGCTCAATTTACTGTGGTTCAGACCCTGTTCTTGCAATATGTATTTTGAATTCCCATATGTTGCTTATTAGGCAAATATTGGAAATGCTGAATGTTTTTCTCATTAAATAGGATCAAGTTGTTCCTCATTCCCCGATACATGGATAGAGTGGTAGGAATCCAGCCTGACTCTAGAGCGAGTGAATCACTGATAGCCAGGATAGGTTTATCCAGATTCATTCAGTACGGTTGAGTGTCATAATTCCTTGAAAAAGAATCTAGCTAACACAAAGAAGCATGTAGGAGGAATCTGATCCCAGGTAGGAAGTCACTGGTTTTCCAATTCATTGAGAGAAAGAAGGAGTGCAATCAATAGAGACAAAAACAATAGTAAAAAGCAGCCAAAGGTATGGTGCACTTTAGAATAAGTTAATTCAAGTGAAAACAAAATTACAAGAAAAATAAGGAGACTACAAAGAGACTTTTTTAGTCAAAGATGGACCTTAATTTACACTCCTAGGAAATTCTGCCATTTTAGAAATCGACTTGATGATATCAACAGCACTAGCTGAAAAAAATGGAGCAGGCGTTACAGACTAGACACACCACTTTTGAACTGATATCATTCCTCACCACATGAAAATACCAATCAGACTCAAATCGAGGGGTCCCAGCTTTTATAACACAACAAATGTCAATGTTTTACATCCACAATTTCTTTCAACTATCTACTATCTGTTTATTATCCAAGCAATCAGCAAAGTAGATCTAATAGTGTACCAGAACCCAAAGTACTGAGCAAAATCGATAAAGACTTTTGTCCCATTGATTACACCCAGTATTTAATGCCTGCTTTCGATTGGGCTCTGTCCCTGACACATGGGTAGGCTCCATCTTACACCTGTTATTCAAAACGGGAGACAGAGCTAATCCACGTCATTAGTGCATAATTGCCCCTATAGATATTTAATCCAAGCCTGCGCCAGGTTGCTGCTCACTGATCTTGAAAACTGGGATGAGGAGAAACATGGTGTTGGCCAAATTGCTGCAGTGAAGATAATATCATAGCCCATATACTTATGTCCCATCACTGTATTGACAAAAAATGCACACCATTATATGCATGTTTTATTGACTATACCGCAGGGTTTTATGGGTGTAGAGAGAGGGATTTTATGGATAATCTGAATAATTGTGGAATTCCAACACCGTTACTCAGAGCAATCATTTCCTTATTCAACAACATCTGGGACAAATTAAAGAAGGTGGTGGCACATGCATTTATAACCAGGGACTGCCCTAACAGATGTCTGAAACAAGGCTGCGGTCTATTCTGCCTCTAAAAAGCTGACATTGGTGTAGGATAAATTAAGGCCTGAGTATTCTCCCTAAAATTTGTCAATCAACATATTTAAATATCACAGTATGTAGATAATCTCATTATCCTGGATGAAACAGCGATAGGTCAGCAAAGAGCATTGGATTCACTTGAAATATAAGAACTCCAACAGGAAATGGTGCCTGGGCAAGAGTAACATTCTTAATTACAACTATCTTGGAGTCTGGTATACAGAAAAGCTCTCACCAAGATGCCATAGATCTTCAGTAGAAGTGATCAAGGCCAAAAATTTCTCACAGTTCCATTATATGATAAGATAGTTACACCCAACAGACTGGCTTAATTTCTTGAATCATTATAGTGCAATTTGTTCAGAATTCGCCTAGAATGTGGACTCCTAAAGCGAGATCTGAATTCTTAAATGTTCTTATAGTCTACTACTGGGAAAGCAGGACTTTTTAAAAGCAGCCCAATATACAACAATTCATGTGAACAATGAAATCCCTGGAAAAAAATCTGTTAATTCAGCCTATGTCCTCTATAAATGAACTCCATCTAGGACCAGAGCATCCTACTCGTTATTTAAAGTAGCATTCAAGACACCACTCGCCTTAATGCCATGAGCAGTTGACTACATTAAACTCTTGCAAAAGATGTTTTGCTAAATTCTTATAACATCTTATCAAAACAGTCATAACTTTCAGAAACCCTTAACCTGCAATTTAGACAGAACATCATCCCATTAAATTCTTAATAGCGCTTCTCAAAGAAGTTAGCAGAGGTATTCTCCATCTTAACATGGACACTGTCAATTGTAGGCTCTGCTACTGTGATAGGGTCACTCTTGCACTTTTTATGCTGCTGTCCAAGCCTATACTCGGAAAGACATAAATTGTCATAACCCATATTTTTAGTTTACATAGTCAGAAGCTGTATGGTAGCTCTGAATCTCTGTCTTAACACCAAGAATACAATTAAATTAAGAAGGGCAGCAACATTTTTTTCTACTAAGTTTAGAACATTTTTAACACACATTACATCTGATAAATATTGTTTTTTTCCTGCCTTTTTCTTTGAGGTTTTAAAGGATTAGCATTTCCTGCCTCTGAAAGACATGGCACTAACAAATCAAATATAACCATGTTTATATGATGTGTGGACAAAATCTCGAAGAAAGAATATAATGTGGATAAAATATTGTGTCACAGACATTGAGGAAAAAAATATTGTGAATGTATTTATTAATTTATTTAAGATGTTCGATTAATTAAAATCATTACATCAGGTTTTGCCTCCTCCCACCCCTCCTAGGTTCCTAAAGCCCTCCATATACAGTCTTTAAAAATGTTTGCGCATAATCCTTTCTAACACCAATTCAAGTAATCCAAAACTTTAACTGCCCAACCCTTCCTAAACTGTTATATTTTAAAAGACGTAAACTAAATTCAAAATACAGTTTCAAAGCAAGTCATCTGATAATACTTCATTAAAATTGCTCTGTTCCCATTATTGCACCTAACCCATCACCCCAAGCTTACCCCCCTCCTGCAGCAACTTGCATGTCCCAAACAAGAAATATGATTTACCCCTGGCAAACGACGCAGAATCCAACATAAAGAAGTTCAATATCAGTGTTACTCTTAGTACCTATCTTCCTGTTCCTTTAAGACTTATTGGGGCAGCTCCTTTTTAATTCAGATAAAGCAAGGTAAGTTTCTATGGGATAGTAAAGTTTTCCTATATTTAACTCTAAATATATGTACCATGACGATATGTGTATATATATATATATATTCACTGAAAAAACCATAGGTTTCAGGCCTGTTATAGTTAGAGTTTAGCATTTAAAAACCTTTGAAATTCACTGAAAAAAACCATAGGTTTTAGGGAAAGTTATAGTTAGTTGGACATTGCACTCGTACAAAACCCGTGAAATTCCCCCGTTATAGCTAGTTCAGCTAACTATAACTCGCGCCCCGCAATGCACTGCTGATGACGTCACATATTACATCACTCATGACATGGTCAGTGACATCACTGATGACATCACTGACATCATCCAGTGACTGTGTGTTTCTGTAAAGTTTAAATATGTTTAATATATATAGGGAAAGGCGTATTGAAGAATGAGTGGGTGTATAAGCGTCTGAATGGATGATTTAGTAGGTGCGTGACTGAGTCTATAAGTGAGTGATTAAATGTATCTTACTGGATGCATGGGTGAGTGACTAAACTGTGTGAATGTCTGTATCCGTCTGTCTGTTGTTGTGTAAGCAGCTGCATGGGTTTCTGACTAGCTAAATGAGTGTCTATATGGGTTATGGATTGGTTCTCTGAGTATCTATATGGGTGCCTCAGTGTTTGTGTGGGTGGGGTGTGTGTGACTCTGTGCATAGATGTGTGAGTGGGTGATTCACTGGGTGCATGGTTTCAACAGTGCGTCTGTGATGGACTGTATGGGTGGGTGGGTGAGTGTGTGTGTGTGTATGGGTGTGTTAGTGTTAGACTTGGCATCTTTTGGCATGTTTCCCCTGACTTTTTGCTTTCTGACCTCCCGGTTTTGACTCTGTTTTTGCTGGTGTAATGATTCTGCGCACTTTCCTCACTGCTGTCCAGTGGGAAAGTGCAAGTGCTCCTGTATAAAATGTGTTATGGATTGGTGTTCCATGATTGGCCTATTTGGTTTATGTGTCAGTCCCTTGTAAAGTGCACTGCGAGTGCCAGGGCCTATAGACCAAATGCTGTTGGTGGGCTGCAGCACTGGATTGTGCCACCCACGCAAACAGCCCGTAAAGTGTAACTCGGGCCTGCCATCGCAGAGCCTGTGCGCAGCCTGGGGCTGCCATGTCGACTCTGGCAAGTGCACACACTTGCAAATCCCTAAACCTTCCCTTTGCTACATGTTAGCCACCCCTAAGGTAGGCCCAAGGTACCCCTGTGGGCAGGGTGCGTTGTATGCGAAAGGTAGGACATGCCCGGGTGTGTGCGGCATGTCCTGATAGTGAATTACAGCCTAGTTCGTTTTTCACTATTGCAAGGCTACCTGTTCCCCTAGGCCAGAACGGGCAGTTTTGATCATTACAGCTTATAATCCTAACTGACCCCGGGAACATGGTAGAAATTCGAGTTTAGTATGCCTGGACTCAGAATGATAAAATGCATCTTTTAGTGAAGTTGGTTTTAACATTCTGTGTTTGAAAATACCACTTTTAGAAAGTGGGTATTTTCTTGTCTAACCATCCAAGCCTGCCTCTGCGAGGTTGTGTATTCCTTGTCTGGAGTGTGAGTGACAGGGGCTGGGGGATGCCAGGAGACAGGGTGAGTCAGCACAGGGCTGAATAGCACGATCTACATGTAGATGGGTGGGAGGGGTCGCACCTGGGCCCTGAATAGGACAGTGCCTTCCCTCCACAATGCTGGCTCCACCTCCTGTGGTGCGTCTGATGTCCCTGGCCTACTCACTGAAAGAAGGGACGGAGACTTGTCAACAAAGTGCTCCAGAACTGGTTTGGACTAGGCAAAGGCCTCTCTGCCTTCAGAGAACAAAGGAATTTGGGATATAAATATTGGGGCCCTGACCCCATGAATTTAGATCTCGCTGGAATCAAGGAACCTGCCAAGACGAAGAGCTGGAAGAGCTGCCAGGAGGAGTACTGCCCCTTTGCTGTGTTGTTGCTTTGTTGGGTTGGCCTGCAGCTGCTGCTTCTGCCTTGGGCAGTGAAAGGACTGGACTGAACTTTCTACAAACTTGTGCTGAGTATCTCCAAGGGCCTGAAACCGAGCTGGCCTCCTGTTAAGAAGTCTCAGGGACTGCAAAGACTTCACAAGCCTCTGGGTACCGCTTCTGGACACGCTGTTTCAGTTGCCACAGAGGAAGGGAACTGCAACCGACTCCGTCAACCGAATCCATCCCTGGCCGGTGACCTGTTTGCACCGCAGACCGCATCGCCCCGCTTCGCATCGCAACCCTAGTCTCACCGTGGCGACGTCCGACGACGCCAACATCGAGCCGCTGCTTGCACCGTGACCTGTGGGCACCGCAGTTCGCATCGCTTCACTGAACCAACCGGACCCGACCGACGCGGTCGCTGCAACTGGCTCAAGAGTCGTGACCGCATCGCATTTGGGGCACCGCTCGCACGTCTGCGACGCACCGCTCCGACTCGCACCGCTGTCCGACGCCAGCTCCCGCACTCCGGCTAGGTCGCCTGCATCGCAACCTGTCAGCACCGCATCGAGCATCGTCTCACCCTGCATCGCACGCCTTGGACTCACCGACTCCGTCTGCACGACGCTCATCGAGCCGCTGCCTGCACCGCATCGAGGGACACCGCACCTTGCATCGCTCCGTCTTGCACCGCAACCGCGACGAACGCCGACCGGCTCGTACACTCCGTACCAGCCACAACGAGAAAGGTACTGTAACCGAGTCTGTTCACGACTCTGCTGGCCCGTATCGACGCGGTCGGCTGGAACTGTTAGACTCTGTGGTTTTCAGCATCCCGGTAGGCTCGGACGGAGCTACCGACTCGTACGAACTTTGCTTTTGTGCTATTCCTGCAAAGAAGAAGTTACCGTATCAAGCACTCATTTTTAAAGTATAGTATTGTGGATTTTTGTCGTAATTGGTCTTGTCTTGAGTATATAAAATATTGGTTATTTTTCTAAACTGGTGTGGTGTCCGTTTGTAGTGCTTACACTGTATTACTGTTGGTTATGTGCAAATGCTTTACACACTGCCTCTGAATTAAGCCTGACTGCTCGTGCCAAGCTACCACGAGGGTGAGCAGGGGTTACTTCACGAGTGTAACACCCTTACCCTGACTAGGAAGAAGGGTCCCTACTTGGACAAAGGTGCAAGCCCTTGCCAACTAGAGATCCCATTTCTAACAGTTAGTGATTGAATGTATATCTCAGTGGTACATGTGTGAGTAACTACATATGTGAAAGGCAGTATATATGTGTGTTGGAGTATATAAATGGCTGAGAGTGTGTGATTGTGGCTATATGGATGAGTGTGTGCTTGCATCAGTGATTGCATAGGAGCGTAAGAATGTGCTAGTATTTTTATGAATAAGTGAGCTGGTGTGTATAACTGTATAGGTGAGTAAATTGGAGTGTGATTAATTATTTGCATGACTGACTAGGTGTGTGAGTACCTCTATGGATGAGTTGCGTTGTGTGAGTGTTTATATAGGTGTAGGAGTGCATATGATAGTCCTGTACTGAGTGACTGTAAGTATGAGTGACTGTACGGGTGAGTGAGTAGATGTGTGTGTGTAGACCTAAGAATCAGTGAGTGGGTATGTACTTATTGGTATTGGAGTGTGTATGGTTTTGAGAATGGCAGTCTGTAATTTAGAGTGGGTGTATCAAAAGTTATATTAGGGTGTGAGAAGATGCATTAAATTCTCACATGGATGATGTCATCAGTGATGTCATTTGAGATGTCATCAGTGATGTCATCAGTGATGTCACTGACCATGTCATGAGTGATGTAATATGTGATGTCATCAGCAGTGCATTGCGGGGCGCGAGTTATAGTTAGCTGAACTAACTATAACGGGGAATTTCACGGGTTTTGTACGAGTGCAATGTCCAACTAACTATAACTTTCCCTAAAACCTATGGTTTTTTCAGTGAATTTCAAAGGTTTTTTAAATGCTAAACCCTAACTATAACAGGCCTGAAACCTATGGTTTTTTCAGTGAATTTCAAAGGTTTTTAAAATGCTAATTCCTAACTATAACAAGCCTGAAACCTATGGTTTTTTCAGTGAATTTCAAAGGTTTTTTAAATGCTAATTCCTAACTATAACATGTCTGAAACCTATGGTTTTTTTCAGTGAATTTCAAAGGTTTTGTAAATGACAATTTTTAAATGTATTAATTGTTATATTTATTTTTTTTGATACTGATTTACTACATTTTTTTAAACTATTTATTTTTAGATATTTTATTTTTTAAATTACATTGTAATTACATTATACATTACATTATATACTTTCTCAGAATGAATTACTTTAGTTTAAATACTTTGCAAATAGGCAATAGAATTTTAAGTACAGTAGTTACAGTTGTTGCAATGGGCAACAGAATTTCAAACACAATGCAACATTGAGCTCAATGTGAATTTCTAGCTAAATGCAATTAGTTACTTTATGGATTACTTTTCTAACCACAGGACTGGATCCTAGATTCAGTCCTGGGACATCTCCTGTAAACAGTTGAGTAAAAGCGTTTTGGTTACAGAAGTGATTTTTAAGGAATATTATTGTATTTTAAAAGTTGACACTTAGAAACTTTTTCACATAAAATCACCAATGTTATCCTATGGGAGGAAATTCACTTAGCAGGTAAGTAGTGTTATCGTTACTTTTTCTTACTCAGTGGTGGATCCTGGATCCAGCACTGGTGCATCTCCTGTAAACAGTTGAAAGAATGCGTTTAAGTCATACAGGCGATTTTTAAGGAATATTTGTAGTTTGTGAAAATCAACACTTTGAAACTTTTCTGCTGAAAACCAGACAATGGATTCCTACGGAAGGAAATATAAGTTACTGGTAAGTACGGTTAAAATTACTTTTCAGGATCAGTACTGGGCTGAAAGATGCAGGACTGAAGTCTCTCCTGATAACAGGTGAGTAAATCGGAATTCGTATTTCGGCTGATTTTAGAGGAATATTATAAAGTTCCAAAACTCCACACTTAGAAGAATTTCCAAGTGAAACCAGTCAATGATATCCTATGGAAGGAAATTCAAGTTACTGGTAAGTACGGTTAAAATTACTTTTCAGGATCAGTACTGGGCTGAAAGATGCAGGACTGAGGTCTCTCCTGATAACAGGTGAGTAAATCGGAATTCGTAGTTCGGCTGATTTTAGAGGAATATTTGCACAATGGTGAAGGGAGGGGGCGGGGCCTGAGGTGACATCTGTGCAAACGCGCCCCGTGGCGCGTTTTAAGTTGGGGGATTAAGTCCCCTTGAATCATGAGGGTCCCTGGGGTCCAACTAGCCCACCCTGTACCTCCAGTATGCGCCAGGAGCTGCGTTGCAGAGAGGTGTTCAGAGGCCACGCCCTTTTCCACCTCTCTGCAACGCAGCTCTGTGGCGTTTCTGGACGTACCTGGTGGGCTAGTTCGCCCCAGGGACCCTCAGGATTGAAGGGGATTTCATTCCCCATCTTAAAATGCGCCACGGGGCCTGTTTGCACACATGTCACCTGAAGCCCCACCCCTCCCTTCACCACTGTGCAAACGTGCCCCGTGGCGCGTTTTAAGTTGGGGGATTAAGTCCCCTTGAATACTGAGGGTCCCTGGAATCCAACTAGCCCACCATGTACCTCCAAAAGCGCCACAGAGCTGCGTTGCAGAGAGGTGTAAAAGGGCGTGGCCTCTGTACACCTCTCTGCAACGCAGCCCCTGGCGCATACCGGAGGTTCCTGGTGGGCTAGTTGGCCCTCAGGGACCCCCAGTATTCAAGGGGAATTACTTCCCTTCTTAAAACGCGCCAGGGAGCGCGTTTGCAGACTGCTGCAGGGAGGGGGCGGGGCCTCGGCACGATGCCGGTCTTTTTTTTGTTGTTGCTTTTCTGCCCAGGGGTCCTTGTGGGACCCCTGAGCAGACCTAGGGGTCAGGGTGTTTCTACCCTGCCCCCTTTGTGCGTTTGCGCACTTGTTTCTTGTGTTTTTTTTTTAATCAGTGGGATCCGCGCATCCCGCCGTTTAAAAAAAAAAATGCTTTTCTGCCCAGGGGTCCTTGTGGAACCCCCTGAGCAGACCTAGGGGTCAGGGTGTTTCTACCCTGCCCCCTTTTGCGCTTTGCGCACTTGTTTCTGTCCCTCGGTTCTACCGAGGATAAAATGGCTGCCAACACTTCCTAATTTGGAGTGTTGACAGCCACTTGACAGCCAATTAGCATGCAGCTCGTGATCGGGACGGTGCGCGCAGGGTGCGCTCAGGATACGCGGACCCTACTCGCCCATAGATATATATGTGACTTTACTTTTGATTTTCTCAGGAACTACTGAACGGATTTACACCATTTAAGCAAAAGGCACGACACTGAACCAAGGGCTACCTCTTTGCCAAATTTGGTGTAATTCCATTCAGCAGTTCGGGCTGTAGCTGCGACTAAAGGTTCCTATGGAAAATGAATGGGGAAAACGCGTTTTGGGACCCCCTTTTCCTCGGCCCCCGCTTGACGAATCAACCCGAGACTTTCAGGGTTGGAGCGGAGCGCCCCAACAAGTTGGAAGCTTTCGCGAAGATTCGTCAACCGGCGCAAGAGTTATTTCAAATAGAATGTCGCGGATTTCCTATGGATAATAGGTCCTAACTATAAACTGGCGACCGCCAGTAGATTTTATATATATATATATATATATATATATATATATATATATCTCTCAATGCTTCCTTTCTTCTGCTTAGTCAAGAAATAAGCACTCACGGGGGTGGATGTTGTCGTTGTTTATTCACAACGCGTGACGCACAACAGACCCGTTTCAGCTGACGCCTTTGTCAATGTCGCCTAGCGTGCTGGAAGCGGCGAATTTAAATTACACCATTTACTCAAAATAGAAAATGGACATGGAAGTATTTTGTTACAAAGGTTCCGCCATCTTAACATGTACTAGTCGATTATACACGATGAAGCCCTGAATGGGCATATAATTGATTTTAAATGCAATGATAGCTTAACATCGTATATGGAATATTCCACATCTCATTAGTGTGGCAGTCCATAAGAGGACTACAATTCATTTTATCACATATCACGATAAATGCATTTATAGATTTTTCCGCTTTTGTTATATTTGAAATATGGAACACTGTTTTATGAAATACCTAGTCTACACAGAAATAGGGCGATAACCAATACTTGACCTGTAACACTGCCTACACAGTGTACTGTCGTGTTTGCCCGTGTGGGCTGAAGTATATAGGCAGTACTATCCACTCTAAGACAAGTATACTGGAACACATGAGGGCCATAGCAAAGAAAGATGCCACATATCCAGTGGCTAGGCATTTTGAAATTAAACATCAAAGCAATAGGGGCCTGTTGCGATACTATGGTATAAATCATGTACCAGCAAATATAAGAGGAGGTGACAGAATTTTGAGACTTCGCAGACTGGAATCACGTTATATAATTGATCTGCAAACAAAGGCCCCACAGGGTATGAATAGTGGGGAGGAATTAACAGTTCACCTTGGAAATTGAACACACTTTTCAGGGATTGACTAGATATCCATATATGTATGTCTGATGATTTGCAATATATGAATTGAAAATAAGAATTAGCAACATGGAATGCCTGCCGATACACGGCTGAATAACAAAAGCGGAAAAATCTATAAATGCATTTATCGTGATATGTGATAAAATGAATTGTAGTTCTCTTATGGACTGCCACACTAATGAGATGTGGAATATTCCATATACGATGTTAAGCTATCATTGCATTTAAAATCAATTATATGCCCATTCAGGGCTTCATCATGTATAATCGAGTAGTACATGTTAAGATGGTGGAACCTTTGCAACAAAATACTTCCATGTCCATTTTCTATTTTGAGTAAATGGTGTAATTTAAATTTGCCGCTTCCGGCGCGCTAGGCGACATTGACAAAGGCATCAGCCGAAACGCGTCTGTTGTCGTTTATTCACAACGCGTAACGCACAACGTCCACCCCGTGAGTGCTTATTTTTTGACTAAGCAGAAGAAAGGGAGCATTGATTTAAATTCGCGGGTACACCCCTGCGATGAAAGCACCCGTCCGTGAGTGCGCTGGCAAAGGCCAGGAGCGTTGATATATATATATATGTCTATATCTATATATATCTATATATATATATATATATATAAATTCACTGAAAAAACCATAGGTTTTAGGGACAGTTATAGTTAGTTGGACATTTCACTCGTACAAAACCATAGAAATTCCCCGTTATAGTTAGTTCAGCTAACTATAACTCGCGCCCGCAATGCACTGCTGATGACGTCACATATTACATCACTCATGACATGGTCAGTGACATCATTGATGACATCACTGATGACATCTCAAATGACATCACTCATGACATCATCCATGTGATAATTTCATGCATCTTCTCACACCCTAATATAACTTTTGATACACCCACTCTAAATTACAGACTGCCATTCTCAAAACCATACACACTCCAATACCAATAACTACATACCCACTCGCTGATTCTTAGGTCTACACACACACACATCTACTCACTCACCCGTACAGTCACTCATACTTACAGTCACTCAGTACAGGACTATCATATGCACTCATACACCTATATAAACACTCACACACCACCACTCATCCATAGAGGTACTCACACACCTAGTCAGTCATGCAAAAATTAATCACACACCCATTTACTCACCTATACAGTTTACACACACCAGCTCACTTACTCATACAAATACTAGCACATTCTTACGCTCTTATACAATAACTGATACAAGCACACACGCATCCATACAGCCACTCTCACAATCACACATCTCACTTATAGCCATTTAAATACTATAACACACATATATACTGCCTTTTACATATGTAGTTACTCGCACATGTACCACTGAGATATACATTCACTCACTAACACACCCATACACACACTCACCCACCCAAGCAGTCCATCACAGATGCACTCTTGAAATCATGCACCCAGTGAATCACCCACTCACACATCTATGTACAGAGTCACACACACCCCACCCACACAAACACTCAGGCACCCATACAGATACTCAGAGAACCAATCAATAACCCATATAGACACTCATGTAGCTATTCGCAAATCCATGCATCCACTTACACACCAACAGACAGACGGATACAGACATTCACACAGTTTAATCACTAACCCATGCATTCAGTAAGATACGTTTAATCACTCACTTGTAGAGTCAGTCACGCACGTACTAAATCATCCATTCAGACACTTATACACCCACTCATTCTTCAATACGCCTTTCCTATATATATTAAACATATTTAAACTTTACAGAAACACAGTCACTGGATGATGTCATCAGTGATGTCATCAGTGATGTCATTTGAGATGTCATCAGTGATGTCACTGACCATGTCATGAGTGATGTAATATGTGACGTCATCAGCAGTGCATTGCGGGCGCGAGTTATAGTTAGCTGAACTAACTATAACGGGGGAATTTCTATGGTTTTGTACGAGTGAAATGTCCAACTAACTATAACTGTCCCTAAAACCTATGGTTTTTTCAGTGAATTTCAAAGGTTTTTTAAATGCTAATTTCTAACTATAACGTGTCTGAAACCTATGGTTTTTTCAGTGAATTTAATTCAAAGGTTTTTTAAATGCTAGTTTCTAACTATGCCTACAGAGGTAGGACATGTTTAGAAAGAAGAAAACACGCACAGAAAGAAGCAAAAGAAATGCAGAAAGAAGCAACAGAAGTCCACAAAGACGAAGAAAAGTGCAGGAAGAAGCAAAAGATGTGCAGAAAGAACCAACAGAGGAGCAGAAAGAGGCCTTGTTGCAAAATCATCCTGTGCCCACAACTTTTTCAGATGGGTACTGGTGGTAACTGACTCTGACTAACCAGAGCCAGTGCTATGCTAAAAGACACTTAGAAAACAGTGAAAACACCTACATACACTAGGGAACACTATGCGTTGGGGTACCCCTGTGATTAGCATGACCTCCTCTGTAAGTCCCTAGTACATAATAGGGCAGGGGGATTAAAACTACCTCTTAAAACGCGCTACGGGGCGCGTTTGAACAGTGGTAAAGGGAGGGGGGGCCTGAGGTGACGTGTGCAAACGTGCCCCGTGGCGCATATTAATTAAGTTGCGGGATTAAGTCCCCTTGAATCCTGAGGGTCCCTGGGGCCCAACTAGCCCACCAGGTACCTACAGTTAGCACCACAGAGCTGAGTTGCAGAGAGGCGTTCCGAGGCCACGCACCTTTTTTCACCTCTCTGCAACGCAGCTCTGTGGCGCTTACTGGAGGTACCTGGTGGGCTAGTTGGACCCCAGGGACCCTCAGGATTCAAGGGGACTTAATCCCCCAACTTAAAACACGCCACAGGGCGATTTCTACCCTGCCCCCTTTTTGCGTACTTGTTTCTCAGATTTCTTGTGCCTCGGTTCTACCGAGGCACAAGATGGCTGCCAACACTTCCTGGTTTGGAGTGTTGACAGCCAATTAGCATACAGCTCGTGATCGGGAGGGTGCGCAGATCCTCCGCGGCCATATATATGTGTTTTTACTTTTGATTTTCTCAGCAACTACTGAACGGATTTACACCATTTAACAAAAAGGGCTCTTTCTGAACCAAGAACTACCTCTTTGCCAAATTTGGTGTAATTCCGTTCAGCAGTTCGGGCTGTAGCCGTGTCTAAAGTTTCCTATGGAAAATTGCATGGGGAAAACACGTTTTGGGACCCCCCTTTTTTCTCGGCCCCCGCTTGCCTGAATCACCCCGAAACCTTCAGGATAGGAGCGGACCGGAGCGCCCCACGAGTTTTGAAAATTTCGCGAAGATTCGTCAACCGGCGCCAAAGTTATTGGAAATAGAATGTTGTGAATTTCCTATGGAAAATAGGTCCTAACTATAACTATCTACTGGCGACCGCCAGTAGATTATATATATATATATATATATATATATATATATATATATATATATATATTGCCAACAAGGTGCGGTTAGGTCGGCTTGCATCCTGAACGCTGGTGGTGCACGTTGAAGCACTACCGCTAGTGCTTTATGAATTACCCCAAAAACTTCCCCATCAAGAGAAAGAGACGGCACACTGGGACAGAAGGGATTCACCTGTATTTAATCCATTGGGTAACCCCGGACAGGACGCGTTTCGGCTGTGCAACAGCCCTCGTCACCTGGTAAGCGCCATTTTAAAAAACGTTATTTATACACTTTTTTACCATAAACATGGACAAAAAACCTCAAGGTACATAGATGAAGTTAGCAATAGTAAATCTATACATACCTATTTGCCCTTACCTTCTCAATATTTTGGTCCTGTGCATTTTTGACACTATATTCTGTCCACACGATATTTTCACAACCGTTTATATTCTCTCTCATACACTTTGATACACTTTGCCTTGACTTACTATACTATGTGCAAAGTCAGCCTGAGACAATGTCTTTCATGGAGGGACACCACCAACCACATGCACAACACATACTTAATATCACAGATATGTGTACGTATGCACTGAGAAACACAAATGAATACATACATACACCACTTCCACAGTCTAAAACAAACAAGGCCAATACGTGTCTCCACTCTCAATCTAGTCTGTGCTCAGCGGCCGAATATGGCGTACACAAGCTAAGTGAGCTCCGGAACCCGCGCTGCTCTTGCCCCGTAATCCTACCAATATCCGCAGCACATCAGAGGGAAACCTTGCTGCCATCCCCCCCCAGCGCCTTCTACCTGTATCGGTCGAGGCGAGAGAGGCCACAGTGACAAGCCGTGGCCGCACGGCCTCCAACGCTTGGGGTGCGCCCACCTTGGCATGGTGACCTTCTGGGGGCAGCCTGGGCGGCGTCTAGGCCGGGACTTGACAAACGGCCTTGATTTAGACCCTTGCCTCGGAAAGTGTGATGGCGGCGGGACGAACCGCCATCCCCTGGGGCGCAGCGGGCGTGCTGGGCCCTGAGATCCGCCCAAGCCACCGGCCTGGATACTGCGTGACGTCCCCGGCGCCCGACCCACAGAACTACGGACCATGCAGCTGGCCTGGGAGGCCTCAGAGGTGAGCTGCTCTTCGGGCCTGCCACACCACGGAATGGCCTGCGGCACAGCTGAGGCTCTCGCCCCGCCTCCCCGCCTGCCTGCCTGTCGGACCTGCGGGGGGTGCTGTGGGAGTCTGGAGGACACAAATTGAGGGAACCACCTCATTCTGGCCGACTGGCAGACCCCGAGTCGGTGTAGTCTTCGGCGGCAGGCCGTGGATGGGTGAGTGAGGGTCGTGGGGACCCAAAGAGGACTTGATCGGTGGCAGTCCCCCCGGCCTCTCTCCTTCAGGCTTCCCTGGATCTGCACCAGAGACAAGCCCGCGACTGATGGCAGGGTGACCCCACCCATTACCTCTTTGACATTTCGGGGCCCCGGGGCCAATTGGACACCCACCAACTTCAAGTACAGGCTGGGGCCTACTCGCTGGGTGGCTGCACTGACAGGCCGCGGGATAGGGACCCATAGGTGTGGACACAGGGTCCCACACTTACCCTCCTCGCTCCCAGGGTCCCCGTCCCGGCAGGCGGCGCAGGGAGTGGCGGAGTGGTTTCGGGCACAGACAAACACCAGAGTGGCCCCGGGGGAAAACTTCGATGCCATGGCAGGGGGCAAATAAGGTAGAAAGTCGCAGCAGAGCAGAATGGAGCGATATGTCCTCCAACCATCTGGGTACATAGACAGTGGGGCTAAGCTGAGCACACAACAGCCAGAGGAAGGGGCCCAGGAGCCATCACTCAGGGAAATTATGGCGGCCATACAGAGTATAAAGGGTAACTTGGAACCAAAACTTGACTCAGTGGTGGCTGAAATGACTTTGATGAGGGCGGAATTAAACAAGGAAAAGGACCGGCTCCGCAACACACGACAAATGGTCGTGGACAACGGCGAGACTACTGCTCAGCTGCAGAAACAGGTTGCCTCCCTACTTAAAGACAGTAACTATGCAGGCACATCTGGAGGACATAAAAGGTAGATCCAGGCGCAACAATATTCGTCTGGTGGGGGTTCCGGAAAAAGCAGATGAGCCCTGCACTGATCTCTTCGTGGAACACTTCATCACTGCTGTGCTCCAGCCCAAGGGCCTCTCAAAATTCTTTTTGGTTGAGAGAGAGCACAGAGTGCCGGCTGCCCCCCCTAGACCAGGCATGCCTCCCCGCACTATGGTGGCTCACATCTTCAACCACAGGGACAGAGACGCAATCCTGCAGGTGGCTAGGTGAACTCCGGACCTGAAATTTGAGGGCGGAGGAGCTTCATGGAAGTGAAACGTGAACTGTGGAGGCGTGAAATCAAATACATGATGCTCTTTCTGACCAAACTCAGAGTAATAGCGGAAGGGAAGACATGGTTATTCGACTCCCACGAACTGGCGAAAGAGTGGCTAGAGGGCTGGCGCATAGCGAGGGACGGAAAAAGACAACCGATTCTGCGCTCAAAGCGCAATGATGGAGGGGGTGGACTTACCGGTGATCACTCGCAACGAACTGATACAGTTAACATCGTTGACAGTGGTAGGCGACCTGATGAAGCTGCAGAGGGAGGTCTTGGTATTCATACCCCGGAGGGAGGACCTGGCACGTATTCAGATTTACGGATAAGATGATACTGCAACAGCCGGGGACATCCCTTATCTCCTCCATAAACTTGGGAAAGACTAATCCCCCCCAATATTAGGCCCTTGGGGTGGCAGGGCGGCGGGGAGCTGTCCTGGACACTTTCTCCCCCCCAGTTGTGAATTGACTAACATGTTTCTTTTTTTTTTAGGTGGTGACAGGCGCCTTGCCAGTTTGGATTGGGTGGGTAGTTTAGTTTCCACCGGGCAGGGTAGCAGGGTGGGGGGCCTCCTTAGTTTACATGGGTTAGTTAAAGCAACAGGTACAAGCAGCAACAAAGAATAGTTCGACGCCACTTTCTGGGGCCCCTCCTACTTTGGTGGGGCCGACACCTTTTCTCTCATCACACATCATGTCATTTCCCCCTAGTACCAGATCTCACTTGTTGATCCTGCCGTGGAACGTGAATGGTCTCTGCAATAAGATCAAGCGAGGTATGGTCCACCAATTTGTCCATAAACACGCGCCCGATGTTGTATTATTGCAAGAAACACACCTATTAGGTAACACATGCAAAGCAATGACTAGGGGAGGTTATATGATGGTGGCACATTCGGGCTATACAACTGATTAACAAGGGGTGGGTATCCTGATCAGGAATTCGACCCCCTTCATTTTGCCTAAGGCTTGGGTTGACCCACAAGGAAATTACGTGGCGCAAACGGGCACCTGGGAAGGAATTCCAATCAATCTGTGCTCTTTTTATGTTCGTCCACGACTTCATCGCCTTACTGTCCCAGGGTTGAGCGAGATGCTGCTCCAATTATCAGAAAGGGTCCTACTCCTTGGGGGCGATTTTAATGCGTTACTTTGACCTGACCTGGACAAGCACTCTCAAGCTCAATTGACCCATTGGGACCCTACTCTATTCAATTTTGTCACTGCCCTCAGCCTAGCCATCACCTGTCGTACGCGACACCCGACAGACTTCCAGTACACCTTTCTATCTGGGGTTCATCATAGTCTTTCCAGATTAGAGTATATCTTTACTCAAGTGATCCACCTGGCTAAGGTGGCCGAGGTGCGATACCTGGCCAGGGGAATCTCAGATCATTCCCCGGTGTGCTTAGAGCTATGGGGACGTGCCAACACAACTCGCGGCCAATGACCTATTAACACTTGGCACCTCCAAGATATCACGTTTAATAGGGACTTGACTCAGGCCACTGCTTCCTATTTTGAAGCCAATGAGGGATCAGTGGCCTCTTACCTCACACTCTGGGAGGCCTATAAGGCAGTCATACGGGGCAGAGCATATTCATTATTAGTAGGGCGACAACCAGAGAAGCAAAAATTACTCCTCACGCTGGAGAGTGAAATGAGAACCTTGGAGAGGGAGGGAGTTAACGAGACAAATGAAGACAGCCTACACACCCTCCGCCTCAAGCAGAAAGCGTCTAGAGACTTAATGGAGGACAGGTAGACGCTCATATATGAGGTGGGCAACAAAACGGGGAAACTACTCGCATGGCTCTAAAAGAGGGATCGAGCGAGGGGATGGGTGCCACACATCACTACGGACCTGGACGAGACCAAAGGCATAGCGGAAACATTCGCGCAATACTATGAGCAGCTGTATTCCCTTAAAACACATTGGTCACCCACAGACATTCGCGACTTTTTGAGAGATATCAAACTCCCTACTCTTTCAGAGGGACATCGTACTTTCTTAGAGGCGGCTATTGAACTGCATGAAGTGGAACAAGCGATATGAGCATTGAACTCTGGCAAGACTATGGGACCCAATGGTCTCCCCATTGAACTCTACAAACGCCTCGCCTCCAAACTAGCACCTCAGATACTCCATATGTGGAGGGAAGCATGGGGTAAACACATGCTCCCAGCAGACCAACATTTGGCGACGATTGTCATCATCCACAAGATGGGAAAGCCGCTGAAGAGATGTAGCTACTATTGGTCCATCTCCCTCCTCAACATTGGAATCAAAGTTTTAGCCAAGCTCCTCACTAACAGGCTGCATCAGGTAATCACTACTCTGGTCCATCCTGACCAATCCGGCTTTATGCCTAACAGAGGGACTCGTCTTAACCTGCGCAGGCTGTACAGAGTGATGGCAGGCTCACGAAATGATGAGGTATCCACTATGGTTGTATCAATGGATGCCTCAATGGCTTTCGACACCCTGGAATGGACTTACATGTTCAGAGTGCTTGTACGCATGGGCTTTGTACCCAATTTTCTGGGCTGGATGCATTTACTATATAAAGACCCAATGGCCCATGTCAAGGCTAATGGTATTGTGTCCCGTAATTTTACCCTGGGCCGTGGGACCAGACAGGGATGCCCCCTCTCCCCATTGATATTAGCACTCGCCTTGGAGCCTCTGGCGACATGGGTCCGACAAGACCCGCTCGTAAGAGGCATCACCTGTGGGGAATCATGGGAAGAATGCATATCTTTATATGAGGATGATATCCTCTTCTATGTAACCAACCCCCCTGCGACACACACCCGGCTAACTCACACCTTGAGAATATTTGGTCAATACTCCAGATACATGAGGGATTTGTCCCAATTTACAGTGTATCTGATAACAGGCCCCATGCCCACACTGCCTTGAAGTATCTGTCTCCCTCTGTCCACCGGACACTTTAAATAGTGGGGAATACATGTTACCATGGACCACATCCTATTCTATCGGTTAAACTTAGCCCCTATCCTTGATCGCTTTGCATCAGATGCACTACACTGTAAGACTCTCCCACTCTCACTTTTAGGGTGATATGCAATGTTTAAAATGATGACGTTACACGAATGCTCTACGCATTACAAAATACCCCCCATCAAATTCCGGATAAATTTTTCCATACCGCCGAATCCCTCCTCCGTTCGCTTTTGTGGAATGCAACCCCACCACGGATGGCCCTCTCCAAGCTGATGCGTGGAGCATACAATGGAGGCATTGATCTCCCTGACATTAAAAGATACTGTTGGGCATCGCACTTAGCGATAGCAAACGATTGGGTATTTGTTCCCTGGGATGATCCTGCCTTCAGGCTGGAAAGATTCTCAATGGGACATGAAGGATATCAGGGTATACTCTGCAATTCACTCAAGGCCAAAAATGTATTTCCCCAGTCGCACACAGTGGCTCGGATTTGGAGATCAGCCACATCATTTCTAGGTTGGAGGGAGAAACTCACTGACATGACCCCACTGTGGAGTAGCGATGCACTTTCCCAGGTGCGCAGTCTTCGGGGCTTCAAAGCGTGGAACCTTATAGGTAGGCAGTCTGGTTTTAGGTTTAAACCTATAATAACTGATAAAACCCCACTGGAAGGGAAATAGCCCTCACCAGTGTAAACATATAAACACTGAAAAAAAGCCTGCACAACCACAAACTAAATGCCATTCAAAGAAAGGAAAATAGGAGTGAAAGAGTCATTTTTATTTCTTTCTGAAGTGGCCAGTACAATGTAACTTTGTTATATAAGGTAGCAGTAAGAAAGACTGGGCTAACATTATTCTGCTTGAGTTTTGTTGTTTAGGGGTGTCACTAAAATATTGTTTCTTCTTCCTTTTTCAGTTTTGTGGTCTTTGGTCTAAAGATACAGGGGTTAGAATCATGATTTAGGTGTTGTTTCATTATTTTATAAACTGTAGAAAATCAGGAAATATCAAAATCATATTTGATTTTTTTGGGCTATGTTTGAGTGGTTCACTGATAGGAAAAATGTAGGTTTCATAAGAATCTTTCCCAATATGTACCATAACATTTACCCACAGAGAATGGGTAAAAACCCTTGATACATCATCCCCCTTTTCTAGTGAGTTAGTATTGATAGTAGGTAAGTTGCTAAACACCCTAGGCTTTAAATATTCAATGCAAGGTATATGTGAAAATAGTGAAGTCACCAAGCATCTGGCATACTGGTGAAAACATGACACCAGACTTTTGGAAAACATGGAACGCAGTGTCACTTGAAATGCTGCTGCAAAAGTTCTTACCAAGTTCAACAAAGATTGGAGTGATATTGTTTGTATTTGCGGTGATTCAGCTATGTATATGAAAAGGTGTGTGATGACCTGTCAAATCGATACCTGAGCTGAAGTGCTTCCCTGTAAGAGATCCTTGCCACTTGTTAGATGGTATGCTGAAAGCATCTTTACAATCTTCAGAGTTAATGAAGAAAGCTATTGACGTTTTAGTCCATTCTGGTGCACTGTTTTGTTATGCGCAGAAACTAAAACGCAAATATTTCTCATTCTGTGCTTTGTGTGGCATAAAGAAAGAGTCATCCCAACTGTGTCACTTAGCTGGTGGTTCTCAGTCCGAGAGGCCATGAATGCTATATTATCCATGTGGCAACCGTTTACAGAACTTTTGCTAAGTGATGATGCCAAAGGCAAGAAATGTGAGGATCTTTGGTCGCATATTGATAGTGATTTGAAAAAAAGTAAACTCTGCTGCATTCTTATATTTTTGCATGAAAACTTGACTGCTGTAGAGGACATAATAAAAAAACTAGAGTCTGAAAACACCCTTGTCTACCAAGTGTTCAGCATAATTGGTGTAGATGTGAAACATCTCCTTGAGAGTAGGCTTGTCGACACTTTTAGTGACTTTGGCACTGCAACATGTTCCATGTTAGAGTGCTTGCCACTTGGTAAGCAAAGAAATGTTGAGAAGCAATTCAGGAACTTTTATTTTACAATGTATGAGAAATAGCCCTTTGCCAACCATGGTATTTGAAGTCAATGAAGCCTCACTGTGGTACTCTGCACAAGTTATAGATACCTTCGGTAAAGGGAAAATTTCTTCGGAGTTTCAAAAGTGCTGCTTCATTTCTGACCGCTTCAATAACTCTGAGGGCATATGTGCCCAGTTCAGTGCATATGTTGCCTAGCCTGGTGGCAGAAAACCACAATCTTCAGGTGCACCAGTATTGGCATGGAAAGCTATGTCAGTGGCCAGAGTTAGCAAATTGTGACTGGCTATTTTGGTGTTGCCCGTCTCAAGTGCCAATGTTGAGAGGGCCTTTTCACAGATAAAAGTTTACATGGGAAGGAAAGAGCGAGCGTGCATGACCAAAGACTCACTGAAGAAGTATTGTATGGTGTACTACGATAAGTGTGATTTGTAAAAATGTATTTGGACCTCATTTACACTGTATGTACACTGTCTATATACCATGCACTATCAGTGCAGAAAGCAAGCAATAATAACAGCAAAAAGTTCCATAAACACCGGAAAAACACTGTTTCTGTTGTTTTTAATGGTGCGAAAATGTGTAACCACTGTTTTTTTAAGGTATTGAAATCACTTGAAAACACTGAAAAAACCCCACCAGAATTTACCAAAAATAGAAACTGAAAACAGGAAAGCCTACTTATAGGGATATCCCGTTGGGTGATGTATGGAGGGAGGGCAACATGCTTACTTGGGCGGAGCTACAGACCCAATACAAACTGGCCTCCTCTGAAGCCTACAGATACCTCCAGCTCCAACATGCCCTCAGGACACACATTTCTAGTGGGACTCCCATTTCAGATTCTTCCCTCTTAGAAGACAGAATCCTAACTGAACCATTACCCCAAAAAATTGTTTCCCTGATCTACAAAAAGCTAATGAATAATTCACCCTACACTCTCACGGTACTCAGGACCAAATGGGAGGGAGACATTGGAAATTGTGATGATGGGGAATGGGAAAAGGCATTGGGGACCTTTCACGAAGTAGCCATACATGCAGGGCTTTGACTGATCTTCCCATGTATACTACACCGCTCTTACTTTTCACGCACGGCACTTCGGGCCATGGGCTGCGCTCCAACAGATCTTTGTCTCCGGGGCTGTGGTGATAGAGGTAACTTCTTCCACATTATATGGTCATGCCTGATGATCCAGACCTTTTGGATAGAAATACAAAAAATCATGGGGGAGGTTATGATTCCCCCTCCCCCCAAAACAGCGAAAAGATATATTTTACATATTTGGGGCGAGGACCTGCCACCAAAATACGCCAAGATATGGCTGTCACTAGACCTTATAGTAGCTAAACGGAACATTGCACAGCTTTGGGGGGTGGCTGGCACCCCAGCAGTGAGGGAGTGGGAGCGGTACATGGATTGGTGCATGACAAATGAGAAATTGATATATCAAGGGAGAAGTTGCCCACGTAAGTGGGAGAAGGTCTGGGTGGGATGGTGCTCATATAGGGGTTTGGATATGGGACCCACCCCTCCGCATGAAGTTCGGGAGCAGGATAC
The DNA here is from genome assembly GCA_963921515.1 of Calotriton arnoldi. Lineage (NCBI taxonomy): Eukaryota > Metazoa > Chordata > Amphibia > Caudata > Salamandridae > Calotriton > Calotriton arnoldi. The sequence goes on along the minus strand of CAWUFW010001544.1, from coordinate 2,029,400 downwards.
ACTTGCAACCTAGGGACACTGACATGACGGGTTAATCCCCACCGCAACTTAGACAGTCATCCTATTCCACTTGTATTACCCTGAGGCTACCTTTCTCCCTTTTAAAGTGGCATGTATATTTGTACCATGACTTCTTTTGCTGCTTAAGGTTATGTCTACTTCATGTTTCTTTTCTTTTTTGTTTAAAAACAATAAAAAGATTTTATTTAAAAAAATCTAGTCTCTGCTGTTGTTTTCTAGAGGGCGATTTATGACTGGTCATCACTTACGTCCACTCTATTTTCAGTACTCCCACAGTCTAGCAACTCCAATCTGGTTATTGATGACACTGCTCTTCTGGCTCAGTTTTCGCAGGTAGTGTATGATCGGTAGAGTAGTGTTTATAAAGTGACTAACCTCTATGTGACTTTGAATGAATGAATGGGATATTTCTAGAGCGCAACTGTCATTCGAGACTGAGCATCCTCGCACTATACTAAGCAGCAGATGTGATCCTTGTATTTGGCCTTGAATGGGTCTATTTAATGAGGTTGTGACAAAGTGCATCAGGGGCTTGAAACAGCCAGGTTTTAAGGGATTTTTTCAATGCATCTTCTTTGTCTAGAAATCAGAGATGCGATGGCAGCTGATTCCAAGCTTTGTTGCCTAATATCATAAAAGTTTTCACATCTCAGGTTTTTAATTTGAAAGATGGAACCTTAAGCAAATTTGTCTTTGAAGATCTATATGTTCTCAGGGTCTTATACTGGTTAAATCTGGCTGTAAGGTATTTAGGGCCAGTCGCCTTCAAGGGCTCTGAAGACTAGCAGCAAGGTATTAAACAGAAATCTTTTATGAATTGGAAGCCAATGGAGTCGTTTTAATGCAGCTGATATCCATTTAGGGAGTTGCAGCACCACTCTGGCTGCTGCATGTTGGACGATCTGCAGTTTGTGAGTTAGCTGTTTAGAGCAGCCGGCATATAGGCTGTTGCAGTAATCAAGTCTGTAATGTGTGCAAACACTGCAGTTTTCCTGGCAGCAGAAGGGAGGAAATGAAAGAATTTGTTTAGGGATTTAATCAAATTAAAACCCATCCACGCTACCGCTGCCATTATCAGAAGAAATGAGAGTTTGGTGTCAAACTTGGCCCCCAAATTCTTAGCTACCTTAACCATGTCTGGTAGAGAGAGAACTGCATGAGGCCACCAGCATATAGGAGAAAAGAAATTGGTTTTCCCAAAAAGCAGAATTTCAGTTCTCTGAATTGCACTTGAGATGTTTGTTGTGCATCCATAAGATTAAATTAGAAAGACACTTTTGGAAATTCAATTCAGGACCAGTATTGCCATTTTTTAATGAAAGGATCAACTGGGTGTCATTGTCATGAGATGTGGTTGCAATTCCATAGGAGTCAATCAGGAATCTTAGGGGGGCAACATAGTGTCAGGGTCTGTCCGGGACTATGTGGGGAACACAGTCAGGGACTTGGGCAAGGACTGGGAACAGGGTAGAAAACAAAGACAGAGAGGAGTACAGCGCTGCCCAGGAGCACACAGGGAGTCAGAGGATAAAAGAGATCCAAAAGGGGAAGCCTGTAGAGGTGAACAAGAAGGGTGAGACTCGGAAAGGAAGGGCACTCATGAGGCGGCTCAGCATTCAGAATCACTTAAACCCAGGACGGATGTGCAATACACTTAAACATGAAACAACGTTAACAATAAAGGGGATGTGGGGTAAAGCACTCAGGAGCTCCACACGGTAAGACTGAAGCTCAGTAAGTTCATCACCCACAATTGCTGTTACAGATACTGACTGGAAATACCCACATATAGGATATGTATACAAAGGCAGGGTCTGTGGAGCTTATACCTATGGTGATGTTATAACAGTAACTCAAAGACAATACTCACAGTGAACAAGAAACACCACCTAGGTAGTCAGCCGTGCCCACGGATCCTGGCGATCAAACAGGAACACGCAAGGCAGTAACAGCAAAGGGGTAAAACTAAACACAAGCACAATAGACAAGGAGCTAGCAAAGAGGAGTGCTTAACAGGAAAGGAAGGAAATCACAGGGCACACTTGGCAGAAAGCAGGTAACAAACATACAAGGTAACAGAAGCGAGACAGCAGAATAGAAAGATAGCAAACTAGACTTGGAACCAAGGAAATGAGATGAAAGGCAGGGACTGGAAAAGGCTATACAGAAAGGGAGGCTACAAGGGTATACTAGAATAGTACAGGGTCAGTAAACAAGAAAACAAAGTAGCATAGGATGCAGTGCTGGGGCAAGAATTGAGCAAAGGCTCAGGAGTCAAAGTAACACTACAGGTCAGGAACAAGGAAATGTTAAGGCTCAGGAATCAAGGAAGCACTGCAAGCAGTGCTGGTTCAGGAAAGCAGGAAATAGCAAAAGCTCAGGAACAAGGACTGGTCTCACCGGATAACAGCTTACAATGACCAACACTGGGCTGAAGGGAGATGGGGCTTAAAAGAGCTCACTGTAATCATATGCAGCAGGTGTGAGCAGGCTAGCAGCAGCCAGCCACAGGTGAGCTGAATTCCTCCACCCATCCTTGGCCTGCAGGGGTGGAGACTAAGCAGTGAGCCGGGAATCCTGGGTAATGGAGTTTTCAGGCATGAGTAGGCTGGCTTCACAAAACCCGGCATGGAGTGGGAATGGATGTCCGTTCCCAATAAGTGTCCAAATGGCTGGAAGTCAGGATTTGCATGCAGGGGAGGGTCTGGAAGTTTATTAGAGGACTGGAAAGTCCCCCAGTTCAGCCCCCTGGTGGTGGACACGGGAATGCAGGGAGCAAGTCGTGACACATAGATATTAAAAAGGGCAGGGCTGAGGGCTGATCCCTGTGGTACATCTCTAGTGATTAGTGCTTCCTTGGATGAAAATTCTCCCAGGGCTAGTTTCTCTCCTATCAGTAATGAAAGATTTGAACCAAGATAGGGCTTTATGGGAGATCCTTGCATCTTGGATTCGCTGGAGAACGATGTTGTGTGAGATAGTATTGAATGCTGTGGAGCAGTCCAACAATATCAATACTGCATCATTCCCGGCGTCCAGAGTCATTTTAATAGTCTCTAAAACCTCAAGTAGGGCCGACTCACTGGAATATCTGGGCCTGGAGCAAGATTGGTGTACATGAACTGTATTAGAACTTTCCAGAAAGCAGTTAAGTTGCTGATTCACAATCTTCTCAAGAATTAGACAGGATGGTAGGGGCTGGCAAAGATTTTTTCTGTGAGGGCCTAACAACTGCCAATTTCCAGGCCGAAGGAACTCCTGCTGTAGTTAGGGAGGTATTAGGAATTTGATTAACCAAAGGATTTACTGTATCAATGGCCTCATGGAGTACTGCTGGTGGACAGGGATCCAGAGGTGAGCCTGATTTACAGGACAGAATCACTTGCCATGACAATGTCAAGGAAATGTTTTCAAATGCAGACAGATTAGTATTAATATTTGTACCATTGTAGGGAGGGTTGGAAATGGGGCCACTTAAAAGGTCAGTCAATAGGGTGAGTGTAAAACCCTGTTGTATGGCTTGGATGGTTTCCTCAAAATAAGTTGTAGATCCGGTCGCAGAGGGCCTGGGAAGGTGGGATCTCTCTTGAAAGAGTTTTGAGCTGCAAAAACATTTTTGAGATGTAAAAAATAACTTTAGCATCCTGATTAGCCTCTTCGATTTTTGTGGTGAAGTAAGATTTTTTGTCATTTTGATCAATTTATGGTATACTTTCTGAGACTCTCTAAAATGAGACAAGTTATTCATATTGTATGACAATCGCCTTTTAAGTTTGCATTGTTTGCAGTAATGCTTTTGTTCAAAGAGTGTTGGGGAGAACCTGAGTTGGGAGTATTTATGCTAAACATTTCTGGGGCGAATGGGAGGTGCAAGATCTAACACTGCTTCAATGATCCAGGTATTAAAAGAATTAACATCTTACGTCAACTTCCCTTTGAGGGTAGGGGCAATAGAGGACATACGGGCCGTCAACATTAGGTTGGATTTCATTTCTCCCCACTTGAGGCGAGTGGATAGTAGGGAGTCTGTTTTGTGATTAGGACAGTTTTGGACCATAATCATTATGTTAAATGGGACTAGACAATGGTCCATCCAAGATTGGGTGATGGGCAAACCAGTCCTCAAGCTAAGATAATTGGTGCATATCCCGTCAAGGATATGACCATGTAGGTGGGCCGGTGCATGTATCAATTGGGAGAGGCCTGATATCTTTAGAGTGTCTTGAAGGGAATTAGCCTCTGGATTGTCTAGATCGTCAAAGTGAAGATGTCTCCTAGCATAGTAAAGTTAGCATAATGAACCACTAAGGGGACAAGTGCCTGCCCAATCGTAGAAAAGAAGCCCTTGCTAGGGCCTGGAGGACGATACAAAAGACAGCCAGTAAAAGATTCAGAGGCACTGACCTTAAGGCAAAAGCCTAGGCTTTCTGCACTCTTGAGGATATCAATTTCACAGGTGGTACAGTGAAAGCTATCGTGGAAAATAATGGGTATTCCGGTACTGAATAGCTATTGGCAGGTCTTGGGTAACCCATTGGAGAACTTTGCTTCACACAGTAATTATGAGCCTCATAAAGAGAGCCATGGTCTGGGGTGTCAATTTTGCTCCCCAAAGTTAACAGTACTCTGGGTAATGTTAATTTGAGGAGGGGGTGCTGATTTAATGGAAATTGTGTTTTGAACCCTAGCAATCTCTTGTGTAATGTAGAATTATGTGATATGGCTTTTTCATAGAAGACCCCTCAGGGCACTGTATGGACTATGCTGTGACATGTTAACATGTGTGAAAGAGCTAGGCTGTTAAACTAATCTATGCTCAGACTAAGTTGTTTCAGGTTTATGGTGATGCAAGACTGTAACTGATGTTTGACTGGTCAGTTTAGGTTAGGCTTTGTATGGCTTTATGTCAGTCACACTCCCTTTACTCTACCAGCCAAATTTAGAGATGTCCAGAGGGCCCACCAACATCTCTATAGATTGGAAGGAACAGCTGTCATGACGATTCCTATCAATGTAGGAAAGGTTTGAAGGATGGCTATCAAACGTGACAGCCATCTATCACATTTTTACAAAGTTTTATATTTTTCAGAATAAAAATGCCGAAGCAGTAGTTCGTTTTTGAAAAATTGAAAAACCTAATGATCCTCATGCCGTGGGGCTCTTTTTTTTTTTTACTGCCCCTTACCACCAAGATATGGGAACAGAAAGAAAAAAAAGCCTTGCAACCACCTGCTCTAAATAGGGCTATCTACCGTATGGCTTACCCACAATGGCCCTACTCCCTTGGTCCTTTGGAGACAGGTTTAAGGTAATTAAGTTAATTTTACTCTGTCAGAGTACACCTGGCATTCCGCCTAATTGTAAATTGGGTCAGTGGACTAAAAGCTTGGAGGAGAAGGTACTCTATCGCCATTGCGACAGAATACCTTCTGCAACACAAATTAAATCAGCCCCTCTAAAACAAACAGTGCAGCAGGTTGTATCCGGGACTGATTATTTAAGGTTGGATTGGCATTGAGCCATGTCCCTCTTAAGCCGTTAGTTTTGGGGGGGAAGATCCGAGCAGGAAAAGTTCAAATTCTGCGCCTATAGAAGTCCTCATGTCAGCTAGCTACTTTTGGCATTGTTACCTGGTCCCAAATTCTACGGTGGGGCTTAGGGCCTGAATTAGTTTGGTGGAAAGGTACTCCATCACAAACGTGCCGGTTATCCCTCCACCTTGTTTCCAGTGCATAATATCCTAATGCACTTGGAACAAGGTGGGCAGGGTATCCTTCACATTTGTAACGAAGTACCTGCCTGTCAAACTTTAAATTGGGTACCTGATCTCTTTTTTTTTCTTTTGAAAGCTTGGATTCCGCCAGCGGGGCAAGATGGCATATTATGTCTGAATAGGACTATACGAGACAGGATATCTTCTCACCAAGGTCCTGCGGAAACAGATTTTGTCAGGATTCGACACACCTAGGTGCCCCCTAGACTACTCAATGGGGATACTGTTATGCCTGTTTAGTAATATGGTATGAGTTGTGTCTTAATTATAGTAAAAACACAGTGAACTCTGCTTTAACCATTCTCGTTTTTGTTTTGCTGCCTAGAGTGAAATAGGGACTAAATTTCCCAGGTCTCCAGGCGTGGTAACGAGGATCAGCTGTCAGGAGGGCGTGTGTTTATAAGGAGGGCTCACACGTCATCCGACGTGCTTAATTACTGAAAAACCTTTGTTTGGGAGGACGCGCTGCTGATTTGCGCTTGAGAGCCTCCTAATACTGCCAGGAAGTTCCACAGCCGTGGTGATAGACGCAGGTCCCCGCTGTCTTGAGGAACGTGGCTGACGACCAGCGGAGCTGTGCCTATGGTTGTGTGAGGGACGGGTAATTGTGGCGAGACGAGGGGCATCGATTCTGCGGAGGGGCAGGAAGGTCGCGAACCTGCTTGTGGGAAGTGGTGCGGGAGGACCTTGGTTGATGGAGCTGGCGCATTGATGTGCGGTCGTCCTGCATTCAGCTGGTCTGCCGTGGCAGAAGCGCTCCGTGGGGTCAGGGCGGCCCAACGAGTTTTGCCGAGACACGTAAGCAGCACAGCAGGAGCTGGAGGCGTCGGAGGGAGAGACAGCACTAGTGGCGATTCGGTGGGACCGAGGAGAACAGTGTGCAGGGGAGCGTGGGAGCAAAAAGAGGCACCAATCCATTGGATAAACAGCGGCTGGAAAACTACAGAACTAGGAGCACCAAGCTGCACGTTTTTGAAGTAAGCCAGGGGTGCATGGAACCGGGGGCCCCTGGTCAGGAGGGCTAGGTGGCTGCAGGGGGGGAAGTCACTATAGTGAGGGAAGCAAGGTGTCAGGAACCTGGGCAAGAGACTGAGCGATGCTTACCAGGAGGTAGGAGCGATTTCTTGGAGAGGAGGGAGGAGGACCTCCGGTTCTCCTTTGTTTCAGGGAGGGTCGAGAGGCTTGCAATGGACCGCATTAGTAGGGTTGCGAGTTCCAAGATGGCCGCCACTGACGTTCCTGAGTTAGCGCTCCAGCCTTTTGGCTGTGAGCGCAAGGCCTGAGACCAGCGTTTGGCTCGAGCGCACCCTCCAAACTGCGCACTTCACCAGAACCTGTGAGGAGAGTAGCGGTGCTTTCCTGAGTCAGCGTACCTGAGGAAGAATTAGAGTAGCTTAGTTTCATTTCATATCTCATCGGTAGCGTAGAGTTTCCGTCGCTCGTCGGGTGTGATTTCCGGAGTTGGAGGAGATCTATCAAGGATAAGAAGAAAAGAGAAAACAAATTTCATTATACATTTCTTCACTAAGAGAAATACAATTGAAGGACAATACTTACCGAGTTTTTTCCAGAGGAATTCCTGCGTGGACATGCAAGTACCTAAAAAGGAAAAGATTAGAAATAAGTTCATTTGCATATTGAAATAATTCTTGTCATTTCTAGTCTTGAACATTTGAAGTTGCTTAAAAGAACATTTAATAAGGAAAAATGTGTATGTTCAATTACGCTATTAGCGGTTAAGGATATGTTATTTAAGGCATGCATTACAATTCATACTCCATTGGAGAAATACTATATCTAGGAGATTCTTCAATAAACGAGTGTTACCTAACAGAAGAGAGGCAATAGCCAGTCCTATACAGGGTATGTTATTTTAAAAAAGAAAACAGTATATCTAGTAAAAAGTTCTTTCAGTGAGAGTATATATGTATAAAGAGTAATGTGTTGATTTGTTTTACAGTGTTACACATAATTACTGCACCAAGAAATTCTAGAAGTAGCAGTAGAAGTAGAAGGCACCAGAAAGAAGACGAGGCTGTCTCTTCTCTGTCCCCATCCCCTTTCCCCCCGGGATATCCTTCGCCCCCAGGGGGGTGTGGAGACAATCTCGGAGTGGCATTGGGAAAAGGCACCATTCTGCTCCTGTGACGTTTGGGAACTTCTTATAGACCTTCTGACACAAGGGGAGAAAGAGAGCTAGGAGCAGTAGAGGGGGCAGCCAAGGAGCAAGATTCTGGGAAAAGATATTAATTGGGAGCCCAAGCTTTTCTAATAAAAGAACAAGGACCAAGCCCAAGCAGAAGTAGGGGTAGACAAGCAAAGGAGCCCCCTCAGCATAATCCTAAGGACCACATATTAAACCCCTTGGCAAGACCTCTCTAAACCCCCCAAAATTGAAATTTAATGGCAAAACAAAATAAGCTCAAGACTACCCTAAAGCCCCAGAGAGTCATTCCGTCATTAAGGTCCTACTTTAAGGTTAATAACACGTCTGAAAAAGGAACAATAGAAGCAATAGGAGTGTCACATAAAGAGACAGGTCAAGAAGTTGGGCCATATAGAGAAGAATCCATCCCTAATATACACCCAGATGTCTCTGTTGCCAACATATTTACACCACTAGATGGTTCTATCTCAATACCGGGTAGTGAGACAAACAGCACCCTCGAAATTAGAGCAGAGGCCGAAGACAGACGCGGCAGCAGCCCACAAGCAGATGGGACTATGAGGAAAATGGGGAGCGATGCGGGCAGTCAGGAGATGATAGGTATGATGAATCAGCTCTCACGATATCTGAGACCAATCAGAGATCGATTCAGGACACATGTCACAATTTAGAAGAAAAAATGTCAGCACTTACCCTCCGCATAGAAACTTTAGAGGGAAAAGTGATTGAAATGGGGTCCAGTGTGGAGATAAACACCAGAGAGATAAGCAGGCTCAAGCTAAGGGAGAGAGAGTAAACGGTTAAGCTGGAGAAATTGGAGGATAATGCCAGAAGGAACAATATCAGGATTCTGGAGGTTAGGGAAGGAGCAGAAGGGGTGGACATAAAATTATTTGTGATACAGCTCTTAACTAAGGCACTCCCCCAAGCAGTTGCTGACATACATTTGGAATCTGAAATACAGAGAGTACACCGGGACCCTTTCAAACTGAATCCCGGGTGGAAGAAACCCAGAAAAATATTAATTAACTTCTTGTCATATAGCTCTAAAGAAAAGATCCTTGCAGCGGTACTCAAAGAGAAATTGCTACAAGTGCAAGACCTCACCTTTAAAATTAGATCAGACATCTCTCGCACCACGGAAGACAGGAGGTGGGAATTGGGCAAGAGAATAGGGCCATTGAGGGAACTTGGTACGCAAGTGCAGTTGAGATTCCCGGCAGTCCTAAAAGTCTTGATGACAAATAAAACGTACAACTTCCTGTCCCCCGAAGACACAGACCATTTCATAGCTCAGAATGTCCCAAAAGATAAAGTATGATAGATAGATGCAATATTATATAGGAATTAAGCCCCTCCTGAATTGCCCTTAGCTGAAGTGGGTAAAAAAGACTATACAGTCAGCAGTCATAGACACGGCTTAAATAGGCATGGCGACGTAATGGCACAGCTAAAATTTTCAGCACTATCTGAGAGCGATGGGGAAAAAAATATATGCTTAGCTTGAGAGAGGTACCCGAGGTTGAAAACCTACTTCAGAATAAGATCCATAAGGTTTTTTGTCAGAGATACAGAGCTCGAGGGGTATGATGAGATACCCAAACTGGATGACAGGAGGGTTCCCTGAGGTGGGAGAGGAGGGGAGGGCGAAGAAGGGGTCACATCTATGTAGTTTATTTGAGCACTGGGTGGGGAGCATTGGGGAAAGAAAAAAAAATATGGTCCTCATCTGTACAAAGGAGTCGAGTAGTAACAGGAGAGGGGGGGATTCATGCACACACCAGTTATGATAAGGGATAAGAGGATGGCACGTAGATTAAGGGTACTTCCCTTGAACGTCAATGGACTGAGGGTTAATGCTAGAAGAAGAAAGATCTTAGAATTTCTCAAACTCTCTGATAATGATGTTATAATATTACAGGAGACACATCTGGGGCGTGAAGAGCGGGAGGGAGTTCTGGAGATGAATAAACAGTTTACCCACCTGTCATGTACTAATCAATCCTGTAATATAAAAGGTGTGGCGGTTATATTTAAGATCTCAGCACAAGTCAGGGTGGAAAGCACTATGGCAGACCCAGAGGGTAGATGGCTAATAACCTTTGTTAAGATATACAACATAGGATATGCATTTGCAGGGTACTATGGGCCCAACACCGATGATCCATCACCGCTGAGAGACCTACACCAACATCTCCTTGATACAAGATATTATATCACCATAGGACGAGATTTTAACACATTGCTAGACCCGGTGCTGGACAAATCCACATCTAGACACACAGTGAACTCTCCAAAAGTGAGTGATAACACACATCAGCTAATAAAGAATTTAGGTTTGGTGGATATCTGGAGACTAAAAGTAGTTCAGGAAAGAGGGTATACTTTCCAGAATAAAGAGGGTATACTTTCTAGAATAGAAAACACTCTCATTCTTCAAGAATTGATTTCATCCTCACAGATTTAAAGTTAAACAAGAACATCAGCAGTGTATCGCATCATCTGGTGCATCTATTAGATCATGCTGCAGTAAAACTGGAAATCTCCCTGGAGAATTTCTCCCCTCAGTCTAGATGGACCCTAGATAGAACACTTTTATTGGATCCGTATGTTATCAAGGTCTTAAAAGCCGATACGGTGGTGTTTTTTAAGCAAAATGAATTGTCGGCTCCCCTATATATTGTATGGGATGCATATAAAGCCTATATCCGTGGAAGATTAATTAACCTCGCATCACATAAAAGAAAGGAAGACAAGAGCAAATTAAGGCAATATGAATTGAGTATCAAGAAAATTCAGGAGGAGTTAGCAATCTGTACGCGGGCATCTACAAGTGTAGTACTCCAGAGCAAACTAAGGGAGGCAAAAGAGACCCTATTAGAATATCTGGAGGGAAATGTTCAAAGGAAATGGGAAGCTAGTAAATTGGCACACTACGAGTATGAAGAAGGGTGTGGGAAGATGCTAGCTTAGAATGTGAGGCAAGACAACATTAGGAACGAAATTAAGGAAGTGATAAATAATATAACAAAAACCCGATGTACGGAAGATCGGGTGATTGGGGAGGCTTTCCTGGGTTTCTTTCAAGACTTATACACAGATGACACCACAGCCACCCAATTAGAAATTAGGGGGTGGTTACTACATGATAAACTGCCCTGTCTGGATATAGACCAGCAGATATCTCTTAATCAGGTGATCACCACTTTGGAAATTTACACGATCATAACAAATTTGAAAAATGGGAAAGCGCCAGGTTACGATGGCCTACCCAATGAGCTATACAAGGTTTTGAGGGAGGAACGTACCCCCTTTCTGGTTAACATCTATACAGACCACCTGCTCCCGCCTCCATCATGGAATGAGGCAATTATAACATTAATACACAAACCCGAGAAAGATCCAAAAAATTGTGAGCCGTACAGGCCAATATCTCTGCTCAATTCAGTTTATAAAATATATACCCAAATCCTGGCCAAAAGGTTGGATAAAGTTTAAGGCGACATCATACACGAAAATCAAAAAGGCTTCATGAAGGGGAGGCAGCTTTCTGATCTAACTCAAGACTTGGTTTGTGCAATAGACGTGGCCGTGATTACGGGAGCCCCTTTAACTATAATAATGGTGGATGCTGCTAAGGCCTTTGACAGAGTTAGCTGGCCTTACCTATATGAAGTTATGGATCAGAACGGGTTGGGAGGAAACTTTCTTAGGGCAATTAAAAGTATATATTCTGCTCCCACGGCAAGGATATTGGTTAGCGGCTCACTAACTCCAGGCTTCCTCATAAGTAGAGGCACGCGACTAGGCTGTCCTCTCTCGCCCCTGTAATTTAATCTCTACATAGAACCTTTAGCTAGGAAAATCAGAACAAAGAATCCTCCCCTTTTGTTACTTGAGATGGATTAAAAAAGAAGCGTTGTATGCAGATGATTTAATAATCTATACAAGTGATCCCATTGTGTCTCTACCGGTAATAAGGGAAATGGGAGAGAATTTTGGGAAAGTCTCAGGATACTTAGTCAATGAAGACAAAACAGAGACTATGACTTGGAACGGCCCAACCCTAAATGATCTAGGGAAAACGGAGATTAGATACCTAGGAATACGTATAGTAAAAGATTTGGGGAAAAAAAGCATATATTAATTTTAATAGGTTGATGAATGAAACAAAAAAACTTCTGCATCGTTGGGCCCCTCTCCTGATTTCCAATCAGCGAAGATCCAACATAGTCAAAATGATGATTCTTCCAAAATTCACCTTTCTTTTCAACTCTCTTCCTCTACATTTCAAACCTACATGGTTTAAAAAAATTACAGGGAGAACTTAGCAGTTTTATATGGAAGAGTAAGCGTGTAAGAATTGCATGGAAAAAACTTCGGGAAAAAAGGTGGATGGTGGAATAGAACTCCCAGATTTTCAGCTTTACTACTGGGCATTCTTTTTGAAAAACACAAGACGACTTCTGATGGACTTTCAGGATATGCCGATGCACTTAAGAGCATTAACAAAAAACTTATCGGGGAAGGCAAATATTTTCTATCTAAATTTGGTCACCCCTAAATTTTTCAAAAATGAAATCGCTGCATGCAAAGCATGGATTCAAATAAAGAGAATTCTGGGAATCCCATACTATAGTAGCAGATCCCCAATTTGGAGGTCCCCAGGTACTCCTCCATGTCTGAAAGATAGCCTGGCAACCGCATTACTAGCTGCGGGACTGGTAAAGTGGGGCCAACTCCTTGAGCAAGGTACTTTAGCTTCGTGGGATTCCCTATGCCGTAGCACGATCTATAGTCTGTCCAGGTTCAAGTACTATCAACTGGCAAGCTGGTCTCGAACTCAGACGAATCTAGGGATGGAATACAAAATAGAGGATGAACTACAAAACAACCAGACATATAGGAAAGAAGTCTCTAAGTGGTACTGGGTAACTGGGACAAGGGGAGGATGGGCAGCTGACTATGCCGGAGAAGATTTGGAAGCTGGACATGCAGGATTGCGACATCTTACACTTATGGCAAGTATCCATGTCCACACTTTGGTTGTTAGTAAAGACTACACCACTCAGGAGGAACCACTTATTTTCACTATATAGGGCATACTGGTTCCGAAAGAAGCTCAGAAAGATGGGTGGAAGCAAGAAGAGGTGCTGTCTGAAGTGTGCACTGGAGAATGCGGATGACGAACATCTTTTCTGGCAATGTCCAGCTATCCAGCATTTCTGGCAAGAAGTGGGTGATGTATTGAATAAAATTCTGGGGCTCAATATGGAAGTAAGCTTACCGTTAATTATTTTTGGGGTATTGACCGGGGAGGAGGCACTTTTGGGAAAGATTAAATCTCACCTAGTCTTTATATTGATAGCTATTGCACGAAGAGAAATCTGTATAAAATGGGTCTCTGAGTTACCATCTACTTGCGAAAGTTGGAAAAATTCTGCCAGACATATTGCTAGACTTGACTGTCAATCTGGATTAGCAAAAAAATAGAGAATGTGTGCTCCTTTTTTCACTGCTATGTAATTTCAATCACATAAGAGTGGAGGAATTGTAGACTTGTTCGATACATAGTGAAAAGTCCAAGGATTAAGACAAAACTCAACAGTTAAACGAGGATAGTGGTGGTAATCACTTAAAACTCTCCTCGATTTCTAGTTGATGGCTGGTCAATGGAGCAAAGGATCTTGGAGGTCATGTTGCGCCCAGGCATCAGATTTCTCCAGATTGCGACTCCTGCCTTTGTCACATATGAGGACTAAAAAAAAAAAATACTGCCAGGAAGTTCCTTTGCGTTCTGGAGTTTGTTGCTCTGTGAGTTTTTTGTCTAGGAAGTTCCTTTTATCCTCTTTCATCAGCACAGTGGTAAGCTTGTCTGTGGTTCTCTGGCTGCGGAATCGCAGTAATAATCATTGTTCTTTTTGCATTTCTGAATCCCAGTGCTACGAGGGCAAAAAGCCATGGCAGAGCTAGGAGCGCTCTATTAGTTAATCCAAAAATCGAACAGGCATCGGTGTTATCTGGTAATTCTTAAACTGATAGCACGAGCCGCACTCACCTTCAGTAACATTTTTTGCATTCTTTAAACTTGTGACTTTGACAAATTACTGCCTAACTAAACTGGAGATTAGGCTTGTTAATTCTTTTGTTTTTCATTCAATGTAACCAGAGAGAAAAAGCTACATGCCTGACTGTTAGACCTTGCATATTTTGGCGTGTTTCCCCTGTCTTTTTGCTTTCTGACCTCCTGGTTTTGACTCTGTTTATGCTGGTTTCGTGTCTCTGCACACTTTCTCACTGCTGTTCAGTGTTGAAGTGCAAGTGCTCCTATTGTAAATTGTGTTATGGATTGGTATGGGTTGGCATATTTGATTTACTAGCAAGTCCCTAGTAAAGTGCACTGAGAGTGCCAGGGCCTGTAAATCAGATGCTGCTAGTGGGCCTGCAGCACTGGTTGTGCCACCCACACAAACAGCCCTGTAAAGGGTTCTCAGACCTGCCACTGCAGTGTCTGCACGCAGTTTGTAACTGCCATGTTGACCTGGCAAGTGCATCCACTTGCCAGGCCCTAATCTTCCCTTTTCTTACATGTGAGTCACCCCTAGTGTAGGCCTAAGGTACCCCCGTGGGCAGGGCACTGTGTATGTTAAAGGTAGGACATGTAGTGGTGTGTGTGCCTTGTCCTGGTAGTGAATTACAGTGTATTTCGTTTTTCACTATGGAAAGGCTATCTGTCCCATAGGATAGAACGGGAGTTTACTTATCACATCTTATAAGCATAACTTCCAATTGGGACAAGATAGGGAAATTGAGTTTAGTATGCCTGGACTCAGAAGGTAAAAATGCATCTTTCAGTAAAGATGATTTTTATGTTCTGTGTTTGAAAACACCACTTTTAGATCGTAGGCATTTTCTTGCTTAGCCATCTTGTGTGCCTCTACTGGGTTTGTGGATTGACTGTCTGTCTTTGGAGTGACAGGGGCTGGGGATGTGCATTCTCTTCAGACAGCCACTGGGGGCGGGGACGAAGTGTGTCCTGCCTTACCTGGATGAGTCAGGGCTTGGCTGAATAGATCTGGGCTGCATTTAGAGTAGTGGGAGGAGAGTTCCTTGCTCCTGAATGGGCCTGGTCTGCTTTAGACAATGCTGTCTCCACCTCCTGCTGGGAAGCTGGGCAAGAGAGGACCAAACTGGTTTGGACTAGGCACAGACACTCTCTGCCTAAGAGAACAAAGATAAACTGAGTATAAATATTGGGGCCCAAACCCCAGAACTTTAGAACTTGCTGGAATCAAGGAACCTGCCAAGAAGAAGAGCTGGATGAACTACCAGGAGGAGTACTGCCCCTTTGCTGTGTTGTTGCTTTGCTGGGTTGGCCTGCAGTTGCTGCTTCTGCCATGGGCAGTGAAAGGACTGAACTGAACTTTCTCAACCTGTTGCTGAGTATCTCCAAGGGCTTGAAGTAGAGCTTGCCTCCTATTCTGAAGTCTCAGAGACCGCAAAGACTTTACTGACCTCTGGGTACCGCCTCTGGAACCGCGGATTCAGTTGCCACAGAGGGGGGAAGCAACCGACTCTATCACCGACTCCGTCGCTAGCTCCGTGCCCTGAAGGCACCTCAGAGGGCACCACCGCATCTCGCACCGCAACCCTGGTCTCACCGACAACGACGACCGCCGCCACCGAGCTGCTGCTTCCACCATGACCTGTGGGCATCGCACTCTGCACCGCCTTGCTTCACTTCGCTGCCCTGGTCTCACTGACACAGTCGCAGCCTGCTGACTTCGACACCTGTGACCACACCGTGGCTTGCGGGCACCGCTCGTAAGTCTCACGACGCACCATCTCATCCCACACCGCAGTCCGGACCGACCAACGCCAGCTCTCCGCAACCGGCTCTGTTGCCTGCACTGCGATGTCAGCACTCCAAAGAGCACCGCCTTCACTCCTCACCGCTGCCCTGGCCTCACCAACGCCGCTGGATGACCGTCAATGAGCCACTGGCTGCACCGCAACTTGAGGGCCCCATACGCCGCACCGCTCTGCATCACACCACAATCGCGACTGTTGGCACGACCGGTCCGCGCCAACGTGATCGGCCGCAACGAAAAGGTACTGTTAACGAGTCTGTCGACACCCTGACCGATGCGGTCAGATGAAACTGTTGGAATCTATTGTTTTCAGCACCGAAGTAGCACCGACCTGCATTTTTTAAGGTTATTCTTCCAAAGTGCATATTTTAAAGTACTGTATGTTGTATTTTTATCATTGTGGTCTTGTTTTGAATATGTAAAGGATTGGACATTTTTCTAAACTAGTGTGGTGTCCTTTTGTAGTGTTTTCACTTTATTACTGTTGGTTATGTGCAAATGCTTTACATACTGCCTCTGAGATAAGCCTGACTGCTCGTGCAAAGCTACTAAGGGGGTCAGTAGGGGTTATTTTAGGAGTGTAACTCCCTTAACCTGACTAGGAAGAAGGGTCCCTACTTGGACAAAGGTACCTACCTCTGCCAACTAGAGACCCCCATTTCTAACATTGACTAATATAATTTCATCAGACTTTGGGGGTGTGTTCAACTCCTGCTTTTTCATGTTCTAGGATACATTTGTAAGTGAATTGATTTATTTGTTTGGTGACTAAATAGTCAAGGAAGTATTGCTTTTGTTGCTGGAAGGAGAGACGATATTTTCTCTATATAAAGAAAAGCTGTGACTAAGTCTCACCTGGTGTTTTCCGCAGGAGCGAGATGCAAGGCCTGGTGCTGGGTCCCAACTTCCCGCACCCACCAGAGTCAGCCCAACCAGGTCAAAGCCAACAAGGTGGAGATGGGGGAAGAGGGGAAACAAAACAAGGAAAGAAAAAAGGAAATGTGTCACGGTGGTACGTCTTGCACGGCTTTTAGGTGGGGCTGGTTGCATAC
This sequence comes from Calotriton arnoldi, assembly GCA_963921515.1. Taxonomy (NCBI): domain Eukaryota; kingdom Metazoa; phylum Chordata; class Amphibia; order Caudata; family Salamandridae; genus Calotriton; species Calotriton arnoldi. The sequence goes on along the minus strand of CAWUFW010001544.1, from coordinate 2,012,516 downwards.
ACCTCCAAGGTTAACGTCCCTCTTCCATTTTGGAATCATGTACAGAAAAGCCGGAAACAGTTATAGAGTAATATATCTTAACACATAGCACATAACAATCCAATTAGGCCCAAAAAGTACATCCAATATAGATACTAGGAAAAAAACAAAAAAACATATTCTCCTAGTCTGGATGATAAAGAAAAATAAATACACAAAAAGGGTGCAGGGACTGGTATTTCTATACATGTATCTCCTTGTAACATTAGGAAGCTATCATATATATATTTTTATATTTTCAGCCAGCAAGAGTTGCAAAATACAAAATAATAATTGGATCTCCACTCACTGTGGAAAAGATACTTCAGATAATTATAAATATAGGTAGCTTCATACATGCAGTCCTACTGTTGTGTCAGGGAAAACGAGGGTTCTTTAAAATGTATGTTTCTTCCTCTTGTTCACCTTTCAGGCAGCACGAGAGGCTGTTGTGGCAGGCGTGAAGAGAAACACCAGGGGACGTCAACCTCCGATCTGACGAGGGAACGCGGAGCCCGTCTGCAACCTGGAGGAGGAGCTCAATTAAGAGCCGTGACCTGGAAGCGGAATGTGCTGGACATCCAGAGTGAGGAACTTGTCGACCCGACAAGCAAGGGAGCCGAGAACCCCCGTCTAGTGAGGAACGAAGTGCGAATCAGGTGAGTAACAAAGGAGCGCAGTGAGGCAGGGGATATCTAGAACTGAATGCGAAGCGCATTCATGCTACAGACTGCCCCTTTTTATCCTTGCTTGGCTCTGCTCCCCACACACACGTGTGATTAGGAGCGGAGCGAGCCTGACAGTGACCAGTTAAACTGCCAAGAATGCTCTATAAACATAAAAAAAAGTGTATTTAGGGAGGATGGACATTTTCAGAAGATTGGATCTACCTAAAAATGATAAAGGAAGGGTTTCCCAGGCCTGAAGTTGTTTCCGCACTTTAGATGTTACACTGTCAAAGTTCACTTTTGCTATGTTCTCCAGCTTTTGCACAACTTGGATTCCTAAATATCGTATGCTTTGTCTAATTAAATCACAAGAATAATGGGTATTCCATTGCATAATCTCAGTTTTTGGTTGATTCACGGCGTAACCGGATATCTTGCCAAAACTCTCTAATATTCCCCAAATTGCTGGCAAGGATGGAGGTAAATGACCTGTAAAAATCATCAGATCATCGGCGTAGAGTCCGATCTTTTTCTCCCAGCCATTACACACAAAAGGAGAAATACTCCTACATGCTCTCAGTTTTAAAGCCAACGGCTCAATATAGAAGTTAAAAAGGAGCGGAGATAAAGGGCATCCCTGTCTGGTTTCCCTACCAATATTTAATGGTTTAGACAGATTCCCATTTACCAACACTCTAGCCAATGGATTTTTGTAGAGAGCCTTAACAGCAGATAGAAAGGTTTCTCCTAAATTAAATCGTTGAATCACTTCATATAAAAAGGGCCAACTGACCCTATCCAAAGCCTTTGCGGCATCGAATGTCATAACCTTCAGAGGATTACCATTCTCCATAGCCAAATCAACAGCGCCAACTAACTCATGCGTCAGATCATGTAATTGTCTCCCCTTTATAAAGCCTTTCTGGTCAGTGTGTATCAAAGACCCAACTATCCCATCTAAACGCTTAGTGAGTATCTGAGTATAAATTTTATAGTCACAATTAAGAAGTGAGATAGGTCTATAAGACACACAAACCCTAGGATTTTTATTGGGTTTGAGAAGGATAGTTATGGTGGCGAAATCCCAAGAAGATGGTAATTCTTGGTTAGAAATAAAGGCTAGATTAAAAAGTTTAAACAGGATCGGGGCTTGTTCTTCTTTTAATAGCATGTAAATTTCGTTGGGAAGGGCATCCGGGCCAGAGGCTTTCCCTTCTTTTAAACTACTTATGGCTTTATAGACTTCCTCAATACTGATAGGGCCGTTCAGTTTATCTTTTAAGGCCCCCTTAAGGGATGGAAGCTCAAGGTCCTGAAAAAACACCCCTAGTTGCTCCTTATTTATAACCGTATCCTCTGTGTAAAGATCCTAGAAGAACTGCACAAATGCGTTTTCGATCTCGCAATCCTCGGAAATTGTATTGCCTGAAGTTTGGCCTTTTAGATCTTTAATAAAATTCCTGGACTGACTGGCCTTAGTCTTCCAAGCTAGAAGTTTCCTGCACCCCTCCCCAAACTCATAATGAGATAGTCTACTGGCTTCCCATTTTCTTCTTACCCTAGCCTCCAAATAATCAGCCAGTTTAGATTTTGCTAATTTCAAGTTACTTTCAGTTTGGGTTTTAATGGCAGGGCTAAGGACCTGTGCCAAGGCACATTGGAAGGTATTAATAGAAGCTTCAAGAGTTTTGATTTCCTCCCTAACCCTTTTATTTTGTGCTGAGCTTAGACTTGATAAAATACCTCTAAGATAAGCCTTATATGTATCCCACACAATGTTCAGAGGGGCTGTATCAAGATTAAAAACAAAAAACTAATTTGTAGCTGCTTTTAAATTATCCACTACCAAAGGATCCAAGAGCAAGGTCTGGTTCAAGGTCCAACGCCGTGAGGGGGTTTTATCTCTAAAAATGATCTCGAGGGAGACCGCCGAGTGATCCGATAAATGCTCAGGAATATGTGTGACTTTCCTGGTGTTTTTACTAATAGCTAGATCCACCAGAAAGAAATCGATCCTGGAACGATGTCCATACTTTTTATTATGAAAAGTAAAACTTCCCCCCTCGGTCCGATCTCTGGAGCTCATGAATTTCCAGATGTCAATAAGACCTGTATCAATTATCAATTGATTCAGGACCCTTCTCATGTTAGGGGTTGCCTCGGCTGCCCTTTTGGAGGTTGTGCCTTGTACCGGATCTAAAAAGACATTGAAGTCGCCTCCCAATATGATTGGCTCATTTATATCCACTAAATGTAGACGTAGGGTCATCCAGGTTGGGGCCATAGTATCCAACCAGTGCCAACCATACACCGTAAATTTTGGCCTTAGCAATTACCCATCTACCTGAAGAGTCCACCACACACTCCCCTAGTATAGTTTGAGTAGATTTTTTTAAAAGAAGGGCAACCTCTTTAACTGTACAGGACTGAGAAGTGCATACACAGTGCTCTCGCCATTCTTCCTTAACAAGGTGTGATTCCTGAATAAATATAACATCTGTATCAATGAGCCTAAGATATTCCAAAATCTTCCTCCTTCCTAGGGGAACACTAAGGCCATTAACATTCTAGGATAGTATCCTTAGAAGTCTGGGCTTATTTGGACCAACCATAGAATGTTTAAGATACTTAAAAAGAGATACCGGTTATTCTTGATAAACCCCGAAGACATGAAAATTTGAAAAAGAGGCTCTATTCTAAAATTAACATAGGAGGACATTTTTGGGGTTTTTCCCCCCATGCTCCCCAACCCAATGTGATTGTGTTATCAATTTTTTTGTGTGACTTTTCTTTTCAGCAAGTGACCCCCTCCCTCCACCCTCGGGAACCCTCCCTATAAACTAGAGGTATACTGTTAATTACCTCATGTGAGCTCTCCTACTGCGCGGCAGCAAGCGGCAAATAGAGAATAATTTATACTGGATGTGCCTTAATCTGATCTATAAAAGATCTCACATCATTTGGATCTCTAAAGTTGTGCATTTTGTTATTTCTCATGACCTTCAGAGATGCAGGGAATCTAATATTCGCAGTAGCACCCAGCTCTCTCAGCTCCTGAATAAATTTGCCCAATTCCCATTGTCTTTCCTGGGTGACACGTGAGATGTCTGACCTTATACAAAAGGACCATTCGTCTTTTTTATAGGTTCCTGCTTTGAGGGCCCCAGCAAGAATTCTTTCCTTTAAAGTATATGATTTAAAATTTACAAGAATCCTTCTTGTTTTTTTTCCCCTGGGTATCTCCCAAATGGATCGCGATGAACTCTTTGAATGTCTTCTTCTAAGTTACGCTGGTCGATTTCCATGTTGAATTCTTTCAAAAGATGTATCACGAAACCCTTTATGTCCTCCCCCTCAAGGCCCTCAGGAACGTTTAAGATTCGAATATTGTTCCTTCTTGCATTATTTTCAAGAGATTTCACTGTTCTTTAATTTCTGGATCTCTTCCTTGTTAACATCGACCTTCTTGGAAAGATCATCCAGTGAGACCTCCATAGCCCCAACTCTTTCTACCAAGTTATTGATTTTATCCTTCAAGGCCTCACAAGTGCCCTGGATTTTTTCCTGGTTAAGCTCCGAAATTGCAAACTTTTCCCTGACTTCTGTTAACAAGGTAGATAGAAGCTTACCTAGTTCAGGGGTATTAATTTGGTCAGCAACTACGAGCAATGATCCGCCCTTGGCCTGAGAGTGACTTTCTGATGACATGAGGCTAGAGCTAGGGTTAGGGAGCTCAAGTACTAAATTATCTTCTGCTAAAGGATCGAACCTATTCTCTAATCGTATATGATCCACCCCCGTTTTATTGCTACCTAGAGCCTCCATATCCCCTTTTCCCTTTTGAAATAAGCTGATCTCAGTGACTTGAGGCAATACCCCTGAGGAGGGGGGTCACTGGGACTCCTTGTGCCTGGACTTTCAAATAAGAGCGGAGTGAAGGTGTTACTCTTACACTCCCTGTCTTATTTTTCACATGTCTAATGCTTATTTTCTGAGGTACTTTGTCTGCGGGTGGTCGCTTAACTTTAGGAGCGCGAGAGACCTGCGGAGCCTGGGGAGTAGTGTTAGATGCTTCTTTTAGCAAAACCGGAGGGACAGAGGGGGTTTGAAGGGGATTTTTTTGTGAAACCAAAGTGTTCAAGGCAGAATCCCTTTCCCCCAAGCACTTCTACTTCTTAAAGTATATCTTTTCACACTGTTCTCACTGTGTTCAGACCTCCCCCTGGTATCAAAATTATTCAAAGCGGCTACTTTCTGTTTTAAAGTACCTCCAATACTGGTGGTGATAGTGACATTACTTTCCAATGGAGCCCGATCCCTTCTCTTTACCGGGGTCATCAGGGGTCCCTCGGGGTCATTTCTTAGCCGTGAGTCCTGGTGAGCTCCACAGCGTCTGGTCTTCCCCAAACCGGCCTTCCCCGAGAGCAAACACAACTGTTCCTGCTCCCCAGGAAGCCGACTCTTGCGGCAGCGCGACGGCCCCAGCTGAACCGCGCCGCAGCCTCCGCCCACACGCCTCCCAGCGTTTTTGGCTCCGTCGTTGTACGATCCAGCGGAGCATTGCCGAGCACAAACTCCGCACTCCCGGGCTCCCCTCGACCAACCACTGTACCCAGGACACCGCAGCAATCCCTCGCTGTACTTTCTTCCTTCAGAATTTAAGAAAGAGTGGTTCAAGAAGGTGCAAGGGGACTTCGCTAGTTTTATATGGGGAAACAAAAGGCCTAGAAATGCCTGGAGAACACTCAGAGAGAAAAAGGAAAGTGGTGGTATAGCTAGCCCGGACCTCCTTCAGTACTATCGGGCTTTTCACTTGAAAATCTTTAGACAGCTGCTGAGGGATTCCCCTGATTTATCACCGCTCTTCCGAGCTCTCATATTTGGCCCACCAGACCAATCTAGCTTCTTTCTTTTTAAATTTGGGGACCCCAAGTACTTTAAAAAAGTGAGGCTTAAGGTTCTCCTGGGTGCATGTAAGACTTGGTATCAAATACGAACACATTTGCAGATACCATACTTCTGCCATTATGCACCCATTTGGAATTCACCAGGCACACCAGTCTGCCTTCAAGATTCACTTGCAACTCCTTTAAAGGAGTGTGGAATTCTTAGATGGGGTCAACTTTTAGAAGATGTGGAACTAATTTCCTGGCAACGTATGCAGGAGATTTCTGAGGGGTCGGTGTCAAAATTTGAATACTATCAGCTAATGAACTGGGCAAAAGCGCCAAGAAAAGGCGGAAAGGGAAATCTATCTTGGGAACATAAGATCTAGTCATGCCCTCTTCTGCGGTAAGAAGTATCAGTATGGTATTGGATGCTGATACAGGCTACGGAAGAAGTACAGGCCTTGCTGGTAGCGACATGGAGGAGGGAACTGCCGGCTTATGACCTCGATCTGTTATGGCAAGTATCTCTATCTTACCTATGGTCATATGTGAAGTCTGCACCACTTAGGAAAAATCACCTTTTTACTGTTCACAAGGCTTTTTGGACGCCCCGGAGACTTTCTAAACTGGGGACCCAGGTGGTGAAGAAATGCCCAAAGTGCGGCGAGGTCAATGCAGATGAAGTGCACATGTTCTGGCAGTGTCCCTCTATTCAGACCTTCTGGCAGAAAGTGGGCATGACGTTATCGGGAATTGTGGGTCAAGAAATTAAGGTGAGTCTGGCATTAGTTATTTTTGGGGTTATACCGGATTAGGAGGGTAAGAGGGCTTTCTCCAAAGCATATAAAGCACTTACTTTTATACTAGTCCTCCTGGCACGCAGAGAACTGTGCATTAAATGAATTTTGCCTCATCCTCCACTTGAGTGAGAGTGGGTCGGCTCAATACAAAGAGTAGCAAATTTAGACCGAGCCACATTGAACATTAAGAGAACGAAATTTTGGGAACTTTGGGATAATTGGTATAAAACAGCAGGCCATTGATATGTGAAATGTTTCCTTTTTTTAAATTTTTTTATTTCCCATGTTTAATTTTTCCTTTTTTTCTCTTTTTTACGTTACATACTGGGTCCAATGATTAATAATTGGATATACAGGTTTTTCTTTGAAGGGGACTGCTGAATTATGTTAGCACCCTGGTTTTTGGGTTCATTCCACAGTACCTGTATAATGGAGTCAGATTTTAGGTGGCAATACGAAAGGGACCCAGGATGTTATACATCCCTCCCTCTGGGGAGTGACCGGGACTTCCCCTTTTTCAGTTGAGGCCGCCTGAATTCATCTTGACTGTCAATCAAAAAATTGACAAATGAGGACCAAAAAAAAAAAAAGAATGTTCTATAAAACTGGTGACTTTCCAAATTTCCCAACATACGGAAACATTAACTGTGCTGTGAAGGCTGGTTTTATGATATCTGAGGCAATATATAATACTGTTGATAACTTTGGTATGTATGAAAGGACCTGGTATACAATGCAGATGTCTGTTGCTTTCTGAGAGATTGAGTGGTGTATACACATGCATTTCTTTTTTTGTCATTTTTGCAGTACTTCCTTATGTTCATATATACACACAGCGAGAGGGAATCTGTGAAACACATGCTATTGCAGAGGGTCAACGCTTCTATTTAAGAATCAGACTGTGCAATCAGAGGTATTAGCACATGGTTGATGTTAAACACACCTTTTCAGATACTAAGGGTAATTGAAACAATACTCATTGTTATTTTCTTGCCGGTTTTCCTCCTCGATGTTCCTTCCCTACTCCCATTTCCCCCACCCTAAATGTCTGTGCCTTTACAGTAAGCAGAATTGGGGGTATCGAGAAGTGGACCCTATCTGTTCATCGTACTGATCCGAATAACACGTTCACCACTGCGAGTCTTGACCGATTTATTGCTCCAAAGAAGTTCCAAGGAGGACAAACCTGTTTCTTCAGCACTGGAGGGTCACACATTCGCTAGATTTACTCTGGTGGTAGTCCTTCAGAAGTCTGGCATTCCAAAAGATTTCTAAGTCCTAATTTTGCAGAGGTCATTCTCTTTCTCCCTCAGCTCTTCACCTAAGACTTCCAGATTTTAGGTGAAGCTTTTTGAACTTTTAGAGCTTGATCCTGTCAAGGCTTTCCAGGAATCAGGGCTGGTCCAGTTGGACCTGGGCAACTGGTCTCCCAGGAAAAAGTGATATTTCAGCTTGTTGTGTCCCAGTAGCATCACAAGAGGTCAGCCGACTGACCCTTGGAGTCCACTCCTTTTTCCTGAGTCTCAGAAGGAACAGGCCAGTCCTTCTGGGCTTCTGTCTGGTCACAGCAAGCAGGGTTCAGTCCTACCCTGTTCTGTTCCGATCTACCACAGGTCCAGAAAGTGTTTTGAGAAGGGTGGCATGGGGGTGCAAGATTTGTGGTTGGCACCAGCTAGCTTCTCCCTAACAGATGTAGTAAAAGTTCCCTGGAAAAGCCCTTTACACCAGATCATTTTTGCCCAACTGAAAACAATCTTAGAGTGCATTTTATCCCCAAAATTCAAGATGGAGAAAGCATCCTCCTTTGTGCAGATCCTGTTTGCCCACACAGGGGGGTGGTAAGGGAAATGAGCAGTCCTCTTCTTTGTGGTCTCTCAAAACCAGTCCTGGGGTTAGATTCCCTCCCACTGGGTTTGGTGTAAACCTGGCTGGTGGACAAAGGGCTGCCTTCTCCAGGCCTCACCGTACGTTTACTTGTTAAGTAAGCTCTTGGTTCAAGCCTGCTAGTCTTCCTGTAAGGGGAAGAAATACACCTCCCCAGACCCAGGCTATTCCTCCTGCTCTGTGAGCAGTTTTCATACTTCATTAAGGCCAAAAATTGGCTGGGCATCTGCTGTAGAGCTAATGCAAATTAGCATCCACAAGCTTCAGGCAGGGAACTTTCTAAAAATTACTTTTAATTAATATTTATTTAAAATATAAGCTTATCAATGTATTGGACTTTTAATAAGTATGAAACCGTATTTGAATGACTTTTGTTCTTATTACCCGTCAATAGTTCCAGATTAAAATTTATAATCTGTACTTTGACATTTTCTAGGATTCCGCTAGAGCCCTGTTAGTGGAAATAACTTTTGTGGCCTAGTGATGTTGATGATGATAAATATTTGTAAACACAACAAATACCCAGAAAAGAGTGCCCTGACGCTACAGACACAGCCACTTATTTTAAGAGACAAGCTTTCGGAGACTTAAAAAATGTAATGTTTTTCAGTTCAGCCTGCAGGTGTAAGGCAATTCTATAATTTATAGGTGAGAAAATAAAAAGATCTCCTCCCCTTACAAGCATAATTGAGTTGAGGAACGTTGTTAGAAATGGGATTCCTGGGTGGCTGAGGTATGCACCCAGGCCATGCAGGAACCACCATTCTAGTCAGGGTAAGCCAGATTCATGCTAAAAGATAACCTGTGCTCACCCTCTAGTAGCTTGGCACAGAGTAGTCAGGCTTATATAAAGAGGCAATGTGTAAAGTATTTGTGCAACACACACGCACACACAGAGTAACACATGAAAAACACCACAAAAAGATTCCAAACTAGTTTAGAAAAATAAATTATAATATTCTGAACAACACAAGACCAAAACAACAAATATCCAATGTATAGAAGTTGAGATAATGAATTTTAAAAGTATAAATGCAGTAAAGCGCTTAGAAGCAAGTCGCACTAAAAAGGTTAATTCCATGAGCCGGTTATGTTACACACAGACAGGAGATACATCGAATCCATGTTGCAAGTATCTGAGCCACTTCCAGTGAGCCAAGAACAGGAGCAGGGGGAGAGACTTTGATATCCCAGAGTCTCAAGCAACAGGAGGCTTGCCAACAAGCCCTTGCAGATCACTTGGAGGGAAGGCAGAGTCGAGCTCTCCTTCAGCAATCAGAGAGCAACAGGGCAACACTAGAGAAAAGCAGGCTTTTCAAGTCTGCAGTCCAAAGATGAGTCCTTTAAGCAGCACAGCAGTCCTTCTGACAGAGGTTGCGCTCAAGATCCAGAAGTGTCTGATTTTATGGGACCAGACCAAAACGTGCCTTTAATGTGAGGTGTGATTTCAAGCCGCCCTCTGATGTGCACAAGTATCCTGTTTAACCCAGTCATGTCTGCCAGGATATCTGTGGCGGGGTAATCAGTCCTTTGCGTGGGGACAGGACACAGCCTATTCAAGTAAAGTGTTAGCCCCTCCCTTTCATCCTGCCCAGTCAAGGCCATCAGAATGCAGATTTATATAGAAGGGTACTCAGACACACCTATCCTTCCTGTGTTGTGGCTGTATAGAGGGAATGCCCAAAGTGTAGCTATCACCCACCTCAGACGTGTATTGAAGACAGGCTGCAAAGCACACAGAGTTATAAGCACAGAGAAATGCCCAATTTCTAAAAGTGAGGCAGGTAAGGGTGCCTACAAGGGATTTGTTTAACACAAAAGAATTTGTATCAGTCTAACTCCTATTCTTTTATCGAAGTCTCCTTCCATTCATTGAAGAGACCACTCTCACAATATTTCAGTTTCCGACTCACTGACCAAGGGGTCTTAGAACTTCACACGAATTTTGTGTCCTGAAGATGGTCTCACAGATACATTACAACAGAAACCGAAACATCATCTAACCCAATTTTACTTTTAGTTATTGTTATCTTCAGTTTGAGCGATCAAGATCCTATGTTTTGTACAGACTCCATATATTCGATACCAAGGAAATGGGTATTTATGCATTGAAAACTAGTTAATTTTCATCTTTTGCAACTGTAATATCTGTTATAAATGTAAGTGAGAACTGTTGTGATGAATCTCTTATTCTGTGCAGTTTAATATAGAATGAAAAAGTAGAGATACACCCAGCTAATTGAATATATTTCATCAGACAAATTAATGCATGTACTGCTCCAATTAATTTGCAATGTCATAGTGAGACATCTCCTATAAGACTGACACAAATTCTTTTGTGTTAAACCCTTACCTGTCTTACATTAATTACCTATGCCCACAGGGGTATAATGGGTTGTCCAAATTCATTTGAACACTTTCTAAAAGTGGCATTTCGAAAAATAGCAATACAAAATCCAGCCTCACCAGTACGGAGTAAAGGTGTATTAAGGAATTCTCAATGCTAGCCTATGAGAGGAGTAGGCCTCACAGTAATGAAAAACAAATTGACTGTTTGTCACTACCAGGATATGCAAAACATACCAATACATGTTCTACCTTTGATTTACACAGCCCTCTGCCCTCAGGGCTAACTAGGGCCTACCTTAAGGATGACGGATGTGTAATAAAAGGGGAGTTTAAGGCTTGGCAAGTAGTTTTAAATGCCAAATCGAAGTAGCAGTAAACTGCACACACAGGCCCTGCAAGGCAGGCCTGAGACAGGTTTGAAAGGCTACTTCTGTGGGTGGCACAATCAGTGTTGCAGGCCCACTAGTAGGCCCAGAGTGTATGGTATACCACATTACAAGGGACTTACAAGTACATCAAATATGCCAAACAGGTTAAACCTATTATGCCATGCTAAGAGAATAAAGCACATGCACATCATCACTGGTCAGCAGTGGTAAAGTGCCCAGAGTCCTAAAGCCATCAAAAAGGTCAGAAAAAGAGGAGGAGGAGGAAGGCATGAAGTCTGGGGTGACCATTTAGAGAGGGCCATTTTCCACACGACCCCCCCACCCCCAGCCTAAAGCCAGGGTAGACTAATCAACACCTTGATGGACTTCCCTGCTTGGGGCAATAGAACCTGGACAGTGCCCACTACTGCAGGGGACCTTGCCAGTCCTACGCCTCCAGTGGCGGCTCCTCTATAGGGGCGTGGGGGCGTCGCCCCACTGCTTTCTCGCAGTGCGAGAAGCAGAAACATAAAATGGTAAAACTACCATTTTATGTTTCTGCTTCTCGCACTGCGAGAAAGCAGAAGTGCCTGGAGTGCCTGGTTGTGGGCGGGTGTGCGGCCGCGCTCGAGGGCGGGGGGGGTGTGGCTTGCCCACTGTTGTGGGCCCTGACTGCTTTGGTTGGCCTGGGGCCGACCAAAGCAGTCATGCGCACTCTCCCTTTTCTCTATGTAGGCTGCATGCAGCCTACATAGAGAAAAGGGCCTCCGATTAGGCTCCCGGCTGGGGCGCAGTGCGCCTGCACCGCACCAATCACAACGCTGCCATTGCAGCGTTGTGATTGGCGGGGGGAGGGAGGCTGCCTGTGGGTGGCAGCTTCCTGAGGAGCGCTGCGGCAGCAGGAAAACGCGGGACCGGGGGAAGGTACGTTTTTATTTTATTTTATTACCATCCCGCGCGACCCTCCCTCCCCCCCATCCGCCTGTCATGCCGGCCGCGACTGCTCAGAACTCCACTCTCTGTAGACTTTACTTTTAGCTTCGAGTGCAGCAACTGTGCCCTGAAGGCCCCCCCAGGAGGGATTCCGCGCTGAAAGAGCCCAGCGGTATTTGCAAAGCCTTTTCTGTCAAACAATATTCTTGCCACCCCGTGTGCTAAGCAGGGAGCCGAGGACTGAAACTTAAACAACCGACTCTTATTTTCGGCGTCTCTGGTGGGAGGTACAAGGCCTGGCCCAAGACAGGAATCCACCGCTGAGCCACAGCTGGGGACTGGCTGAAGGAAAACAAGGTGTGCTGTGGGACCAGAGTAGTTCTTAAAGTCACAGATGGGGGAGCCTTAATGCGAGGGGGAGGTGGCTCTTTCTATGCCCTCCACTGGTGACAAGCGCGCAGAGGGCTCGGCTTTGAGGCGCTGGAGTCTGCCAGATATCGAATCTGTCCATGTTCTCAGAGCAAAGCGGCATTATGCGGGGCCAGACCAAGATGTAAATGCATAGAAGGTGCAAGCACGGGGAGCTGTGGAGGTAAGGATGGGGGCATACTGATGCGACCTCACCCTGCCCCTTTACGTAAGGGGTACTTCAGAGGCCTCAGGTGCATGCTGTCTGGGCCCGGCCTAAGGGAAGGGATTTGCCACTGAGCCCTAGCTGGGGGCTGCCCAAAGCAAAACGGGGTACTCGCCGGCACAAGGATATCTGTAAATGTCAGAAACACATAGGGGTGCGCACGCGGGGGTCCGCACTGTTTACCCTGAGGATTTCCAGGGCAGCTGCGCATATTCCCCTGCCTAATCATGAGCCATTTTATACTGTGTGTTAGGTACGACTGCAGAAAGTACATTCTGCCTTTTTGTTTACATTTTGGAAAGCATTGCTTCGGATCTTCATGAGTGCGTTAGCTGAATAATGAAGTGTGCCATTATCACTGCAAGCAAGAACCGGTAACTCTGTGCTGTGATGAGGTGCAAGGTAGGCACCCAGCCACGTTTAAACCAACGAGTTTGACTGTGTAGCTAGCTTTCAGTGTGTGAGGGAAATGCTTCAGGTTGCGTCTGTGTAAATATTCAACATAGTGCAATATTCTGCCACTTTTGGCATTTCTAAACTTGCAAAATGCGTGGACTACCGATAGCTGCCGCCCAGTTTCAAATGTTCATGAAGTAACTGTAAAGTTTCTGTGATTTCAAGTCATTCCATGCCAGCGCATCCTTTACCATGTGCACCTTTTGCATTCTGCTTCTTGTGGTTCTACATGCAGGTCTATAGTGTTTTTTTGTTGCAGTGGTCTCTTCTTGCTTGGCCTTGAGGTGGGTGATAGTCTGACTACAGTACACCAAACACTAATCAACTCAACTGTGCAGTGTGTGCACACTGTTTTATTTGGATACAGACATAATAGCTTGGAAGGGCAGTGATAAATTCACGCTTTGCAGAGGTGTTTCTTTTGCTTGTCAATAATTATTTTCCCTGCCTTCCGCATTGTGCAGATTTCATTTTGGGCCTGAGGAAGCTGACGGTAACTAACTGCATCAGTTCTATCAATCTGGTCTCCCATGGAGTCTGCAGTGGTCCTGGAACAATTAAAATGCTCCATTTGCCCACTCTTTTTTTCAAAATGTTCTCTTTGGGGAGAACCCTCCTACCCCCTAAGATCCCTTTATGTAAGTCAGACTTGCTCGAGATGTAACACTCACGCCGTAACTTTTACGGCTCACCACTTTTAAATGTCACCAGCCGCCACTGTACGCCTCTCTGAACCCAGTTGGATCTCTCTGTCTATGCTCTCAAGGGCCACTGAGCTAACCCATGGGGAATCCCTTTCCTTACCAGCCTGTGGCCCCCTTCTGTGCAGCACCTAACTTTAACTTGCTCACAAATAGATAATACCACCATGGCCAACAATGTGATGTGGCACATTCCACCCCTTGGGTCTGACTTCTGTCCCCAACCCAAGGAAAACTCTATCCACAAGAACAGCAACCAACAGAGGCCACTAACAGCTGTCAGTTTCAAGAGCCAGGCCTCAAGTCATTCAGGGGTCTCTGTCCTCTATGGTTTCTCATAGTGGGAGGGCAGTAGCCCTAGGTGCCTTGCATCCTTTCTCCAATTTCCCTCCCAGTTCAGGGGGTGGTATCCTGCAATTGGTCCTCCAACCCATGGTCTGTACACTTGGGCTGGACATGAGTCGGGGTGAATCCTTCCTCCCCCTACCCCTTCCACCTGGGTTTCCGTACCCTCATCCTGGGAGTGGTACCCCCAGAAAACAAAACTGTTGGGGCACTCGTGGTAGCTGCCCCTCCCACCAGTTTTGGGGGGATATGCTGAACCTTGCCCTTCAACCCAGGGTCTGTACCTTTAAACTGAACATGTGCCTGGCAAGCCAGGACTCCCAGGGGAGCACAACTACACCCCCCCCAAGGGAAACACACTCTGCATGTGTTGTGCAAGAGTCTGCCTGGTGCAGGTCCCCAGCCCTCTGCCCCTGTGACAGTGCATGGAGCCCCCCGAGGCCAGAAGTGGCTTCACCAGGGTCATTGTTGGGGTCCCCTGATCTCAGAGCTGGGAACCCCTGATCCTCTGGTCCTCCCACTGTGGACTGTTTTCACCTCTTAGCCCTCCATCCAGGCTTCTGCACCCTCCTCTGTGGAGTGATACTACCAGAAAGCAGAACTGGTTGGGCGCTTGTGGCAGCCAGCCCCCCAAGTTCTCCTGACACTGCGGGGCTCCCCCCAGTGGATAGTCTATTGCTGCAGACTAAGCTCACCTGCTGGTGCTCCCTCTGGTAACTATCCAAGCTCTGGGGCTGGGAATAGGTCACACTGGGTCTCTGCCCACCCAATCTCTCTTTCTACTCTGAGAAGGGACATGGGACCCTTTACTTGCCCCCTCCCACTATATTGGGGTCTGTCTGGGTTACTGTGAACCTCCCCTGCCCTCGGTTGTGGGGAACCTGAACCATTTCCCTTAGGATCACTCCCAAATGCCTTTTCAGAGACTCTAGTATTCACCCAGAGGTCTGCCTCCTTTGCAAGTTCCCGGGGGTCTGAGAACTTACAATCAACCAGGTGTTCACGTAGCCCTGGAAAACGATAACTGAACATGTGCTCTCTGGCAATCAAATTGTTTACCATGCTACCCTTCACCCAACCACCCAGTGCTCTGCAAAAGTACCCCACAACATTCTAACCTATACTCTTCTGGTGTGAATTCATATTTGTTAACCAGGACTACCTTCATGGGGGGGGGTATACCTCAACTTGTCCCCCTCTTCTAGAGCCAGTAAGGCGCCCTTCCCACCACCAAGAATATGACTCCATATGCGAGCTTCCCAGTCCTCAGGGATCCTGTGTACTTCTAAAGTTACTTCATATGCCTGAAACCACCGGTGTATGTCATCCCCCTCAATACGTTAGGCACCAAGTCTCTGGCTATGTGGGCTGTATCTTTAGCACTGAACACAGTAGTTTTGCTGCCACCACTGGGCTCTACTTGTTTTGCTTGTAAGTCCAGTTCCTTCAAACTAAGCTCATGGGCCGATTTGATCTTCTCAAGAGCAAGTTTTTCTCTGGCTAAGGCCCTTTCAGCGTCAGCCATCCTCTGCTCAGCCAGGGCTGAGGAGAGCCTCATCTCTTCTCTCTTCTGCAGCAAGCTGGGTCACCTGCAGCATCAGGCTCCTCTCAGCCTGTCTGTTCTTGAACTCCTCAGGGGACAGGGTTTGGGGGAAGACACTGTTCCCAGCATAAGATCCAGTAGGCGACTCCCTCTCTGTGGGTTCCCCTCTCTCTTCTGGAGCCTTTTCCCAGTCAATTTTCTGTTTCTCTCCCTTCTCAGGAACACTGCCCTCTTGGGCCGCTGGTGGAGAATCATTCTCTAGAATTCCAAGGGGGTCCTCCCCCTCAGAGTTTCTTGTTGTTGCTTCCTCCCTGCTTTTGAACTCAAAAGCATGTAGGGTCAGCTTGAGGTCCAGACTGCTGAGATCCATTTCTATTCCTTCAAGTAAGAATAAACAGAGTCGCAAGTGGATGAAGATGAAGCAGGAGTACATTTAGAAAAATTACCAATTTGAGAGAAACAGGAGAATTTGAAACTTGTAATGGTGAAGAATGAGTTACTACGATATTGCACAAACACAAGTCCTATCCTCACCACTGATCACCAATTTTAGAAATGGGAGTCCATGTTGGCTGAGATATGCACCCAGGTCAGACAGTAACCACCACTCTAGTCAGGGTAAGCGAGATACACACTAAAAGATAACCTGTGTTTACCCTCTGTAGCAAAGCACAGAGCAGTCAGGCTTATCTAAAGAGGCAATGTGTAAAGTATTTGTGCAACACACACAGTAACACAGTGAATACACCACAAAAAGACTCCTCACAGGTTTAGAAAAATAGATTATTATATTCTTAACAAAGCAAGACCAAAACAACAAACCTCCAATGTATAGACGTTGAGATATTGAATTTTTAAAGAATAAATGCAGTAAAGCGCTTAGAAGTAGTAGCGCTAATAGGTTACTTCAGGTTGTGCTGGACCTGTGCAAAGTCAAAGTTCAGGCTGACCTTGTGGAAGCGCAGGCCAGCTCCAGGACCCATGCAGGTTCCCGCTGGACAAAGTACCTTTCCTGGTCACAAGCAGCGAGATATATCAATCTTCTCCACGCAGTGAAGGCGATGTGTCAATTCCGAAGACAGGTGCCAGAGTCGAGAGGCGTCGAGCCATGCACCGGATTCTGCCACACAATAGAGGGGATGCATCAATCCCACCAAGCTGCAGCAGCGGCAATACTCTGTTCAATGCGTCAATCTCGGGAGGCATAGCGCTGGTTCCAATGCAATGCGCTGATTCTACTACCATAAGAGAGGAGTTGGCCTAATGGCTAGGGCGGTCGACCTCAAATCTGGGGAACCGGGTTCGATTCTCGGCAAGGATGCGCAACATCCTGTGATTCTGGGCAAATCACTTAATCTCCCCGTGCCTAACAAAAATATGAATGTGTCCTCATGTAACGCAACTGGTGCTTGTGTAAAGCGCTCTGATACCCGATACCTTCGGGTCAAGTTCGCGCTATATAAAACTCTGTAAAAAAATAAAAATAAATAACCAGGTCGATGTGCTGGTTCTGTTACACACAGAAAGTAGATGCGGAAAAATCCATGTTGCAAGTATCTGGGCCACTTCCAGTGAGCCAGGCACAGGAGCAGAGTTAGGGACTTTGATATCCCTGAGTCTCAAGCAACAGGAGGCAAGAGATCAGCAGGCAGCCGGGCAACAAAAAGAGAAAAGCAGGCCACCAAGTCTGCTGTCCAAAGATAAGTCCTTCAAGCATCACAGTAGTCCTTCTGACAGAGGTTTAGTTCAAGATCCAGAAGTGTCTGATTTGATGGGGTCAGAGACGGAGTACTTATACCCAAAAGTACCTTTGATGTGGGGTGACTTCAAAGCAGCCCTCTGAAGTACACAAGTTTCCCTTTCAACCCAGTCCTGTCTGCCAGGCTATCTGTGGGGGGTAAATAGTTCTTTGTGTGAGTACACTACCCTTTGAAATTTAAGTGTGAGGCCCTTCCTTCCTTCCTTCTGCCCAGGAAGGACTATCATAATGCAGATGCATGTAGATGGATACTCAGCCACACCTAGCCTTCCTAAGTTTGTGGCTGTCTGGAGTAAATGCACAAAGGAGAACTGTCACCCAGCCCACGTGTATTGTAGACAGGCTGCAAGGCACACAGAGCGGTAAGAGCAGAGAAATGTCCACCTTCTTAAAGTGGCAATTCTAAAATAGTAATGCAAAATCCACCCTCACCAGTAAGGAGGATTTGTCATTACCATTCCAAACATATGAAACATGAAAAAGCTACTCTTCTATGATCAGGAATTACCACTTAAAAGTGTACTAAACAATTCCCAGCCTATGAGAGGAGTAAGCCTCACAGTAGTGAAAAATAAAATAGGCTGTTTGTCAATACCAGGACATGCAAAGCACACCAGTATATGTCATACCTTTCATTCACACAGCAACCTGCCCTTTGGGCTACCCAGGGCCTACCTTAGGGGTGGCGAAAGTGTAATAAAAGGTCAGTTTAAGGCTTGGCAAGAAGTTTTAAATGCTAGGTCCAAGTGGCAGTAAACTGCACACACAGGCCCTGCAGTGGCAGGCCTCAGACCGGTTTGAAAGGCTACTTCTGTGGGTTTCACAATCAATGCTGCAGGCCCACTAGTAGCATTTTATTTACAGGCACTGAGTATTTGGTATACAACTTTACAAGGGACTTACAAGTAAATCAAATAGGCTAAACAGGTGTAAACTCATTATACCATGTTTAGAGGAAAGAGCACATGCACTTCAGTACTGGTCAGCAGTGGTAAAGTGCCCAGAGTCCTAAAGCCAACAAAAAGCAGGTCAGAAAAAGAGGAAGAGGAAGGCAAAAGGTTTGGATGACCTTTCAGAGAGGGCCATTTTCCACAAACGTCAAGTAGAAGGGCATCAGCAGATCATAAGATCTGTTTGAAATGTATCTATGAAGCAGAGAGTGAATCGCCAGGCCTTGCTGATAGAAGGCTCTGTTGGCAATGCTTGTATATTTAAACATCACTCTCTTATATACTGGAAGCCAGTGTAAACTGTGGACTACATGTCTGGGTGACTGAGTTGTTGCAATTCATGGTAGTCAGAATTTTAACCGCCCATTTCTGAACATTTTGCAAGCGGGTCAGAGGTTTAGAAGGAATGCTAAATTATAGTGAATTGCAGTAGTCTAGGTGGGAGAGAATGGTAGCACTATGTTTCGCATCTAGGTTGGCAACAAAAGATGGTCTTTATGGAGCATTCACAAATAGAAAAACCAGGACACTGAATTTGCATTAGCATGCTTTTTGAAAGCGAGTTAACTATCTATGAAGAAACTCAGTATTTTAGCAGAAGCTGTGTGGTAGGCCCTCTCGGTTCAGCAGGCCACCGATTTCAGGTTTAAGTGACCGACAAAGGGCCGAAAGTCAGAAGTTCTGTTTTATCCCTATTCAGTTTCAAAGCACTTTTACACAGCCTTTGGGTCACTGAAACCATACAGGCATGAAAATTGATGTCAGCCATAGTCTCATCTATCAAGGTGACTACAATTTGTGTATCGTCTGAGTATGACATTATGGAAAGGCTAACACTCTGCATCAGCCTATTGAAAGGAGAGATGTATAAATTGACAAAGTGGGACTCAAATGCTAATCAGTCACAGGAGGTGCATGCTATACTATTTTGCACATATTCCACTTTTAAATTCCGGTACCCTACCTTATGGGCATCAAGATGCATTTAGAAGTGACTTATTAATATTTAAAAGCAGGGTTTCCTTTTTGTCAAAAAGGGTTATTGTGACATGTCTAACAGAAGGTTTTTAAGTTGCTACAGTCCGACAAACACAGGTAGACCTGAAGCCATGTTTAGCAGACCCACTCTGTGCATGGCACACTGGGTAGTGTAGTCCACAAGTGGCATTTAACGTCCATTCCCTGGGTTCATTTTCTACCCCATATACTAAAGTTTTGTAAGCAAGTTGAAATAAGTAAATTAAGTTAAGGATAAGCTAATTTAACCATGTTTAAAGTGGAAGCACAGGCAATTTACTGCTGTTTTGTAAGGATAATGTGTA
This sequence comes from Calotriton arnoldi, assembly GCA_963921515.1. Classification (NCBI taxonomy): domain Eukaryota; kingdom Metazoa; phylum Chordata; class Amphibia; order Caudata; family Salamandridae; genus Calotriton; species Calotriton arnoldi. The sequence continues at coordinate 1,992,897 of CAWUFW010001544.1, read as the reverse complement.
CTTAGTTATAAATCCAGCAAAACACATTATGCAAAAACTGGGGGAACCACATAAAAGATGGTAATTTCCTACAGTATTTATTATGAATTGCCGTTTTTATATCTTCTCTTTGTGTTACTCTTTTTTTCTTAGATAGTTTTTAAGGAATGTGTTTCATTACAAAAGAATATGTACAATTTGGGCACGTCTGGTGGTGCTGGACAGTCCTCATTTTAATGTGCTTATTTATTCACATGGCTGCATGTTATAAGGTGCTATAAAATGTAACGTGTGTAATCTTTAAATTAACTGCTGCACCATTGATTTGCCATTTGTGTGGACCAATATTGTAACTCCCTCTTATGTGACTATTACATGTATTTACTTGTGATTTATATACTTCGCCCCAAAAAAGTGGTAAAAGCAGTTTTAGGCAATTTCTTTCTTTTTTTAGACAACCATTGATCATTTCATTGATGTAAAATCTCACCTCTGGTAACAATATATCAATCATGAATGGCATATTTCGGCTGGATGATGAAAAAGATAGAACTCTTCACATTTGTTCCATTGGACGTCTTGCCTACAATACAAAATAATCATTTAGTAATGGTTTAGGTTTTACGGATATGGTTTAATTTTCTAAATCAGTCGCTCAGTGTGGTCGTTGAATATATTAATTTACTCACATCATTTTCATTGCATATTGTCATCATCAACTTCAATTTTTGGTTTAATTTTGGCATAAATGTAGGATTTGAGAAGAGGAACATTCGGTTTGATTTCTTTTTATCTTTGATAATATTGTTTGCATGTTCCTATTCATGATAAAATACATTTTGACAATTAGAAAAACAATGTTTGTCTACTTTGACTGCAAATTCACATGGCAAGCAGCTAAGAATTTCCTAAATGTTTATTTTCTGATGTAATTAATTCACCAATCTTATATATTTTAACTACAGTGAGCTTTACATCATTTCACTTTTTGAAAAGGCTGCTAAATAATCAACTTCATTTACTTTGAGCATAATACACAAAGATCATGCTAAAATCTACTCTTGTACTCTTGACTTCCCCACAAATTGCGGAGTACGTTAGAGTAAGACAACTTATACATGTAACTCAAGAGTAAGTCGGTGATGCAAGACTACTCATACTCATAGCAAAGCTGTTGTGTATCGGACCCTATGAAAACGTATGACTATTCCAATTGTTTCCTTTAACTTTTTTGTTATGTATGAGCCCCTTTTAAATTTAATACATACATAATAAAGTTGTTTAAACTCATAGAAGTTAAAAACTGTGCTGAACAATTTGCAATAACTCTGCACCAGGCACCTTGATACTAATCCCACCCTAATAATGATGATATCTATTGACATCCTGCAGGGTATGTTACTATATTAATAATTTTAAGACTTACATGAATCATTCACTAATATCTCATAATATCTTAACTCCGTATGGCATATGATGCACTCTACACTTTATAAAGTACCACCTGGGGACTGTAATAAAAATCAGCAGTCCTACAAATGTTTAATCTGTGAAACTATTCATTTTCTGACCTACGTAATTTTATGTCTAAAACAACTAATTCCTTTACTACATGCATTTTATCATACAGCAGATCATTGAATTTCCTTTTGCCATATAGCAAGTATGAAAATCATAATCAACTTACTGTACAAATGCCACAAATATTTCTGATATAAAAATAGGATCATAAGCAACAAACCAAAATTTTACTCTTCAAGAAGCATTTTACACTAAAGATTGAATGCTGCTAGCTAACCATCCCCTAGATGGCTTAAGATCAGCCTCCCAATAATGTCTTTTGGGTGCAACTGCTCACTTTATGTGCGCCAGCACTATCGGTATTACAGAAGGGGACGCACAAGCATCTGCGGCCCCTTCTGTATTACCAAAGTGCTCCGGGGGCGCGCAAAGTGGGCGCAAACACCTGCTGCGTCCCTGGGGCACTCCAGTAACCTAATTCTAACATCTCTTGTATGTTTCTGCACATTTGTCACTAAAAGAGTGGCTGTACCAACTATCTTCCCTTTCCTACAGCCTGTAAACACATTTTTGTGATACACCTGCTAACTAATGGCCTTTTGTTATTTTTCTCCATTCATGTCATGGCTTTCTTGAAAATGTTGCTCCTTGACGATGGTATCTCCTCTGCTTTTAAGCTTGCCTTTAGGCAGAGGTAAGCCAGGTCTCTGCACGTGACTCCGCCCATAAAGTAATTCAGCATTTTACAATACTATATGATTTTTTTTTAAACTGTTTGCAATAGGCACATCTTGTCAATGTGACTGTTAGGGGTGGTTAAGGGAGGAGAAAGAGATTAACAATCTGTTCCGATAGCCTAATATTTTCCCACTGGTGATCCTGGCAGTTAAAAAACAGCAGAGCATGTCGGAGGCACATACTTCGTATGTGTTTGACTTCAATGCTACCCCAATCTCGCATGCTCATTATGTGTTTGTGCGAGGCCCCGGAAAGGGCTGGCTGCTGATGCTAAAATGGTATATTTTGCTATAACTCATTCTAAGACAGACCTGTGATGAGCTGATTCCTCCTGATCTATCCTCCTATTTTCGGGTTCTTTAAATTGTCAGCCAGGGATATGAGCAGGTGGGATCTGGGAGGGACAAAGTTTGAGGGTGCTACTCATGTCTGTTTATTTCTGTGCTCACCATTGCCAGAATCCTTCCTCTATAAACTCAGATTCAGATGTCTTTTGATGTTTCAAGGGCCCAGTCTTAGTCCATGGCCCTCCAATTCCAAGTCTCCCCTTCTCTGGCACCTCTCGAGCTTCACTTGACTCTGTGTTCTTTTCTCTTAAACCCTGCTGAAGATGAGAATGGACAGAGAGCTGCAGTTCTCTTGATCCGTTCTGAAAAGTTGCACAATGTAGCTGATCTCTCAAGGCCCGCAGCCTCCTCCTCTAGTCGCGTGTTCCCTTTTCAGCATGCAATAGGGGATTATGGAGAGCTGAAATTGTACAGAGGGAGAGAAAAGTAGGACCACTCTCTGGGAGCATGAATTTACCACTCTTGCCCAGGAGGTAAGTCTTGAAGGATTATGAGACTAAGATGGGGACTCACATGTTGACATGTATCTGCATCTGTAATAAGTGCGAGTTAGCATGTTTGTTATTGAGTGTGTCCTTCTAATTTGTCTGCTTGCTTATGTGTGCCCCAGCCTGCTGTTATCTTTGTAGGTTTGTGCCTAACTTATTGTAGGTGTGTGCTTGCATGTTGTCTGGCAAGCCTATGCTGTTGGTAGCACTGTTAAAGAGATGCAGGAGTCCTGGCCCTGTACTTTCTGAAGATCAACAGACCAAGGGAATATGGGTCCTGTTACCAAGGCAAGGAGGATGGAGGAACCACGGGATTGGCTCAATGGACCTACTCAGGGCCCTGAAAACACCACTTGCCCAGGGCCTCACAAAAGCTTGGGGTGGATATACCTTCTTTCCTTCGCTTTCTCTTCTTTTTGACTGTGGTCAGTACATTAGCTACACCTAGAGAGCCATGTTCAACCCTCACTTCATACAAGACAATAATATAACTCTTTAAGTCATTTTTACAAATCTAACCTAGCTGATGGCATATGGTGTCTATACTTTGCATCATAATTTGATTTTTTCAACATTTACTGAAATAGACCAACAAAACATTTCAGAAATGTTTTTATGTTAAACTTTAATGAAAATTAACTTTAAATATTTATTTTAAATGTAGAACTAAAGGAAAAATTGCTACTGCACTGTTAACTTAATTCTGAATTAGATCTTTAATATATGTAAATTAAAAAACATTGAAATTATTTTTTTAAATTTAACTTACAAAAATTAATTCCCACCTTAGGTAGAAGAAACCTTTTTTCTGCATTAATAGTTATTAGGAGGGTATCCAGAATTAATCCAAAGTAATTTAATCATATTTTAATAAAAAACTATTGTTATATGAATTTTTAAATAACAAATTTAATAACCTATTTTAGAATTAAATGCAAAAGTACTATTTTTACATGATAGTTTTAAATTAAAAAATATTTATTTATATTTTAACTGTTTATTTTAATTTATCTTACTGTAAGATGATTTCCTATGGGGTTTTATTTTTAAGCCCCTGTCGCCATTATTTTCTATTGGAGGGTGTTGCATTTCCAGTTGTTGGCCATGGGTGGTGCCGAGCTTTCTTCAGCTCTGGGCTGGACTGATTTACTACTGTTTTGGGCCCCTTTTGGGTTGTAGTAACTATAGAAGTGATTTTTATTGTTTAATAGAAATTGTCTTACTCTTGTGGGTGGGTCGACTTTCCTCCCTAACCCCTTCCCTCATACTCCCCTCCTTCCCTAAACCCCTCCTTACTATCCTCCAATCCCCTTCACTTTAATCATAGGTATGCCCTATTTTCAAGCCACTCCCCTCAGCACTTTCCATATTTACTACTCTAACATATATACCTATGCATGCAGAGGGTTTGGAGTTTGGGTGGAGAACTCAATACAGAAAAACATAGGATACGCATGTAGGAAGCTGGCTCTGTATATACAATACCAAAGTAAGGTATAGTGTGCTCTCTTTGTGGTGGTGAGGGAGAGCAGTTAGGCTTATTCAGAGGGTGTGTTAAGCATTTATTGTATTCACTCAATCAAGGGCTGCTACACACACTCAGAGACAGAATTCAGACCAATTAGGTAAGTATAAAAAAGGTATACTTATATTGTATTTCTAGAACCAAGCAGGACTTGGCACAGGTAGGTAAAATGTACTTGCAATTGTAAAGCTTTACAAGGTAATGCCATTGGGAATGGATTTGCAATCATTACAGGTTTGTATATGCTTTGAAAACAGTTTAAATTACATAGAAATTACATTTGGATTACATCGACTACTCGGGGTGGTATGCCTAGATACTACACAGTGGATCCTACAATACAAGGAAAGAAAGACTCTTTCAGGTTTGCAATATAGTTACTTTTTTCATACAAAAAGTTCACTCAGATTTTTAGGAACAAAACATCACAACATTGGTTCCTAGTGGGAATTGAGGTTATCGGTTTGCAGGTAAGTAAATGACTTGCAAGAATAGTTTTTGGGGGTTAGAACCAGGGTTCCCCAAGGTTTAGGTAGGCACTCAATTTGCACCACCAGCGGCACAGGGGCCCAATGTTAGCTAATCGGGCTAAGGGGGCCTTCTGTGGGGGCTGCTCTCGGGCAGGCCACTCGGTCTTGGAAGTCAAGCTGCTTTGGTTAAGGTCAGGGCCAAGGGGGTCCCAGGTTGGCACCAAGTCCACCCCACCAGTGGCGCAGGAGCAGCCGGGTGCAGAGTGCTTAGGGGGGTCGGGAGCCCAATGCAATCCTATGCAGGTTGCCGGTTTTGGATTTTGGCTGCAGGCATGTTCCAGGAAGTCTTCCGGGAGGAACCAACAGCTGGGCAGGTAAGTTGGAGGGCTCGGGGACGTAGGTGTACCTCAGGTCCTCTTCTCCAGGGCGCAGTGCGGCCAGATGCAGGGGTGCCTTTGAGGTCAGATTTCTCCTTACTGGGCCACTCGCAGTTGGGGTTCTCCGTGCAGAGGCTGCAGGCGAAGTCGGGGAGTCCTGGAGGGGTCAACCCACGGTGAACTCGGACTCTGGAGAGTGGGGGGACCTCGCAGGGACTGATGGGCCACTTGGACTCGGGCCGTAGGCGACGGGTTCAGTGGTGGTTCCAGGCATCTAGTTTCTTCATCCTCAGCAAGCTCAGAGTCTGTCTTTGGAGTTTCTTTTGAACAGAGCTGCTGTTCGGCAGGAGATCTGGTCTTTGTTGAAGGCAGTCAGCCCTCCCAGGGGTTTTGGAGGTTGCTGCTGCAGGACAAGTCAACTTTTGGTGCAGGATCTCCGGAAACTGCAGACGGGCCAGTAGGGCTGGGGCCAAGTCAGTTCTTCTCCACAGTCTCCTCTGCTGTGAGACTTCTTCCGTCCTTCTTCTTCCTAGGTTGCAGGAATCTGAAGAGGCAAGGTTCCGGGTCCCCCTAAATACTAAATGTAGGGGCGTTTACAGAGGTGTGCAGGTAGGGACCAATGGGTCCCTTCCTTGGGGTGGGTACACCCCCTATTATGCCACCCTCCAGTGGGAGTGGGGCAGGAGCCTCTCTCTAATTGGCTGGGTCCCCTCATCTTCAAAATGGAGGGGACTGAAATGTGTGCTTCACCTCGCCTCCCCCACCTGAGGGGTGGGGTTGGCAAACGTGGGCACACCTCTCCTCCTAACTAGGTTTTCTACCGCCCAAAGTGGGAGTCAGAGCCAGTGGGAGCCAGTTGCTGGGGGCAGCAAAAGACAGGGACAGCTTATAAAGGTGGCAGGCCTTTGACGCTTCCCCTTCGTGGACCCAGCCCATCCTGGGGGAGGAGGCATGACACCTCTGCCCAGGATGGGCTTTGTTTCTGAACCCAGAGAGCAGAGGCTCTCTACCCAGGGGTCCAGAAACCTGTCTGGTGGTGGCAAATGGCTGGCAGCCATTCAGGAACCACACCAGGGCTGCTCGCTTTTCAGAGGGCATCTCTAAGATGCCCTCTGTGTGCATTTTACATTAAATCCCACACTGGCGGGGGCGGAGCTTGCCTGCACCGAAGATGGCCGCCTAAGCCGTGAGCTCCATCTTGCCATCGCACAATTCGTCAGGTATCCAGCGTGAAGGTTGCGCTAACTGCTGTAATTGCACAACTCTGTGTATCGGACGGCCGGCCCCACACATTGCTGGCGTTTTTATCTAAATTGGTGACCGGACTCAGAAGTTATCTGACGCGGACTCTGGGAAAGGGGACTTCGCAACGAGGCCTGCAGCAGCGCTGGTAGTGAGACTCCGCCTGGAGGCTCTGACCCGAGACTGCCGGATGGCGCGCAATCGGCGAAGTGCAACCGGAGACGCTGCCACTCATCGAAGGAGAGAACGGTCCGACACCGGGTGCGGCTTGGCGGAAAGCTGGCACTGGTCAATCGGGGCCTGGCGGTACCGCCCCTGGCCGACACCTGATATCTCCCGGACACCTGGGCCTGGCTAGCTGTTGGAGACCGGTCTGACTGCCGGGACCTCCGGACTTGGTTGGAGGCGGTGCCTCGTGGAATCGGTCAGTGCTGCTCTTATCCCTGCTGTCCTGGGGTGCGCCTTGAGGCATATCAGCGCCATCGGCTGCCTGTTAGCGGCGGTCCCGGCGGAGGCGGCGGGTGCTCGGCTCTGCGTGGCCCGGCTGCGCCAGTGACAGTGCCGTGACGGGCTCTTGGCCACTTTTCCTCACGAAGCCCATCGGGGGTTGTTTAAGAGGACTCTGCCCTCCTGAGACATCGTGAACCACCGGGACGGCACCAGGGGGGACGAGGCGCCAGTTGATTTCCCCCTCCTGCTGGAACAGGGATCACCACTGTGCTGCGGGGCACCTGGAGCGCCGGAAAGGATTGATACAGCCCATGTTGAGAGTGCACACATAAAGAGGGGGGCCCCCATTTTTGCTTAGGAACTACTGTGGTGCAAACAATAAAGTTGGACATACAACGACATACAACTGGAGTGAGTCTCTGGACGTGGGAGCACGGCGATCAGCGCTCATCCCGGCGCTGCATTGGTTAGGCGGCGAGGTACCCTGCCTTTGGGAGAACTGTGACACTGCGGCTGCTGCGTCCTGGGGTACGGAGACAACTGGACATAATTGCTTCTCATGACCCAGCGAGGGGGCGCATAGCTGACTAAAGTTTGCCTGCCAGCGGGGTGCGTTGTGGCTGTGCATCCCGAGCTCTCATAATGGGGAAAGTTGACAAAACCCAACCGAAGCTCACCTTTGATCCTCAAAAGTCTAGGACCAGAGAAAACACCCCGGAGGGGGGCCACGACGCACCAGAGGAAAGCCCAGAGCAGGTGGATGGAGATATTAGGACCATGATTGCAGCCATGCAGAAAAGCCTGCAGGCCAGTCTGTCAGCCATAGACTCTAAATTGGACTCCCTGTCGTACCGGATGGACAGGATGACGGAACGTATGGACAAGCAAGTAGAGAGGTTAGATATGGCGGAGCGCAGAGTGGCTGAAGTTGAAGAGACACAGACAGAAATGGATACAATGCAAAAACAGATGAATAAGGCGTTGCAAACCCTGCAGGACAAGGCGGAAGACCTTGAAGCCCGCTCCCGGAGATACAACATACGTATTACGGGCCTGCCAGAATCCACGCAGGTGGGGAACATGGAACTCTTCGTGGAAAAATTGCTCCATACTTTGCTGGGCTCCGACAAGTTTTCCTCCATGTTTGTGGTGGAGAGAGCTCACCGTTCGCTGGGCCCGCGACCCTCCCTGGGAGCTCCACCGCGGCCCATTATCGCTAAGCTCCTGAACTACAGGGATCGAGACACAGCCTTGAAGCTAGCGAGAGAGAAACAGTCCTTACAGTTTGAGGGTTCTGCGATCTCGCTTTACCCGTACTTCACCGCCCGAGTGCAGGAAGCTCGCAAACAATTTGCACCACTTAAGAGGCAATTGCGAGATCTGAATGTGGATTACGCCATGTTATACCCGGCAAGGTTACAAGTTAACAGGCAGGGCCAATCTAGGATCTTCACTGACCCCAAGGTTCTGCAGAAAGCCCTGAAGGACTGGGCAAAAGAACGTCGGCAGAGCCCGGAACACACAGCGGTGGAAGGAGCGACGGGAGGAAGTTTGGACGAACAGGACTAACGAGGCTCTCCTCCTTCCTGCCAGATGAGATGGGGACACTTGGAGGGTGGTTTACTACTAAAGTTGTCGTTGCATGGTCTGTGGTGGGCCTGTTTTCGTGTGCTATGTTGTGGCTCATTTGAGGGGTGGGGATATTCAGGATGCCTTAACAATGCGACTAGGCTGTCTACTTAGGTCTGAGGTGAGGGCTGTACGTCACAAGTTCGTAGTGGGATCGGCTGAGATAAGTGATCACATACCTTATGCAACTAATAACTCTGATGGCAGATGGTTAGGAACAGTTAACCTACAGTAGTTTCATTACTACAAGGGCAGGCAACATCCGCCTACGTGTGTGCGCCACACCTGGTAACTAATCTCAGTCATTGTGATAACAGAGTTGTTTGATGTGAATTTGTTATGAGAATTATGGGTTTTATGGGGGATTTCGTCAAAGCACAGTTGGGAATAGCTTGACGTGGGTGGGGGGCGGGGGTATTGAGACAGATGCATTGCAGAGCTTTTAAAAACACAAGGTTTGGACGATTAGGAATTCCTTATAATTCAATTATATATACCAGCCCAAGCTACATACTGATGCCTCCCTATGGTGTAGATGAGTTGTAGAGGACGAGATTTGGTTACACATAATGTGCTGAGGTCCCTGTCCTGGAATGTTAGAGGCCTCAATGACCATAGAAAGCTGAGGAAGGTCATAGCTTACTTGACGAGACACAAAATAGATATTGCCCTGTTACAGGAATCACACCTGCCCCTGAGTAGTTTTATGTTCCGCAGCAGAAGTTTACAAGGGAACACCCACGGGGCGGGCTTCACTACCCATGCGAGAGGGGTGATCACTTGGGTGAATCCTAACTCACACCTTAAACTTGACCCCCTGGATACGGATCCTGAGGGCAGATATGTGGTCTCACGATGCACAGGGAAAGGTTTAGACTTGATTTTGGTTAATGTCTATGGCCCTAATTATGATAATCCGGAGTTCTTCACCGAACTCACAGAAATGATGCGTACCTATGCAGGTAGACCTCAACTCTGGGGGGGAGATTTTAACTGCATTTTGAACCCGACTCTAGATAGATCGGGAGGCCCAGACAGGCGTCTTTCAGCTGCGGCCCGCGCCATTGCGGACGCAATGACACAATTGGATCTGTCTGACGTTTGGCGGCAGCGGAATCCAAGCCGGGGTGGGTTCACTCAGTACTCAGCCTACCATGATTTGCATACAAGGATTGACTACTGGCTAGCCTCTCAACACATGTTCGTGGGAGTTAAGGAGTGTACTGTGCTTCCGCGCACCTACTCGGATCACTCCCCCATACTTTTAGTGGTAGCCACCCCGGAGAAACGGATTCCTCCTTTTACCTGGCGCTTCCCCCCATATTCGCTGTTGGATACTGCTCTTAGGTCTGACATTGCGGAAGCAATAGACACCTTTTTCACCTGCAATATTTTCTCGGTGGACACATTCACTACGGTCTGGGAAGCGTTTAAAGTTTATATTCGCGGGATAGCCATGTCGAAACATTCCGGGGTACTCCGGGCTCTTCGAAGGAGACTCTCTGACCTGGAGGGCTCCCTTAAGTCGTTGGAGAGCCATTTACTGGAGGGCGCGTGCGACGCTGATGCAATTGCATTCAAAACTGTATTGGCCGAATACCATGAAACGGCAGATGCGGAGCTCAAACACCTTGGCAAATACACAACAGCATGCACGTACGGTGAAGGGGAACGCCCGGGCGCGGTCCTGGCCTCCCTCCTGAAGAAACGCAGGGAAACTACGGTGCTAACGGAAATTAGTGGCGAACAGGGGGAGGTAATAACGGGCGACACGGAGATATTGGAGCGCTTCCGTCAGTACTATTCGACCTTGTATCGCTCCCGGCACGTAGGCGTGGAGTCGGAAATGTTAGACTATTTGACCCACGTGAAGTTGCCCTGGCTGACTAACGAACATCAGGAGTACTTAATGCGTCCCCTGGAGAAAGAGGAAATTCTCACTGCACTAGCGGGGATGAAATCGGGTAGTGCCCCTGGGGTGGATGGTCTCACAGTCACTTTTTACAAAGAATTCCGAGACCTTTTGCTTCCCCACTTGGTTACGCTGTTTGAAGATATGGTGGTTGACGGCATTATGCCACCGTCGATGAGAGAGGCGGTCATTGTAACGATACTTAAACCGGACAAATCTCCAACTGAATGCTCTTCGTACCGCCCCGTCCTTACTAAATGTTGACACGAAGCTTTATGCCAAAATCCTTGCTACCCGACTGACACCGTTAGTTCCGTATTTAGTGGCCCCAGAACAGGCGGGATTTATTCCGGGCAGGAACTTGACCTACAATTTAAGAACCGTTTTTGGGGAGATACAGCATACCAGACAGGATGTGCAGGCAGTCGCTGTCTTTTTGGATATGGAGAAGGCCTTTGATTCGGTCGAGTGGCAATTCATGAAGATTGTGTTAACGAGGATGGGATTGGGCAATATGTTCCTACAAATGATGGGGGTCTTATATAACTCACCAACTGCTAGAATAAAAATCGGCACTTTAGTTACAGACCAGATTCACATTACTAGAGGTACACGGCAAGGATGTCCTTTATCCCCGATTTTATATGCATTAGTGGCGGAACCGTTAGCCTGTGCCTTACGTGAGTATCACAATCATAGGGGTATACGTTTCCCGAACTACCAGCTCATAGTTTACACATATGCCGACGACACGCTTCTTTATGTTAGAGACCCCGAAAACAACTTGTCTCCCATACTGAGGGAAGTAGTGAAATTTGGTGCAATTTCAGGCTTGAGAGTAAACTGGGCTAAATCTATAATATTACCTCTTACCCCGTCTACTGTCCCCTTCCTGCCTGACTACCCGCTACAGTGGACTACAGAGCCAGTCCGATACCTAGGAATTAAGATACATACTGATTCGGAGGTGGAGTTTCGTGAAAACTATGGGGTGGCTATCAACAAGCTGGGGGAGGACATTGAGAGATGGATCCGACTGCCGCTATCACTAATGGGGCGAATTTCGATTATGAAAATGGTAATTCTTCCACGCTTTTTGTTCCTGTTCTCCAATATCCCTATGGTCCTCCCGGGGTTTTTTTCCAGCACCCTTACCACAATGTTGATTAAATTAGCATGGGCAGGTAAACAAGCTAGGGTTAGATGGGATGTACTCACACTCCCTTACCGTCTGGGGGGGTTGGGGGCCCCTGATTTAGACATATTACAGGGTGGCGCAATGCGCACATGCTTACCAGTGGATGCATGGCTCACCAGATACGCCGCACTTACACATAGAACGGGTGGCGGCCTCTCCCCTCCCGTTACCTACCATGTTGTTTACACCCCCTGATCGTAGGACGGGGATCCTAGACACAATAAACGTGACTAGTCATGCCTGGCATCATGTGGCGAGGAGCTGCTTGCGGATCCCTCCTCCAGTCCGTTGTCTGACAGTATGCCCCCTCACCTGTCACCTTGTCCCCTCCTCTATTTCCAGCCTTTGACCCAGATGCACTGGCCCTTTAAGGCTCCACTACTCTCGGCTTCTGGTGCCGATCACGTGCCTTGGTCAGGTGATCCTCTCTCCTTCAAAGGGGAAGAGACGGAAGGACTAACGCTCTCGCCACGGAGTCGAATGCTTGGAGGATCGACGTCGTGGGACTCAACACGAGGAGCCAGGACCTTCTTCATTCCGCCAGGACTGGGAGAACCGGGATTCACCATCGGGACCGAGCCGGAAGCCCAGCTGACCGAAGAGGTGCCATCCAGGATCGAGGAAAAGGGGGAGCCGGACCCTTTCCGGCAACACGCGAAAGCCAGCCACGGTCCAGGAGGATCGTGGCTCCAAAAGGTACGGGGCCACCTGGGGGGTGTGTGGGACAAGGGGAAGGCGGGAGAGAAGGGCGGGCAATCTGACTAGTCCTACTGACGGGGGTCCGCAACTGCGAGTAAAACAGAGCAGAGCGTAACATACTCCTGGGAGGAAGCCGCGCGTCTCACGGTGACAGTCGGGTGTTCAGTCCTTCACTCCCTTTTCCTTGTGTGAAAACCACTATAGAAACGTCCCCCCCCTTACCAGGCCTTTCTTTGTTTTCTTTTTCCTGAATGTGAGACGGAGCGGAGGGAGCTATCAGCTGTAATCCGAAGACCGGACACTCCGTTCGTTATTCCCTGCCCTCTGATGTAAGAGGCTGAAGAACTATACACCGGACGGTGCAACCTGTTTGTTCATTTCATGTAAAAGACCCCTGACAATAAACCTACTGTTGAATCACTGACCCTCGGCCTCCCTGTCTCCTTCTCCACTGCGCTACACATGGTGTCAGAAGTGGGATTTCGTACGCCTACAACCCTGGGACATGGAAAACCTCATACAGCAGCTCATACGCGGCCAGGAGAAGCTGGAATGGGCCGTTGAGAAACAGATGACAACTGCCCATGCAGACAGGGAACTGTTTAAGGACAGCATCACCAACCAAGGTGAACAGTTGCAAAAAGTGGCGGATGACCGCCTAGAGTTGACCAACCAACTGCAAATCCGCGCCGGGACAGGCCCCAATGTATCTCTACAGAAGTACCTACCTAGTGAGGACCCCGACGCGTTCTTTTTGAACTTTGAAAGAGCGGCCCGAGCGTCGGGATGGCCAGAAGTCAAATGGCCGTTCTTTTTAGCGCCTCTCCTTACCGGAGAGGCCCAGGCCACCTATCAGGTGGCCAACGCTAGCGGCCACACTCCTTATCAGGAAATTAAGGGGGTAATTCTGGACCATCTTGGAATGGATGCCAAGGCATATCGGGTTAGGTTTCGGAAGGAGCGGGGAGCGTCCACCGACAATCCGAAAACCCTTTACTACAAACTTAAGGCAGCAGCAGACAAGTGGCTAAAGCCCCAGACCAACACAAAGGAGGAAATCATGTCCCTTATCTATTTAGAGCAGTACATAGAGGCGTTGCCATACCCTATACAACAGTGGCTTAAGCAGCACACTCACTTAACCGCTGACCAAGCCATTGACATGGCAACCTCCTTCTATCGGGCACAACCCCGCCCTCCATCTTGGGACACCGAGAAACCCACACGCCCTCCTTCTACGGTTAGCAAAGTGGAGAGAAAACCAGTGAAGGCCTTCACGGAACCCCTGAAGTCTCGACAGTACCGTCCAGAACCCGTTCCTGTTCGAGGTCCACAGTGTTATGAATGCGGGGACTGGGGGCATATTGCCAGGAATTGCCCCCGAAAAAATCCCTGGAAGAACCGATGGACATTAGCTGTATTCCACGTTCTATCCTATACACTGAAGAAATGGGACCAAGTTTTTATGTAAGTGTTTTTATAGGTGGGGTTGCTGTAAAAGCCTTGTTAGACTCCGGCTGTAAGCAGTCAGTCGTTCGCCGGTCCCTGGTACCCCTTCTCTTTCCTCTTACCGTTGATGAGATACCTATACGCTGTGTACATGGGGATATAAAACTCTACCCCCTAGTCACCTTTCCTGTCTCCCTCCCGAGTGGGGTGGTCATGAAAGCCAAGCTTGGGGTTCTCCCTTCCCTTCCAGAAGAGCTCATATTAGGTCAGGATAACCCGTCCTTTCTAGCGCTCTTAAAGGACACCCTTCAGCTCACAGGAACCCAGAACCCACCAAAATCCTCTCTCGTTACTCAAGCCCCCTGGCTATCTGATAAAAGTTTCCACTACAACCAGTGCAATGATCCTACGCTTCGGCCCGCGTGGGATCATGCACGACAGAACCCCCAGCCCCAGAAGCCAGCATATCCTTTGTTTTGCATAAAAAGGAACTTCTCTACAGGGTCGCAAGGGAAGGTGATACACCACAACTCGTGGTTCCCCAGGCTTTCAGGGAACAAGTACTTTTTTTTGCGCATTCCCACCTGCTGGCTGGCCATAGGGGTGCACAAAAAACCATCAACATGATACTCCGCCACTTCTATTGGCCAGGTATATTCGCCCACGTCACGAAGTTCTGCCAGGAGTGTGAGGTCTGTCAGATGAGAAACCCCTATAAACCCCCGCCGGTCCCACTACAGCCTCTTCCCATCATTGGTACACCATTCGAGAGAATAGGTATGCATCTTATTGGCCCACTCCCCCGGACGAAAAAGGGTAACCTATATGCGCTGGTAATAGTGGATTACGCCACGCGTTATCCAGAGGCCTTTCCCTTACGTGCTCCTACCAGCCAGAATATCAGTGACAGACTCCTGGAACTATTTTCCCGGGTCGGGTTCCCCCGAGAGATCCTCACGGATCAGGGGACTCCTTTTGTCTCCAAAATGATGCGGAAGGTGTGTAAGTCCCTGGATATCTCCCACATTAAAACATCAGTGTATCACCCCCAGACAGATGGTCTGTGTGAGCGTTATAATTCCACCCTAAAATTGACCCTGAAAAAGCTATTGAGTGTGGAAGGGAAGGATTGGGACCAACTCCTCCCTTTGGCCTTATATGTGGTCCGTAGCCAGACACAGTCCAGCCTGGGCTGTTCCCCTTTCCAGCTCCTCTACGGTAGGGAACCCCGGAGTTTACTGGAGATCACTAAGGAATACTGGGAACAAGAAAAGGGGGAGGAAACCAAATCTTTCCTAGACTATACACAAGAACTACGTAACCGTCTGCAGAAGTTGAGGGAGTTCGCTGATGCGAACCTAGAAAAAGCACAAACCCGACAACAAACGTTCTACGACAAAGGAAAAAAATGGCGGCACCTGAAGGTGGGGGACTGGGTTTTGGTTCTCACTCCCTCCAGTATCCCAAAAATCAGGTCAGGATGGCAGGGTCCTTTTCAGATTGTACAGAAGGTCGGGATTACGTCCTACCAGGTTCAGGTCACGCCCAGACGCACCCAGTTGTATCATGTAAACCTCTTAAAGAAATGGCTGGGCCCTCTTCCCAAGGACCTTCATGTGGTTGACCCCATAACCAACCGGGACAACACTCTACCTCATCTCATAATCAATCGAGAGCTAACGGAAGAGCAGAGGGTGGCTTTACAAGACGCTCTCTCCCCGTATGCCTCCTTATTCTCCCACCTTCCGGGCCGTACCACCCTGGCTGAACATACCATTCCCACCCAACCAGGGAAGGTCATCAAACAAAAACCCTATTGTATCCCTGCTGCTAGGAGAAACGCCATCGAACAAGAGGTCAAGGCCATGCTTGCCCTAGGGGGTCATACGATCATCCCGAAGCGATTGGTCCTCGCCAGTTGTACTGGTACCAAAACCGGACGGATCCGTCCGGTTTTGCATAGATTTCAGGGCTGTCAACGCCATCTCTAAGTGCGATTCATACCCTCTCCCACGGGTGGATGAATTAATTGAACAATTGGGAGAGGCGCAGTACATCACAACCCTTGATCTCACAAAAGGGTACTGGCAGGTGCCTCTTAGACCCCAAGACCAAGAGAAAACGGCCTTTTCCACACCCTCTGGCTTGTTCGAGTTCACCGTCTTACCTTTCGGGCTACATGGGGCACCTGCCACGTTTCAACGCCTTATGAATAGAGTACTATCTGACCAACAGGCCTATTCGTCGGCATATTTAGACGATATCATTATATACAGCCCCACGTGGGAGTCCCATCTTCGTCACTGTCAGCTGGTCCTTCAAGCCCTCCAAGAGGCTGGTTTGCATATCAATGCAAAAAAATCAAAAGAAAGTTTCCAGAGAGTAAAGTACTTGGGGTACCTCTTAGGAAATGGCTTCATTGAACCCCAGGAGGAAAAGGTGAAAGCGATATCCCAGGCCCCTTTCCCTACTACAAAAAGGGAAGTCAGAGCCTTCCTGGGCCTCCTGGGGTATTATCGTAGTTTCATACCCCAGTACTCTGAACTTTCCTCTCCTCTTACCGATCTCCTTAGGAAGACTGTGAAGCCTAAAGACCTCCTCTCCCCACCACCCGCTGCCCTACAAGCTTTCCAACACCTTAAAAGGGCTATCACGTCAGGTCCCATTCTCCGCTCCCCTGACTTTTCTAAACCATTCCTGCTTCAAACTGATGCCTCCGACAATGGGTTGGGGGCTGTTCTTTCCCAGATATCCTCAGAAGGGCTTGAGCATCCCATCCTTTTCCTGAGCCGGAAGTTGTTCCCTAGGGAGCGGGGTTATCCCATCATTGAAAAGGAGTGCCTTGCTATCAAGTGGGCGGTGGACAGGTTAAGATATTACCTTGAGGGCGCCCATTTCTTCTTGTATACGGACCACGCTCCTCTCCTCTGGAGGAGTCGGAACAAAGGGAATAATCAGCAGGTCCTTCGTTGGTTCCTTGCCCTACAGCCCTTCTCTTTTGAGGTTCGCCACCGCAAGGGCTCAGATAACGGCAATGCGGACTTCCTTTCCCGACTCGCCCTGTTCCCCGATCGTGAACACGCTGGGGTGGGGGTGGGGGTGTGTGGCGAGGAGCTGCTTGCGGATCCCTCCTCCAGTCCGTTGTCTGACAGTATGCCCCCTCACCTGTCACCTTGTCCCCTCCTCTATTTCCAGCCTTCGACCCAGATGCACTGGCCCTTTAAGGATCCACTACTCTCGGCTTCTGGTGCCGATCACGTGCCTTGGTCAGGTGATCCTCTCTCCTTCAAAGGGGAAGAGACGGAAGGACTAACGCTCTCGCCACGGAGTTGAATGCTTGGAGGATCGACGTCGTGGGACTCAACACGAGGAGCCAGGACCTTCTTCATTCCGCCAGGTCTGGGAGAACCGGGATCCACCATCGGGACCGAGCCGGAAGCCCAGCTGACCGAAGAGGTGCCATCCAGGATCGAGGAAAAGGGGGAGCCGGACCCTTTCCGGCAACACGCGAAAGCCAGCCACGGTCCAGGAGGATCGTGGCTCCAAAAGGTACGGGGCCACCTGGGGGCTGTGTGGGACAAGGGGAAGGCGGGAGAGAAGGGCGGGCAATCTGACTAGTCCTACTGACGGGGGTCCGCAACTGCGAGTAAAACAGAGCAGAGCGTAACATACTCCTGGGAGGAAGCCGCGCGTCTCACGTTGACGGTCGGATATTCAGTCCTTCACTCCCTTTTCCTTGTGTGAAAACCACTATAGAAACGTCCCCCCCCTTACCAGGCCTTTCTTTGTTTTCTTTTTCCTGAATGTGAGACGGAGGGGAGGGAGCTATCAGCTGTAATCCGAAGACCGGACACTCCGTTCGTTATTCCCTGCCCTCTGATGTAAGAGGCTGAAGAACTATACACCGGACGGTGCAACCTGTTTGTTCATTTCATGTAAAAGACCCCTGACAATAAACCTACTGTTGAATCACTGACCCTCGGCCTCCCTGTCTCCTTCTCCACCGCGCTACACATCACCTGCTGAAGTTACATGCTGGTGCGATATTATACTCCCCGTTGGCTCCTATGGAGTGGTGTTATTGGATTCCCTCCTGTAGAGATATTGGTATGACCAGAGCGCTCAGCGCTATGGGGGCGACGACTATAGGAGATATGTTTCTGGAAGGGAAAGTCAAGACATGGGAACAGTTTGAGGGGCCCGTTACCAATGCAACCCTACTACATAGATTTCAGTTGCATAGAATGAGGCACGCAATGGCAGAAATACTAGGCAGTGATCTCGATGAACCGCCTAAAGTCTAGCCGCTCACTTATGTCATAAAAGCTGGCTCCCCAACCAAAATTGTGTCCAAAATTTACAAACTAACACTAGGGTATAGGGAAAACGCCTACACCAAGGCGAGACTCGCTTGGCAAACGGACTTAGGTAGAGAGCTGGACGATGTTACCTGGAGATATTGTTGCGAAAACTCGAAGATAATCTCGTTGAATGGGAGACACAGGCTCATTCATTTTAAGTTCCTAAACAGGGTGTATTATACGCCGGAGAGACTGTGTCGATATGGGCTGCGAGACACAGCTAAATGTGATCGCTGTGAGGAAACCCAAGCAGATTTTTTCCATATAGCTTGGTTATGCTCTGGGATTAGCAACTTTTGGGTCTTGGTGTTTAAGGAATTAAGTGCGGTTATAGACATGCAAATTATGCCAGACCCCATGCTAGCTTTATTAGGGTACTCTAAACCACTCCCAAAGGCAGTGCGTAGGTTAGTAGACATGGGCTTGTTACTCGCTAGACGGAGAGTGGCGATGTGCTGGTCTAAGGGCCCCATCCCCACCATCGCAGAATGGAGCAGAGACATGGTATACTGCAGCACGCACACAGAGACTTATAGCGAGCTTCTTCCTCCACGCAGTCGGCCGAAAAATTTCTGGGCTTTATACCAGACATACCTGTTGACTAAAGATGTGCCGCCTGGGGGTGCAGTTGCTGAGAGTGTACCGGAGGGTGAGGCAGAGAACTACCTTTGAGAGGGCTAAACAAGGGTGACGGGGGACTGTGTTGTTGGACCTCTAAATATTGTGGAGATAAGACAGCATTAGGTCCAGTATTTCATGTATTCAGATGAGGACTGTCTATTCTGCGACTCACGCTGTTGGAACTGTGGCTAATTTGGGAAGTATGGGCTGATAATGCTCACTGTATGGTAACCATGGATATGACTGACTGTACAATGATATATTGTGTTTGATTTCCTTTGTACAAACCTGTCATTATGCTGAAAGGGGTCTTGTCTCTTTGTTTTGCTAAAAATGTCAATAATGTTTAATAAAAAAAAATTAAAAATCCCACACTGGCATCGGTGTGGGTTTAATGTGCTGAGAATTTTGCTACCAAACTTCCCAGAATTCCATAAAACCATTATGGAGCTGTAGAGATCATAATGACCAATTCCCATACTATATGGTTGGTCTTTGGGGGTGTCTAAGAGCATGAGGGCTGTTCTGGCTAAGGAGCCAAAACCAATGTTGATGAACTCCCCCCTCTCCCCAATGTATGTCCATATGTGATTATGTTGTCTAACGTGCCCTGTCTAGCTACTGGTTCAGAGGATTCATTTCTCCAATTGAAGAACAACATCTGGTTGCATACTTTTGCTGGTCTACCTTCCTTAGAGGCGTCAAACATTTTGATGGTCAAAAGGGTGGGATGTGTTGGCCCTTTGACAAAAACCTTTGAAGACAATTGCATCATTGTTAATTTTAGGTTTTCCAACATTGTGCAAAACCTTTTGGTCACCCACCCTCAACCAGGTGGGTTAGGATCTAACATTTCTCTCCTCCCACTGGACTTCTTTTATCGCTATTTGAGGCATGGGCATGTGCCAAAAATATCCCCATTGCGACAGATGGGCCCTAGTGTGGGTAGAAGTGGCTTTTATTTGAATCACCCTGTCTTGGCAGGAGTTTCCTCTCTCCTCTCCCAGGTGGGTTGACTGCACCCTGAAGTAAATCCTGCTGTCTCTCCATCTACTGTGTACAGCAGAAATGGGCCTTTCTATGCAGATTGCCCCTTTAAAAGTAAATCCAACGTAAACCATCACTGCCAGCTCCTGATTGTGAGATTAGTCCTCCACCCATTTGCGCATGTATACTGGATTCTCAGATGCGGGGGAGAATCCCTTTCTACGGGACTAGTTGATCATCCTTCCATAGTTGTCTTAGATAGCAACAAGTCACTACCTAGCCCCCCATCTCTCCAGCGAGCTATTCTGAGCTGGAATATTGCAGGCATTCGAGGCAAGGTAGGTGATCCTGACTGGGGTCAGTTGATTGATAGTCATGAAATTTGCCTATTCCAAGAAACGTGGGCAGTCAAGCGGGTGTATCGGAGTGGTTGTAAAAGTTATAGTGTTCCTGCTATTAAATCTTTTGCCTTTTGCCAGGTGTCCTTCAGCAGGATATATATATATATATATATATATATATATATATCTCCAAGGGTTCATTTTTTGCTTGTCCGAAGGCTAAACCTCTCCTGCTGATTAATGTTATTAACACCAGTTGTGGGCATAAGCAAGAATCTTCAATCTTTCATCTGCTAGATAAAATATTGGTATTTATTTATTATTTATTTGAAGGTTTTATATAGCGCGAACAAGACCCTTGCGGGGATCAGAGCGCTTTACATGTCAAATGAACGGAAACAGGAAACAAGCATAAAAAATCTAAATAAAGGTGATTCCAATACAAGGTGCTCAATAATACAGACTAGTGATTAAATTACAGTAATAAGTAAATAAATCAAGTGAATTTAGCCATGAGTATCGCTTTCACTTTTTTAAATGAGGCCGTGGAAGGGTTCAGTCTTGTTTCGGCGGGCAAAGCATTCCAGATCCTGGGAGCCATTCCAGAGAAGGACCGGTTGTAAGTTTTCTTCTTGACAAATCGTTGTGGTCTCAGTAGAAGATTCTGAGCTAGGTAGCATGGCGTTTTATGATGTAAGGCCTTGTGCGTCATACATGCGATTTTTAAATGAATTCTAGCCTCGAACGGTAGCCAGTTGAGGGCTCTAAGTTCTGGAGAGATGTGAGAGTTTCTTTTTGAACCTGTGATGAGTCTCGCAGCTGAGTTGATAGCAGCTCTAAGTGGGGCTGTGGTTGATTTGGGGAGGCCGCATAGGGCTACAGCCCCATATTCCACTCTTGGGATTACTAGAGCTTGGACAGCTTGTTTGAGGTCGTTAGCTGGTAAGAAGGGTTTCAGTCTTCTCAGGGTGTTTATGTGGAAATTTGCTCCTTTTGTGGCGGCGCTGATATGCTTCTGCATCTTTAAGTCTCTGTCCAGTGTCACCCCCAGCGATTTAGCAGATTCGACAACGAGAGGTTGCTCTTTGAGTGCTGTTAGGTGCTTCATCCAATCGAGGATGATGTGAGATTTATTGGGGGGGGGGGCGAATAGGAGGAATTCCGTTTTGAGGGAGTTCAGGTTCAAATGGTTTTCAGCCAACCATGTTTGAGTTCCTTGCAGTGTTGAGTTGAGAGCTTTGATGTCTTCCAGTGATTGGATCTTGATGTATAGTTGGGTGTCGTCAGCGTACATGTGAAAGTGGACGTTGGAGAGACTGAGAAGTTCGGTGAGTGGCTCCATGAAGAGGTTGAAAAGTGTGGGTGAGAGGGAAGAGCCTTGCGGTACTCCTAACGAGACTGGCACGGGGTTAGATAAAGCTTGATTGACCTTGAATCTTTGAGATCTATTTTGGAGGAAAGAAGTAAACCAGGTAAGTACAGATCCCGATAATCCCATTCTGTATCTCAGGAGCTCTAGCAAATTGTCGTGTTTGACGGTGTCAAATGCTGATGAGAGGTCGAGTAAGATTAATAGGCAGGCTTAATTTTGATCAAGAATTTTTAGTGCGTCATCTATTATGTGGGTCATGGCTGATTCCGTACTGTGACCTGCCCGGAAGCCTGATTGATATTGGTTGAGTAGTTTGAATTGTTCAATATGGTTGCTAAGTTGTATGTGAACACATTTTTCCAAGAGCTTGGCTAGAGTGGAGATGTTGGATATCGGGCGATAATTATTTAAGTCTGCTGGGTCGGCAGTTGGCTTCTTTAGGATGGGGGATACCTGACCTGTTTTCAGGATTTCTGGAATGGTTCCTTGATAGAGGGAGGTATTTATAATCTTGGTCCAGAGAGGTAATAACAATGGAATGAAGTCTTTTAGGTAGTTAGCCGGGAGTGGGTCTGTGAAGTGACTGGAGGGATTTAAGGCGGTTAGCATTTTTAGTATAGTGTCCTCACTGTAAGTGTAGAAGGAGGACCAGGATGCGTTGTTTTTGAGGTTGAATTTTGTAGAGTCTATGCCTGGGGCATCAGTCGGGGCCAGTGAGGAGTTCTTTTGCGGGGCAGGAAGGGATAGAAGGTCATTGAGCAGGTCGGTTTTTAAGGTTTCTGACTTTGTGATGAAAAAGGAGGCAAATTCCTCACAGTTAGGTAGGGTTTCGGGAGTGGTCTTGGGGATGGTGGGTACGCTCTTGGTTTGGGCTTTGATTAACTCGAATAGTTTTTTGGGACGATTCTTGGCTAGGTCAAGTTGCTTGCTGAAGAAGTCGGTTTTAGATCGTCTGATCTTTCTAAAGTAGGAGTTTCTGGTGGTTCTTAGTAGCTTGAGGTGGATAGCTGATGGTGAAGATCTCCACTGTCGTTCCATTGATCTTAGTGATCGCCTGTCTTCATTAAGTCTATCGTCAAACCAGGGTTTTGAATCTTGTGTGGTGATTCTTTTAAGTTGTAAAGGAGCTATGTTGTCTAATAAGCTGTTCATGAAATGGAAGTAGTGGTTGGTTAAGCCTTGTACATCTGTTAAGTCTTCCGGGGGTTGTAGGATGTTATGATTAGAGGTTGCGCGTAGGTCGGAACCGACGTTTTTTAGATTCCTCTTCCAGACCTTTGTTCTTGGGGGTTGTATTGAAAGTCGTTTGACTGATCCCATGACATGGAATGTAATGATGTGATGGTCTGACCAATCACAGGGGAGGATTGAGTCGAGCTGAATGGAGTCAGCTTTGGCGATTATTAAGTCGAGGGTTGAGCCTTTGTCGTGTGTAGGGCTGTTACAGATTTGGTTAAGATTAAGGTCTGAGAGGAAGGCTTTGAGGCTATTGACCCCTGGGTCGTTCTGGTCCTCCCAGTGTAGGTTGAAGTCACCCAAGAATATTTGCATAATTTGTTGGCTGTCATTTGTAGCTAGAATATCCATGAGGTGTTCTATGAATGTGAGGTTCTCTCCTGGGGGTGGTAGAATGTGTGCAGTGAACATATTTGTTTGTTATTACTAGAGATGTTTAAACCAAGGTATTCACAGGAGGATAATGCAGGCGCATTGGAGTTACTAACTGTTAGATTGCTCTGATGTATACAAGCGATCCCCCCACCCGGCCTATCAATTCTGTCTAATCTGGTAATGTCATAGTTCGGGGGTACTAGTATGTCCAAGATAGGTGTAGATGAATCCTTCAGCCATGTTTCAGTCAGGATTAAGATGTCTGGTTCGTTGGCTAGTAAAAGGTCCGCTATATCAGTCGCATGTCTATGTGCTGACCTGCAATTTAGGAGCATGCATTTTAGCCGCGTTTTGTTGGGTGCCTTAATGGGCTCGAGTGTGAGAGGGATTCGCGTGAGGTTGTTTTCAACTATGCCTCTGGAAAGGTGTCTTGTCGCTCTGTGGGTGTTGATAGGGATAGATTGGATTAGGGAATCCATATGTAAATTGTCTGGGTGCCCAGTGTTAGGTGAGAGGTGAGATAGCTCGTAAGAGCCGAGTAGAGAGAATAGGTCGTTCGATGATTGGGGGTTTTTCTCATTCTGATTGGGCGGGATGGGGCGTTGGGGTAAGGCCTTGTACTCCAACTTTGGGGCTCCTGATTTTGGGAGTTTGCGTGTCGTGGGTGTGTGTGATTCGACTTTTTGATGTGTGGGTATGTTCTGAAGTCGGATATGGGGCGCGCGGGCTTGGGTTGCTGAAGAATCAGATCGTGTAGCGTTTGTATGTCAGCTTTGACTTGTTGAAGAGATAGTATTTTCTCGTCTAGTCTGGGGTCTGGAGTGAGCGTTGCCTTATTTAATGGATGGACTGTGAGTAGGGGAGGTGTAGTTATGTCTAGTATGGATTTTGAGGGGGAGTCGTAATCTGGATCTTTGTGATGAGATCTATCTGTGTGGTTATCTTTGTGTGGTGGTTTTATTGTGTGGTTATCAGTGGAGAGGGGGAGTGCAAAGGCCGGATGTGGTGGGGTCTGGATGTGGGATGTGTAGGGGGCTGTGGTAGAAGAAGTGGTGATAGAGGGGACGGTTGCGACGTTAGGATGATGGGAGGTACGGGTTATATGTGTGGTTGGACCCGTGTGAGCATTATTGTTGTTGAGGGAGGAATACGAATGGGGGCGGGGCGTGGGGCCTTGGTGAAGTGTGCTGGATTGGTTGGGGGGAGTGAGTGGAACGGTGGGAGTATTGGGGCCGGGAGATGGAGGGGGAGGTACTGCGGGGTGAGGGGTGGTAGGGGTAATGGGAGTGAGTGGGGCCTTGGGAGTCGTTGCAGTGTTAGGGTGCGAGTGGGGTTTCGGTCGGTATGTGTTGTGAGACCGGGCGTCAGTGGTGGGTGTATGTGTAGGGGGGGACCGCATGGTATCCTGCTTTAATGGGGAATCTGGTCGGGAGTTGGTAATTGCACCATGATTGTGATTGGCTGGGGGGTGGGGTGAGTTCTTGTAACTTGTTCCCTGATGCTAGGAAAGATATTATCTAGAAGGTTTAGGTTACGGTCTGATGATTACATAAGGATGATCCCATTATGATAGATAGTGATCGTAGCTGCCGCTTTGTAGAATGGGGAGGGGCTGATAGCTAGCGTGAGTCCATGCGCTGTTTTCCTCGTGGAGGTGACCGTGAATAGAGCGAAAAAGGCTTTTCTCCATTGGGCTCTTCTTTTAGTATAGAAGATGATGTCATTAGTAATATTCCCCTGGTTACATGAGAAGTATGGATCTGAGATTGGGGTTTCAGGGTGCTCTTTTAGGATGTTATGTTTAAATCCTTTAGCTGCTTTTTTTGTGAGGTTAGGGGGTATTTAATGGAATATGTGTGGTTGCCTGTGCGTTCCATACTGCTGGATTAAGCTTGTAAGAGGGGGAGGCTCCTGGTGGGGTACATGCGCTGTTTTGCACCTTGGGGAGGGGGTGGCGCTAGGTCTAACGTGCAGAACCCTCACCTTCGTAATTGTTGGATTAGGAGATGAGGATGTTGTCAGTGTTCTTTGGGAGTCCATCCGTTTAGAATGTGCCAGTCCAAGATGGCCACCCCGTTTACTGTCTGGATCTATCCTTGCGATGTAGTCCTTTTTCACTATCCATTAAGAGTCCTCCTAGGGTGTGGTCCTTTTTTTATGTCTACCAACATAGTGGAGATTGGTCCTTTCTTTGTTTTCCCAGTAGTGAATCCTATGGGGAAGTCCTATGTTTCTTTCTTATATATTTAAACCATGATTAGCTAGTCCTTTGACGCTGTTTGGAGTTATTGCGGCCATTTTGAGTGGTTTGCAATGGCACTGGAGTATTTCCCCGAGAATTTTGCCTCTAAAATGGGTTTCCCGCTTTTGCCCTTCCGTTTGTGGAAAACCCATGTGCCCCCACAGTCAAGAATACCTCTATGTGCTCCTCGTATTACGCCCCGGTGCTCCTCGTATTACGCCCCAGTGAGAGATGTTTTAATGTGGTGAGCGTGTGCATAGGGGGCCCAATGATCCAAGCCCCGCTTATAAATGAAGCACAAGTTATGTGCAGAACCTGCAGTCCTGACGCGCGCCATGAACTAACCTGAGCGATACCAAAGGGGATGATGGACGGAGCGTTAGAGCAAATCAAACACTCACCCCCAGTCAACTGATCTGGGTTTAATCCATCATCATTCTTTAGCTCACTCCACCACCCCAGTTCAGACATGGCCATATGCAAATCAGTCTGACCCTGTGCCTCATGGGAACAGTCCAGCCCGAACTGCCAAGCCATGTCTTCCCTGGACCGGAAACAAGCATCCTGGGACCGGTTTCGGGTTCAAAACCCTCATCAGCCAGGCTATCTTGAATCCAGTGGCAAAGTGAGCAAGGGACCCACGTCTGGGCATACCCTGCCAACTTAGGGCGAACAAAGCGATACCAAAGGGGATGATGGACGGAGCGTTAGAGCAAATCAAACACTCACCCCCAGTCAACTGATCTGGGTTTAATCCATCATCATTCTTTAGCTCACTCCACCACCCCAGTTCAGACATGGCCATATGCAAATCAGTCTGACCCTGTGCCTCATGGGAACAGTCCAGCCCGAACTGCCAAGCCATGTCTTCCCTGGACCGGAAACAAGCATCCTGGGACCGGTTTCGGGTTCAAAACCCTCATCAGCCAGGCTATCTTGAATCCAGTGGCAAAGTGAGCAAGGGACCCACGTCTGGGCATACCCTGCCAACTTAGGGCGAACAAAGGATACCAAAGGGGATGTGGAAAACCCATGTGCCCCCACAGTCAAGAATACCTCTATGTGCTCCTCGTATTACGCCCCGGTGCTCCTCGTATTACGCCCCAGTGAGAGATGTTTTAATGTGGTGAGCGTGTGCATAGGGGGCCCAATGATCCAAGCCCCGCTTATAAATGAAGCACAAGTTATGTGCAGAACCTGCAGTCCTGACGCGCGCCATGAACTAACCTGAGTCACAGGTCCCGATGTGTCCTTGAGTGATTTGATGTCCACGTTAGCACTTCTGAT
The DNA here is from genome assembly GCA_963921515.1 of Calotriton arnoldi. Lineage (NCBI taxonomy): Eukaryota > Metazoa > Chordata > Amphibia > Caudata > Salamandridae > Calotriton > Calotriton arnoldi. The sequence goes on along the minus strand of CAWUFW010001544.1, from coordinate 1,966,051 downwards.
CGTGGGTTAGCCTCTGCTCACGGTCGTTCACTCGCGGGGTGGGGGAGGCGCCAAAACCTGTGTCTTTACCCAATTTTAACGACGCGCCGGTCCCGAGCCTCTCCTCGTACTGAAACGGCTCAGCAGCATCCCACCTCACGGGTGAAATGCCTGCGAGGTTACTTTAGTAGTTCGGTTCTCTCGCTCCTGTTCGCCGCATTGCGTGATGGGGGCAGCTGCCAGGAGCTGGCGAGGCTAAGTCGGTGCAGTAGCGATGCACGCCAGCTCCGAACTGCAACTCCAGTTCACCACTGTCGGTCCACCGCCGTGGCCATCCCGCCAGCTGGGGGCGATCCCGTCCTCCGGGATGTCCAGCTATCACGATCTCTGAGTCCTGCTGGAAGCCTTCTTTTGTCTCTCCTTCCCCCTGGTCACAGATTTGATGGAAGGGGAACGCTGTGGGGGATCAGCCCGGGGCCCGTGATGCGTGTCGCCAGTGTCCCCGAACCGATGTCCGCCGTAGGGGTAGTGCAGTCGGCGTGTTTTCCAATCGCGCAGGGGCTGTCGACTCTTAAGTGAGATCCGTCGATTTCAATATGTCGGTTGCGCTGCAAAATAGTGAAGCTCATTGAATCCGTCCCTCTAACTTTGCTCCGCTGTTGTCGAGGTAAGCGATGTAGCTGCTCCTGTTACTTGTGTTGTCATTTGCTCGTTACACTCGCGCGGTGGAGATTCCGCTGGGGGCTAACAGGGATATCACGGAGATTGATCCCAAGCAAGCGGAGCTCTCCTAGTAAGTTTCTCACCCGTCGGCCATCTTGGTTCTTCTATTCAGAAGCCTATTCAGAGTCCCATTATGTTTTTGTACTGGAGATTAAGTGGAGAGGTGTGGCGCAGAGGCCAGAGCAGCTGACTCCGGATTGCGGGGCTCACGGTAGATCCCCAGCACTGCAGCCAGCTCAGCATCATGTGACTCTGGGCAATAGCTCACTTAATCTCCCCGATGGCCCCCAGATCCTGGATAACCTTACGGGTGATAAGTCACACTTTACAAATCTGGAATTTATTTTATTTTAACATCTCACCTTCGAACCGAGTGGTGTTGATCTAGATTTGTCCAGTACTGAGGACATAATATGGGGAATCCCTGAACTCACTTTATCGGTAGGGAGAAATATCTCTAGAGCTGCCTTTTGAGTGGTGGAACTTACTTTGACATATGATCTCTGAGCCTGTAATGGCCTCTCATTTTCTGTTAAACTCCTGCTCCCAGCTTTAAAAGAGGATCATTCTGTAGATTTATCAACTACATCCTTTTGGATATGAGACTTTGGAGCCAAATGGGTGACATCATGGTATTGGAACGTAATGAGAGTAAACACAACCCCCTGGTACTCAAAGTGAAGCAGCTGACCCCCCTGGATAAACTCCCAGAGCTAGAGGGGCACCAGATCCAGCTAGAAGTCATGAAGAATCACGGAAATGTTAAGTGGGAGGTAGTGAGTTCCCCAATGTTGTCTCTCAAATATATTCAATTCTTGCCTCCCATATGGGCACTAAGTTTGACAATTGGGGTAATGCATAGATTTTGACGGAGCATAACGCAGTTTTCGCAATGCTTAGTGATTATCTTACTAGGGGATTTCAAGTTCATTTGGAATGAACCCTCAAAGGGATGGTTTAACAAATCATGTTGAACCGTTAAGACAAAGCTTTTGGAAGCAATTAAAAAGGGAATTGCTTGGGAAATCAGGGAAAGCAGAGCATTATATCAGGTCACCCTAAAACAAGCCAAAGGATCTTGGGAAAGTGCAATCTAGGCTGACCTTTTGGAAGCTTCGGCCAACAATGACTAGAAGAAATTCTGGCATTTAGCTAGCCTAGGTGGGCGGGGGGAAATTTGTGAAACCTGCAGAATCCTCGATTTTGTCCTGTGAATGGGTTGCTCACTTTTAAAGGCTGTACTCTAGCACCCACGAACCAAATAGGGTTCGTCCCTCCACTGAAGAAGACAGCAGGTCCAACTCCTGTTTCTCCCCATTCATTTTATCCTTGGAGGAAACTGCTTGTGCTGTACCTTCCTTTAATCAAGTGAAGGCACCAGGGCTGGATAAGATCTCTGCCGTTCATTTTATCTCAGACAACTCTGTGTGGGTACCTTATATCAACACATATTCCTACATCATGGAAGGGTGCCGAGATTGTACAGATTTTTAAGAAAGGGAACCCCAGGATCCCTTCAGACTACCAGCCAATTAGTCTTATAGACAATTTACAAAAGGTATTTTGTAAACAGGTGTTGCTGCGACGTTTAGACTGGTGTGACAAAAGCCAAATTCTATTGAATCTGCAGGCAGGCTACAGATCTAAAACTGGTGCTGTTGACATGTTTTTTTGATTGTTCCTAGTCAAATGGAAATAAGTGGGTTAGGGAGGGGAAAACTTTTTGTGGCATTTATCAACCTTCGTGTCGCATTTAATTTGGTTACCAGGAAGAAACTGTGGGAGGTCCTCAGAGGGATGCAGATTCCATCTAATCTATTGCACATAGTTATGCTTCTCCATGAGGGAAAGTTTGTCAGGGTACGGTGTGATACAAATAGGGCATTGACTCAGGCTATCCCAATTGAGCAAGGGGTGCATGCAGGTTGAGTCCTAGCACCAATGCTTTTTCTTTTACACATCAACAACTGTGTTAGATACCTGCTGAATTGTGCCAACGACACCCCTACCCTGGTTGGACACAAAATCCCACCGCTTTTCTTCGCTGATGACACTCTTTTGTTGGCCAAACTATGAAGGGGCTACAAAACTTGATTCATAGTTTCAAACAGTTCTGCTTGGAGTATGGCCTTAAAATTAATACCACTAAAACCAAGATGATGGCCTACTCAAAGAGGTAGAGCGAGAGTTGCATAGGAAAGGAACCACTAGAAAGGGTGGGGGAGTTTGATTTCTTAGGAATTTGGCTGGCAGGAACCGGCCCTTGGGAACCACAGACTTTTAAAAGCTCTACTGTGGTCAAACACAGAGTGGGGACCATGTGCAGGTTTGCAAAAAGGGCCACTTGTTCTCCAATCCTTCCGGCTATGGAAATCTATAAGTCTCAAGAAAGGGGGGTGGCCCGATATGGAGCTGAGCTATGGGGCCACTGCAAGATGAGTTAATTGAGTGTTGCTGAAAATAGCTTTCTTAGAGTCCTCACAGACTAAGGGAGGGGTACACCATTATTGCCATTTCAATTGGATTTAGGTATTATTGAAATAGCAGAATTGGCCGCATTGAGACCATTACTATACTCAGTACGTATTTGAAGTACCACTGAACTATATCACTATAGAGAGGGTCTTGCAGAGGTTCTAAGCATGCAATCGTCTGCAAAAATAAAATGGTTCGGTTTAGTAATAAAAAAAACCTGGAGCGACCTGGCTTTGACAAATTTTTGGGAAAAACCCATGCAAGTTAGTGACCTACGAATGGTGAAAGAATTATTCCATGAGAAAGTTGCTGATCTTAGGGAGTAACAAACCCATATCGGCAGTTTAACAGGAGCCTTTCTACTACATAAATCTGTCAGCAAACCTGAAGAGTTCTTAGATTTTATTTGTCCGGCCCGTGCACGCACATTGGGCCTGATTCACAGAACTAACTTACGTCAAAAACGTAAAGTTAGTACTTTTGGTATTCACAGAATACACTTACTCATTTTGGTATTCACAGAATGAACTTACTCATTTCGGTATTCACAGAAGTTAGTAGCCCTAACTTTAGGACTCCTAAATGCCTTCTGTGAATACCGAAAGTCTTTGTGTGTCAGTCTTTGTATTGGCTTGGCCATCAGTGAAAAGCTAATGATCCACTGCCTGCAATATCCAACCATTCCTAGAAACATTCGAACTTCTTTTTGTGTTCTCTGCGGATTCATTTGCATAATAGCATTGATCCGATCTTGAGACACTTTCCTGATTCCTTTCTCAGTGTTGTGACCCAAGTAAAGAACTTCTTTTTGACAAAATTGTAATTTTGCTGGTGACACTTTATGCCCACCTACTGCCAAATGGTTCAGTAGAGCAATTGTATCAGTCACACAAGCTTCTTTTGCTTTTGATGCAACCAACAAATCATCAATGTATTGCACCAAAACTAAATTATTAGGCATTACTAAGGATTCCAAACATTTCTTCAATATCTGTTTGAAGATTGAGGGGCTCTCTGTATACCCTTGAGGTACTCAACACCATGCCAAAACACGGTTCCCAAACGGGAATGCAAGTAAATATTGACTATCCGGATGTCGGGGTATCGAGAAAAAAGCTTGACACAGATCAATCACTGAAAACCATTCTGCGTCACATGGGATTTGATAAAGAATTACAGCTGGATTTGGCACTATTGGACAACAAGGTATTACAATTTGCTTGATTTTGCACAAATCCTGAACTATCCTGTACTTTCCATTAGGTTTGCGAATTCCCATTATAGGTGAATTGCATGGACTCCCTAAAATCTCTTTCAGAATTCCTTGTTCGATCAACATTTCAATCACAGGTGTTACTCCTGAAATTGTTTCAGGACTCATTTTGTAATCTGAATTGGAGCTACTCCTTTCATCAAGCCAATATCTTTACCTGAAAAATCCCACACATCAGACAACACCATATCTCTCAATTCAACAGGCAAATCATTTGCTGTAAATAGAGGATATAAATCATTCACTTCTGTTCCCTGCCTTGCCATTTTAAAAACAACATCTTCATCTTTCGTATGAAATGCTATTCCATCAGGTGTACAATAGATGGAACAGTTCATCTTGCACAGCAAGTCCCTTCCTAATAGATTAACCGGACTTGTGTCACACACCACAACTTTTTGTAAATCTGAAATCCTCCAATCTGCACTTTCATTGGTTTAGTCACTGGGGTCTTAATCAATTGATTCGAAACTCCTACAACTTGGATACTGTCTCCCAAGTGGGGTAGGTTGGGGATTTCCATAGTGGAACGGGTAGCACCAGTGTCTACGAGGAACATAACTGAATTTCCGTCAACATCGCCATCCACATAGAGACTACACTGACATACCTCTAAGGATGCGCCAAGCACGCCCTCCTCCTCCCCCCTCAGGCACCGTCATTGAGATGTATCTGAATCATTTTCCTCCCACTGCATCAAATATTGTGAAGCCACCTGCACGTTCGAATTCAATTGATCATTTGTATGAATACCCACATTTGCATTGTATTGTATTTCTGTACTTGACCATTCACATTTTGATTTTGCATAGGAGCTTGAGGTATATGCTGACCCTGTCCTCTGCCAACCGACAATTGCTGATTCTTATTCTGTTGATTCATCTGCATCTGATTCATCTCATTTATTCCTGTATCACCTGTGTTTACCTGTATACTTCTACACTCGCGCGTCCAGTGCCCCAACTTGCTGCACGCATGACAAGGACATTTCTTTTTCAATTCATCCATAGTACCTTTACCTCTCCCTTCTGGAATCGGTATCATTTGCGTCACATTATTTCCATTTGAGACTACACCTCTCATACCAGTAGTAGTCTGACCATTTCCTTGATAAACTTCTGTAAGGTCTGTATTCCCCCTTTCTTTGCCGCTTTCATCTGAGCTAACATTAGTTTCTCCTTTAACTTTTTATGTCTCATCCCAATGTCATCACCACAATACTTCGCATAACGAAGAATCTCGTCAATCGACTTACTCTGCCAACAAATTAAATGCTGTTGAATCATAGCACTTATTTCTGGTCTCAATCCATACACAAACCGATATACAAAATATCCCATATCTTTCTCCGTAATATTCTCAATGCCACTGTACTGTTTGAATAGTTGTAAAAGCGTCTCATAGTATGCATGTACTGACTCCTTCAATTCCTGAGTAGTCCTGTCTATTCTCACCCAATCTGTTTCCTTTGTTGAAATTTTCCCTTTCAAATATGTAATGAACTGATTATATTTTTTCATGACTTCTTCTAATGGTGCTCCTGTTTTTGAATCTCTTGGATATTCTTCTTTCAGCCAATCTACAGCAATTTTACACTCAATCCAGACTACAATATCAAACAAGCCATCCAAATCCTTCCACAAAACCTTTGAAACATTCACAAACCTTTCCACTTGTTTGTACCATTCCACTGGTTTTTCTCTCAACCTTGGGAAATCATACTTAAATGATAATATATCCTGCCTCGACCATGGGACATGAACAAAACTACCTCCTGGTACTTCTCTCATAGGAAATATTGTCACATCTGCTGTTTCTGCTCCTGTCTCCCTCACAGGACACAATGGTAACCACCGAAGTCACTATTGTACCTTCCTTCTTTTTAGCCCATCTTCCTTTCCATCGATCCAACTCACCCCAACGTTTTAGCGTGTTAATTAACTCTTTAATCTGCAAACGTCTTCCTGAAACATTCAAACTCTCCAAATCTTTGTCACTGAAATCTAATCTATATGTCTTTTGTAAAGCTTTAGACTTTTCTATATCAATTCCATGTGTTTGTGCAATTTCAGCAAACTTCTCTTGTAGGCTTCTTGCTTTCCTTGTAATATTTTTACACATAAATAGCAATTCTTCATCTTGATATTTACCTAATCTCTCTGGACTAATTGTACCTGAAATCATCGCTTCCAAATCCGCTTTTAACTTACTCACATCTATGCTTGAGTTATTATTCTATATGCTGCAACCAGGTGCTATTTCTTTTATCCATTCATCTAGTTCTTCTGAAGAAGGACCTAATGATCTCTGAGTATCATCACCTGTTTCACTTCTTGACCCTCCTGATGTAGGTGTCACTCTTTTCTCAATTTGCAATACCCTTTTTGGCTCTATATATATGCCTCGTTTTGGGGTTTCAATTGAATTTTCTGAAATACTAATTAATGGTTCAGATTATTCTCCTGTAACTACACTCACATTTGCTCCGCTATTTTTAATCAACCTTGGTTATTGTTATCCTCATTTATTTTTCTGTGAACTGTATGAACTCCTCTCATATTTCTGTCTGGTATCGTTAAAGCATGCACTCGAGAAACTCCTTGTCCATCATTGTATAATGGAACAATTGGACCAATAGTCACTGGGACTGACAAAGCATCTGGGTTCATTGGTGTTACTATTCTCTGCAACTCCTCTCTAACTGAATTTAGATTTTGACTTACGGGCGTTTTTTCTTGAGGCATTTCTACTTGAATTAATGGAGCACTTGGTAAAGAATTTATCTCCACTATGTTCTGTTCCTCATGATAAGGCGGAGGTTTATTCATCAATAATTCATTTAAAAATGCATCATCTATGTCATCAATTTCCTCAGCAAATTCAGTATTCCTAGATTTTTGTTTTTCAACATTCTTCTTCTTCTCCTTACATTTTTCTCCCTCATTAGTTTCAGCTGCCATAACTGGAAACATCCTTGCTCCTTCTGCTATGTCTCTTCTCTACATTTTCTTTTGAGCATCCCATTTTGCTTCTGAATATTTACTCACGGTATTCTTGTATCTAGTCTGATACCTATCTCTTTCTCTTTTGTATGCCTCATGTTTCCATTCTTCAAGAGCTTCGTACTGCATAGGTCTAGGATTAGATCTCAAATTATTCATTTGTCTCCTTGAATTCTCTAAAATTCTAGGATTAAAAGCCCCATTCTCTGGAAAAGCTAAATTACCATCTTGCTCAGTATATTTCATCCAATTTTCTAACCATGTACACATATGATGGGGCTTTTAATTCTAGGATTAAAAGCCCCATTCTCTGGAAAAGCTAAATTACCATCTTGCTCAGTATATTTCATCCAATTTTCTAACCATGTACACATATGATAACCCCTTTCTAATGACATGAATGAAGCGGGGATCCCTTCAGGAGCCACAGGAATTCCTTCTCTAATGGGTATTGGCTCATCTTTACTAAACATAGTTTTTAACAATTTTAATAACTTCATGATTTTCTACACTAACAGTAAAACTATATAAGTAAAATCTTCAACAATTCTTTTCCGTGTTATGATTCTCTGCTACCAATCAGAATTAATCGAGCTGTCCAATCCCCGCGCAGCTCAAGCAACCAACCTATACCGGTGCGGCACTTTTTGTGACGATTTCTCAGCAACTGACCAATACCAGAGCGGTACTTTGTGACGTCAGTTTAACTCCTGCGACTGACCCTCCCTTTACAAAATAAGCGTCTGCGTCTTTACAAAGTCTTTAACAAACACAACTTGTCGGCACCACTAAAAGAAAAAAAAACGATAGAATCACACACTCTGAGAATTCTTTTGCTTCCAGCAAAATCTCGACCAGCGCGATTTTACCCTCACTTGAGTGAAAACTCTCAGGACTTCTCCAGATGCACTTTCTGAAGGTACCTAAATAAATCTTCACTATTCACACTTCAAGATTCCCTGTGCAAGTACCGACAATACGACCATTGCTCAGCACTGCATCAACAGCAGACAGCTCAACTTAGTGTATGCCACACTAAGACTGCTTAGGCTTATCCCGGAATCTTAGGTCACGACTGACCCATTTACTTCCATTAAGGTCAACAACGGACCACAACATATAGCATAAAGGTACGTAGTCAATAAATGTCTATCTCTTTATTCCGTCTCTTCATTACCTAGTATATTTAGTCTAAACTAACCATCCGATAATGCTACCAGAAACTGATCCAGCAAAAGCTGTGTAATTTTATAATCACTCAAAATATCTCCAATATACCATAAATAAATAACTTTCTATAATCAAGAGTTTGGGCCCATATAAACTCTATAACCACTTATGAACATCAGGTCATCCGATAGATCTTTGTGAGAGCTAATAGGGACTCAGATAATAAGAGACGGATGCTATTTTGTTCATGAGGACCTAGTATGAAGAAAAAGCCTAACCTTCAACAATAGTCACAATATACATTATATCAAATAATTCATCAATAAAGACAAGCTCTGTGTACTTATCAAGTCACTTTTATCTAAACAAATCAGAATATGAATAGTCAATACACAAAGTACATTTTAAAATGTCAATTCATATGTTATTTGAATGTTACAGGCAAAATCACAACAAGAAAATACAGTTTATGGCAAATACATCATAAAATCAATAACAAGTGTGAGAGTAGAGAGAGAGAGAGACAAAAGGAAATATTTCATTGCAATAACAGTATGCAATTTAGAAATTCATACGAACTTAAGAACAATGAGCTAATGCACAGTGTACAATAGTCAGAAGTAGCTAACCCTTCAGCCGAAAAGGTATAGCTTGAGCAACATTACTAGCCGATGAAGTGCAAGGTAATCAGGATATTCAGTTCAAGGAAGAATCAAGTTTGGACTGACAGCATGTCGCGCCCAGGATTGCAAGGATAATAGCCAGCCAGAGTAGCATAGAGAGTACAGCAGCAAAAGGCTCTCTTCTCATAGAAGCAGCTACCCCAGAGCTCTTTTCCCACGGAAGTAATTATACCCGAAGATGTTCACAAGTCCAACCTCAAAATGTTTCATTTCACAATTTTGCACGATTTTATTGTTTAAATCCAGTTCATCCGGAACTCTAAATAAACCAGTCCATTGTTAAATGTGATGTCGTCATACTCCACGGAAGCAGGAAAAAGAAATTGAAACTTCTCCATGTCCTCTCGCTAGCTTCCACATCTGCTTGCAACATAGTCCACGCAATTATTCATAGAAAGAAATCCTTAAACTGCAGGAAGGAAATTCTAGTGATATTGCTTGTGCACAACTAAACAATAAATCAGCATTTTTAGAAATAATGAAGGACAAAACACATTCCTCTGAGGCCTACATTAGGAAAAGAGGAAATAACTCTAGCAGGTTTGAGGCCTTCATAGAGAAATCATAAACTGTCGTTTTTCTGAAATATAAAACACACTACTGTTAAGGAAATAGAGAAAATACATAAGAAAAATAATATTCAAGGGTTCATTGTTTTAATTAAACTCATAAACATAATCTAATTCAAAGATGTAAGCTATTAATTAATCCATCACTTTCTTGTTATGGAAGGAAAGAAAACATAATCAGGAGACATTTTACTTTAAACTTATTCATTAAAATATTTTCAGAATTCTACTTGTAAGTTGCTTAGCACGTTTATTAAGCTTCTCTCTCATGTCTCTTTTTTTTTTTTTTTTTTTCAGGGTATAAGTCTTTTTATTCGTTCCTCTCATAATAAAAATATCAACTGGCTCTTCCCAGCTAAAGGTATATCAAAGTTCTGGAGTCCTTTTCCTTCCTTCTGTGTGGAAGATGTGGGCATGTGTTTTACATCAGCTGAGTGAACGGTGGAGTCCACTAGAAACCTCTGCGTGTGCTGGAGTCCCATCTCCTTCATAGAGGCTTCCGTTCTGCGTATACTCCTGCTCCGTTTTTTCAAAAATCTGAGAGGCAACTATCACAACATGCAATAAATTCCAAGCAAAGTTGCTAAACACAAAGAGATGAATCGAGAGATGTTGTATCTTTTTTTTTTTTTTTTTTTAACTTTATTTTTTTGATTTATCACAAAAACAATACATTGGCATCAAATAAACACGTATGCATACATTTCGTTGACAGCAATTAGAGGCGCATGAGACACAAGGCCGCACCAAGAAGGGAAGGGGCAAAGGGAACAGAAGAATCATTTCTAAACATGTCGCTGCGGGGAGAGGGGGCGGCAACAAGGCACCCCCACCCAGTGTGGACCCCCTCAGAGCCAGGCGTCGCGTTCCCCACTAGAAACAGACCCCCGGTTATATCAGCATCACTCTGCTCACTAGTAGTGACATCCTGGGAGGACGGCTCCACCTCCGTCAACCCTGTGGCACACAGGACCCGCCAAGCCATCAGGTCATCCTGCAATTTCTCATCCCGTCGGGTGTGCTTCATGTGGGCCTCTTCAGCCAGCGACCACTCTCGGACGTCTTTAAGCCAAGCAGGAAGTTCAGGGGCCCGCTGCCCCATCCAAGTTATGGCCACCCTGCGCCTGGCAAGCACCAACATTAACTGTAAGAGTTTATAGGGGAGTTTCTTCCTCTTGGGCCTGCGAACCATCGCGAGTAGACACTGCAAGGGATCGAGGGCCACCCGAAGCCCCGTGGCGCTTACCACCCTAGGCACTACCCCAGACCAAAACTGTGCAACCAATGGACATTCCCATGCCAAATGTAAAAAGCCTGCATTGTCTGCTGCACATCTAGGACAACCAGCGCCCCTGCTACTGTCAATGCGCCTCAGTGACACCGGGGTAAGGTAGGTGCGGTGTAGGTAATTAAAGTGTGTTAGTTTAAATCTGGCATTGCATGAAACGGTGTGTGTAAGGGAGCCTATGCGTGCCCACTGTGCCTCCTCCAGCGGAGCAGCAAGGTCCCGCTCCCAGGCAACCCTAGACGGCGGGACCGGAGGGGTAGAATCCTGCCTCATCGCGTTGTATAGGAGGGAGATCAAACCGCGCCCCTGCCGCACGTAAGCATAACATCCAGGGTATGCGTCAGTGGTGGAATGTCTGGGTACTGGGGCCAGGTGATCTTCACTACGTCCTGCATACCCCTGAAATGCAAAAATTGGCCTTGCCCAAGACCAAAACTCTCCACTGCCTGCTCATAAGTGATAAAAGTTTCATTAGGGTATAAATCAGCGAGAACCTCACATCCTCCCTCCCTCCAGAGTCGGAAGGACATATGACGTGCCATAACTATAAATGGAGCCAGTATCCAGGGCGAGAGCTCCCTGTGAAAGGGCGCCCTTCGGAGGACCGTCTCAACAAAGCGCTGCCATATACCAGCAGTATGTCGCACAGTATAGGGGAGATAAACATCCGATCCCGCACCCTGCATCAGTGCCTCCTGCAGTGTCTGGGTGTCTGCCCCAGCAAGCAAAAGGCGCTTCTCCCAGTTGTCAGTGTCGGTGAACCAACGGGCCGCATGTTGGAGCTGGGCGGCATAATAGTATAGGTCAAATCGAGGGGCTTCGAGACCGCCCTCCTCGTAAGTACGGACAATGGTGCGAAGGGCTACCCTACTACGCCGACCTGCCCAGAGCAAAGATGTGAGCAATGTATTGAGAGTTTTAAAAACTCGCGGTGGCAGAGGGCAAAGTGAGTTCTGTAGCACATAAAGTACCCTAGGGAGCATCACCATTTTTGAGATGGCGAGGCGGCCCATCAGTGAAAGTGGGAGAGTATTCCAGAAACGCACGGACTGTTGCAATGCCGTCGTGACGCGGTCCACATTCCGGACTAGTGCCTGCTCATCCGTCAGGGTCACCTGAATACCTAGGTAACGGAATGCCGTCCGCTCCCACCGCAGTTCCAGATCCGGCAGATCCTCCGAAGGCACTGCCGCCAGCCCCGCCAAGGGAAAAACTAGGGATTTGCCACGGTTCAGCCGCAATCCAGAGACCTCACCAAACCGATCCAGGTGGTGCAACAGCACCGGCAGGGCATCGCGGGGGAGGTCAAGTAAAACAAGGCGTCGTCCGCGTACAAAGAAATGACGTGAGTCATGGTTCCCAGCTGAATACCCCACCGCGCCATATCTGCTCTAATCCGGACCGCAAAGGGCTCTATAGCGAGGGCAAACAAGAGTGGGGAGAGAGGACACCCCTGTCGTGTACCCCTCCCGAGTTGCCACTCTTCGGACCGCGCGCCCCCGAGCTTAACTCTAGCGCATGGGGCCTTATATAAGATACGAACCCAGCGACAAAATTGGGGGCCCATCCCCACAGCACGCAAGACCTCGAGAAGATATCCCCAATCCACCGTGTCAAAAGCCTTGGCAAGGTCAATAGAGACCAAAACCATCTGCTCCTCGCTGTCCCGCACCTCATGCAAAATGTGAGTCAGTCGCCGTAGGTTCATGGCCGTGTTGCGTCCCGGTATGAACCCACATTGATCCTCATGGACCAGGCGGGCCATATGCGGCGCCAAGCGAGAGGCCAGGAGCTTGCAAAGGATTTTTATATCCGTATTAATCATTGTAATCGGCCGATACGATGATGGTTCGTGTGCATCCCCCCCTGGTTTCAAGATCATACAAATCTCCCCCTGTGTCATACTTGGTGGGAGGATTCCTCGCTTGAAGGCCTCATTATAAACTTGCAGGAGGAGAGGGGCAGAATGTCGGGGAATGCTTGGTAGAACTCGGGCGGAAAGCCATCACTACCCGGAGATTTGGCCCGCGGAAGCTGCTTCAACGCGGATTGAACCTCGCACAGTGTCAGTGGCTCATCCAGTTCCTGCCGTGCCTGTTCAGACATGGTGATCAGGGTCAACCCATGCAAATACGGGAGATAGGATGCCTCCCCTACCACAGGATCCGCGGTGTATACTGCCTGAAGATGTGATTGAAGGACCCGCAATAATCCCACCTGTGAATGCACCAGGGCCCCAGAGGAGTCCCGTAAAGCCTCAATCGCAGCAGGAGCGTGTTCTCGGCGGAGGATCCAGGCCAAGAGACGACCAGATTTATCCCCTTCTCTGTAAAGGCGCTGTCTATATTGCGTGAGCGTATATTTATCAAGCCTATCTAGGATGTCATGGATGCGCTCCTGGATCTCTCGTTCCCCATCCCTCTCGGATGCGTCAGTGACTGTCAAAGTCTGCACCGACAACAGCCGGCATTCCTCGTCTCGGAGCTCTTGTTGGAGCTGCTTCCGAACCCCAAACGTCACACTCAGACATGCCCCTCTCACTACCGCTTTCAGGGCTTCCCATTTGGTAGCCTGCAATAGGTCTGTCCCACCCCAATTGAGATCGACGTAATCCGTAAGGGCAGTCTCTACATGGTGCCTCCCCACCGGATCCTCAAGAATCTCTGCCTGCAACCTCCAAGTCCGCGGGCGGCATCTCGGGGCTCCCCACTCCATCACGCATGCGACAGGGGAGTGATCAGATAGGAATCGCGCGAGATGGGTCACCTCCAGAGACATGTTGGGATCGGGATTCGCGACTAAAACCCTGTCGAGGCGGCTATATGTGTTATGAGTAGATGAGAAGCAGGTATATACTTTCTGGGTTGGGTGTCTTTGACGCCATACGTCTTGGGCCCCCAGATTCCCCATAACCTCCCGGAGTTTCACGGTCATTCTGGGTTTCGTGCCAGTGCGGGAGGGAAATCTGTCCAGGGCAGGATCGAGAACACAATTAAAATCTCCCAGCCAAAGCAATGGAACCTCTAGTTCCGAGACCAGGACCTCCTGCAGGGACTGATAAAAACCCGGGTCATCCGTGTTTGGCGCATATGTGTTCACTATGGCAACGTCTCGACCATCTAGCCTAGCCCTAAGGAGTAGGTACCGCCCCTGGATATCAGCTTCCACATATTGGACGGCCAGAGGAACCCCGGGCGCCACCCACACAAGGACCCCTCTAGCATAGCTCGAGAAGGAGGAATGAAAGAGCTGGCCCCGCCACTTCTTTGCCAGTTGTTGAGCCCCCTCGTCCGTGAGATGAGTCTCCTGAAGGCATGCTAGGGATACCTGATGTCTACGAAGGAAAGACAGGACCCTGTACCGCTTGGTGCATGTACCCAGCCCCTCACTTTCCAGCTTAAAAATTTAAACCCCATAGTGGTTGTAACTCCCAATCCCCGGGCAGACCATGCCCTACGCAGCGACCATGCTGTGCCTCAACTGCAATGCATACGATGCCAACAAAAACCCAACAAAACCCCCTTAGAGCCCCCTCCCCCACCCACGAGCAATTTACTGTCAACCAAACATGCAGAAATGCCCTTCCCGTGCTGGTGCCAGGACGTGCACAGCGAACCCATGAGCCCAACAGGGCCTAACTCCATTTATGAATGAAAGAAAAGAAAGAACCCCTCCCCCTCCCCAAAGTCCGACCCCCGACCGGAACCAGCCGCTCATGTCCTGGGTATATATCCCGGGCCACCCAACTAGAATCTGATGCACATAGTGCAGACCAACGCAATCAGCGGAGCCCAACAAAGACAGCCATCGTCATCCCTGTGATCTCGGCAACATCTCTAAAATCCCCAATGTGGCCTAATCCCCGATCCCTCCCAGCCCAGCCCCATCCACCCCAACTTTGGGAAGAACAACAGGAGACCAGCAATAGGGGCCCACAAGGAGCCCATGCCCGAATCAGGAAATGCACGGGGAATGTACAGATGCGGGATCAGCAGCGGACCCCCCCGACCCGCATCCTCAACCACGGAGCCACCACGGACCAACTGCCGGCGTGACAAAGTGAGGCAGAGGGTCCCTGCGCCCTCAGGGTGGGTCCGCAGCAGCAGGAGGCGGATCCATAATAGTTTCTGGAATCACTTGATTAGTGGGTAGAAGGGTGTCCGGCACCAAGCTCTCCCCGGCGGTCCCACCATCGTGCCCGGGGGAGAAGCCTCCGAGTCCGAGGAGTCCACACGCAGAGCACCATCATTCCCCACCGTGATCCGCTGTCGTTCCTCCCTGGCGCCGGCTAGGGCCCGGCCCCCGCGTCTACTTCTGCGTCTTCTCCTGGGTCTGGTTCCCCAGGTACTCCGGGATTCCCCCGCTCACGCTCGGGAGGGCCCTCCCTCGGACCTCGAGCCACTCCCACACTTCCTCCGGTGAGTCAAAGAATTGAGCCTTTCCCTGGGAGATCACCTTGAGTTTCGCTGGGTACAATAGCATATATTGCAGACCAAGTTCACGGAGCTTTTGTTTAACGCCCAGATAGGATTTTCGCTGTTCCTGAACGTGGCGGGTGTAATCAGGATAAATGGATATTCTTGCGCTCTCGTAAGTGAGGTCCGCTGCCTCCCTAGCGGCTTTCAGGATACAATCCCTGTCCCGGTAGTTCAGGATCTTAGCTATGAGGGCCCTAGGGGGCCCCGGGCGGAGGCGGAGGGGTCAACGCCCTATGGGCCCGTTCCACCACAAAGACCGCAGACAATCCCGTGGGGCACAGCTTCGTTCGGATCCATTCCTCTAAGAAGCGCTCCGCATTGCCCTGCTCCGCGCGTTCCGGTACACCCAGGACCCTGATGTTACTGCGTCGGGCCCTGCCCTCCGCCTCCTCCGCTCTGCGCTCCAACGCACCGGTCGTGGTGGTGAGCTGGGTAACATGGTGTTTCAGGGAGGCCACCTCCCCTGTAGCTGGACGATGTCCCCCTCCGCCGTAGAGACCTTATCTGACACCTTCCGCAGATCCGCCCGCAGTAGGTTCACATCAATGGACACCGCCTCTATTTGCTGTCCCAGGGCAGTGTGGGAGCCCCGTATAGCCTCCAGCAATTCGGCTCGGGACGGCTCAGTAGCGGAGTCACCCTCGCCCTCGAGGCCGGTCTGGCGAGTGATCCTCTGTGTAGGGATACGCTGCGTGGTGTACTGCATAATCGTATTAGGATTAGAGGCGCGCGGGGGCTTATCCTTACCCATGGTGCAAAACTCAGGTCGGCAAGTATGGCGTTCACCTGACCCGGTCCGGTCCTGTAGTATGGTCTCGTCCCCTCCGTCGACACAGGGAGCACAGCCGAACAATCCGGGGTTCAGCGGACCAGCGGCGCCCCTCCCGGGCACCCACTCCGGGATGGCGTCAACCACGGGCGATCAGGCCGGGCAATCTGGCTCCCCAGGGTCACTTCACCACTTCATCAGCTCCAGGTCATCAACTCGGGCCCACTGTATAGCCACCGCTGGGGTCTTTGGCACCCCTCCCGGCTCCAGGATCACTGTCAGGAGTGCCCCGAAAGAAGGGCCAGACACCTCCGCCCTCACTCAGGAGGGCACTCCGCGACCAGGGGGGGCCCGGACAGGAACCCCCACTCCACTCACAGCGCGCACCGTGGCAGGCCGGCCCCCACCACCACGCCTCCTACCAGGTCAGCGTCGCCAAATAGCCGGGGGAGGAGTGCACGACTCCAGCATCTCCCAGACGGCCGTCGTGGAGCACCTCCGGCCCCGCAGCCCCGGGCCCCGATCACGATCCACTGTGCAATGCGGGACCAGGCAGGCAGGCACCCCAGGGCCAGAGAGAATCCACCAGGCCTCGGGGCCCCCGTAGATTAAGGCCCAGCGCCCGTCAGCGCGCCGCGCAGGCCTCCAGCCCGCAGGCCTCCAGCCCGCAGGGCCGTGTCGCAGGGATCATGGCCGGCACCCCACCGGGATCCTCCGGGGGACAAGACCGTCGTCCGGGCCGGTCCGAGGGCCACAGCACAATGTCAGGGGAGCTCCCACACTCCGGGCCCGAATCCTGCTCACGCGAGCAAAGGCCGCATCCCCGGCCTCCCGTAGGAGCGATCAGCCGGAGCAGCCGCCGCCGGGACAATTCCGCCGGTCTCCAGGGCGGACCCGGCTCCGAGACAGGTCCGGAGCACCGCCGCTCTATTCAGGGCTCCAGGCGCTCAGAGAGTACTGTTGTGGGCGCCCGGAAAGGATTACACAGGATATTTTGCGGCTGGCGGGTCGGGAGCCGAAGGAGCTTACGTCCTGTCGGCCATGTTGCTTGGCCACGCCCCCCTCTCTCATGTCTCTTTGATATTTATTTCATAATATCTCATGTTTACCATGCTTTCTGCACATTATTTATTGCAGTTTCGGTTTACTAAACGTGTCGTGTCTCTCTTGCACATTTTCACATAATGCTTTTATAACTTCCCATATTAATAATTTTTCACACTGTTAATTAATATCACACTTATGAGCAGACTTGATCAAGTAAGATTATCCTCAAAAATCATGCTCCATCACCAGCCCTGTGCTGGTTCAAGCCCAAAATGATGTTGGTTTGCTTAGGTGGTTTGCTATATTTCTGCGCGACAGCGGCTCGCCGCCTTCACGCTCTATTCAAAATGGTGGGCCTTAATGACAGGTGTCATTACATAGCCTGCCAAGCTTACTGTGGGACACAAATTCGAGTCACTTGTGGTTGAAGTCTTTGTCGCAGTAGTTGGGTTCCAGTGTAGGTTATGGTATAAACCCATACCTCCAGTCTACAAAATGGAATATGTTAGGAAATTTGAACAAGTTGGTGGGTTCATGAGAACTTGTTCTTAAAATGGCACTGGTGTATTATAGGAGAGCTGGGATGCAGTATGCTCTGCCTCTCACTTCTCATTGTTATCCATCTGTATCTCTTTCTACATATGGTATTCTGTGGGTTCACTTCACTTCAGAATGCTGATGGAATCTCATTTGAGCTATGGCGAGCCTCTAAGCCCGCCACGGGTGTGGTGAGCACTTTCAGCAGTGGTATATTGGATGCATGGCAAGCTAAGCCTTGCCATGCTGTCTAGCTGCATCATGCTCTGTGATACTGGGCTATGCCTGCCCATCAATTTAGGTCCACCACACTCCAGCATTTGTGGAGCAGTGTTGTGCCCTCTCTGTATTGCATTTCCCAACTGGATCACATCAGGAGTCAATGTCCCATAGGAACATCGTGGCAGAGATTGTCGCGACCACAGGAACTCCTCAGGATCTGGGCGCTGCTCAAAGGGGCCCACCTCTTGACATCCTCAACTCTGACTGAGTAGACACAGAGTATTGAGGCGATCAAGCGAGGGATAGGAATTAGGGTAGGAGCAGCAGGGAAAGGGAGACCTGTAACAAAAAACACAAGGTTAATATATCTGTCTACACCACTGTCTACTCTCATAGAGTCTCACTAGCGGAAACCAATACCTGTCATAGACTCCCACAGCTGCGATGAATGTCCTCTACTCTCGGTAAGATACCTTCTCTCACCTGGAGGATAAACTACCTACAAACGAGACAAAACAATTACTACTCCACTCTCCTTTTTAGTCCTTAAATCATAAGGAACAAGAAACCTCATACATACCCTTTCTCACATTCCCATAAAAGTAAGATGAAACCATATAGAGATGACAGGAAAGAACAAGAGATAATGTCCCAGTTAGTACTGCTGAAACTGGGATTCAAAGGCATTAACGGAAAGATGCTTTCAAATCCATTCCCTGGGAGACATCCTGAATGCAGTGAGGCCAAGCACAAAGGCACGTAAACAATAAGTAAACCCAGATGTCACCCAATAGTCAATAAACAAAATGAAAATCCAGTCACCGAGCACAAACTGGTCCCAGCCAATGATTCCCCGGAAATATACCAGCTTTCAGGGGAACTCCCGCTGACTCACTTGACCTCCTTCCGTGGTGATAAGAATCCTACGTCCGCCGACGAGGATCTCCATAAGTCCTTCCTTCTGCAGCCGCAGAGCAGGAAACGGGAGCCGTACACCACCGCTCCTCCGGGCGGCTCGTAGACAACAAGATAGAGCCCCGAGCGGGACCGGCTCAAGGACTCTCGGGAATATGCAGCTCCGAGCCCGGACTGCACCAAAGACAGCGTGCGCTCACCGAAAGGCACGTGAAGAAAGTCGGAGTGCAGAGCAGCCGCCCTGCACCGAACTTTCTGAAGCTCTCAGAGAATTACACACAACGCTCCGTGCGCTGGCCGTAATTTAACTAGACGTGGTCCCTCCCAGAAGGGCGGCCTTCTGGGAGATGTAGTTCTGTGCCATCCCTCCAATGCCTCACATAAGGCAGGCGCGACCTGTCACAGCCTGACAGTACGCCCTCCCCCCATGCGCCTCCTAGACCCAGGCTTGCCGGGATTGCGTGAATAGAAGAGCCGTACCGCCCGAGGGGCGTGCACATTGGTGCATGGTTCCCAGGAGTCGTCTTCAGATGGATACCCTTTCCAGGAAATAAGATACCACAGTCGTCCCCTTCGATACCTGGAGTCCAGGATGCGTCGCACTTCGTATTCCAGTTGACCATCCTTATCTACCGGAGGCACCGCTCTGCGTCTGACGCTCTTTGCAGGCTTCAGTAGGCTGCAGTGGAACACCGGGTGGATCCTCAGAGAAGCTGGCAGCCTCAGTTTGTACGCCACTGGATTGATTCTGCGGAGAACTGTATACGGGCCGATGAACCGGGGATGAAATACGCTGCGCATCCGAAAACGGATGTTCTTGGTAGAGAGCCACACACGATCTCCTGACTGATACGTCGGCCCTTCTTGTCGATCTTCCCATTTCTTGTAGGACTGTTTGGCTCGGTCCAAGTTGGTTTGCATCTTGCTGTGTATTTTCTGGAGAGTCTTCATGTGTGCCATAACCATAGGGTGGTCCATTACCTCGCTGGGTATAGCCAGAGGCAAGGTGTTAGGATGGAACCCCGTGTTGGCTCTGAATGGGGTTTCCTTTATGGAGCTATGCCATGCGTTGCTATACGACAGTTCGGCCAGCCATAGTAAGGACACCCACGATTCGGTTGCCTCTTTGGAATAGCACCGCAGGTATTTCTTTAGAGTCTGATTCAGACGCTCTGTTTGTCCATCGGTTTGAGGGTGGAAGCTGGTTGACAGAGCCGCCTCCACGTGAAGAGCCTTGCACCACATGCTCCAGAACCTAGCAATGAACTGGGGTCCTCTGTCTGACACAATGACCCTTGGGAGTCCATGCAAGCGAACCACGTGTGACAGTAGCAATTGAGCTGTTTGTCCTGCAGTGGGCGGATTCTTGCAAGGAATAAAATGACCCATCTTAGTGAGACTGTCTATGACAACGAGAATTGCGTCATTTCCCTGGTCCAATGGTAATCCTAGGACAAAGTCTATACTGATCGTTTGCCATGTGGTGATGGTGTGGGCAAAGGCATCAATTTCCCCTTGGCTTGTTCCCCTTTTGCACGAGCACATGTCTCACATTGCGTTACCCATTGCACTACGTCCTTAGCCAACCTTTCCCACCAAAAATGACGTTGGATTAAGTGTAAGGTCTTCTTATGTCCTGGGTGGCCAGCCAGTACAGCATCATGACACCAGTTGAAGGCCTTCAATCGGAGTGCGTGGGTAGGTAAGTACAACTTGTTGTTGTGCAACGGTACTCAGTGTTTGAGGGTTCGAAGTTTGCTTTGTTCGGCCCATCGCTGCCACCGATCAAGGGATTGATGTTTGGTGATTTGTTCAAGGAATTGTTCCACGGTTACAACACATAGCACTCTATCGGGACTAACAATCGCCTCAGTGAGTTCTTGCCGAGGCTTAGTACCCTCTTCTTGTCTAGACAATGAGTCTGCCTTTTTGTTTTCTGACCCTGGACGAAACGTGATTATGAAGTCGTATTCTGCGAAGAACAACATCCACCGCATCTGTCTTTGTGAGAGGTGTCGGGCGGTTTTCATAAACTGGAGATTTCTATGGTCCGTATACACTGTAATCGGATGTTGCCCCCCCCCATAAGTAGTGTCTCCATTCTTGGAAAGCCTTCTTGATGGCCAACAGCTCTTTTTCGGCCACGGTATAGTTGGTTTCTGCTGCATTCAGTTTATGAGACAGAAAGGCCACCGGATGCAGCTGTCCTGTATGTTTATCTCGTTGAGACAACACCGCTCCTATCGCTACATCAGATGCGTCTGCTTCTACTACGAAAGGTATATCGGTGTGTGGATGTCGCAAGATTGGTGCTGTACAGAAGGCAGTTTTCAGATGGGTAAACGCCTCCATGGCTTCAGCGTTCCAAAGAAAAGGCATTCCTTTTCTTAACAAACGGGTTACTGGGGAGACCAACTGAGAAAAGTGAGAGATGAATCTCCGATAGTAGTTGGAGAAGCCCAGGAAACATTGTACATCTCTCACACTCTTGGGAACAGGCCACTCCCGAACCGCCTTTACTTTCCTCTCAGCCATACTGAAACCCTGTGGACTTAAGATGACACCCAAAAACTCGACTTCTGTCACGCTAAACTCACATTTACTGAGTTTACAAAACAAGCTATGTTCTTGCAGCATTTTGAGTATCAGTGTCACATGGGTCACGTGTTTTTCCTGAGAGGATGAATAGATCAATATGTCATCTATATATACAATCACAAAATGATCCACATATTCCTTGAGCACGTCGTTGAGGAAATACTGGAATGCCGCCGGGGCATTACATAACCCGAACGGCATAACCAAATATTCGAACAACCCATAACGTGTTCTGAACGCCGTCTTCCACTCATCCCCTTCGCGAATCCAAACCAAGTGGTAGGCCCCTCTTAGATCGAGCCTGGTGTAAATGCCAGCCTCCCTCACCTGGTCCAGCAACACGGGAATGAGTGGAAGCGGGTACCGATTCCTCACCGTGTTTTTGTTCAACAGGCGGTAATCGATACACGTTCTCAGCTCGCCGTTTGCTTTCGCCGTAAAGAAAAGAGGAGAGGCCACAGGTGAATGAGAGGGTCTGATGAAGCCAATATCTAGGAAATGATCCAAGTACTCACGCAAATATTAGGTCTCGGGCTCGGACAAAGCATAGACTCTGCAAGACGGGATGGCGGCTCCTGCAACCAAGTCTATGCGACAGTCGTAGTCACGGTGTGGGGGTAAGACCTCTGCTTTGGCTTCACAAAAAACCTCCCTGTATAAGGCATACTCTGGGGGCAGTTCCGTCTCTTTCTCTGCTGCAGTGGCAACATAGTATATCTGTTCCAGAGCCAAGGTGTGGGGACAGGAGTTCCTCATGCAGTGTACTCTGCACTCCTCTGAGTGAAAACTTATGGTCTTCAATCTCCAATCAATGGAAGGGTTGTGTTGCCATAGCCATGGCATGCCCAATATGACCTCGTATTGTGGTGCCTCAATGATATTCAGTGTTAGATCCTCTACATGATCCAGTGGGTCACCCTTCAAAACCAGTTCCACCACCTCGGTGTGTTCCGTGATGGGACCTGACTTCAACAGAGTACCGTCCACTGCCAACACCTTTTCAGGCTTCTCACTAGGTACTCTTTGTAATCCCAATCGCTGAACCAACCCACAGTCGATAAAGTTCCCAGTGGCTCCGGAATCTATCATTGTCCGTACCTGGTGTCTTTGTTGTCCTGTCATAAGGATCATGGACCACACTATGTGTGATTCGGTGCTTTTCACCTCAGCGATAGCTAACGAGGGTATTTTTAATTCCCTCTCTTGCCTTTCCTCTAGGGGGTTACTAGTCTCGGTAGTGTCTCCCTGTCCAGAGGACCGTACTGCCACAACTGCCACCTTTTTACTAGAATAATAGGTATTCCTTTTCTTGGGCTTAAGTGGACAGTCCCTCACGTAGTGGCCTTTCTTCCCGCAATACATGCAGAGACCCTGAGCTCTACGGCTCTCTCTCTCGGTTTTAGATAAAGGGGGCCTAATAGCTCCCACATCCATGGGTTCAGGTCCAGGTTCTTTTGGGGTATATGTTGGTCAGTTGTCACACTCCAACCCCACTAAAGTCCTCTCTCCTCTTCTACGCTCCCCTCCCCTTTCAGCTAACCTATGGTCTAACCTCAAGGTGAGGTTGATTAAATCGGTGCATGTGGTGGGTTGTGGGTCTATTTGCACATCCTTCATGTTATCCCTTAGTCCCTGGTAATAGAGCGACAACCTTTTCTCCTCCGGCCAGGCGGTTTCGGCCACTAGATGTTTTTTGTTTATTTTTTTTATTTGCTTATTGGTATTTCAAAATCGATACAATACATATCTCATACAACAACAAACCAACTTGGTGCATGGTTGCCAAATATATGACATTACAAATCATACAACTGCCGCCTATGTCATCCTGTATCGAACACAGCGATGTGCCCCACAAGCACAGGGCCAATAGTCATGTAAATGTAAACATTTAGTTGCAATGGTGCGTAAATCTGACAGTGGTTCACAATGACCCTCCCGTAGTACCCAACCTAAACACATAGCAAAGCTCCACATTATTGAAATTACACATCTCCAGTACAAGCCATATTTACCACATCACTTGCAAGACCACTCGTCCTCTCCTGAACCCAGGTAATGAATGGTTCCCATATCTCTCGGGGTCTAGAAGTGGGTGGCATTAGTTCCCAGAAAGTGGCCAGCTGAACATGGCCATAAGTAACCTCCCTGATCCATTCCGTGATTGTAGGTTTCCTCTTCCTCCCCCAGTGAACTGCTATTTGGCGTTTGGCGAATAGTAGCAACAGTGCATGCAATTTGCGTTTTTTAATATGCGTGTCTTTGACATATCCTAACAGTCCCACTAATGGGGATGTGGACATCATCATACCCAGGATCTGATTTATAGACGCAAAAATTTAAGACCAATAATCAGCAATGGCCGAACACTCCCATGCCATGTGGAGAAAAGAGGCAGAGGCCATCCCACAGCGCCAGCAGCAGTCATCGTCTCTGAGCCCCATTCGGTGTAAGCTAGTGGGCGTTCTGTAATATCTATGTAGGAATTTGAAGTGGATCAGGCGGAGCTTGTAATTAGGGGATAACTCAGTTAATTGAGCGCAACAGTATGTCCACTGGTCTTCAGTCAGGGGGGGCGATAGCTCTGCGCTCCACTTATGCCAAGCACTAGGTGTCGTCATGGGGGCGTCGGCCTGCATATGTCCGTAAAGTCTGGTGATAAGTCTACGCGGCGATGGTGTACGAAGCAGATTTTCCAGAGCATTCAAAGGGGATGGTTGGGACAGGAAGTCGGCGTGCAATTTGCGACAGGCAGCCCGTATTTTGTGGTATAGAAATGTCTCCCCGAAAGATACCCTCTGTCCCTCCTCCGCCATCTGAGGTTCTCTAAACATACCCCCCGGGTAGAGATCTGCAAATGCATGAAGGGACATCGTCTGCGCTATCTTTTTGTTTATCTCATCCCTGATGTTAGGTAACATTGGATTCTGTGCTAGGGGGATGGAAGGAGCATATAATATCTGGGCTCCCGCCCGTCTTCGTAACCCATCCCAAGCCCATCTCAAAGCTTCAGAGGTGTCGATGCCATCTGTAGGTCGTTTATATGTCTGATATACCGCCACCTGTAGAGGTACCGGCGCCACCGCAGCTGTTGGAGACACGTGCGACTGAAAGGGCGCCGGGTGGACCCAATAATGCAGGAATTGTGCCTGTGCGCAGAGTGCATATAACTTCATATCGGGTGCACCCAATCCACCCTGCTTAAGCGGCAAAGACAACAGCTCCCACGACACCCGGGCCTGACCTCCCGCCCATACCAAAGATATTAACAATGAGCGCAATGTTCTAAAGAAGGATTGGGTGAGTATGATTGGCAGATTTACAAAGAGATACAAAAATTTAGGCAGAACAATCATTTTTGCTAGCGCGATCTTTCCTGCTAATGACAGTGGAAGTTTAGCCCATATAGCCACCTTCTCCTCCAACCAATCAATGGCTCTACCATAATTTAGGTTCCACACTTCCTGTAGATCTCGGCTTATCCAAATTCCCAAATACTTCACTTTCTCATCTTCCCATTGTAACGGGAACTCAGAAGCCACCGCCTTGGTGTTATCTGTTAGGGGAAACATCACCGATTTAGCCCAATTTATAGATACGCCTGAAAGACCACCAAATTTGATGAACTCGCTTAATACTGTGTCCAGGTTTCGTGCAGGGTCCAGAATGTACAAGGTGACATCATCTGTGTAAAGTGATATCAGGAGACTCCGAGCACTAAACCCTATCCCTTTGTCTGTGTGGTGTTGTCTAATACGTGCAGCTAACGGCTCCATCGCAATGGCAAACAACGGGTCAGACAAAAGGCCATTCACTCGTACCCTAGCCATCGGTTCAGTATATAACAATCTGATCCATCTGATAAGAAGGGGGCCAAAACCCATCCGCTCCAAAATCCTAAACAAATAGGGCCACTCAAGCGAGTCAAAGGCCTTTGTCGCGTCCAAGAACACTGCCGCCGCCTGCACATCTTGGTGTAAATAATGTAGGACCGAAAAAACTGTTCTCAGGTTATGAGAGGTAGATCTCCCGGGTATGAAGCCCGATTGATCTGGCAGGGCTATGAGGGGGAGCATGGGTTGCAACCTATTCGCTATTAATTTTGCCAGTATTTTAACATCCACATTAATAAGCGACAGTGGTCTATATGAATCTAAGTCAGTTTCCGATTTACCCGGCTTTAGCAGGGTTATAATTATAGCTTCCCGCATAGTTTGTGGTAGTACACCTGTTTCATGGGCTTCCTCATATACCGCCAAAAGTTTGGGCGCGAGCTCCTCCGCGTAGGCTTTATAGAAGGCGGTCGTCAGACCGTCCGATCCAGGGGCTTTATCCAATGGCATGCTTTTAATAACTTTAGCCACGTCCTCCACCGTAAATGGTAGGTGCATATACTCCCTGTGCCGGTCATTAAACCAAACTAGTGCCAACGAATCTAAAAATGCCTGCATGCCCTCCGGGCATTCGGTTTGTGTAGCTGTGTACAAGTGGGCGTAAAAGGACGAGAACTCATTAGTTACAGCCACCGGACCCCTGACAGTGCCACCCCCCTTATCAATTAGTTCGGGAATGTAAGCGGTAGACCGCGGATTCCGAAGCATGCCAGCAAGCGTCCGTCCCGGTCTATCGCCTTCAACATATCTACACGCCTCTGCATACTTCCCGAGAAATTTCACTTCTCTTTGCGCCTCTTCGTCATATTCTAACAATTTGGCCTTCAACTCAGCCAAGAGAGCAGGCTCGTCCTCAGAATATATGCGCGTCTCCAGGTCTTTTATTTGAGTCTCGATGTTACGTAATGTGAGTCTAATGGCTTTAAGGACACCCGCCTGTCTAGAAATACATTGTCCCCTGATTACCACTTTGAACGCCTCCCACAACGAAGCCTCGGTGTCAACGGAACCTGTATTAAGTGCGAAGTAATTAGTTATATCAGTACAGATTTCCTCCTTAAACGCCTCATCTAATAACGCATGTGGAGGCAACCTCCAGGAAAACGCCCTCTGCGTGGTGTCAGGAAGTGAGATTGTCAAGAGGCACGGGGAGTGATCCGATAGCGTTCTCGGCAGGTGCATCACCTCCACTACCCAGCTGGCCACATCTCTCGTCGTCAGCCAATAATCCAGACGAGACCAGGCTCTATGATGTTCAGAGAAGCAAGTACCCTCCCTAGTCAGTGGGTTGCGTAGGCGCCAAACGTCAACCATGTCCCCATCGTCTAATAAAGCATTCAGGACTTTGCCGGCAGCGGGATGATGTGTCCTCGCCGTGCCCTGTCTATCCAAGTTGTCATTTAAAATGGCGTTGAAGTCCCCCCCCATAAAATCGGGGTGCATCCAGTCGCCTTGACTTTAGCCCATACATCTTGGAAAAAACTAGGGGAGTCTGTATTAGGTCCGTACACCGCTACCAAGGTTAATAAAACACCTCCCAGTGAGCCCAGCAAAATAATGTATCGTCCGTCAGGATCTGTATGTACCTCTCTCTCTCTCTCTCCAGTCGAGGCCTCGTTTCACCAACATTGCCACCCCACGGGAGTAATTTGAATATACCGACGTGTATGTGGATCCCCATCGCTTATGTTTAATTTTCGAAGAGGTTTGGGCATGTAAGTGAGTTTCCTGTAGCATGCATAAATCAATATTGTGTCTCGTTAGGTACGCATGTACCAACCTGGATTTCCTACTGTCATTTAGTCCCCTTATGTTCCATGTCAAGCAGTTTACCCTGGTCTCGTGTTGCACACGAAGGTCAAATGTATGTCATTGCTGTGTCTCGTTCGACATGTGATTATCTCAAGTCTCACTGTGTGCTTCCTCCAAAGGCATGGCAATACACCAACAAAACCATGAATAACATACCCAGCCCGCCCCTCCTCACCCACACCAACCCCCAATCAGGTTGAAGAATACCCCCAACAATAAAACATAAAACAGCATAGTTTCAGGAAAACTCCCATGGGGATGTATGATTACCGGCCTACTACCCTACCTTAGCAGGGTGGCCAAGAAACTGCAAGGAGAAAAACCTGCTACATGACAAAATAATAATTGTGCGGCTTCTGGTCAAAGATCCATGTCACCACCTCCCATCCCGCAATTCCAAGCACACGCCACACTCCCACGACCGCAGCAACCAGGATAATGTCTTTAAAGAATAAGGCAATAGTTCCCCGGGACAATATATATCCCTGCACACCCCCAGTGCGTATCTACATGTAAGAACTGACCAAGCTGACAATTACAATCAGCAGTCGACAAAAGTTGCCAATTCAAAAGGATAAAATTTTGAGCCAACACAAAACACAAATACACTCCCCCACCCGAATCCAAAATGCTATTCAAGAGGTGTGAGGAACATTATGCATAGGGAAAACGAAAAAAAAAAAAAAAAAAGAATACAGTATCTCGCTTTTCAGTCATTGTCACTTAGCTGGTGTTCAGGCGCTCCTTCCGTTCTAGGACTAGTCTTGGTCCGCTTACCACCCACGTGTTTCGCAAATTTTAGAGCGGACTTGGCGTCTGTAAAGAAATGAGCGGAGACGTCATGGGACACTTTAAGTTTAGCAGGATAAAGTAGTGAGTATGGGATCTGCGCCTGCAATAGGATCAGCTTTGCCGGCAGTAATTCACGCCTTGCTGCCTGCACCGCCGGGGTGAAGTCCGGATAGAAGGCGACCTAATTTCCCTGATGTGTTATTTTCCCCATTGCACGCGCCTGGCGCAGTACCACATCCCGGTCTTGATAATTCAATATTCTTGCCAGGATGGGCCGCGGAGGAGCCCCCACCGGAGGCTTGGGTCCCAAAGCACGATGGGCCCTTTCCACCGCAAAGACCGGTGAAAGGTGCGTGGCAAACAGGTCCCGCAGCAAATCTGCCACATACACCTCCATTTGTGTGATCGCCGTCGTTTCCGGAATTCCCATGATGCGTAGATTGTTGCGGCGCGATCTCGCCTCCAAATCTTCATTTTTGGCTCGGATCACACCCAACAACCTATCCATTTGCAGCAGTTGATCTTTTGTTTCCACCTGAAACTCATAAAAGTCGGACTGTTTATTTTCAAGCACGTCTAATCTATGTTCATGAACCCCGACCTGGGTCTTCACAGATTCTATTTGGGTGGTTAGCGTGTCCAATTTCGCGTCGATTGTGCTAAGGCTGGACCGCATTTCGAGTATAAGCGTGCGGATGTCCTCTCCCTGATCACCCAACGGTCCTTCAGCAGACCCTCCTGTGGCAGATTCTGGATCCGATTCCATCTGTCTAGTCGCTCTTCTCTGATCAAAACTAATTTTGGGCTGCTTGGCATCTTGTTTGCCCATGATTCACCTGCAGTGAGTGCACCTCCACAACGACTTATAGGCTTAGCGATGCCTTCCCTGCCGATGACGCTTCGTTCCCAACACACAATCCACGGCAGTTGCTGGTTGACCGTAGACAACTTGTGTAGAGCAGCTGCCCATGTACCACTGGCACCTTCTCCGTCCCCTACTTGTGGTTTGGCGGGGGAGCGGGAATCAGCAGCCACCACACCTTACTCGATATGTTACTGACAGCAGCGTCTCAAAGGCATGCAGCAAGCAAAGCAGGCAGAAGTGACCTCCGCAGCCCGCCGCACCTCACTGTGCCATTAACCGTCTCTCACTGTCCCTTACGTGCGTGCACACAGATCCAACATGTCGTAAGCACAGGCGTACACTTTGGGAACAAGTATTCCGGCCTCAGCAGTCCAAAGCATCCCAGCGTAGCAAGGACAACGGTCCGCTAAAGGCCTGCCACGATCCGCTGCTCACCGGCCGGTTTATTAAAGTGAACGTGCTCGCCAGGGTGAAAGGAACAGCACCCGCTCACGATGGCGTCCTCACCTTCCAATGGGCTTCAACAACCCACCAATTCCGCCGTGTGCCCTCAGAACAGCGCAGCGTCCCACACTTGCCTCACCGGATCGTCCGTGCATCTAAGATCGGCACACCCCGCCACTCGGGTGGCCCGGGTGCACTCTCTGCCTCCGATCCTAAAATGGCGTCCTCAGGTCGCAAAGAGTCCCGTCAGGCACTCCGCGTCATGGCCGCTATCCTTATCTCCACTTACGGCATTAATTCAATGGTGTCAGGTCTCATCCCGCACTCTCGTTGGGATGTATTGCGGCTTCTCAAGATCTGCAGCCAGCACCGCACAGGGCCGCAGCGGAGCTACGGTCTCAATTAGCCACGGCCGCCGCGTCACGCCTCCGCCAGTTCCTTCCTCTCCACCGCGCACAACACTCCGGGGCACATAGCTCAACAACCAGGCAGCGCAGGCGGCAAATAATCACACCGCTTGTTGCCGCGGGTGTCCCGCTTCCAAGGAAGCGAGAAAAGCAGGATTTTGTCTCCTTTAGATGTGCGGATTAGTGAAGGATAATGTCTCGGCCGGCGGAGCTCGCTCACAGAGCGGCCATTCCGCAGCACGGCAAGCCACGCCCCCGGCCACTAGATGGTTAAAGGCAGTCATGTAGGTGATCAGGTCTCTCTTCCCTTGTCTGAGCTCTAATAACTCTCTATCCACGCTAAACGAAGTAGCCCTGCGATCGAACACTCTCTCGAATTCCCTATGAAAGGCCGTCCAATAAGAAAGCAATGGATCATCATTCCTGACCAAAGGCACCGCCCAGTTGGCAGCGTCTCCAGTCAGGTATGAGATGGCAAAAGCCACCCTTGACAAGTTATTGGGAAAGGAAGCCGGTTTACAGGAGAAGTGTAAGGCTATCTGTGTCAGGAATGTTTGTATCTTCAACGGGTCGCCGGGATATCTCTCCGGGCTAGCCAAAGGAATGGGGGGAGGTACAGTCACCTGAATCTGGGGGGTTGCTGCTGTGGCATCAAATGGGTTCCTAGACTGTCTGTCCACCCTCTCTCTACGTGCCGCGGTTTCCGCTCTAGAAGTAACCAACTCTTGCTGTACAGCTACTAGTGCCTGCAGCACATCATCCAAGGACGCCATCTCTGCGAATGGCCCAGACCGGGAGGAGAGTAATTCGTGGGTGCGTAATTCTGTCGCGACCACAGGAACTCCTCAGGATCTGGGCGATGCTCAAAGGGGTCCACCTCTTGACATCCCAAACTCTGACTGAGTAGACACAGAGTATTGAGGCGATCAAGCGAGGGATAGGAATTAGGGTAGGAGCAGCAGGGAAAGGGAGACCTGTAACAAAAAACATAAGGTTAATATATCTGTCTACACCACTGTCTACTCTCATAGAGTCTCACTAGCGGAAACCAATACCTGTCATAGACTCCCACAGCTGCGATGAACGTCCTCTACTCTCGGTAAGATACCTTCTCTCACCTGGAGGATAAACTACCTACAAACGAGACAAAACAATTACTACTCCACTCTCCTTTTTTAGTCCTTAAATCATAAGGAACAAGAAACCTCATACATACCCTTTCTCACATTCCCATAAAAGTAAGATGAAACCATATAGAGATGACAGGAAAGAACAAGAGATAATGTCCCGGTTAGTACTGCTGAAACTGGGATTCAAAGGCATTAACGGAAAGTTGCTTTCAAATCCATTCCCTGGGAGACATCCCGAATGCAGTGAGGCCAAGCACAAAGGCACGTAAACAATAAGTAAACCCAGATGTCACCCAATAGTCAATAAACGAAATGAAAATCCAGTCACCGAGCACAAACTGGTCCCAGCCAATGATTCCCCGGAAATATACCAGCTTTCAGGGGAACTCCCGCTGACTCACTTGACCTCCTTCCATGGTGATAAGAATCCTACGTCCGCTGACGAGGATCTCCATAAGTCCTTCCGTCTGCAGCCGCAGAGCAGGAAACGGGAGCCGTACACCACCGCTCCTCCGGGCGGCTCATAGACAACAAGATAGAGCCCCGAGCGGGACCGGCTCAAGGACTCTCGGGAATATGCAGCTCCGAGCCCTGACTGCACCAAAGACAGCGTTCGCTCACCGAAAGGCACGTGAAGAAAGTCGGAGTGCAGAGCAGCCGCCCTGCAATGAACTTTCTGATGCTCTCAGAGAATTACGCACAACGCTCTGTGCGTGGGCCGTAATTTAACTAGACGTGGTCCCTCCCAGAAGGGCGGCCTTCTGGGAGTTGTAGTTCTGTGCCATCCCTCCAACGCCTCACATAAGGCAGGCGCGACCTGTCACAGCCTGACAGAGATAGCATGTTGGCTGGTGGTGTCACTGCGCTTTGTGGCCCCTCTCTGCTCCGTGGCTTTTTCTACCTTAAAGGAACCCACAAAATTGCTTTTGCTATCTTTCTTTCTGTACTTATCTACCATCTCATCTTTTGGACACCAGTAAAGTACCACTGCTAGCCTCTTGGCAGAAGGTAAGTACTGTCTCGGGTGGTGCTCTCTAATTCAACTCCTCTCTTCTTCTCCCGTGTGGTTTATTTGGTGGCCTGCTATGCAGGGCTGCCTCTCCTCTGGTGCCTCTTGCTTGTCATCAACTGTTGTAGCCAGCAAACAATTTTGGAATATTACTTTGACTGGTGTAAACCTTCATGGCATTTACATGAGAGCTGTTGTGAGCTGTGGGATTACCAGAACTGGTTAGCAGTTGGTGACCTCTTGCTACTGACGTCTCATGCATTACTTGGCACTCTACCACACAGAGGGCAGTAGCACCAAACATGGATGCTGCCTTCGCCACTGACTTAATGGGGCCAATAAAGCAATCACGTTGTCAGTCTTTTCTCTTTGGCTCATAGCATCTGTAGCCACCAGTCACTGAAAATATGGGAGTGCCAGGGCCCGCTAGTAGTAGCTGCAGCTACTGGGTCTCTGCCAGAAATCTGAAGGTACTAAGCCTCTTTGACTCGCGTGGTAGTTGTGGACAAGCAGTCAAGGCCTAGCTCAAGGGAGGTGGCATAATGCAAGTCTAGGTATAGTACAGTACAACGCTCACAGCTTCAATAAAGATGTCAATGTTCAGTCAAAGTTTTGGTTAATCATCACTTTAATAATAGTTACAAAATGTGTGCACAACATAAGTGTAACTCAAAAGAACGTATACAACACTCAACACGATGCACAATGAAACAATTCTATTAAAATAATTCAGCAGTAAAGCCAGCACCCTGGTTATGCACACAAATGTGAATATTGGTACAATCCTGCTACGAAAAGCACATTACCACATCAAAGCAATGACAGAATCATTAAAATGTAAAACTGGAAGATTTGCAACCATCCAAGCAAAACGGTTACTTGGCTTGTAGCACTACTGTTCACTGCCTTAATGTCTATGGATGCTTAAAACAAGACATGAGCAGGAAAACAAATGGTAATCTGCAAAGGAAGGGGCAGTGTCCTGAAATTCGAAGAGTGAATCTATTGGTTCTAGAAAGGTAATCCCCCCGTGGTTTAGGGTTAGTTGTGTCAGTTGCCCCAAATGCGCATGTCTATTGACCAAGGGGCCTTAGAGCAGTGGTCTTCAAACTTTTTAATGCCGAGACCCCCCATCAAAATTTTTTAGGCGTAAGGACCTCCTCCCAACAAAAATTTCTAGAACCTGGTACTCCTTATCATTGACAGCCATAAATGTTCTCCAGAGAAACGGTCAATTTGTGGTTGCACCTCATTAGTACCAGTTTAACACCCAAATATAGCAAAAAGCAACAAAAGGGTGACCAGTACAGCTTTACAAAGCCTTCTACTGAGCGGCAACACCTGTTGCTGCTTTTTAGTAACTTATGAACCTTTTGAGTAAATACATTTTTTTTGTTAAAATCAGCAGATTATGCGGCAGATGATGGATTATGTGGCAAATGCGGCATATCTATAATCATGCTAAAATCGCTGCAGCTGGACAATCACATAATTCCAGTGGCCCTTGGTATAATAGCTGTAATGCATAGGCTGCAACTTTATTGCACGACATTAGAGGAAAACCATACTGTATTTCATGGGATGCTGACGGCTTGGCATTTATAGCTGCATGTAACTGGCGGTAGCTGAACATCATTCATTATAATTAAAACATAACGTACGTTTTATTAGGTTTTTAACCCTCAAGTAGCTACATATAAAATAACGGGCAGCTTCAATGAATAATAAATACATTTTAAAAAGTTGTTACTCAGAGGGAACTGCACTATGGTACATTATGAAACCTCGATTAGTTAATGCACTGCAAAGGTCTGTGTGAAACCAGAGAGCCACAGAATTAAATTGTGGTTGGTGCAGTGGAGAATAGTGACTTGTGTATTATTAGTGCTATGAGGTCGCAGCCTGTGACAGAAAGCAATCTGAATACGTAAGTCTTTATTTTATCTTGCATTACACACAGTATAAGATAGACCTCTACAAAATTAGCAAAATGTTTTATGATGAAACGGTGCTTCCAAAATATACAGGCTGCTTCCAAAATATAGGGGCTTATTTATAAGCCACTTGCGCTGCCGGTGCATCACTTTTTATGACGCTCTGGTTGCACAGAGTGCAGACCCATATCTACAAGGCCACGCAAAATCACTTTGCATGGCTTTTCATGGCCTCCTAGATATGGTGTAAGGCAACGCAGCACAAGTCAATGAGTTGCCTTACACTGCGTCAGGGAGGCGTTCCATGGGCGTTACGGTGGGTTTTCCCATGGGTTTTGACACATTCCCAGATTTACAAGGATCTCCAACCTGAGGATGCGTCAAAACTGTACGCTGCCCCAGGGGATGCGTAACGAGGAGAAATATCTTTATTTCTCCTCAATTATTTCCTCGTTCTATGTGTAGCCCACATAGAAAGAGGAAAAAGCCTACATGGATTGTTTTTGCGCAGGAAGGTGTACCTTCCTGCACTAAAACAATACTGCCAACAATGCAGACACCCTTGCACCATGGTGCAAGGGTGCCTGCGTTGGCGCTAGGCACCAAATTGTGCGCCAGCAGAAAGGACAGGAATGCACCGTATCTTATAAATACAGTCCATTCCTGCCCTTTTGAATTGGCGTAGGGCAGCGCAGCAAAAATACTTGCAGAGCTGCCTTACACCATTTCATTGTAAATGAGGCCCATAGATTTTAGTAATACCCAGACCCTGTGTAATGCAATTATTTTACATAACTGTCCCTTCAACACCTTCTCAGGGCTAGTAAGCTGCTATGTAAATATGACAATTAAAAGCAAGCACCTCACAGCTCAGTTAACGCTGTGCACTACCATTTAAAAAGCTTCAAGTGATGTGATCAATTAACTGCAACAGGACTCTCCTGTCCTGAGAAATGGAAGCCAGGCAGACAGCTAAACACACCCTTCTGCCAGTGTGCGATTAACTCGTTGTGCACATTTGCATTTCTTTCAGGCCAGCAGCACACTGGTATTGAGTGTTTAGCTGTCTGACTGGCTTCGATTTCCTCGCACAGGAGAGTCCCTGAATAACACTCCAGGGAAAGCATTTTAACTACCGGAATTAACCGTCTAGGACGTTTTCTTTTAGCAAATGAAGAGCGCAACCCCTTCCCATGACTCCACGGCCCCCCTGGGGGTTGCGCCCCACAGATTGAAGACCTCTGCCTTAGAGTCTCCAGTACATTAACTCCACACATACAGGGGACTAAAATCTGTGATTTGGGGAGTCAGACAACTGTCTTGCCCAGAGAAATGGAAGGAAGCCCAATGTCACAAAGGCTTCTCTCAGGCCACACAAGCAGGGCCCGACTGGGAGCCCAAAGCAGCCCTGGCAATTTTGTTGAACCAGCCCCCTGGGGGCAAGTGTGAAGCACTGCTGCTTTTGTTACGGGGGCTGATATTGCAGCACCGCTGCAAAACCGGTCCCCAGTAACAATACCGGCCCCCACCCTGTAGCCTCCCGGGGAAACGCCCGATGCCCGCAGCCGGTCCGCCCTGGAGAGGTGTGGTGCAGCGGCCAGGGCAGCTGACTTCGGAGCACAGGGTTCACGGTTCGATCCCCGGCTCCGGCAGCAGCTCAGCTCAGCACCATGTGACTCTGGGCAATAGCTCACTTAATTTCCACGACGGCCCCCAGCGCCTTGAGACCCGTAAGGGTGAGTAGCTGCGCTATATAAAAACGGACTTACATTTTTTTTTTTTACATTTACAAGCCTTTCCAAACAAGCTATCTGCCAAGTGATCCAGGTACTGGTTCACCACCACAACAAGAGGATCTATAAAGAACAAAGAAGGAAAAAAAGGTGCTGCAGAAAGGGAGTGTAAGCTCAAGCAGAGTCACCACTCAATTCACCTGTACTCTTTAAAGCAAGAACCAGTTTTTCCTAAGGAAAGCCAACCCTCTTGCTGACCAAAATGGCCTGTCCTATTCTGCCAGTCTTTAAATCTAACAAAACCTGAAGCCAGTCTCAAATGAAAGCCTGCATTTTTAGAGTAAGCTTAATCCTGGCAGCCTAAGAACTCCGAAGTCCACCCAAAATGTTGTTGCTGAGAGGGCTACACATGTAAGAAAGGCCACTAAGTCATCTTCCATTGATAGACGAGGTTGTCTTTTGCAAATGTTATATAATGGAAAAAATTCGTACAGCACACTTTTATCACCTACTAAATGTCCAAGTTAAACCTCTATGGGCCTGTCCCCTCCTTTAAAAATAAATGCTTCTTAAGACTAGTGGCAGTTTGGCAAAGAGCTTCGAGATAGACAATGGCAGGGGGCATTGCCAGAGAAATGGCTTAAAGAAACAACAAAATCCACTTTTACTTATATTAAGAAGTCTTAGTCTAAGCAGGGCCAGAAAATCCAGATTAAGCTCCGGGGCAGGTAAACATCCTCTCAAACTGGGAAACCGAACACTTCAGCAGGTGCTGGGTTGACCTAAAGTTCAACCAAAAATAGATGCCGGCCATCACAAGCAAGGGTACA
This sequence comes from Calotriton arnoldi, assembly GCA_963921515.1. NCBI lineage: Eukaryota > Metazoa > Chordata > Amphibia > Caudata > Salamandridae > Calotriton > Calotriton arnoldi. The sequence goes on along the minus strand of CAWUFW010001544.1, from coordinate 1,929,474 downwards.
GTGACAGGATGACATTTGGTAATACATTAATATGCAGAAGCACAGGTGGGGAGTATAATCTTACAAAGGGGTTATACTATACTTTGGACCGGGTTCATTTTGGAAAGCATAAAGAGAGTGAGAGACTCAGGGAGTTTTCCTCTGAGGCAAACCCCAGACTAAACAAACCATGAAAAACCAACTACAGTAACCCACAATGACAGAGGAAAGCACTAAGCTAAAAAGCAAGGCCTTTTGAGCATGTCCTCTAGGCTTTGAGCAGTTTTACCTGCTTTTGGATGTGCTAGTTCGATAAAACATAGATCTGACTTTTTTTAACTTGAACCTATTTTATGGATTCGTACTAAACTTTGGTCACAAGCAGTAATCTTTTTGGGAACTAACTTTGGAATAAATTGTAAGGCTGAAAGAAAAGTCACAATAATGAAGTCTAGAAAACCTATGCCTGATTTTTTAATTTTTTATATTCAGACAGTTCACATGTAAACAAACAAGACAATATAGAAAATTCATTTCGATAACTTAAATAAAAATGGCACTGTTACAATAACTCACTTAAGCAGCCCTCCCCCTTCCAGTTCCTGGTTCAGGCTACCCTAATTACAAGCATGCACAGAGCACCCCATTTCATAATCTTGCCCATAGCTTCCTACATTTTTTTATGTGAACCCGATCTTTAAGCATAGGGACGTTGTAGACTCTGCATCTCTTCCATTTTCGCTCGCCAATGTGCGAAAGTTGGGGAAACCTCGGACTTCCAATTTTGACGAATGTGGGATCTAGCTATCAGTAGTGTGACCAGAAATAGCTTCTTTTTATCTACCATCCGCATTCTAGGATTTGCGGAACCCCCCAGCATGATGGCTTGAGTATCATGACCCCCAGCATGATGGCTTGAGTATCATGACCCGCAGCATGATGGCTTGAGTATCATGACCCCCAGCATGATGGCTTGAGTATCATGACCCCCCAGCATGATGGCTTGAGTATCATGACCCCCAGCATGATGGCTTGAGTATCATGGCTCCCAGCATGATGGCTTGAGTATCATGACCCCCAGCATGATGGCTTGAGTATCATGACCCCCCAGCATGATGGCTTGAGTATCATGACCCCCAGCATGATGACTTGAGTATCATGACTCCCAGCATGATGGCTTGAGTATCATGACCCCCAGCATGATGGCTTGAGTATCATGACTCCCAGCATGATGGCTTGAGTATCATGACCCCCAGCATGATGGCTTGAGTATCATGACCCCCCAGCATGATGGCTTGAGTATCATGACCCCCAGCATGATGGCTTGAGTATCATGACCCCCAGCATGATGGCTTGAGTATCATGAGCAAAATCAATGTTGAGCGTACTGATACAAAAGCCATTAATAGAAGCCCAGTATCCTGCTATTTTTGGGCAATCACGGATAATATGCCGCCAGTTTCCTGCTCTCTTCTTAAGACATCTAAAACATCTATCGTGTATCTGGGAGTTAATGTTATGCAACAATTCAGGTGTCCTGTATAGGAGCCACTTTGTATAGTATTGCACCTGCCGGAGGTTTGCGCCTATTATCACTGAAAAATTTAATCTATTTGTAGTGCCCATGAAATTACAATTGAATGACTGAGATTCCATTCTAACAAATCTGTACAACATTTAGCCGGACCAAATGGGGGAAATGCAATTATTTGCCCATGTCAGTCGGTAAAAAATTCGTTTGTGCATTTCTCAGGTGGGGAAACGTATGGCGCTGTGAACAACTGATATGACAGTCATATGTACACTTTCACGTGTGTGCAAAATGTAACCTGCATGTGTGCATCTAAATAACATAGAAGCACTAGTTCAAAACGGAAGTGGGATTGGTGCCATTCAAGGAAGACCCCATAAGAGCCGTCACAAAGCTAAGAATTTCCTATAGGAAATTACAATTCATTGAAAGCATTTCATAACATTTTAGATTCAAACATTGCGCTGCAGAACTTTGAAGGTTAGCATGACATCTGTGCAAGCAGGGGCGCTGGAACTTGGGGTGCTGCAGGTGCTGCCTGCAGCCCCCTCCCTGAATGATGGAGAAGACCAGCAAGAGAGCGGGACATAATACAACATTTTGAAGTGTATGTTTTGCAACATCTCCATTCAAAATAACTTGCACAGTCAGTTGTCAGAAGGAATGAAACGTAAACAGGAAATACGTTTTCTAACAAACTGCTGCAATTTATTATATTATGGAGATCTATGTTTATAATTGTCAAACAACAAAAATGTAAGCATTTGGACCTTGAATCTAATAACACTGGCTTGGGCAAAGGAAACAGTAAAGGAAAAGAGTATGTAAAAAACAGCTGCTTCTTCCTATCTGAAGTTTGCAAAAATTTTGAAAAATGTGATTCACATTGGAAGGGCAAATGAAGCAGTTTATTTCTTAGTACTGAAGCTCTCAGTAGGGTCAAAATAAACCAAGGTACATGGATGAACTTTGTGTAATGCACACAGACGAAAACCATTCTCACTCTTTTTTTGCTCTTTTTTAAATATCTTTTTCAGTCGACTATAATACTGTTATAAAGCAAGAAATGACGGTGTGTAGTGGCAATATAGCAGATCTGGTGGCTCAGGTGACTAATACATTCGATGATGGTAAGTGTGTTTGTCCCCATGGTCACAGGTGAAAATCCTTGCAGGTTTGTTCAGCCTTTTATCCTTCTGAGCTCCATAACACAATACCACTGAGTTGAGTAAAAATACACATCCATTATCTTTCAATATCGCCAAGGAACCCCTTAAACAAATGTTCTAAATTGAGCAAATGCTCACATGTGATGCCTTCAAGCTTCCACTGTGAAGCACTATGTTTCATAAGGTCATAATTAGAACTGTTGGGAAATAGGAAATATTATATGACTTCATGACAGGATCACTATGTGGTTATTACCAAATGCACAGGTCTGAGTGACGAGTATATATATACCTTGTTAAAACATTTACACTCATATGATATGCCCTTAAACACACGAGGGGTGGATGAATCCAGGTGTTTTCATTAGAAGAGCTGTGTGTCTTTTGTGTAGATATATGGAGCAAATTCTAAGTAGTAATAACCGCTTACTATTTTTCTTTTTGGGATTATCTGGAGCATACAGTGGGAATATTTATCAACACTCTGCACCAGTGCAAAGTCACCAAAGTGACACAAACCAGTGCAAAGTGTTTATTTGTAATTTACTTTTTAACACATTTTTTTGCGCTGAAAGTTGACAACAAGTAATGCAGAGTACACTTTGTGCTACTTTGCATCAAGGGGGCATCCCTTGAGTGGTACGTGGGCATGTCCATGCTACCTCCCATGGTTTTATGCAAAGCCATATCTACTAAAACTGAGAGACAGGGCTTTGCGCCAAGAAAATAATGCCTTCCTGGGGCAGGCGTTAACAAGGACAATTGTTTTTATTTCTCCTAACTTATCAAACATTGTATGTGTGCTGCATTGTACAGCACACATCCACTGTGTACAAAGCTTTAATGTATACCTAAAAATAGTATTTTGTAATGGAGAGATTCCCTTCCAGAACAAACAAGCATTTGCAATGCAATAGGTCTCGCGTTTGCGAGAGTTTAAGCTATTGGCATTGTAAATGACAATGCCTTTTATTTATCTGTTTTGATAATTAACACATAAATAAAAGGCATTGTCATTTACAATGCCAATAGCTCAAACTCTTGTAAATGCGATACTTATAGCATTTCTAAGAAGCGGCCGCAATTGTCCCCGGCTGCTTAGAAAGTGAAAGCGCAAATGGCACAGGAAAGCATGTTGTGCCTGCAGTAGGAGAAACTCATTAATGAAAATAGTGCTTACAAACTAAATAAGACGTATTGTGCAACAACAGAAGTAAAAGGGCCAGTCCTCATGGAAGGTTACAAATGAAGACAAGGCGGTACTAAGGAGGGAATAACAAGCCTATTAACGAATCAGAAGCCAGCATTTACGAAGGACAATGACACAAGCCGATGACAAATATGGGCGGAGAGTGTCGGGGCTTTAAGTCCATACTCGAATACAACATGCCTCACAGAGCAGCGCATGCGCTGCCCAGGCTCGACCTAAAAACTATTCCAGAGATCATGCGCACAACTTAGTGCAAATGTGTGTGCGTGTCGCTAGACACCTTTAATAAGCGCCAGCACTTGGGAAAAAAGCAGAAACACCATGTCTCAGCTGTCACTCCAAGGTGGTCTCTTCCCCTATTGAAACACAGCAACTTTATTTGCTGCTTAATATTTTAGTAAATGTACTCATTTGTGTATTAGGAAGAGCTTAATGTTGATGGAGGCTGGATGTGTTAGGAGCACAGCTCTGAATGAGTCTGGGTTTTTAGAATAGAGCCTTTAGTGAATCTTGTTATCAAGAGTAGAGCGCTGTGTGAATGAGTGTTGTGCATCCAGATGTCATGTGGCCACACAGTTCCAGATTCATGAAATTCTGGACATTTACAATCTTTCATGTTGTTCCTACCTTCAGATGTCCGGTCACCATCGAATGCATGTAATTTACTCCTGCATAATATATTGCGTGATCGTGGGGTAATATTATGTTGAAATAAAACAAAAGCAAGGTCATCTTTTGGAATTCCTTGCAGTTGTAAACCCAGTTATTCGTGCTTGTAAATCTGCTTTGCGTGAGCAGCTGAGTTTGTGATCTGGGCCCACGATGTTTTAATGTCATTTTAAGATCGGTCTTGAAAAGAGACCACAATTTTGCAATTTGTTAAGTCTATGAGTTGGATTCCTGTGGTTAAGTCTACTGATTTCTCAGCTTCACCAGGATGCCATTTAATAGCAATCATGTTCTCTAGAAATGAGCAGTCCACACCACATTTTATGGAGAGTTTTGGGAAAATGTGATTTAAAATACACTACTACACCCCATTCCTTCAAAAACGTTAGAGGTTGGTGCCAAAGGGAAGGAGCGCCTTTCTCCGAAAGAAAGGTATGGCTGGTTGTAGAATAACTCATTTAGAATCACTATTGTTTAACATGCTGTGATGACACGCACACCGTGTTTCAGACTAAACGTTTTTATTCATAGGTACTCTTTCTTGTATTTACCTATACAGGCTCTCATTAACAGGTACTTTCCCTTATATTTATCTTTACAGGTACTTTTCTTTGTTATCTATCTATTGTTATTTAACTATTATCACCATGTCTGGAATTGTTCCACCTCCTTCCTTTTTATCAAATGCTGGGGAACCTCCTATGGACTGGGAAATTTGGGAACCTGTATTTCTGGCTTATGTTGATGTATTAGAAGAGGGGGAATGTGAGCCTGAGAGGAAACTGTCCTTACTGAAACATTGTTTGGGTGGGATTGGTTTAAAAGAATTCAAAATATTACCTGCATTAATTAATCCTGGTAATATTGATGTTTATGAATATGCTTCTGCACAATTGAAACTGAGGTTTGGAAAAAAAAAGAATATTGTCATGGAAAGATTTGTGTTTTATTCCCGAAAACAACATGCTGACGAATCTATTGAAGACTGTGTATCAGCCCTTAGGTCACTTGCTGTCACATGTGATTTTGAGCACATCACTTACGAACAAGTGCTTAGAGATCAAATTTTAATGAGAACCAACAATAAAAAAGTGCAAGAAAGATTATGGACCACGTCAGATATGTCTTTAAATGCTGCCATTGAGATAGCTAGATCTATTGAACATTCTGAGAAATTTGTAAAGGAAATAAGAGGCAATGATAAGGGTGATGTTTTCAACATTTCCAAAGAAGTAGATAAACAAAAAAAAACCGCCTCTGCAAAAGAAAGAAAATGCTACTAGAATTGATTGGAAATCTAAAAATGTGAGAAATGATAGAAGTACTCAGTTCCTTTGTTATAGGTGCGGAAGTCCTGGACATTTAGCTAATTTCAAAATGTGTCCAGCTATTGACAAAACCTGCTCTAAATGTAATAAGAAAGGTCAGTTTTGCATATTTTGCAAATCTTTTCAAAAGAGGGTAAATCTAGTGCAAAATACGTATGACTATGAATGTTCATATGACAGCAATGAGAACGACATTAACACTGTTATTAATATTTGTGGTAGTGAAGGAGTTACTAAATTCCCTTCTTGTGATATCACTATTGATAATATCAAATTGAAAGTTCTTGTTGATTCATGTGCATGGTATACCATCATTTCTTTTGATATTTTTAAAGATAAATGGCCCGATAAGGTTCTATCTTCTCCTGATGTTACTCCTGGAGGATACACTGGACACAAAATTGACTTAGTTGGTTTTTTTGGGGTAATTTAATGTTTTCAGGACGTAATACTTTTGGAAAAGTCTATGTAGCAAAATCAGGGTAATGTATTTTGGGATGGCCACACCAAGAACAACTGGGAATTAGACTTGATCCCAGAGCTGATCCCCTGTGTATGTTGTTGAATCTACAAATAGTATAAAAGGGGACAACTCTAATCTTGTTCATCAATTAAAGGAACAATTTCCGAGTGTTTTCAGTGGAAAACTTGGAGAATATAAAGGTTTCAAACATGTCATTAAATTGCACAATGAGGATCCCCCATCGCGCATGGCATGGGGAGAAGAGTTAGGTGCACCCCTTACAGATGAGCAATGGGCGTTGAGTTGCAAACAGCTGGAGCGACTATCGCCCAATTACCGCCTCCGGCTTATTCATTTTAAGTATCTTCATCGCCTTTACCGGACCCCCATACAATTACACAAAATGGGACTCCGTGAAGATGACGGTTGCTGGAAATGTGGTACCCCACATGCAACTTTCTTGAATCTAGCCTGGAGCTGCAGGTCCATAGCGAACTTCTGGCTTGAAATTTTCCAACACATTCAACACATTACCGGGTTGGACCTCCCCTGCACCCCCCTCACGTCCCTGCTCGGGGTGCTAGAGACAGTAGCCCCTAAATTGCGTAAATTGCCCGAGATGCTCCTATTGATGGCAAAAAGACAGATAGCGTTGCATCGGGGTGCAGCCCGAGCCCCGTTGATTAAAGATTGGGTCAAGAATGTTACTTATTGCAGGACACAGTTGTCAAATTATTGGGAACTTCAGCCTACCAAATCTCGACCCAAAGACATCTGGGAACCGTTTGTAACTTGGCTGAATTCCAGGGTGGGTGAGGACTAATGTATTGCTAGAATGTTATATGTCCCCGAATGAGGTACCCACTGGCTTGTGTTAAGTGGACTTGTCCTGGAGATGTAAGTGAAGATGTTATACTATGTAAGCTTATTCCAATTGTAGTTTCATGTTACAGAACCCACACTGAGGCCCGTACACTAGGCTGGTCCGCCTGGAATACTGTTGTGTCAGGTATAATCTCGTACAGTATGGCACTAAATTGTATGTTTATGGATATGTCAGATGTAATTTTGAATAATATGGCACTGCACGGTTTGTTTCTTTTTTGTTGCATGGTTATAAAAATGCAAATAAAAAGCAATTTATAAAAAAAAATTAAATTGCACAACGATGCAGTACCTATTCGTCATAGAGTGAGAAATGTTCCACTCACTTACAGGAACAAACACAAAGATTTGCTCAAAGATCTATGCAAAAAAAACATCATTGAACCCATTGAATCCTCACCATGGGTTTCTCCGATTGTTATTTCGGTCAAGTCTTCTGGTGAGCTCAGGTTATGTGTGGACCTTCGCAGTCTCAATAATGCGATATGGGCTGATGCTCATCCTTTGCCAAATTTGCATGAGATGGTGTCCACCTTAGCAGGTGCGCAAGTATTTTCATGTATTGATTTAGCCAATGCGTACCACCAAGTAGTTTTGGATGAAGAATCAAAAGATCTTACTGCTTTTGTTACCCATGAGGGTCTTTTCAGATATCGCCGTATGCCTTTTGGCCTTGCCAGCGCCGCATCAGTTTTCCAAAGATTGATGAAAGATACCCTTGAAGGTTTATCTGGTGCAATTGCCTTTCAAGACGACATACTTGTATATGGCAAAAATGCTGATGAACATGATGAAAATTTGAGAAAAGTTATTTCGGCATTATCTGTTAAGGGGCTCACACTCCGTCTTGATAAATGTAAAATTAGAGTAAAGGAGGTAGAGTACCTAGGACATACTATCAGTGGTATGGGTATCAAACGCAAACGCAAACATGTTGAGAGCATTCTCAATGCTCCTGTTCCTTCTTCTAAAGAACAATTGGTAGCTTTTCTTGGGTTAATTGAATTTTATGCTAAATTTATACCCAATTTTGCTTCCAAAGTAGACCCTTTCCGGTGTCTTCTAAAAAAAATGCAAAGTTTTCCTGGACTGAGGACATGTCAACTGCTTTCCAGAATCTGAAAGAATTCATAGTGAATGCCCCATGTTTGAAACCGTTTGTTTCTGGAAAAATGTGTATTGTGATGGTGGACGCAAGCAACACAGGATTGGGTGGTGTTCTCATACAAAGAGACAATGGCAAGGAATGGATTATAGCTTATGCATCCAGAGCATTGAGAGACGCAGAGAAACATTACTCAGTTATTGAAAGGAAATTGTTAGCGTGCGTCTGGGGAGCAGAACATTTTAAATCATTCTTATGGGGTACCAAATTCACCATCAAAACCGATCATAAACCCCTTATCTACATGATGGCGCCGGGGGGAGGACGTACTAGGTCTGCCCCTCTTGCAAGGTTAGCCTCCAGATTGCAATCATTTCAGTACCAAATAGAATATGTGCAAGGTAAAGTGAATATACATGCTGATTGCATGTCTAGGTTACATTCCACCTCAACTGATCTGACAGAAAATGAAGAATGTGAGGTAGCTTTTACTTCTCATCTTGTGAATTTGGTGTTTGGTGAACAAGCTAATTTACGTGAAGATGTTTGGTTACAGGAAATGGAGAAAGATTTAGAACTAACTAATGTAAAAAAATACATCTTCCAAGGTTGGCCTGAGCAGAGGAAAGTATCAGGTGACATGATGAGTTACTTAAAAGTGCATGATGAGTTGGCTGTTGAGAATGGGTTAGTTATGAGAGGTGACAAATTCATTCCTCCACATTCACTGAGAAAGATTATTATTGGAATTGCTCATGAGGGCCATCTAGGCATCTCCTTTACGAGGAGACGCATAAAGGAATCCTTTTGGTGGCCCGGGATTGATGTATGTGTTGAACATTTTGTTCATGCGTGCACAAATTGTGCCAATAGTGACAAATCTGCCACAGCTTTGCGTTCTGAACCCCACCCTGTAGAATTTCCATCTACTCCATGGCGTAAACTTTGTCCTGATATTGTCGGGCCGTTTGGTGTTCTACCTAGACAAGAAGCTTTTGGCATTGTTTTAATTGACTACTACTCAAAGTGGCCAGAGGTCAAAATGGTTAAGGATGTCACATCACAAAATATAATAGAATTTTTAGACGATGTATTTTGTAGAGAAGGGATTCCTGAAGAAGTTGTTACTGATAACGGACCCCAATTTGTCAGTAAAGAAATAGAGTGTTTCTTTGAAAAGTGTGGCATTGTGCATAAGAAAATTGCTGTTTTCCATCCAGAGGCCAATGGCCAAGTTGAGCGTTTTAACCGTGTGGTGAAGGAAGCTATTCAACTCTCTGTAAAAGGAGGTTTAAATTGGCGTAATGCACTGCAATCTATGTTATTAGCGTACAGAACATCTCCTAATTCTGTTACTTTGGTTAGCCCATTTGAGCTTTTGAGAGGACCCAAGCCTAGCACTAAATTGGCTCCTTGGTGGTTAAAAAAGAATCTAGGTGAGAGCAGTCAAGTTTCTAATGTAGATTATACTTTGGTTCGCCGCAGGGTCAATGTTTACAAGGAAAAGATGAAACCAACCATGGAAAAGAGACAAGGATCTATAAGCAAACAGAGAATTTCAGTTGGAGATATGGTTCGTATAAAAAAAAAATAAGAAGGTGTTACCAAAGGATCCCCTGTGTGGTCTCCACCAAAAAAAGTTGTAGAAGTTTTTAAACATGCTGTCAGAGTAGATGGTGGCAGTGTATGGAATTTGAATAGGGTCTCCTTGTTTAAGGGTATGAAATCTTCAGTGTACGAATCCAATAGCAATGTATTTTTGGATGTCAAATCACATGATGATAATTGTCATGCATCACGTTCTGATAACTGTACTACTGTTTCTCCAAAAAGTGTGAGAGTCCATCGCCTTCCTGCGAGATTCAAAGACTATGTAATGAATTAACCAGCTTTTTAGTTTTTGTTGTTGTTTTGCATTTTGTTTATAAGGGGGGAAGGTGTGTTGGGTACACTGTGGTATCTCTCGTGGTGTGTGGCAGACACGAACATAGCACTGCGTGTCATGGCTCGTGTCTGTCTCGCGCCTCATGCACGAGTTGTGTATTTCTGTATCTTTTAAATAAAGGTGGTTGGAGGGTTGAGTGGAGAGAACGCTTGTGCGGGCATTCTTTACTGGACCTGAATGCTGAGTAGACGTGTTCACTTACTGCTTGAATAAACACGCTATAAGAAAGATTCCTGCCTCATATCTTTCTTTTCTACAGTGTCGCTTCTACATGGCTGCAATCGGGGGGCTGGACAGCGCGAGAAGCCTTCAAACCATCCAATACTGAACACCCAATTAGCCCACTGTACCGACTGGGGGTTTTTCTGTCCCTCCTGCCACCCCACAAGGTCTTGCCTTTCAATCTGCGCAACTGAGAACAAAATGTGAGTGCCCCCCTCCAGATTACAAATGGGTACGTACATTGTGAGAGGGAAGCCTCACCCCAGTGATCTCAGTTTAAGATTTCTACATTGTGCACTAGCTTTTTACATGTTAGAAGACCCGGGGCAGATGTCTCGATTGGTAGTGTTGCTCAGGAGAAGTCTGGTAGTCTCATGCACCACGAATGAGACAGCCTTTGTTTCACTGTAACTCTGGCTGCCATCCACAGAGGATGTACCTAGTGGGACATAAGGGTAGCTACCTCAGCGCATAACAGATCAATGTGAGTTGGCAGCCCCAAAATCCACGGTAGGCCTCATAAAACATAAAAGAGAAGCAATCTTCATAGTGAGGGAACAGAGACGTAGCCTTGATGAGCTCGTGATATCAGGTGGCCTCCTGACATTACTGGCATCATCTGGAACACCCCAGACAGGGGAGTGAGTTTCCTGGAATAGACTGCAAACTAACTGGACAAGAAGGTGGGCACAGCTGGCAGCTACCCTGGCCAGAGGAAGAATACTGAAACCAGTAGGCAGGGTTGTTACCTGCTGAGCCACCTGCTACATCTTCACCAAGTGAGGTGGATCCCTGTAGGGGGATGGCTCATTGACCAAGATACTTCAGACACATCATTAGGTCCTATGGCGGGGGCCTGCATGGAGCTTATTTGCACTTGTTGTTGGAATAGCTGTAGGACCTCGTGATATCTTGGGTTCTACTCCATCACCATAGTCAGTTGCCTTGTTGCAATTCCATTGTGACCTGCAGGATATGGTTTTGGTCCCCCACATCCGTGCTGATGCTAATGATGATAAGTGGGTGTCATTGAAGGGGAGGGCCCATTCTGAAGTCTGAAACCCAAGTCACAATGACTCCTGATGAGCAAGAATGTGGTCGCCCATCCCCCAGAGGATAACTTATCCCAACCCTATCCTTGGATGATGCTACATGGCTGCCAGACAAGGGATTAAGGTGAGGCCTCATAAGGGAAGAGATGTGGTTAATGGAGCAAAGGTTAGGGTTATACCTGTCTCAGGGAGTCCAATGGCAGACCAGGACTGAACAATGGAGTTGCAAGGTGGGCGATGTATGAGACAGGAGAGGCATCTGGGGACCATACAGGGTGGTTCAAAAGCTGCACCTAATGTTTGAGCAGGAACCTGAGGCATTGGTTCTTGCACCTGGGTTGCTTGTGTTCTGGGTCGGAGAAGACCTAGCTTGGCAGTTAAGGATGGATTGTTCCTATTGGAGTAGGACCAGGCAGGGTCAAGGCTGATTTCCATATGGCTGGGTCGAATCTGAGGTGGCATGGTGGACAAAAACCTATGGGTTGGATTGCTACCCAGAGTGATTGTCAGTGTTTAGATTACTTGCAAAATGTCCTTGCATCACCTTTTGTGTGTTTGATGTAACACCCTAAGTGGCCATGCGTATGCTCAGACATGGGTCCAATGCTCACTGTTCCACTAGAACCAAAGTGCACCTGCACACGATTTAAGAGTCCCAAATAGGCCAAAACTACTCAGGTTCAGGTTGAGAGAGGACCTGACTTGGCAGTTTGTGCTGGACTGCTCCTAACAGAGCAGGACAAAGCTGATTTGCATATGGTTAGGTCTAATCTGAGGTGGCATGGTGGTAAAAAACATGATGGGTTGGAATACTATTCTGAGCAATTGCCAGTGGTTGGACTATTTGCAAGCATTCTTCCCATCATCTTTTGTCTGTCTCAGAAGTGAATGGTGCCATAGCTCTTATTGGTTGCCTGTGACAGGGGCATTAACCCCTTGGTGTCCTACCTAGTATGAGATGCAGTGATGGTAGTCTGAAGAGCATGGGAATTTTCTTCCAGGATTGCATAGTGGAAGGTAAGTGGGGGGCAGGATGTACATCAGTAGGTGATGTTAAGTAAATACACTGGTGGTTAGGGTGCTATGAACAATTGATATGACAATCATACAGGCACTTTCACATGCTTGAAAAATGTACGCTTACAAAAGGTTCACGGGTCACAGGACATGTGGTGGGACCCTCAAGTCTGCCTAGGGCTACTACCAAACTGTCTTTTCCAGTTTATTGAGTACTTGGAGGTGCTATTTAGGTACAAACTGACCTACTTGGTTGTGCCACAGGGGTTATTTAGCTGAACGATCCTTTGTCTGTAAACTAAGCATCTGCTTGGTGAATGATGTGGAATTTGAGAGGGATCTAGCAGAAACAGCTGTTGGAAAAGGCTAGAGATTAAGGCATGTTAAATGGAACATGTGATACAGGCATACAACCCACAAATGTAAGAGAAGGTGGCATAACACGCAAAGATACTGACTTGTTCCAATTCTGAACAATGGATTCATGGGACCAGCATGTGCAATACGGCTTGATATTTATGGTGTAATAGAAGGGTCTGTGTTTGGCCATGAGGTGGTTGCCTTACCTGACTCACAAATGACACTTGAACTTACAGCCCTTTTGCATTGGGAATAATGATACACCAATGTTGGCTGTTTAACTGGCTAGGGACTTGTGAATGTTGACGAAGTTGAGCTGAAGACAGAGACACAATGGTAAATGTTATATTTTGGCAAGACACACTTGTGAACAAACCGCTGGCCAACAATATTACATAGATGACATTCAAAGAGCAACCTGTTCCATATGTACTTATGTGCTGAGTACATCAGGTTGAAGTTTCATACATGTAACTTAAAGCTGTTACAGGGCTAGCTGCATATATGTGTATCCCCTAACTCCTATGCTACAATGACACTTCTGTAACCAAACATATTTCTCTAAAAATGCAAGTGCACCACAATATGTGCAATGTTTTCCCATACAAGTACTGTACAGTGTAAATTGGTTTCTCTAACCTCAGTTCAAAATTGGCAATTAGATTGTGTGTGAATTAAAACACAATTGTAACACAATAGTATTATGAACTGCTCACTCCCTACATGCTATGCTAATACCCAATTGCTTCATTATAAAACCACTTACCCTTCAGCATGCTAGTACCTTTTACCCCATGATTCCTCCTTCTGTCTTTTTCTTCCCAACTCTTCAGTCGTCTATGACCTCTCACACTATCCACAGGCTGAAATTGCGACTCAATCCCATCCCACCTCATTTCTATACAAACCCCTGTTCTCTTGGATCTACCACCACTCAAATGATGACAGTGTGCTCATTGTGCAGGCAGGCAGTGTGTTGCTAGATGCAATCCTCAACGTGTAGCTTGGTGTCCTAATAATCTAGAGACCGTTACATCGTTTCTGTGGTTGTGAACATCTGGAGGAGTGCTCTGTTATCTGTGAGGAGCTTCTGGAATCAAGGGAAGCAGTGGAGCTGCAGAGTTCTGCATTAGATGAAGGATGACAAACATGGGCTATTTTCTAGCATGCTTATTTGACACCATGTGTTAGAAGAGAGGGGGATGGTCGAGGCTTATTAATTACTGTTTTCAAGATGCTGGTCAGTCGAGAGATTACAGCCTAAGGTTCATCATTCAAGATAAAGTTGTGTCTCTACCCATGGTGTCAGTTCCCATTTGAATAATATATAAAGAAAGCTTTAACTAGTGAAGGATTCATAGCAATGCATTTGTTACCTTATTTTTCTTAGCACTCATCACCCATTTGCTATTATTTTTTACCCTGATCTTTGTTACATATAGCATAAATTTGTTATCATCTGCCACTCAAGCTCACTTGTATATACAACGCAGGGATGGAGACGTGCTCTTCCGAAATTATTGGTGCTCAATTCTTCCATAGAAGAAGTCAGCGGTGCGAAGCTTTGCATCTGAGATGCTTGCACAGCATGAAACACACGAGTGGTGTCAAGACAGGATACATGTCCCAGAGTGCCATGGAACGCTCAGCAAACTTGCAATGGTGGCGGCCATCTTGCATCCATGGAGTATAAGTTCCTCGTGTTTCACAGAATTCCTTGCTAGACAATGAAGAAACTTAGTTGCTATAGGTACAAACCACGCGTCAAGGTGCTCCTAGACTGTCAAGGCCAAAGTTACGATGGAGGCCATCATGGGCAAGGGCATCTCAGTCTTATACAAGTTCCTAGTGTGTAATGTGCCAGATCCACTGACCAGGTTAAGAGAGCAATAGCGAAATCGATCTTGGACTCTTGGAGGAGGATGAGTGGACGGAGGCTAAAATGGCGGCGCGGGAACTAGCGATACCTGCTTGTCTGAAACTGATCCAGTTCAAGTACTTTTGCAGGATGTATTACACCCCAACCAGGCTGTGGAAAATGGGACTAAGTAATGGGTCTGAATGCCCCTGTTGCAGCTGTACTAGATGTACACTGCTTCATATGGTTTGGGGATGCCTGGTAATTAAAAAATATTGGAGTCTGATATTCCATAGGCTCGAAATGGTGAATGGTCTCCCGATCGACCGTAACTCAAAATTGGCAATTTTGGGAGTGTTTCCTGGGTGGAACGGTAATCTGGGGCAAAAACTACTGGTGGGGATTGAGTGCCCACTGGCAAAGTGGGACATAGCTGGCTATTGGAGATCTAGGGCGTCTCCCCATTGCGAAATGTTTCAGGGGGGATGGACTACTGTGATAGGGAGATGAGGCAGTACCAGGGCCGGACTGGGAACCCAAAACAGCCCTGGCAATTTGGTCGGGCCACCCCCCACCCCGGGGGGCGGGGGTGCAAGTGTGAAGCACTGCCGCTTAACAAAACCGGCCCCCAGCACTGCTGCTTTTGTTACTGAGGGTCGATATTGGAGCATCGCTGCAAAACCGGCCCCCGTGTCACAAAACCGGCCCCCACTCTTCCAGACTCCTGGGCAAATGCCTGATGTCCGCTATAGCCAGTCCGGCTCTGGGCGGTACACAGGTCCAGAGGCTGCCCTAGGAATTATGATGCTATTTGGGGACAATGGAAAGGGCAATTCGGTATTTCGTGAGCTGCACACCAGGCGGTTGATCTGATGTGAGGAGGGGCACATCCCTGGGCATGATACCTGACACGAGAAATCTGAGACAGGAAATATATAGACACACTATGCACTGTGAGAGGGTGGGGGCGAGTCTTGGGGGGAACGTGGGATACAGGTGCGGTGCAACATCAGGGTTCTGTTTGTACTACTTGTTTCTATTCATGAAAACACAATAAAAAGAATTATAAAAAAATAAGAAACTCATTTGCTGCAGCTGGACCCCTGCTGTCAGAGACTGAAACAGAACATGCTGTGATTTAGAGTTATATAAAGGCTTACTGGATAGAGGGATGCATCCAGATATTAAACTAAAGACTTTGTTTGAACATTATTACTGGAGTCATCCTTCCAAGTATTAAATATGCAACTTTCCTCTTATTTGTTCATGAGTAGAATGAGAGTATCTTTAAGTTGTACCCACCTTGTTATATTTCTTTTGAGCCACATATGGTATTAAGATTTTGAAAGTGGTGGAAAATGATTTTTTATTGTCAGCAGGAAAAGTATGATGCTAATATGTATTTATTATGATACAGCCTAAGAACTTGATTCACTGAAAACCATTCAGATCACAGACTAATTTATGAATCACTGACAATAGCTATCTGTGTAAGAATATGTATTATAGTGCAGATTATTAATTACCTCTGTTAATTTCTATTTCAACGCGAGAAAATCAGGGAATTTCAACCAAAGGTAGAGAGTTGGAAATACAGATGTTGTATACTAAGAGTTATTTATTGTTTTAGCTATCAATGCTTCAACAGTGTAGGTTAAGCCCAGCTGCAGGAACAGACAAACTGAAAATATCCAGTGTCTTTTTTTCTCTCTTATCCCATTCCCCTTTCCCCTCGATCACTGCTAACAAGCATATCATCCTTTGTATGGTTGTCGATGTGTTTAGGAAAGTGTGAAGCTTACCATCCAGTTGGATCTGGATTGCCAGGTTAGTGCAAACTAGACAGAATTCCCCTTGGATCTTTTGCTGGTTATCTTTGCTTGGCTCGTACCTTTTATTTGATGACAAGGGAGAGTTTGATGCCTTGCTTTTCTACTTGTGCATAATCCTCATCTTCAATCAAGAGCTATACTATTGCCAAGAATGATTTTTCCTCCTAAATGCGAGCCTCTTAAGGAGCCACCTGACAGCTTCCATGTGTACTGTTAAGTGGAGGGTGGCACAGTGGCTGCTGGGACGAGTAACTCTTGTCTTCAGCAGTCAAGAAGGAAACATGACAGACCTTCATAACCACCAGTGCTTTACAGATTGCGACACCAAGGACTCGGCAGGTTCGCTCACGCTATGGATCCTCCTCAGGACTAGCACCAGAGTTACAATTAATTCTTGAGAATTGAATTCGACATTAAAGCAGATTTTGTATTAAACTCTAGAGGTTTCTCAGTAGTTCCTTCAAGTGTCTCACGTTTTGCTGGCAACTCTGTGAAGTTAAGAATTTTTTGGGATTCTCCTACAGTGCATTTTGCTTTTTGTCTTGCACAGTTCAATAAAGATCAAGTTAAGGTGGGTTACTTGATACAGGTCCTGCTCTGGACTTGGGGCGGAGCAAGTGGGTTAAATCCTCTAGTAAGACTTCTGAGGCCTATTCCGAGATGTACAATACCTTCCTGCTTGCATTTGATGAAGATGCTTGAGCGTCCTGATTTGGAATGTTCTCTTTTGAGGAAGCTTTGCACGACATTCAGAAAACCCGCAGTGGATGTATTGACTTATGTGACTCGATTTGTCAATTAAACACACAAAAGGTGATGAGAGGAATGCTTGCAACAAGTGTAACCAACGGCAATCGCTTTGGATAGCATTCCAACCCATCTTTTTTTGCCCACCATGCCAGCTCAATTTGGATGCAGCTATATGCAAAACAGTCCAACCTGAACTACCATGCAAAGTCCTCCCTGAAACAAAACACAAGCAACCAAAGAACAGTTTAGCCGGTGTGTTTGATGTACTGTCCTAAGTTGCAAGGATATGCCCAGACCTGGGTCCCGTGCTCACTGTGACCCTGCGACCAGGCTAAACCCAACTGATGTGCAACAATTGTAGCAAAACCAGTCATGGGCTGCAGTGTTCATGCCACTCTCAGCAGCAAGATAGGTGTCAAAACACTAAGCACTGAGCTCAATGTGAAGAAGTAGCTGGCAGTTCAGTGGAGCAGCGCAGAAACAGAGAGAGAGACAGGTGAAGGCATCAGTCAGGAGCTGAGACTCAGCTGCACTGGGACTAGAGATGAAAAGGCAAGGGAGGCCAGAAGGCCCTAGAAATGAAACATGAAGACCAGCAATGGAGTACCCATTGGAGATGATACAGAGGAATGTCCTGAAAAAACATGTGTAAGTGTCAGGGAATCTGTGGGGACCTGGAGCCATGATGACACACATAACTCACCCTTCAGGATTTGATCTTGGCAAGGTTTTGGAAATTAATTAATAACATATACCACAATGAATCACTAACGTAGTGTGACAACAAGGACTGAAGTGAAAAATGGAGCAAGGATTGCTGTGTGTCAAGTTGTGTTATCTTGTAAACTGCAGTGAAGCCAAGACTTCTCAAGACCCTTGAGAGTACCAACTGGTGGCAGTAAGTTTTTGAAAAATGGGTTAATTTTACTATCTTTTTCACCAGCTGAGGCATCTTTGTTTTTTTATGCCAAAGAAGGAACAAGATCATCTTCAACCTTGAATTGATTAAACAGGTTTAAATCAATCTACCATCAAGGACTGATATCTTTTACCTCTCATAAAGGACATTTTGGAGTCAAATCAAGCAGCATGAATCTTTACTAAGCTAGGTCTGCAAGGTACTTATCATCTTCTACTTATTGTCAAAGACAAGAAGTAGAGAAAGTCTGTTGAGTCCCCTTCTTGATTACCCAAGAAAAGAACAACTCTTCCTAGTCACCAGGCTGCCACTTTGTATAGAACAGTACATCTGAAAAGTTTCAAGCGCCTCTTTAAGGGAGTCCTAGCTAGAAGGAGAGACCACAAAGCTAAAGGCCCTTTTGGCAATATTGTAGTTATTGATGAAGATGAAGATTAATGCTGAAGTTATCAGCATGGCACCAAGCTCCCCTGAAACCAAGGAAGAAGAAAGAACCAGGCAAGAATATCCAAATGTAAATCCAGTAGATGTTCCAACTACTAGAAGGAAACATTAGGGACAAAATTAATGGCAAGGAGCTAAGAACGCGATGAAAAAATAAGGGAATGAATGAGTTGCAAAGCATTCATCTCTTGGAAATGCCTCCATACACATCATTCAAACAGGAACTGATATCACAAGAAAAGACACTTCTTCACTTCGGGTTGGGAACCTCAGATAGCCTTATGTGGACAGACCATCATCTTGGATAGGGTTTTTTATATGGCTTGTACATGCCCCTTTCTTAAAACTCATGGCATTCGTGTGGAACGTGAAGAAGCCCAAGTTTGACGTCCTTTACCCAGCACTGAATTCTGCTGTTCCGCCACCACTTAGCATGACTGATATACCCCACGTCTCGTGAAACACCCTTTGGGGTGATCACAAGTGTGAAAACGGCAGTGCGGTCTAGTCGGTGATGACATTAAACCACTTGCTGCGCGTGGCGTCCAGCAACATCCTGCCTGAAAGTGAAAGGTGGACTCCATCTTCTCCTGAAAGCATGTAATGTATGTTATGCCAAAGAAGGAACAAGATCATCTTCAACCTTGAATTGATTAAACAGGTTTAAATCAATCTACCATCAAGGACTGATATCTTTTACCTCTCATAAAGGACATTTTGGAGTCAAATCAAGCAGCATGAATCTTTACTAAGCTAGGTCTGCAAGGTACTTATCATCTTCTACTTATTGTCAAAGACAAGAAGTAGAGAAAGTCTGTTGAGTCCCCTTCTTGATTACCCAAGAAAAGAACAACTCTTCCTAGTCACCAGGCTGCCACTTTGTATAGAACAGTACATCTGAAAAGTTTCAAGCGCCTCTTTAAGGGAGTCCTAGCTAGAAGGAGAGACCACAAAGCTAAAGGCCCTTTTGGCAATATTGTAGTTATTGATGAAGATGAAGATTAATGCTGACGTTATCAGCATGGCACCAAGCTCCCCTGAAACCAAGGAAGAAGAAAGAACCAGGCAAGAATATCCAAATGTAAATCCAGTAGATGTTCCAACTACTAGAAGGAAACATTAGGGACAAAATTAATGGCAAGGAGCTAAGAACGCGATGAAAAAATAAGGGAATGAATGAGTTGCAAAGCATTCATCTCTTGGAAATGCCTCCATACACATCATTCAAACAGGAACTGATATCACAAGAAAAGACACTTCTTCACTTCGGGTTGGGAACCTCAGATAGCCTTATGTGGACAGACCATCATCTTGGATAGGGTTTTTTATATGGCTTGTACATGCCCCTTTCTTAAAACTCATGGCATTCGTGTGGAACGTGAAGAAGCCCAAGTTTGACATCCTTTACCCAGCACTGAATTCTGCTGTTCCGCCACCACTTAGCATGACTGATATACCCCACGTCTCGTGAAACACCCTTTGGGGTGATCACAAGTGTGAAAACGGCAGTGCGGTCTAGTCGGTGATGACATTAAACCACTTGCTGCGCGTGGCGTCCAGCAACATCCTGCCTGAAAGTGAAAGGTGGACTCCATCTTCTCCTGAAAGCATGTAATGTACGTTAAGCTCTCAGAAAATCTCTCTCACAGAAGTAACAGTATGTCCCCTATTGAAGGTCTTGTCTTATCAGGATGTCTTTGAAAAAAAGGGGAGACTGACTATGAAGTGTGAACTGAAGAAACATTTCTCAAGAATGCTCACTAGAAGAATAATCTTACCAGTGGATTTGAAATTGAAGATTTCCTTGAAATGTTAGAGAATCACAAGTTTTATTATCTTCTATTCTGGTTGCCCTTATACCATAACTGCCAGAGATTCGGGAGGGGCCTTTGATGAGGATCAGGAACATATGCCTTCAGTGCAGATGGACGAAAGACAGAATGAATCTTCCGGCTGATAGGCAACTCCAACCTAAAGGCCACAGGATTTAATCTAATAAATTGCCACAAATGGACCAAAGAATCATTGTCAGAATTTAGCTGGCAATGTATGAACAGGAAGAAAATGAGAAAACAGACTGAATTTTTCTCCTGGAGCAAAATGGAAGATAATACAATTTTGATTTATCAACATAGTCCTTCCTTTTGACTTTAAAACTATGTAGACTTTCCAAAACAACTTGCCTGTGCATCTGTAAAGGATTTAAATAGTCAGTAGCTGTTGGAACCAAAGGATCAATATGAGAAGAAAAATAAAAAAACTCTTGGATGAGAACCATACATAAAAAATAAAGGTGGAACCTTGATGGCACTAAGGGTAGCATTATTAGAAGAAAATTCTACAATTTGTAAACAGGCAGCCCCACTGTCATGAGTTGATTTATAGTAGCACTGTTGATATTGCATCAAAATTTGATTAGTTCACTCAATTTGCACATTTGACTTGGGATCATATTAAAAAAAAAAGTTGTTCAGTCCTCAATGCCTTACACAAAGATCGCAAATAATGTGAAAAATAATGAGTACTTCTATCAGAAATTAAACATGATGTGATCCATTAAATAGAAAACTTTAATTTAAAAAACAGTTGCAAACGAACAAGTTACTTACCTTCGGTAACGCCTTATCTGGTATAGACTATATCAAGGTCCAGCTTCCTTACTTTTGAATTTCCCAGGCGTCAGACTGGATCCGGAAGATTTTTTGTGTGCAGTATTCCTGCGTGCCAGTAGGTGGCATCTGTCAGCCCCACATACACCATCCACGCCGGAAGTGACGTCCACCTAGGCGTGCTGACGTCAGATTCTTTTCACGACTTTTCACTCCAGAAGCGCAGAGCCATGAAGAACACCGACCACTGATGTGGAAAACTAGGGCCCTGAAAGGGATCAGCCCTCTCCCTAGAAATCCGTTTGCAGAGAGGGGATGATGGGCAGGTCGGTAAGGAATCTGTGGCTAGATGTAGTTTCTACCAGATAAGGCGTTAGCGAATGTAAGTAACTTGTTCATCTGATGGAGACTTCTAGCCACAGATTCCTCACCTCTGAATAGATACACAAGCAATACCATTCCCGGAGGTGGGTCTACGGACCAATTTCACACAGGGAAGTCCTGTAGGACCGGATTGGCGAAGTGCCCATCCCTACGAACCTGACTGTCCAGACAGTAATGTTTGGTGGCCGAGTGCAGGGAAGCCCACGTCGCTGCCTGGCAGATGTCCAGGAACGGAACTCCGCATGCTAATGCAGTGGTCGCAGCTTTTGCTCTGGTGGAATGAGCTCGCAAGCCTTCAGGAGGTTGCTTCTTGGCCAGCGTGTAGCATATTTTAATGCAGAGCACGACTCATCTGTAGATGGTCCTCTTTTGCACCTCCCAACCTTTCTCCGCAAACAACATACCCCACGAAGAGTTGGTCATCCACCCGGAATTCTTGTGTGCGGTCAAAGTAGAATGAGAATGCTCTTTATTGTCCAAACGGTGGAGTCGCTCCTCTTCTTTAGAGGGATGCGGAGAAGCATAAAAGGTTGGCAAGGTGATAGATTGGCCTACATGAAACGGGATGACCACTTTCGGTTGATAGGAGACCCTTTTGTGAAGCACCAATTTGTCAGGATACACTGAGAGCTAAGGCGGCTCAGATGATAAGGCCTGCAGCTCAGTTACTCTTCGGGCAGATGTAATCGCCACAAGGAAGGCTGTTTTGATTGTCAAAAGCCTGAAGGGGCAATTATGGAAATGCTTGAAAGGAGCGCACATTAAAAAAGTTACAACCAGATTAGGTCCCACTGAGGCATAATAAATGGTGAAGGAGGGAAGAGATTGACAAAACCTTTTAAGAACCTATGTACAATAGGGGACTTAAACAAAGAGGGTTGGTCAGGCAGCCGCAAACAGGCAGAAAGAGCAGAGAGATAGCCCTTAGGAGTACCCACAGCAGATCCCTGCTGGTTAAGATAAAGAATGAAGAGTAAGACTTCAGAAAGGGGGGCAGAAAGGGGATTAATGGTTTTTTCTGCACACCATGTCACAAGTTTTTTCCAACGGTAGGTGTATACCGTCTTGGTGGAGGGATGCCTAGCTACCAAGATGATGATGTCAAGGACCTCAGACGCCCTCCGCACCACCATTGCATAGGAGGCTCCCTCCTCTGTAGCATGGTAGGGGGAGAAAGCATACCAGTATCTGGAGAAGTGTCCAGTCCACTGGCTTCACCCTGTTGCTCACACCAGTCAATGCTAGGGTCTTCTTTATATGGCTGGTATTCTTCAGGGTCCAGCAACCCCTCCCATTCCTCCCTGAGTTCTAACCAGAGGGAATAGGGCTCAGACTCCGATCTAGAAGGCAAGGCGCCTGTCAGCGCTGGATTCAGCGTTGGTTGGCATCCATCCGGCTCCGTATCAAAGTCGGGGTACACAATGGGGATGGCACCGGCAGCTCAGGGAGCGTCGGCATCAGGACTGGGGTCGGGTAAGGTCAAGCTAGTACGACCGGCACTGGTCCAGATCTAGGAATGGATCCATGGGGTTCCACTGGAGCTGGGGCTGGAGCCGCGGTGCAGAACTAGATGGCGCCCCCTCCTACCCCATGGGGCCAGAAGGCACGCCGGAGGGGGATCGGGCTGCCCAAAGATGAGGCGCATGGCCTCATAGAGCTCGTTTAGTTGGGCAGGGGTCGCTCCGGCTGTCGGTAAATCAGGGAGACGTGGAGTCGGCCTAGGTGCAAGCTCTATCGCGGAGCCAGGCCTTGAATGTCGACGGTCCCTCATATTGTCAGCCGACGGACGAGAATTCGAAGACCTCTGCGACTTCTTCTTGTGCCTCGAATTACCAGAGTGTCCTGAAAATGTTGAATGGGACAACAACATAGGACTCCGCAACTGCTCCCAGGACCTTCCTCTCGACCAAGACCTCAATTTACACAGAGTTGCATGCCGGCCCGCCACGAGCTTGAAAGAACGCTCCCGCCAGGCCTTAGGATTCATTGTGCGGCAATCGCAGCATGACTTTGGGTCATGGTCGTGCTCCAAACACCACAGGCAGACAATGTGCAGATCCGTCACCGACATCGGCCGATGACAGGCTCCACAGGGCTTAAATCCTGTCTTCCTAGATGACATCCTATACACCAGGAGGACAAACCTGAAAAAATAAATAAACCCCCAGACAAAATGTTGAAACAATCCAATCAAACAGTAACTGAGAGGGTAGCTCTTTTCCAGATGAGCGCTGGCTGGTGCAGAAATAAAGGAACTGACGTCAATGCGCCTAACTGATGCCCATATGGGTGCCGCAGACTTCACTTCCGGCGCCGATGACGCATGCGGAGCCAAAAAACACCACCTACTGGCGCACAGGGGTACTGCTCACAAAACATGTTCCGGATCCTGTCTTAGGCCTGGGAAATTCAAAGGTAAGGAATCTGCAGCCAGAAGTCTTTATCAGATTTGGGGAGACTATGAAAATGGTCTCACTTTAAAAAGTGCCTACTGGTACCATTATCACCTGGTATCCTTGTGAAGTTGATTGTCCATTTTAAAATATGTAAAAATCATATGCAAAGATTCAGGAGCCATTGGTAACAGCTATAAATATCCAAAAGACTGAGAATGTAAGGACTTATGCTGGCCACAAATTGGACAAGTGTCATGGCCTGAGTACATAAAAGCAAAGGATAATGAGGTCAGACTTTCCCCCTCCCACAAAGGGTCGGCATACTCCCTGTACTAGGCTTCAGGTTTGTGAAGGGGGCCCGGGTGCATGGAGTAAATGTAGTACAGAGAAAGATAGACAGAGAGAGAAACAAGGTAGAGAGCAAGAGATAGTTGAATAGAAGACCTGGTCTAGAATAGTAGGACCAATGGATGTGGCAAAGCATCTTGGTAGGTAGTATACGTACAGTGACTTCCTTGCCGTCTGGTAAAGACCACAGTAAGCAGGGAAAGTACCATAAATGTACACTTTAGATTTATCACTGTAAATTGGTATTTGACTTACTCGGTGAGAGTGTATTCGAACTGTGGCTAGCATTCAGGAGTACCAGGAATCCTGCCCAACAACAGAAGTTAGGTAAGAGGGCAATGTAGCACCAGTAAGACAAGATTTACAAGAAGGGAACCAGAACTGAGCAGCAAACACTGACAGGGTTAGGGACCTAGGGGACTGAGGAGTAAGAAAGCAATAAAGATGATGGTGAAGGCTGAATGTGAACTGTAGCAAAAGCGGAGTAGAAACAACCACAGTTGCTAGACACCTGATTATGCTTGTGGTAGGTATTCATACCAACTCCGACTCCATTGACCGGAAAGTGCTGATCACTATGGACAGCCCTAGTGTCACTCGTGTAGCGTAACAAATCTATCAGGTCCTGAAATCTCTGCCCTGTATTTCTGTGTTTCCCATTGTCCTCTTCTCTATTTTTCTATGTTTAATGTTATTGGAATTTGTTCTGAGATACAGAATATGATGATCAGACACAAGTATGAATATATTCTAGAACATTGGAATGGACAGTTGGCCACCAAACAGACCATAAAAATAATTTAATGTAGTTGTAAGTCATCTATGACCAAAAATGGCTAAGTCATCACACATTTTCATTACATCCAACTGTAATTCCTTAGTCTGCACAAATATAGCTTATTGGCTGAAATGCATCTGATTTAGTTGATTAAGGGGATCTTCTATTTCCTTGAGATCCATCTGATTTTGTCTAAGAAAGACTGAACTATTCCAACCATAAATTGAGAAGGAATTACAGATTACTCATAAGTAAGTGAAGACTCATGATAACAACAGCAGAGAGCATTCCAACAATTCTTTACTCCAGATATGTAAGCGATAGCGGAATCATCCTGTGTAAAGAAAAAGCCCATCTAACTTGACAACTATTCCCCAGCTCCTATGAAAAGATCCCTTTACAACCATTCTTGTGTGTCCATCAAAAGATGCGCTGCTGAGTACAAGCCATCTTCATGGCTAAAAGTTCTCTTTCAAAAACTGTTTAGTGTCATTCAGACTCTGTGACAACAGGAGATAATTAAAGACAGGATGTTCTTGTCCATCATATTTTTGCTCATGTAACTTCTGTTTCAGAGGTGTCTGTTTTCAGAATAAACATGTTTGTAGTATCAGAATGGCATAGGATTGAGGCATGAGTAAACATTTGCTTGAGTGTAGTAACAGCTCTGTCAGCTTCATTATCCCAGTAAAACTCTCTGTTCATATGTTCCTCTGTCAAAACATGTAAGATAACACTGATTATCTCTGTAAACTTCTCGATAAATTAACAACAATAGTTTGTAAATCAAAGGAAACTACAAGTCTTTCTAATGTTAGACGGTGAAGACCAATCCAAGTTGGGCAAACCTTTCTCTGCATTCATAGAAAGGCCAGAGGAATTCAATTTAAATTTAAGATACTCAACTTCTACCTTTTCAAACTCACACTTCTCAGGTTTGCAAGACAAATGATTTTGCTGACAGCACCAAACTCAGATGTTATTGATGTTTCACAGTAGCATTTGAAAATACTAGAATCTCATCCAAATAGACACACTGATTCAAGACTTCAGAGAATGTTGAATCCAGAAACGCTGAAAAATGGGAAAGCATTACACAACCCAAATGACATTACATGATATACAAAATGTCAAAATGAGCCACAGAAAACTGTTTTCTACTTGTTGACTTCCGTCATACGCAACAGATGATAAGCATCTTGTAGATCACGTTTAACAAAGACTCATGCTTCATGAAATAACTCTACAATGTTCTTTATAAGAGGCAATGGATAACTAGCTTTGATCATGATCTTATTTAAGCCTTTAAAATCAATATAAGCTTTTATGGTTTTTCTTCTTATAAAACCGAATAAGGCTTATTTTGATAATTTTG
Organism: Calotriton arnoldi; assembly: GCA_963921515.1. Taxonomy (NCBI): domain Eukaryota; kingdom Metazoa; phylum Chordata; class Amphibia; order Caudata; family Salamandridae; genus Calotriton; species Calotriton arnoldi. The sequence goes on along the minus strand of CAWUFW010001544.1, from coordinate 1,902,846 downwards.
ATATTTATCAGTACAAGGTTGAAAATTGTGATATTTCTTGGGTAAATGTCCCACAGCAAGTAATGGTATGGTATAATTAAATAATTTTAAAATTCTCCTGTAAATAAGCCTTAGGCATCTATTTCTCATTCTCAGTGATGGAATAAATGTGTCTAAAATGAATAACAGCACCAGGTTGGATTGTATATTTTTTCATAGGTGGAAGTGAACAAACTTTAGACACTGCAAAAATTGAGAAAATGCATGGTACTGCAGTGGCACTGCAAAAGGTTTGTACCTATTAAAATGGAGGTAAAATCCTATATCTCCTCACTGGGTGATCAATAACTTCCTGAAGATTAACAAGGATCATGACAAAACCATGACAATGAAGATATTATTTGAGCAGGCCAAATAACATAGAGCGTATGCCTACTTAACTAATAAATTAAAAAAATTACAGCGTGTTTGGAAGAGGCAATAAGGCCAAAAGATACCGCTTCTCTGTAATCCCCAAAAACGACTTACAATTGAAAAGAGGCCTGTTACATCAGACCTGAAACTAATGCTGACCCATAAACAGTACGATTCATCTCACGAGTCTTCTTAACTCTCTCAGGATTCAAATTTTTTGTGGCCCAATCCTGAACATTCCACAGGCAGGACTATTCAACAATGCAGCAGTTTTACTAACTTTTCCATCTCTGATCTAATAGCAATGAGTATAAGTTACACATTCTTACTGGTATTATTCATATACGATCTAATGTAAGGAAGCCAACTCACTCATGTTTTCTTCTAAAGATATGATGAATTTCTTCCAGCATTCCCCTTAGACTGTTTTGCACAAGTTTGAATCATTTGTACAGCATCACAATACAGACACAGCCCACTCTTTCCCCTGCACTCCAGGAAGTTAAAGGACCCCTCGCTGCTCCAACTTGCATAGGCTCTTCCGGAGACAACAAGTCCACTTAAATTTCTGATTGACCCTCTCTCTTGTAATTTGTATTCAATCAACAGCACTAAATCGGGAAGTTTAGAAAATGAAGAAGGACGTTCCAAACTGATCAATTCGCCCTTAATTTCTTCTTTCAAATCACGTTGAAAGAGTGTCATTTGAGTTCTTTCAATCCAGGTAGTTTCAGATGCAAATTGATTAAAACAGGCCACATAGGTCAATAAAATTGTTCTACTGTGCTGAATATTGCAAAACACTTCCTCAGCAGAATACTCGTACTCAGAATGTTTAAACAGCTATTTAAATGTTAGGAAGAAAGTCTTGTATGTCTGCAAACAAACATCTGAATTTGTTACTAAAAACACTTGCCCAGGTCAATGCAGATCCAGTAAAGCAACCAATCAGGTAACCCACTTTCACTCAATTTTGAATAAACTGTAGGGCGAAAGGCAAAATACACGGTAACCAAATGCAAAAATTCTCTGAACTTTCCTGGGTCCTCAGAAAAAGCAGTGGCCGCACCTCCATTGGAGCAGAGGAGCGTTGCCCCACTTACGTGCCCCCCAAAGCCCCAAAGATAAAAAATCAAATGGTAATTGATTACCATTTTATTTTTAGGTCTCGCAGACCTGCGTTGCAGCGTGCATGCGCTGCTCGCTCTGCGAGGCTTATTGTAATCGAGGAGATTTCAGAAGTGGAGTTGAAGCCCCGCCCATCATTCTCATTGGCTGGCATCATCGTTTATGCTAAAAGCTGGCTTCCGATTGAAAATGAGGCTTCTTTGTTACCGCCCTGTCTCCTTTTGGGACGGCCCATCCGGACTGGATCGTTTGCTTGCGGCGATACACGGTCTCCTTTAATTACTGGGGTAAGCACTTTTTTTTGTCATTTGCGCAACCGCTGTGGACACTGGGTGTGCGTGAGGCAAGTGTACAGGTACTAATGCAATGAACACAAACCGTGGCTACCACACTACTTAGACAGTACTTAGATTATCACTGTGTCACTGTCGAGAAGATACAATTAAAGAGAGCGCACGGCACATGCTGCCACCGTCCAGCTGCACGCTGGGGGTGGGCTCGTGGTCTGGTCTGCCTAGATATTTTTAATGTAAAACCTGTTCCTATTCTAGTGGAACTCATCCAGTTTGCTGCTGTTCGCGTTTATTTACACAGTAGCACGTCCTACTCTTTTGGGTGGGGGGTCACCGAGCTATGTTTTAATGATTGGAATGGGTTTACTCTCTACCGGCTTTAAAAGCCCGAGTCTTTTTAGGTCTCGCAGACCTGCGTTGCAGTGTTGTAGGGATTCTGCACATACACAGAGCTATGCACAGGATAATAGGACCTCGGAGTATAGTGGTGAACCAACCATGCACCGTAGTACCCACAATCCCAATCCGACTAGCTTTAGCGTCTCATTCGCAGCGAAGCTACCAATGATTAGACAACCCAGAACACGGTCTCTCTCAGGACTCGCGGGAGCAAGAACACCCTTTCATAACTCACTTATACTTGTCCACAACGTGCGTAATAAGAGACACAGTATAGTTTAAAATGTTTATTTCAACTATCGTGCTCTAAGATACAGTACACGTGCCAGTACTATCAGCATAATGCATAATGATAAAATAAGAAGCATAGTTACAATTCCATAGAATACAAATGGGGAAAGCATTTCATAAAGCAGTGGATACAGGGCTAAATGGCCTTACCACCCTCCCCGTGTTAATAACTAGTTTATTATAAAAATAGAGGACCTCTGGGCTTTGTCGGGCAGACCCTCATACCTCAATATCTAGATGCAAGGTTTACATCATCAGACAAGCACAGCTCTTCTCCCTGGAAAGGTTTTTCTCCAAGTGTCACAAACAGCGAAATCACAATATTAAAAGCACACGAATTTCTGCAGTGCAGCTGTATTTTGTGCTATGTCTAAGTGCGAGGGGCTGACCAGATCAGCAAGAACAAGGGAAGTTGTTTTTCAACCTTGTACATGTTGTGCAGACGAAACCCACAGGGAACAGGAGAAAAGGTGAAAGGCAAAAAGGCAGACAGTTCTAATATAGCAGGGCACAAGAAGAGTCTGGAAAAACAAAGTCACAGAGTAACGTGCGCAAAAAGGCATCATGGCAGCCAGGACTAAGCCAACTTAGCAACGTAGACAATGAGGCCACAAACCACACGACACCCTCCCCTGGTCAGTCCATAGGCTAAGACATAGGACGAAAACAGAGTTCAAATAGATGGAGCAGAATGTAAACGTCTAGTAATGAATAGTCCCCAATGAAGGACAGTGAATGGACAAAAATTCAGGACAAAAAAATACCAGTTAGGGCCAATAAAAAAATCCAGACATTTAGGACGCCGAAAGCGGAGGTCCCCTAATCCATTAGAGTGTAAGTGCAAAAAAGCACCACACCTTCCAAGAGGACATCGTTGGAACCGTCTGAAAAAAGAAACGCCATCCAGTTCAACAAATCAAAACTGCATTCATGGTCCCCGCAAGAGGGAGCAGTGATCAGCATTGCGGGACAACTTGCGTGATACTCAACATAACTTCGTTGTAGGAGAGACTGAGCAGCCGCCCAGACATCCCATTGTGCCAAAATTCCAAGTGCAGCCGCACGCGCCATCAAGCCATCGCCGGTACAGTCTCGTTCATGGGCATCTAAGGGACCCATCAACTGGCCAAAATCCGGGTCAGACAGAGACGTATTGGAGAGGCAATAATCCAAGGACCAAGAGAAAGGACATCAGATGCATGACATCACAGGTTGCACGCAAGTGAAATACGCAAAGCGAAAAGAAAGTCTATAGGACACACTGAGTGTCGCCAATGGTAGGACGCCAAAGCCAATGAGCATGCGTTCATGGAGCATCCGGAGTCGACCTTGGTCGAGGAGGCCCCCAGGAAGTGCAGTACCTGGTTGTTGGCGGCAGTTGGATCTCCACCTCAGCCGCATTTTTCGAGCGGCAGGAGCATTCCATTCATCTCGCTCCTTCTTCAGTGTTCGGCGAGATCTACTGATTATGTCCGTGCATTCCGACGTTCCCAACGTCAATTGACTTAGATGGATGTACTCCTCTCGTCATGACGCAAGGTCACGCAACGTGACCTTACCTCCCGCCATCTTGGTTATTCATCATCTCCTAGCAACCAGCACCTTCTTCAACCTATGCATCGCAAGGATCGTTATTAGAGATCGTACGACCGGCAACTTTTACAAATTGACCCTTACAAGATTAACCAGAGGAAAGATTACCTACGGTATTTTGTTGATATAATTCATGCACTTTGCAGCGCATTTTAAGTTACATTTACGGTGATATGCACACCGCATATCATCTTCTACATCCAAGTTAAAAACTAATTGTATTTACAAATACTGTCACACTCCTCAAGTTTTTTTTTTCTCATCAAATGCACACGGTGATGTGCACACCATAATAACTTAACTTCTCATTCATTTTAAACTCACCTTGTGGTGCACATTATATAACCTTCAAATTTTTTTGATATTTAGATATATTAGCGATTAGATGTGTTTACTATAGAACATTAAGTTCATCATTATATTTAAATCACATCATTCTTTCAGCAGCACATATTGATACTTATACAGTACTATCTATATTTAAATATGGCATCTCAAAGCTATGGATTAGTTCCTCCTGTTCCATTTTTACCGCGTCCTGGTGAACCATTATTAAAGTGGTCTGATTGAAAAGATTATTTTTTAAATTATATTGCAGCTTTAGAAGAGGAAAATGAAGATGAATTTACTCCTTCTAGGAAAAAAAAATGCTATTACATAGCTTAGGTCCTGAAGGTAATAGGGTGTATAATCAAATGGAAAAAAAGGTAAGACCTTCCGAGAATGCAAATGTATTCTTAGAAGCCTTAGATACACATTACCACCCCACAGTTTGTGTCAGTATTAATAGATATGAATTCTTTCAGAGAAAACAAAACAAATTAGAGCCTGTGGAAGACTATGTTTCTGCTTTGTAAAAACTAGCTATTAATTGTGAATTTGGTATGTTGCATGATAGTTTCATTAGAGACCAGTTGGTCATGCACTCTAACAACTCAGCAATTCAAGAAAAATTGTGGGTATGTGGTGATGCTCCTTTAAATGAAATTATTGCTATTGTTAAAAAAGGTGAAATGTCAAAAAGGTGCGCAAAAGTCGCATTAAAAAACAGTGAAGAAGGACATACTGTTAGTAAAGTTTCACACAGTAAATCCGATATGAAGAAAGTAGATAAACACTCTTACAAAGAAATAGGCAAGACATTTACTAACTCGAGTAAAAGTGAGAAAGATGATAATAACTTTACTTGTTTCAGATGTGGTTATAAAGGCCACATTGCCAATGATAAGAGAAGTCCCGCTATAAAATCCAAGTGCACTTATTGTGGTAAAGTGGGTCATTTTTCAAAAGCTTGCAGGAGGAGGATCAACAGAAGCAACAAGAAAGTTGTAGGGCGCATTGAAGACAAAAATGAAGAGAATGAAAACAATAGTGACGTTTCAAGTGATGATGGTATATTATGTATAGAAGATATGTTTGATGCTGAGAATGTCGTTTTGAATGTATGTACTAAGTCAAAGAAAAAACCAGTATGTGAGATAAGCATTGGGGGTGTACATCTACATATTGTACCCGATTCTGGTTCTCCATATACAATAATACAACGTACAGTTTGGGAAGACAAATTTGCTAATGTTCTTAATAAAAAGTTAGAACCTTCAGATATTCAGCCAGTAACTTTTACTGGAGAAAAGATTCCTATGGTAGGGTTTGTTGAAGAAGTTTTCCAATTCAAGGACAGAAGGGCTATGGGTAAATTATATGTTGCAGAAAAAGGACCCTCTGTTCTAGGATGGATGGACCAAGGTGAACTTGGAATCATTCTCAACCCGAAAATGGAGGATCAGGTAATGATCCTTGAGGATGGAGACAAAAATCTAGTTAGTGACGTCATCAAACAGTTTCCCACTGTCTTTTCAGATGAAGTTGGGAAATTAAATGGTTTTGTTCATAAAATTGTGCTAAAAGACGATGCAATCCCTGTTAGTCACAAGCCCAGGAATATTCCCATAAGCGTAAGGGATGGGGTAATGGCAGAATTGGACGCTTTGGGAAAAAAAGGCATAATTGAGCCTGTAGTAAGTGCAGAATGGTTGGCTCCATTGGTCGTCGCACGCAAACCTGATGGCCGTTTATGCCTATGCATTGATTTGAGAGACCTAAACAAGAATATCATAATTGATAAATTTCCCTTACCTAGGATAGATGAATTATTGGCACAGTCTAAAGGTATTAAATGGTTCTCAACTATAGATTTAACTTCTGCGTACCATCAGATTCAGTTACATGACAGCAGTAAGAATTTAACAGCATTTATAACTCCATTTGGGTGCTACCGCTTCATTAGAATGCCTTTCGGTCTTGCTTCGGCTGCCGCCGTTTTTCAAAGATTAATGCATAAGTTATTTAAGAATCAAAATGGAGTAACTTACTTTCAGGATGACATTTTAGTCATGGGGTGGGATAGAAATGAACATGACAATCGTCTCAAAAGTGTTCTAAGTAAATTGGCAGAGAAAGGATTAACTGCAGAAATAAAAAATGTAAATTTGCTATGAAAGCAGTCACTCACCTAGGCCATGAGGTTGGTGGCGATGGTATTTCACCTAAAAAGAGTTTAATCAAGGCGGTTAGTAATGCTTTTGCTCCCAAGTCTAAAGACGAAGTAAGATCTTTTCTTGGGTTAGCTGAGTTTTATTCTAAATTTGTACAAACTTTTGCAACTAAAACTTATGGGATGAGACAACTTCTCAAAGTTAAGCAGGAATTTTTTGGAATAAGGAATTACAAAGTCATTTTGACAAAATAAAGACAGATTTAGTTTCTGCTTTACCATTACAAGGATTTGACAATTTTGCCCATAGCATCATTACTACTGATGCCAGTGGAAAAGGCCTTGGGGCAGTTTTGTCACAGGTTAATGATAAAGGTGACGAAGTTACTATTGCATTTGCGTCTCGCTCTCTATCTCCTTCGGAGGAGAAATTCTCTGTTATAGAGAAAGAGATGCTAGCTACTGTATGGGCCATGGAGAAATTTAGACAGTTTGTTTGGGGTACAAAATTTACGTTGCGTACAGACCATAAACCTCTGCTTAAAGTTTTGACTACAGAAGGTATACTCAAAGGTACACCTAGAATTGCTAAAATGAGTTTGAAATTGTTAAATTTAAGTATGAAGTAGAATATTTACCTGTCAAGAGGAATCAAGTAGCTGACTACCTCAGTAGATCTCCTTTACCCCTGGTCGAAACAAAGCGTGTTGATTGGGATGATTTCAATGTTGCAGTTATATATGATGTCGCAAGTGCTATCTCTAAAGAAGAATGGGACACGGAATATTCACAAGATAAAATTTTAAGTGATGCATGTAATTTTGTCATTAAGGGCTGGCCTAACAAAAACAATCTGCAAGGTGACTTAAGAGCCATGTGGGAAATCAAGGATGAATTATCCATTGACAATGCCAGTTACATATGCAGAGGTGAAAGGATTATTGTTCCTTCAAAGTTACGCTCTAGAATTTTAGAAATTAACCATGAAGGCCATTTAGGTATCATTAAATTAAAAAACAAAGTCAAAATGTCGTACTGGTGGCCTGGCATTGATAAAGATGCAGAAAAGTTTGTAAAACAATGCTCCGTTTGTAAAGATGCTGACAAAACACAACGTGTATTTAGACCTACTTTAGGTACCAGACTTATTCCGGATCATCCCTGGGAAGACCTAAGTATTGATTGGTTGGGGCCTATTGAAGATGATGTAGGTTTTCGTAAATACATTCTTGTTGTTATTGACAACTATTCAAAATGGCCAGAAATTGAAATTACGGAAAATTTTGACTCCAAAGAAGTTATTAATTTTTTAGAAAAGTTGTTCATACGTGAAGGCATTCCCAAAAGTATTCTTAGTGACAATGGTCCACAATTTTCTTCAGAAAAATTCTTAAATTTTTTAAATAGGAATGGCATTTGTAAAAAAAAACCTCCTGTCTATCATCCCGCCGGGAAAGGTATTGTGGAACGTTTTAATAGGGGAGTGTGCTAATTTCCTTTAGGTGGGAACGCAGAGATTGGAACTAGAGTGTTCTGGGTCCACAGCTCAAGTCAGCATTCCGTTCAGCGCCACAAGCAGGGTAGAAGCACTTTAATGATTGGGGTTGGTCCTCCGTGCAATAGATCTGATCTGGTTTGAGGAGTTTTTAGAAACGCACCAAGGGTAGATGCAACATTTTGAAAGAGGGACATTTTGAAAAAAAAGCATTTGCAATGCAATAGGTCTCGCATTTATGCGAGTTTAAGCTATTGGCATTGTAAATGACAATGCCTTTTATTTATGTTTTAAAAACAAAAATAAAAGGCATTGTTATTTGCAATGTCAATAGCTCAAACTCGCGTAAATGCGAGACCTATTGCATTGCAAATGCTTGTTTATCGTTGCGTCCTGAACCAAGCGTCAGGACGGGGCGGGCCTCCTGAGTAAGCAGGGAGGAGTGGTGGGCAGAGGGCTGCCTTTGCACTTGTTTAAAGTGCACATGTGTTTTTGGCCAGCTGTCTTGAGACGGCCAGCCACACATGCGCACTTTAAACCTCTCAACCCAGCTGTCTTAAGACAGGTAGGTTGAGAGCAAGTGCAGGCATCCAGTGCCCTTAGGAGCACCAAGAGAGGCTGCTCCCACCAATCAGGGCACTGCTCACATGCTGGTTAACAGCACGTGAGCAGGCCTGGATTGGTTGAGGGAGTTTGCTGGGGCCTGCACTGCAGTCCCAGCAGATGAAGTCGGAGGGAGAAGGAGGTCGTCAGGATCCGGTAAGTGCTTTTCTTTTTTTTCTTTTGTTTACCCGCCTCCCCACCCTATATAGATGCCAGCCGCCTATGAGAAAAAGCAGGACACTTGAAGGGACTACTGGGAAATCTGTAGACCGTAATACCATGTTCTGCTTTAATACTGAATGCTCAAGGTGTAATTTTTGTAACTCTTGGGCTAGGTTCAAGGAAAAATCCATAGCGTTACCACACCTAGGGAGTTTTGGGAGTTGCAGTATTCCAAAGACTGGATGCTGAGAAAGTCTGCTGGGAGCCCTTCTTGATTGCCTGAGGCAAAGGTGACTCCTCTCAGTAGTTACAGTATCACCCTGCACTTAACAGCACACATGTAATGTCTCAAGTGTCTCCTTAAGGGGGTCTTTACTTAGAAGGAAAGTAACATAAATAAAAAAAACTTGGTGGCTGTCCCTATTGTTTTGGCTAAATTGATGCACTGAGCACACCTATTATGATGGAAGTGGGAATGCTCGGTCATGTCTAGGGGTGTGTGAAATTTGCATGATTTGCTTTTGCGTAATTATGTGAAATTTCTGAAAAATTACATGAAATTAAGCATAATTATACATAATGCAGACTCAGCATTTGGTGATATATTTTAGAGTGCAACGCATCCTCATACCCATTTTGGTGCTAAACAAATACATAAGCGCCGCAAACAGCAGCTGCTCACATTTAGAGCATACCCCTTGTTCCTGTGTGCTCAATTCGTGCACTGAACAGTGCTTAATTATGCATTGTGGTATAATTGTATAAATTCTGGATTTTCATGCAACAAGAGTAATGCAAAATTAATTATGGCGATGATGCAAGATTATGCTGGTGTAATGGAATTTCACCTGGACCTAGTGTTGGTCCTCAATGTTGGTGTATAGTGGCGAGAACTATGCAGCCTTACAAAGCCGCCCTTTCCTTCCCTCAGTCTTTATACCCTCTGAATATCATTTACGTCCTTGCACAAATGCACTGTCTTCCACATCTGAGACCAGCATGTCACAGGTTAAAAGCACAGCCTCATTATCTGTGAACTTTTAGTCAATGCTTAGGATGTTTCTTGCCTTGAAGTGATCAGGAGTTACTCCATACCAGTTCACGAGGGGCTGAGGTGGTAATAATTTCTGCAAACACCTTTTTCCCCCTGCAGAATCATTCTTTTATGTTCTTAACATAACACATGTATTTGTAAAGCGCACTTATCACCCAAGGGTCTCAAGGCACTGAATAACAGATGTTTATTGTTACCCAACTCAATGGTACTCATTTTATCGACCTCAGATGGACGAAAGGCTGAGTGGACCCATCGGGATTTGAACCTGTGACCATAAGGTCGAACACAGGCCCCTGCAGAGGATGCATTAGTCCACTGACCTACCAAACCCGGCATTGTTTTTTATGTTGGTGTTTTGCTGGGTTTGGGAAATGACATTTTTGAGTGGTTCTATATATTCAGACAGCCTCCATACCTACCTTCACAGAACATACCTTGTTTTGCCACCGTGCAGGCTTTCTGTTTTACGACTTTCATTATTCAAACGGAGAGTCTCTGCAATATCCAAGGGATAAGTATCTACCCATTTTTAGCATATATCAGCTTTTCCATTTGATCGAGGTGAATCTTTCACATGGCACAGAGACTCCTAAAGTTCAGGAATCGCTGAACATGATCAAGCAACCAGTGCTTCCAGTACTTCCAAGAATATTTAAAACCCACTTGTCTCATTCTCAGTAGAGGCCTGGCCTTCTTTTACTCTAAAATGGCCCCGCTTCCCATCTTCACATCCAAGGTGGAGTTTACTCTCCCCCTGCCCTAGTGTTGCAATCTCAGCAATCCGAACCATTAAGTGTGGAGCTTTAGTGGAAGCAAGAGAGCAGCTTTGTTGTCTTACCTTTCACTATATGCTACACCAAATGGCCTCTGTGGGACCCAGGTGGTACCAGTTTGGTGTTGCCTCCTAACCTGCCAATTGCAGATGGCCACTGGTGCCACATCTCCCTTCCGACCTCTGCTTCAGCTTCAGAATCTGCCTCTGCCCCCACTGTGGTAAGTCACTTCCTCCAAAGGCCTTCTCGTCTTTACCATGGTGCAGCTGCTGACAGGCCATGAGGGTTTCGGGCAAAGCGCACTTTGGTCCTTTGGCCTTTGCTTCCTAAGCTAGCGAAGGTGTCTCATAGCCCAATCATACAAACAGACTGGCCTGAACAACTTCCTTGTAGCATTTGACGTACTCCCATCCCTTTGTGACTACCTCACACCAAGACTAAACCTCCCTGGTCTCTCACTGACGAATATAGAATGCACGAATATAACGTGATCATTTTGTCTTCTTCTGATGACTCTAAAGTGAATGAGGAGTAAATAGACACAAAACCAACCCTGGTACTCTCAATGTCAGGAATCAGCGAGATGAGAGGCGGAGCTACACACACATTTAGAGAAAGCAGAAGGCAAACACATTCGTCTGAACATCAGGGGGGTTAAAACAAGGTTCAGGGTAAAACAAACTGCATACTGACATATAACACCAAAGCGAAAAGATTACTGGGCTTACAAGAGAGACTTTGGATACCAGGCTGATGATGTGTTGCGAAAATTCCATCTCTTATCAGTTCCAGGTCAGCTGGCCCTTTAAGAAATGTAGGTCACACAGTAGCCCTGGGTCAAGCTGGGAAATAGAAGCATAAAGAGGCTTAGATATATGACCAGGGTACCAGGCAAGCTTGCCTTTGGCTGTCGTGGCTTCTGCTATTCACTGTACTTTGTTCACCAGCTTTGTGTTCCCTCACCTGCGACATTTTAGTTCCTGTCAATCACTCACATTTCCCGTTTTCCCCAGCCCATTCCTGTTCCTTCTCACCTCATCTGCTGGCTAGTTGTCTTATGCTGTGGTAATGGTCCAATCTGAAGGTTACGCCACAGGCGCTAAGATTCCAGCAAGTCTCTTGGTACCGCATGGGCTTTGTCACAGTTTGTCTCAAAGTGTACGCTGGTAAGTGAATCCTTATCCTTTATTGTATTCTTACATCCTTGATTTTTTAGGCATGATACTGAAACCCACTTGTCTACCCAAGCATTCAGCATTTACCACGAGGCACAGTCGAAGCCTGCATGGAGCTGAGAATTGACATCACCCTGGACCACGCACTGACAAACTGTGCTCTCCTCCTCCCGTCTTGTTTTGCTCCCTCTTTTTCCCTGGGATCTGCGCGTCGAATCTGACAAATTTCCTGGGGCAGATTTTGTTGGAATTTTGGGGTTTATGTTGAAGCTGCCGGTTGACTACCTCAAGCCTTGATAATGGTCTTGACAGTTTGCCACGCCTGTATGCAATGGGAGATGAATTTTGAGGTAAACCCTATACAAGTCATGGTCAGCGCCATGACTAAAATTCAAAGAGCTTTAGAAGCCACTTGTCAATAGCGTTCGTTTTTGTTCGATAAACGTAATCAATTATTGGTGCAACCACCATCTGAGGCTCCAGATGTGGCTTCTACCACACTTACTTCCACAGGGGGAAGCCTTAAGGCATGTTTAGCAGCCATGGGGTGGTACACAGTTGCCCTCAATTTCCTCAAATAGCAGTAGCAGATAAGTTTACGGGAGATCCTTTTCAGTATCAGTGTTTTGTTTCATAATGCCAATTAAAATTTAAAGCTCAGCCCCAGGAATTTACTACAGATTGTACAAAGATGTCTTCAATGCTATCGTACTTTATGAAAGACACTGTGTTATTGGCCACCCCTTCAATTTTGAGAACAAGTCAGTAGCTGGAGGATTTTAATGAATTTCGGAAACAATTCCCTGCTAGTTTTGATGTATCCATGTTATTGTGGACATTACTTGATTCTAGAGCCTTTGGTTGCTTTATAGATATCAGCTTTCATGCCAAAATCAAAATCCTCAAAGTCAAAAAAGAATAAGCCAAAAAGATCAAGGGCATCAACGATACACTGCTTATGTCTGGCACAGCATGCTTTGAAACACCACCACTGCTAATGTCTACAAAATGGAGACGTATGGTGGGAATCAGGTTTAATCCCATCTTTTACATAATTTCCTGTGTTGTTGGGCACTACTAGACTACAATGGCATAATCCCTACATCATTTGGGACCATCAGCACATCAAGTTAAACTCCACTTATTGTCAGAAACACTGATTTCTCTGTACATTTCTAGATTCTCTCAAGGAACAAGGTTTATCTTGTTCTTCCACCATGGCTAAACCTCCTGCAACTCATTTAGCTTACCAAGACGTCCGTGATGAATTCAGTAAGAAGGGAGCTGACCAGTTGCTGCTGCATCACAGTTATGATTGTGCAATCAATCTGGTACCTGGGGCTGAGGTTTCACACAGTCGAATTTACTTGCTTATGGTCAAGGAGGAGTAAGTCTTAAAAGAATATTTGGAAGATAATTTGGCAAAAGGGTTTATATGGCATTCAAGCTCTTCATTAGGGCCCACATTTTTATATCCCCAAGCTGGATGGTACTATTAGATCTTGCACTGACTACTGAGAGCTCAATGCATTACCATGAAGAACTGATATCCCCTTCCTTTGATTTCTGTTTTACTGGTTCAAATTGAGGATGTCTGTATTTTTTCCAAGTTCCATTTGAGAGGAGCGCAAGACTTAGAATCACTGAATGTGCTAAATTGAAAATGCCATTCAACACTCGTTATGGGCATTACTAGTACCTTGTGATCTCCTTTGGTCTACGCTATGTCGCAGCTGGGTTTCAACACTGTATTTATTAAGTATTTTGAGATGTCTTGGACAGTTACATATTGCCTATTTAGGTCACTTGTCTGTGTTTTAGGTTACCCTTGAAGAACATTGAAAACATATGGGGGAAGTTCTGTCTTGTTTAAACAAACACAGTTTATATGGTATGGCTGAAAAATCCATATTTGAAGTCTCATCCCTTTCCTTTTTGGGTTTTGTCATTTTGGCTTAAGGTACCATTTAGGATGAAAAGAAATTAGAAGTGCTTCACAATTGGCCAAAATCTTGCACAGTTAAAGAAATCCAAAGATTTTTAGGATTTGCAGACTTTTACTGGTATATAAATTGAGGCATTTTCAGAAACTACAGCCCCCATCACAGAGTTAAAGAAGAACAGAGTATCTTTTAAATGGGAAACAAGAAACAACATTCAAACCCCTAAAGAAAGCATTCATTGGTTCCAATATTGTGTCATCCCAATCAGTTTGCTACTTGTACTGTAGAAATAGATGCCGCCACCTTTGCTATAGGAACCATTTTGTCTCAACATGATTTAGATATGCAAGCAGTACATCCAGTAGCCTACTTTGTCTGAACTTTGACCCAATCTGGTTGGAATTATCCAATTAATTATTAGGAACTTCTGGCTATCAAAAAGGCCTTTGCACACTGGAGACTTTAACTGGAAGGCTCTCATCCTCTCTTAGTTGTCTGGATCTATCATAAAATGTTAGAATTCCTGAAGTCCAGTAAATGTGCCAATCCTAGACATACAGGATGCCCATTATTTTTTTCATGCTTCCATTATAACACTATACCATCTCTTACAGACCCAGGCACCATCACGGCAAGGAAGATGCTTCGTCTAAGCAGGGAAAAGAAGACGGTCTTTTAGACTCAGCCACAACCATTTTAGTTACCATTACCAACATGAATGAGTCTACGTTTGTGCAAAAAGTTCAACTAGCTCAAAGAAATCTCAATCAAATTGAGGGGCTTAAGGAAGAACCTAATGGATAGCAGTGCAAGAGATGATATTATTTATAAAAGATAGACTATTTGTCCCATATCTCTTGTTATATCACTACTCCCAGAGATGGCGTCATAACACTCCTATAGCAGACCATCCTGGGGCGAGACAGATATTAAACTTATTTAATCAATATGTTTGGTAGCTAGGAATAGAGAAGCGAGTCAAGGAATAGGTGAAATCGTGCTACATTTGAAGCCAGGCGAAGATGGATGTATTACAGCCTTTTCCCACATCATCTAGATCTTGGAATGTCCTATTAATGGACTTAATAGTTGAACACCCGCCATTGGTAGACCACACAGTGATATCAGTTGTGGTTGAATGTTATACTAATGAAAGACATTTTGTTCAAGTAGCAATATTACCCACATCAAATTAATTGATATTGATTTTGCTCCAGAATATCTTCAGGTTATATGGTGTTCCCAGTGCTATCATAACAGATAGAGGCACACAATTTATGGGTAAGTTTGGGAAAGCACTATTACAGCAATTGGGACCTGTTACCTTTTATTCCACCAGTTACCATTGCAAATGGATGGCCTGACAGAAAGGTTCAATCAGGCCGCTGAATAATATTTATACTGTTTCCTCTGGAAACATCAAGAACAATGGGTACACTGGCTTTCTGTGGTAGATTTTTTTTTATAACAAATCACTTTATTCCTCATTATAATAGTCTCCTTTTTTTGTTCCTTTGGTTTTCATCCCTCTATTTTGCCAGCTAGCTTTTAAAAGTCAATGGTGCCTTCAGTCCTGAACTTGAGGCAAACCACAGACAAGTTGCTAGCAGAGACAGTGGAAGATTAGCTCAAATCTCCAATTAAACAATTGCTGACCACCCTTGAAGTCTTTACCAACCAGGGGATCAAGTATGGTTATCCGCTTGTTTCCTATCTATTCCAGGATGCCCTATTAAGTTCACCCCCCAGTTTGTAGGTCCTTTTTCTGTTTAGAATAGGGTGAGAACAAGTGCTGTGCAATTAGATCTACCTAGGAATGGGAAATTCATTATGTATTTCATATATTACAGGTTAAGCCAGCACCAGGAAATCAGCCTGCATTTCTGCCACCTATCAGAGTGGATGGCTATCCTGAATCTGAGGTGGAAGCAATCTTACATTCTCTTATCAGAAGGGGTTGACTGCAGTTCCTCATGGTCTGGAAAGGCTATGACATGCTAGACACGTTCATTTTTGTTTTTTTAGGCCGGGAGAAATTACGTGATTTGCACTGAATCACAGGATGTTGAGCCGAAGCTTTGACCATTATGCCACATCCTCTCCAGGGTTACATTGTGGTAAACCCTGGCAAGTAGAACTGTGGGGTTTGGGGGCGGGAAGGAGTTAGTGAGATTGAAGGTGGATAACACACACACATCTAGAGAGAGCAGGAGGTGAACACACACCTAAAGATAAAAGGATAAGGTGTTGCCCTAGTATTAAAGGAATTGTCGTTCCCTGGCCAGTCTCAGAATAGTATCTGTATCTCTATAATTCAGTAGACGGGACACAATGGGCTGCACCGGCGCTCCCCGGCGGAGGTCGCTATCCAGTGATCTAGTAGCGCGCTCCACAATGAAGATTGGTGATAAGGCTTCCCCGAAGAAGGAGCCGAGCATGGTCTCCACATAAGTTTTCATTTTGTCCATGGTGGTGGATTCCAGTATACCAAGGCTGCAAAGGTTATTACAGAGGGACTATACTTCCTAGTCTTCATTCTTGTTTTTCATGACCTCCAGGACCTTTGCCATTTGTAGGAGGCGATAGTTGGTCATCGACTGAGTGTCATCAGTGTTGATACCGAATTGAAAGGTGATCCATGTGACCTTCATCCCTGTTCAGCTTCTCCTTCATACGATCAATCCTTGTTGTAAGTGTATCAATTTTGAGTCTATTGTGTGGAGCCTGTTTTGAACATCAAGGAGTATGATTTTGACATCCGGTTCTGGTTCCTCACCAGGGGGTGTCGGCACCATCTTAGCTTGGCTCTCAAGGTCCGACTATCATCCTGGTGTGATGCCTAGTATCAAAGGACAGCTTAGGTTGCTTATCATGCTTCCCCATAATGGGCAAACCGTGACTTCCCCTCACAGTCTACTCTTGGCGCAGCCTAGGTGACACAGTGGGTGTCTCAGGTGGGCAGCCACCAGATCCCGCCACTCACCAGCACCAAGGTCCCAGTGCAGAGGGACATGAGGAGACCCAGCATCCCGCCACCAATGCGGTGCAGCTGTGCAGAGATGGCACTGTAGGCCTCTCATATTTGTGCTTGTAGTCTGTGGGAGCCCAAGTCTAAGATATTTTCCCAAAGCTTTCATTTCGCAGCCTCAGCCCACAAGCGCTTTAATGGTTAGGTTTGGTGGGTGTCCCACTGATCATAAGCCCTAGTGGGGGGGGGGGGTTTATAAGTGGTGTGGTTTGCAGTCGCATCATAATGCTGGCATTAAACAAAGCGTGCTCAGACGCACGCTCTCGCCCGCTCTTCTCCGCTTATGGCACTCACCGTTGCCAAGTCCGATCTAGCACAATCTCTGTGGCCACGTGGTCCCTGCACCACAGTCTCGCCGCCCAGGCCACCAAACACAGCCTGAGGCCCAGGGTAGACACCACAGAGCAGAGGACTCGATGCCAGCTCAGATGTTCAAGCTGGGCAGGAACTCGTGCGTCTCCCAGGCACGCAAGCACCGAGTTGCAGCCATTCCTCAATGCCTTCTCGTTCCTTTCTGGCATACGCCATATGAACCTGCTCCCCAGCAGGCAAAGGGAACACTGTTGAGTTCAGGCAACCATTTCACTGGTGCTGCTGCACCCTGTATGAGGAGAGTGTTGGCAGATTTATTGCTCGGCCGAAAGAGCCCTGTTAGATGGTGGCCATCTTGCTTCCGGGCTCTCTGGCACCCCCAGAATGTGAACTTCTTAATTCAGTACATTATTGACTAGCTTTATATATTTTAAAAACTGTGCTATCAGTTGACTGAATTCCCCCTTCAAACACTCTAAAGCATTAGTGGAAGATTGGATGTTTAGGATTCTCAATATTGGGTGCAGCCAGTGTTTCCTTGTTGTGAGCACTTTTTTTTTTTACCTTTGCACTGTTACTATTGCGCTACTGGGGTTTTGCTGAGCGGTTCCCTGCCTGTTTATGAGTGACTCTAGTGGCGGTCTGGGGTGGGGCTATGTCCCTCAGACTCAAATTTCTCTTTGCTAGAGAAATCAGATACTATCAAACTTCTGAATTCCATTCGGTCTGGTGCACCGTCGGATCCATGCCCTGCATCAGTACTAAAGCAAATTCCAGAAGTCATAGGATCAACCCTTACACTATTGTTGAACAATATAATCACAACGGGCAAGTTTCCTAGCAATTGGAAGAAGGCTTCTATCCTTCTCCTTCTGAAAAAACCTACTCTTGACCCTAGTGACCCAAACAATTACATGCCAATTTCAAGACTCCCGCTCCCTGCCAAGGCTATTGAAAAGGCCATGAACACTCAGCTCAGCACCTTTCTGCTAACTAACAACCTACTAGATACATCACAATATGGGTTCAGAGCAGAACACAGCACTGAGCTGGCCTTAATTAAATCTACAGAGGAGATTCGGGAGGCACTGGACAGAGGAGGGAAGGCAATCTTGATAATGTTGGATCTGTCAGCAGCCTTTGACACGGTCCATCATGAAGTTCTGATGGACCGGTTGTCGGAAGTAGGAGTGCAAGGGACAGCTTGGAACCTCCTCCGGTCCTTTCTTTCTGGCAGATCGCAAACAGTGGAATTGGACAATCAAAACCTTTCTCACTCCCGTGTGCGGTGCCACAGGGATCATCGTTGAGCCCGACCCTATTCAACGTATATGTGATCTCTCTGGCGGGCCTAATCAAATCTTTCGGTTTTCAAATCACCTCTTATGCAGACGACACACAAATAGTGCTGTCAATTAGAGAAGGGGAAGAGAAGGAAACGGGGGCTCGCTTTCATGACTGCATGAGGGCCATCTCAGGCTGGATGTCATCCAACTGCCTAAAACTAAACTCAGGCAAAACAGAGGTCATCATGTTCGGTAACAACCCCAACATGTGGACACCTGATTGGTGGCCAGCTGAGTTGGGCCTCTGTCCTACCCCCACGCTGAAAGCAAAAAACTTAGGGGTGATCATGGACAATAGGCTCTCTTTCAGTGATCACATAAGTTCGGTGGTTTCGGCCTGTTTCCGAATCCTGAGAATCATAAGGAAAATTAAGTTTTTCCTCCCTGATAACAGCCTCAGGACAGTGGTCACGGCCCTTATTATGTCTCGAATCGACTATTGCAACAGTCTATACTTAAACGCCCAAAAACAGCACGTTAACAGGCTGCAAATTGTACAGAATGCCGCAGCCAGACTGCTTACCGGCACTCCCAAATTTGTCTCTGTAAAGAAGGAGTTAAAACAACTACATTGGCTCCCGTGAAGCTAAGGGCACGCTTTAAGGCCCTTTGCGTAGCTTTTAAGGCCCTCAATGGAATTGGCCCCAACCATTTGAGACTAAAGTTCAAATGGTATGTCCCCGCTAGAAACCTTCGGTCCTCGGGAGCGAAACAAGTCCCAGTTCCTCGGATCAAAAGAGCTAGCTGGGGGGGCAGAAGCTTCATCACATATACCTCCAAGGCATGGAATGAGCTCCCATTCCATCTGAGGAACGCAGCGGATCTCCTCTCCTTCAGAAAGGGGTTGAAAACCTGGCTTTTTTCACAGTAATGTCCGCACACAGATGACCAGCAGGCCTGCCCAGCGCCAGGACACCCTAGGGTAACTGTGCGCTATATAAGCTTAAATAACATAACATAACTCCTTTGGCAGGCCCTAGGAGCGAAGGGCAAAGGAGGCGATGTGCTTTAAAAGCACAGAACGGGTCCCGCTTTGCAGATTTTGCAGAGAGGTTCCCTGCCCATTTCTTAGTGACTCAGGTGGCAGTATGGGGTGGGACTACGTCCCCCAGACTCCTTTGACAGGCGGGGCCCAAGAGCGAAGGGCAAAGGAGGCGACGTGCGAAGACCGGGCCAAGACAGGCACCTCTTAACTGGTCATAGCCCAACAGAGGCCAGGCCAGGCCCTTTCTCTTAGCTCTTTGGCTCGGTTTCCAGGATCTTGTCTGCCAGCCCAAGTAGAAGGTACTGTGTGACACTTCTGTTTTATCTTTTTAGGCCCTCTGTGTGGTGGGAATGGGGAAAAGGAAAGCTGCTTCTGTAGTCACTGTGGGCACTCATGCTCAACCTCAGACAACCATTGCCAGTTTTTTAGTGCGGGCAGTGGACGTCATATCGAATGAAATAAAGCTGGCTGAACGGCAGCTTTCCCTTACAGCGGAGGACCTTTCTCTGGCTATGTGTGGTATGCCACGCGTATTCCACGCGTTATTGTTTGTCACACGGCGGTGGTGTATCTCGTTCTTCCACGAGACACCCCCCCACCACCACCACCATTATGTGTTTTCGTTTAAATGTGTTATTTTTCATTGGTTTGTACTCATGACAGCGGTAGCCGGTTAGTGTTTGTACGGTGGTGCCAGCAGTTTACCTGACGCCTCCAGCTGACCGGTTGCTATTCGTCATCGGTGAGGAAGTTTATCAAATAATCCTTCCTTTAATTCTCTACAATTGTCTGCCTGAATTCTTCTTACCACATTTGGCAATCGAGGATCCCCGCCCACCGACCACATCGGACCTTCCACGTTTTCATTTTTGGATTTATCGGCTGTTCCCCGGATTACCTGTCTGCAACCGCAGCTGCTCAGCGACGTCCCCTTCCTACACTGCAACTGCTCAGCGAAGCCCCGTTCCTACATGGAAGCAGTCTAACCTTCAGCCACTTCCTGTTTCTGCATGGAGGTATTTCGGGACGCACCGCAGCCTCTGGGATTGCTGCCGGTGTTCTATCCATCTGTGTATCCCCGTCGATCTGTGTACCCCCCTACGTCACGGGGGAGCAGATATAGACAGGTTCTGTCTGTCTGCTGCTGCTCCCCTATCTGTTTGTGCTCCCCATACACGCGTCAGCGCTGTCTCACTGCACCTCACAGTGAAATGTTGTCGCATGCGTATAGAGTCACTAAATTGTATATCCAACAATTATATAAAGAAATGCAAGGACTAATGAATACAGAAGTGTTGTGAAAGAACTTGAGACAATAGTGTATTGGTCAACATGTATAAGAAGCAATTATTTTCAATAAATTAAATTAATGTTGGTAACATGGCATATGAATGTTTGAAAGGAAATTATTTGTATTTATTTTTTTCACATATTTACATAATCCTTGTGTTTTTTTATAAATATACACACATATATGTGTTAATAAATAGATGTATATGCATATACATATATATATATATATATCATATGATATAAAATGATAGTAGGGTTTGATAAGACTAGGGTTTGGCTGGCGGTGATGGGGAGCAGATAGTATTTCTGCTCCCTGTAGTTTTGTGTACCCCCTAAGGCAGAAGGGAGCTTATACAGGCCTATTCTAGGTTGGCAGTGTGTGTGGACTAGGGTTTGGCTTGCGTTGATAGGGAGCAGATAGTATTTATGCTCCCTGTAGTTTTGTGTACCCCCTAAGTCTAAAGGGAGCTTATACAGGCCTATTCTAGGTTGGCAGTGTGTGTTGACTAGGGCTTGGCTGGCGGTGATGGGGAGCAGATAGTATTTCTGCTCCCTGTAGTTTTGTGTACCCCCTAAGGCAGAAGGGAGCTTATACAGGCCTATTCTAGGTTGGCAGTGTGCGTGGACTAGGGTTTGGCTTGCGTTGATGGGGAGCAGATAGTATTTATGCTCCCTGTAGTTTTGTGTACCCCCTAAGGCAGAAGGGAGCTTATACAGGCCTATTCTAGGTTGGCAGTGTGTGTTGACTAGGGTTTGGCTGGCGGTGATGTGGAGCAGATAGTATTTCTGCTCCCTGTAGTTTTGTGTACCCCCTAAGGCAGAAGGGAGCTTATACAGGCCTATTCTAGGTTGGCAGTGTGTGTTGACTAGGGTTTGGCTGGCGGTGATGTGGAGCAGATAGTATTTCTGCTCCCTGTAGTTTTGTGTACCCCCTAAGTCTAAAGTGAGCTTATACAGTCCTATTCTAGGTTGGCAGTGTGCGTGGACTAGGGTTTGGCTTGCGTTGATGGGGAGCAGATAGTATTTATGCTCCCTGTAGTTTTGTGTACCCCCTAAGTCTAAAGGGAGCTTATACAGGCATATTCTAGGTTGGCAGTGTGTGTTGACTAGGGTTTGGTTGGCGGTGATGGGGAGCAGATAGTATTTCTGCTCCCTGTAGTTTTGTGTACCCCCTAAGGCAGAAGGGAGCTTATACAGGCCTATTCTAGGTTGGCAGTGTGTGTTGACTAGGGTTTGGCTGGCTGTGATGGGGAGCAGATAGTATTTCTGCTCCCTGTAGCTTTGTGTACCCCCTAAGGCAGAAGGGAGCTTATACAGGCCTATTCTAGGTTGGCAGTGTGTGTTGACTAGGGTTTGGCTGGCGGTGATGTGGAGCAGATAGTATTTCTGCTCCCTGTAGTTTTGTGTACCCCCTAAGTCTAAAGCTGAGCTTATACAGGCCTATTCTAGGTTGGCAGTGTGCGTTGACTAGGGTTTGGCTGGCGGTGATGTGGAGCAGAGAGTATTTCTGCTCCCTGTAGTTTTGTGTACCCCCTAAGTCTAAAGGGAGCTTATACAGGCCTATTCTAGGTTGGCAGTGTGTGTTGACTAGGGTTTGGCTGGCGGTGATGGGGAGCAGATAGTATTTCTGCTCCCTGTAGTTTTGTGTACCCCCTAAGTCTAAAGGGAGCTTATACAGGCCTATTCTAGGTTGGCAGTGTGTGTTGACTAGGGTTTGGCTGGCGGTGATGGGGAACAGATAGTATTTCTGCTCCCTGTAGTTTTGTGTACCCCCTAAGGCAGAAGGGAGCTTATACAGGCCTATTCTAGGTTGGCAGTGTGTGTTGACTAGGGTTTGGCTGGCGGTGATGGGGAGCAGATAGTATTTCTGCTCCCTGTAGTTTTGTGTACCCCCTAAGTCTAAAGGGAGCTTATACAGGCCTATTCTAGGTTGGCAGTGTGTGTTGACTAGGGTTTGGCTGGCGGTGATGTGGAGCAGATAGTATTTCTGCTCCCTGTAGTTTTGTGTACCCCTTAAGTCTAAAGTGAGCTTATACAGGCCTATTCTAGGTTGGCAGTGTGCGTGGACTAGGGTTTGGCTTGCGTTGATGGGGAGCAGATAGTATTTATGCTCCCTGTAGTTTTGTGTACCCCCTAAGTCTAAAGGGAGCTTATACAGGCCTATTCTAGGTTGGCAGTGTGTGTTGACTAGGGTTTGGCTGGCGGTGATGTGGAGCAGATAGTATTTCTGCTCCCTGTAGTTTTGTGTACCCCCTAAGGCAGAAGGGAGCTTATACAGGCCTATTCTAGGTTGGCAGTGTGCGTGGACTAGGGTTTGGCTTGCGTTGATGGGGAGCAGATAGTATTTATGCTCCCTGTAGTTTTGTGTACCCCCTAAGGCAGAAGGGAGCTTATACAGGCCTATTCTAGGTTGGCAGTGTGTGTTGACTAGGGTTTGGCTGGCGGTGATGGGGAGCAGATAGTATTTCTGCTCCCTGTAGTTTTGTGTACCCCCTAAGGCAGAAGGGAGCTTATACAGGCCTATTCTAGGTTGGCAGTGTGTGTTGACTAGGGTTTGGCTGGCGGTGATGTGGAGCAGATAGTATTTCTGCTCCCTGTAGTTTTGTGTACCCCCTAAGTCTAAAGGGAGCTTATACAGGCCTATTCTAGGTTGGCAGTGTGCGTGGACTAGGGTTTGGCTTGCGTTGATGGGGAGCAGATAGTATTTCTGCTCCCTGTAGTTTTGTGTACCCCCTAAGGCAGAAGGGAGCTTATACAGGCCTATTCTAGGTTGGCAGTGTGTGTTGACTAGGGTTTGGCTGGCGGTGATGGGGAGCAGATAGTATTTCTGCTCCCTGTAGTTTTGTGTACCCCCTAAGGCAGAAGGGAGCTTATACAGGCCTATTCTAGGTTGGCAGTGTGCGTGGACTAGGGTTTGGCTTGCGTTGATGGGGAGCAGATAGTATTTCTGCTCCCTGTAGTTTTGTGTACCCCCTAAGGCAGAAGGGAGCTTATACAGGCCTATTCTAGGTTGGCAGTGTGTGTTGACTAGGGTTTGGCTGGCGGTGATGGGGAGCAGATAGTATTTCTGCTCCCTGTAGTTTTGTGTACCCCCTAAGGCAGAAGGGAGCTTATACAGGCCTATTCTAGGTTGGCAGTGTGTGTTGACTAGGGTTTGGCTGGCGGTGATGTGGAGCAGATAGTATTTCTGCTCCCTGTAGTTTTGTGTACCCCCTAAGTCTAAAGTGAGCTTATACAGGCCTATTCTAGGTTGGCAGTGTGCGTTGACTAGGGTTTGGCTGGCGGTGATGTGGAGCAGATAGTATTTCTGCTCCCTGTAGTTTTGTGTACCCCCTAAGTCTAAAGGGAGCTTATACAGGCCTATTCTAGGTTGGCAGTGTGTGTTGACTAGGGTTTGGCTGGCGGTGATGGGGAGCAGATAGTATTTCTGCTCCCTGTAGTTTTGTGTACCCCCTAAGTCTAAAGGGAGCTTATACAGGCCTATTCTAGGTTGGCAGTGTGTGTTGACTAGGGTTTGACTGGCGGTGATGGGGAGCAGATAGTATTTCTGCTCCCTGTAGTTTTGTGTACCCCCTAAGGCAGAAGGGAGCTTATACAGGCCTATTCTAGGTTGGCAGTGTGTGTTGACTAGGGTCTGGCTGGCGGTGATGGGGAGCAGATAGTATTTCTGCTCCCTGTAGTTTTGTGTACCCCCTAAGTCTAAAGGGAGCTTATACAGGCCTATTCTAGGTTGGCAGTGTGTGTTGACTAGGGTTTGGCTGGCGGTGATGGGGAGCAGATAGTATTTCTGCTCCCTGTAGTTTTGTGTACCCCTAAGGCAGAAGGGAGCTTATACAGGCCTATTCTAGGTTGGCAGTGTGCGTGGACTAGGGTTTGGCTTGCGTTGATGGGGAGCAGATAGTATTTCTGCTCCCTGTAGTTTTGTGTACCCCCTAAGGCAGAAGGGAGCTTATACAGGCCTATTCTAGGTTGGCAGTGTGTGTTGACTAGGGTTTGGCTGGCGGTGATGGGGAGCAGATAGTATTTCTGCTCCCTGTAGTTTTGTGTACCCCCTAAGGCAGAAGGGAGCTTATACAGGCCTATTCTAGGTTGGCAGTGTGCGTGGACTAGGGTTTGGCTTGCGTTGATGGGGAGCAGATAGTATTTCTGCTCCCTGTAGTTTTGTGTACCCCCTAAGGCAGAAGGGAGCTTATACAGGCCTATTCTAGGTTGGCAGTGTGTGTTGACTAGGGTTTGGCTGGCGGTGATGGGGAGCAGATAGTATTTCTGCTCCCTGTAGTTTTGTGTACCCCCTAAGGCAGAAGGGAGCTTATACAGGCCTATTCTAGGTTGGCAGTGTGTGTTGACTAGGGTTTGGCTGGCGGTGATGTGGAGCAGATAGTATTTCTGCTCCCTGTAGTTTTGTGTACCCCCTAAGTCTAAAGTGAGCTTATACAGGCCTATTCTAGGTTGGCAGTGTGCGTTGACTAGGGTTTGGCTGGCGGTGATGTGGAGCAGATAGTATTTCTGCTCCCTGTAGTTTTGTGTACCCCCTAAGTCTAAAGGGAGCTTATACAGGCCTATTCTAGGTTGGCAGTGTGTGTTGACTAGGGTTTGGCTGGCGGTGATGGGGAGCAGATAGTATTTCTGCTCCCTGTAGTTTTGTGTACCCCCTAAGTCTAAAGGGAGCTTATACAGGCCTATTCTAGGTTGGCAGTGTGTGTTGACTAGGGTTTGGCTGGCGGTGATGGGGAGCAGATAGTATTTCTGCTCCCTGTAGTTTTGTGTACCCCCTAAGGCAGAAGGGAGCTTATACAGGCCTATTCTAGGTTGGCAGTGTGTGTTGACTAGGGTTTGGCTGGCGGTGATGGGGAGCAGATAGTATTTCTGCTCCCTGTAGTTTTGTGTACCCCCTAAGTCTAAAGGGAGCTTATACAGGCCTATTCTAGGTTGGCAGTGTGTGTTGACTAGGGTTTGGCTGGCGGTGATGGGGAGCAGATAGTATTTCTGCTCCCTGTAGTTTTTTGTACCCCCTAAGGCAGAAGGGAGCTTATACAGGCCTATTCTAGGTTGGCAGTGTGCGTGGACTAGGGTTTGGCTGGCGGTGATGTGGAGCAGATAGTATTTGTGTTGGACAACATAGTGTTACCCCAGTGTCTTTGTCATCATATATGATCTTTTTCACCTTTTCTTTATTTGAACTCCGCTTTTTTTACAGTATCTTTCTACCTCTCATCGCAATCTGTTCCACAGCGTAGCGCCCGTTTGTTCCAGTGTTCTTAGCCTTGTTGTTCTTTTGCAGACTTACCAGTTGGTGTACAAGATCTGCCGTCCTTTTTGTGCAGCCTTCTTTTGTGTATCTTCTTTTTTGCAGGCTTCTTTTGTGTATCTTCTTTTATATCTGACCTTGGTTCTTCAGTGCTTGATCCAGTGTCCTGAACATACCAGTACATCTGTAGACATGTAGTTTACTCCTTTCCATTCCCTCCCTCCACCCTAATTGACAACGTAATGGGGGAGGCAAAGTAATGGGTTCTGGTCGTCACTGTGTCTTAAGCTTGCAACACAGTTGGTAGGACACGGATTAAGAAACCCAGCCTCCACCACTCATGGACTTTCCTGCCCCTTGTTGCCACCTCCTGTGCTATGCCTCATCTATTAAATCTCGGCACTTGACCTGGTCCTCCAGTGTATTCTCCTCATAGTCCAAGCACATACAATCCATCATTTCATCTGCCCTTACCCACTCTGTGTGTGGTGGTACCGCCACCAGATATAGCACATTATACACCACCTTGAGTGTACCCGCCCTCAAAACGCCTCCACTGGCCATTGTACATGCAGACCTTGGATCACCCTTTTCATCCATTCTTGCATCCTGAGATGTAACCTCCAACCTCTGTTCTTCACCTCCTACTTTCCCCTTTCAAATATTCAAATCCTCTTGGAAAGACCTTACCAACCCTCCAAGAGAAAAAGTAGAAGGTTCGGAAATCACTTTATATGTGAGCTCTGTATGCCATCCTAATACCCAATCATTAAATTATATGCTTTGTACCATTCTGTAATGCACTTGAGTTGCACTGTTCATTCTTGTCTGGCTTTGTGCGTCATGACAATGAAAGGGACCATATTCCTGCATATCTTAAATAAAGCACTTGACACAATGCATAGTGACACCGTATATATTTATTGTATTTATTTATTGAATGTTTTCAAAATAATTTCGACTGAAGTTCAAACTTTGTTCCTTCATTTCCAAAATAAATATTAAATACATTTTATAGGAAGCACCACATGCGCCGATATTACAGTAAAGAAGTTGTAACAATAGTTTTAATCTATCACATTTATTTTCTGTGAGCACCTCAAACACTGATATTACAGTAAAGAAGTTTTTATAATAGTTTCAATGTATAACAAAATATTTTATGTGAGCACCACAAACGGCGATATTACAGTAAAGAAGTTGTAAAAATAGTTGCAGTGTAGCTCAAAATATTAAACGTGAGGACCACAAACACTGATAGAACAGTAAACAAGTTGTGAAAATAGTTTAAATGTATTTGAATAACTCATTTCACTTGACTGAGAACATGTTTCTTTACTACTGACAGATCTTACATCTTACAGATGGAAAATGTCACTTACACAGTAAGCATTTCTTCTTGGCATGTAGTGCTGTACATTCACATGGTTTCCATAGTCCTGCCATCTTTTGTTGTGTTGGAATGTTTGCTAGTTGTTTTTCTTTGAAGAAGTGTATTTAGTCACGTTGTAAGGCTGTCTCCTCCTTTTGATGATATTGTGCATGGGAATCGACTATTGTTAGTATATTTGGAGGCAGATGGTGAGAATGGAGTTATTAAGAGTATAATATACTTGTACCTATGTATATATGCTAGTAAATGCAACAGGGAAGTTTGCTTACTATACAGTGCAGGCCTTGCGCATGGGCGAGTTGGCACAACCCAAGGACAACAATATTGCAAGGGGCGCAGCAGGGAGCTGCCTGACAATGTCATGCAAACAGCATCTCACCCATCCCACTTGTTCTCAATGGGGTTCCCTTATAGTCTTTGTAATCATCCCTTAATGTACCTCAGTGTAATTGTTACCACCCCATCAAGTTCCTGCCCTCCTCCCATCTTCCTCACACCTCCTGCTGTCACACCATAATGACCCTCCCGCACCCTCAACAAACACCACATTTTCTTTCTGCCCACGGTGCAGTTCCGGTCAATCCGAATTAGGGCAGGCCCTGAGCGTACACCTGTGAATCAATGTGTCTGAAACTTAGTCATTTCTTTCGGACCTATATCTAGAAAGCAAGTTGCCTATTTAGAACAACGTGTAAAGTTATTCAATGCTAGCAATCTTCCTTTACGTACAACTTATAATCGCGACATGTTGAGGCCTTATAAGTCGAGCGTGAAAGTTAATCTATTCAAGGGTACCTATTTTTTAAGTAATGGGACATACTCATCCATTGCAAAATTAAGTGACCGTTTGAACTGGGGAGTCACTCCTTGACCCCAAGGGAGATTCTTCCGTCTTCTAGTCTAAATAGAATGTCGAACTTACAGGATATGTGGTGCAGAGCTTCGTCCAGGTGTAACCTGAAATCCTAAGGACTGGGGTCCCATACTTGGACATACTATGGGGATCCACCTATGGGAGGGTCTTTAGAGAGGGGTGGTCACACCCCTTTCCGTTTCTTTAGTTTCGTGCAAGATCAGTGGCTGAGTGCCCCTGCAACCAGTTTGAAGTGGGGTATGGACAGGGACACACCATACAATAACCACCGTTTGCTGAATTTTTTAGACAGTCTACGCAATACATGCTTGTGGACTTTACTGAAACCTTCGGGATACACATTACGGCTTACATAATCCTGAAGCTCTTGGTACTTAGTGGCATCCATTTCTTTTTAAAATAAGGATAATAATGTAAGTACCTAATTTTACATGCTCACAGTATATTACAAAGCCATAAATAACTTAATATGTGAGTGTATACACCAATACTAAACAACTGTCTCCCCCACCTTCACCCCTCACTCCGCCCACAAACTTTAAACGAGGGACTGCTACGTTGCGCAGCAATTCACAATCAGCCTGGGGGAGATTAAGTGATTTGCTCAGAAAAGGAGGGCAAGATACATTTAAAAACATACTTAAATGACTGTAAATTAAGTGATTGCCAAAACACAGAGGGTGGGGAGTCGACCACGAGGCTTCAGCAGCAAGGCCTGCGCATGAAAAGGCCACGTGGCGCGCCCCTTCCAGATCACCCGCACTAACAGCAGATTCGCCAAACCACAAACGTAGCCTAATATTTTCCCGCATTCGCCTTTCACATGCAAACTGTGTCGAGAAACCGCAATATTCGATGTGTACAAGTAACAAGACTACGCATGGGAAGGCAACGTGGCGCGTTTTATCATCGATTGTTGCGCATGTAAACAAATTAATAACATTATTCAGATTTCAAACACTGGCAGCCCGCTTCAGCGCCGAGGCATACGCGTGGAAAGGCCACGTGTCGCAGTCCACTCAACATCAACCAAGGGGAACAGAATTGCAGTATTGCATTTAAAATGATTAAAAATAGGAGTATTCCATTAATTTAAAATAACACGATGTGTATTGTGATGCACACAAAAGAAAGATAAATGCTGTCAATTACAGCAACAACAGAGTGCTACTGGGGGAGATTAAGTGCCACGGGGAGATTAAGTGATTGCCAAGACACAGAGGGTGGGGAGTCGACCACGAGGCTTCAGCAGCAAGGCCTGCGCATGGAAAGGCCACGTGGCGCGGCCCTTCCACATCACCCAGGGGAACATTAAGTGCCAGGTGGGAGACTTTGTTATTTAATTTCTTTAAGAAGTTTAATATAGCACTGGCTATACCCGGAGGGATTACAGCGCATTAAATAGATAAGAGCGAGGAAGTTGCACAAGATACAAATAAGTAAAAACAGACTTCAAGTATTAAGAATGAGGATCAGCAACGGAGCAATGCGCATACACAAAATAAACGTTAAATGAAGTAGAGTGGGGTAGGACATTGAGCAGATGGTCACTTACATTAAAACACAAATCGTGCAGACTGGCACCAACTTCTGTAGTAACCATTCGTATGTCTCTGAAGAGCTTTCCTACAGGCATTGAAGCGTACCGACTATGAGCTGTGGCAGAATC
Organism: Calotriton arnoldi; assembly: GCA_963921515.1. Classification (NCBI taxonomy): domain Eukaryota; kingdom Metazoa; phylum Chordata; class Amphibia; order Caudata; family Salamandridae; genus Calotriton; species Calotriton arnoldi. The sequence continues at coordinate 1,872,899 of CAWUFW010001544.1, read as the reverse complement.
TAACCAAAAGCAACAGGACAGCTACAATTGTGGTGTTTGTTGCATGCTGGTAATACTTCCATAATGGTATTATAAACCTTAATATCAATATGTCTATATATTTGGCAAGGAAAATAGAAAATATCATCCTTGCATTATCAAAATGTTAGGCCAAGATTGGTCACTCACTTCATTCACAAACTCCCAGCCTTGATCTGAAAGAACACTTTTTTGACTTTGATGGCGTATGTACATTTGCAACAGTCTGGAAGCAACATCGGCTGCAGTTTTTGATTTCAGAGGAAATGCCTCAACCCATTTAGAAAAATAATCTGTTGCGGAGTAGAGCAAGAAATGGGTATTTCAGTAGTAGCCCAAGACAAAAAGCTGGTGGTGGTTTTAAAAACTATTTTGAAGTATGAAGAGGCCAGTGACGTGTTGCCAACATGGTGACTTGCTTTCTGGCACGAAGATTGCCTATTTGAGATGCACCAAAACCAACAATAACTTGATAATTTTACTTTTCCCAAAAGGTTTAATTCATTCTTTGAAGACCATGCCTAAAACAACTCACCAGCGATTGAAGAACAGAGAACTGCAGTATTGTGCAAATAGATTTAGACGTGAAGCCTGTCCAACTTGAGCACGTTGTCTAAGTACGTGAATGAGCATCAGAACGACTGGGATTTATAGATGGACCATGTTTGCTAGCAACCTCCCATTACGTAGAACTTATAAGCTCAACATGTTGAGGCCTTAGAAGTCGAGCGTGAAAGGTAATCTTTTCAAGGGTACCTATTTTTTAAGTAATGATTCTTCTTTTCATGATCACATTTTATACTCTACAGGCACCTTATGAGAAAATGGAAACTGTTCTTTGTCCGACAAATACTGGCGTTCATTGAATATTTTTGGAAACTTAAAGTTTTTTAAAATTTAATCAGTCCGGGAGAGCAGACCGTAAGAGCAGACGCTCTCAGTCAGCACTTCGAAGATCAGCCAGACTGGGTGCTACACGACAAGGTGGTGGCAGATATTTTCCAGCAGTGATTAAAGTTATGTTTACAGCCTGTCCTAATAAATGGCCTTTTACACTTCACCAACAGCGTGGACTGGTTATTTGGCACGATGATGGCCCGCGGGGAAAGCAGGACACAGTCTAGTGTTTCCCCAGGGATTTTCGCGCCGAAAGGCTGAGGGGGGGGGGGGGGAAAATAGAGAGAAGAAAAAAAAAAAACGGAATGCGGCAAGAGACAAAGAAAGAGACACAGACCACCTTGTCAGGTGAGAATACCTGGTGGGCTGCCTGGGACGGCGGGCCAAAAGGGGGTAGGTAGGAAGAAAACCGGTCAGTAGGTGTGGGTTCCATTCGGGAGCCAAAGGGACTGACCCACGGTGTGGGGGACTGTTTTATGCCAATAACAGGAAAATTAGCACAGCAAAAATAAGATATAATGTTTTTAACACGTTAAAAAGTATACAACAAGTAAATGTATGTATAAATACATAACCTACATTTGTAGATTAAAATACACATTGCTTCACTTTGGCTACACCTTCGGCGCAATGGCGAGCCACGAGGGGACGGGGGCTGGACAGAAAGGCATCTACTCTGGTTCGCATTGAGGCCATGGGCCCGTGGCTCTCGATCTACCCAGACCAGGAGGCCGCACTGAGGTTGCATTGGGGGTTTACGGAGGGTTTCCGGGTGGGGTACCATGGAAGTCGGAATCCGCTAAGGAGTGTGTAACAACTCACCTGCCGATAACTTAAAATGTAAATATGAACGAAGATTTGAGCAAGTTGCTCAGGGGGCCCAAGTCCTTCAGATCGAGGCTCACCCCGCGGACGGTGATAGGCCGGTAGCGGTCCCCGGCGCACCGGGATCGGGTCTTCTCAGAGTCGGGTTGCTTGGGAAAGCAGCCCAAAGGAGGGCTAAACTCCATTTATGGCTAAATACAGGCACGAGACCGATAGCCAACAAGTACCGTGAGGGAAAGTTGAAAAGGACTTTGGGGAGAGAGTTTAAGAGGGCATGAAACAGTCATGCGGTAAACGGGTGGGGTCCGTGCAGTCCGCCCGGAGGATTCACAGTGGGAAGGTCGGTGGCCCGGGAGTTCCAGATCCCCTCCGCAGGACCGGCGCCGGGGCCCTACCCGGCCCCCGATTTGTGCTCAGATCTTTTTAAATGTGTGTGTGTCTTAAAATGTAAATATGAAAGAAGATTTGTATATGTGTGTGTGTGAGAATGTAAATATGTGAGAAGATTCGAGCAAGATGACAACTTGCAGCAACAAATACAAGTATCCTCTCAGCTTAGAAAAACATGGAAGACGCCTTGGCCAACTCTGACCGGTGATATTTTTCAAGATACTTATATAAATGCCAGCCAGTGAGCCATTGTATTAGAGATATGTTAAGGTTAGGCATCTGACATCTGTAAGTATCAATGTAATGAAGTATTTTCAGCGTAAAAATTTGTCAATATGTATATTAACTATATTTCCTGTAAGATCTTTTGATTTCCAGCTCATTACACAGATGTCTCAAACATGGGATGTACTGGTCGATTGGCGTTGAGGAGTACAAGTCCCCCGCCTTCAAATATTGTAACGAGAACATGCAAGACGCCTTGGCCAACTCTGACTGGTGCTATTTTTCAAGATACTTATATTAATGCCAGCCAGTGAGCCCATGATGTGTATATGTGTGTGTGTGTGAGAATGAAAAATGTGGCATACAGAAGACAGACTCCCCGGTGTTGCTCAGGGGGCCCAAATCCTTCAGATCGAGGCTCACCCCGCGGACGGTGATAGGCCGGTAGCGGCCCCCGGCGCGCCAGGATCGGGTCTTCTCAGAGTCGGGTTGCTTGGGAAAGCAGCCCAAAGGAGGGCTAAACTCCATTTAAGGCTAAATACAGGCACGAGACCGATAGCCAACAAGTACCGTGAGGGAAAGTTGAAAAGGACTTTGGGGAGAGAGTTTAAGAGGGCATGAAACAGTCATGAGGTAAACGGGTGGGGTCCGTGCAGTCCGCCCGGAGGATTCACAGTGGGAAGGTCGGTGGCCCGGGAGTTCCAGATCCCCTCGGCAGGACCGGCGCCGGGGCCCTACCCGGCCCCCGATTTGTGCTCAGATCTTTTTAAATGTGTGTGTGTCTTAAAATGTAAATATGAAAGAAGATTTGTATATGTGTGTGTGAGAATGTAAATATGTGAGAAGATTGGAGCAAGTTGACAACTTGCAGCAACAAATACAAGTATCCTCTCCACTTAGAAAAACATGCAAGACGCCTTGGCCAACTCTGACTGGGCTATTTTTCAAGATACTTATATTAATGCCAGCCAGTGAGCCGATGATGATGTGTATATGTGTGTGTGTGTGAGAATGAAAATATGTGAGAAGATTGGAGCAAGTTGACAACTTGCAGCAACAAATACAAGTATCCTCTCCACTTAGAAAAACATGAAAGACGCCTTGGCCAACTCTGACTGGTGCTATTTTTTAAGATACTTATATTAATGCCAGCAAGTGAGCCCATGATGTGTATATGTATGTGTGTGTGAGAATGAAAATATGTGAGAAGATTGGAGCAAGTTGACAACTTACAGCAACAAATACAATTATCCTCTCTCGGCTTAGAAAAACATGCAAGACGCCTTGGCCAACTCTGACTGGTGCTATTTTTTAAGATACTTATATTAATGCCAGCCAGTGAGCCCATGATGTGTATATGTATGTGTGTGTGAGAATGAAAATATGTGAGAAGATTGGAGCAAGTTGACAACTTACAGCAACAAATACAATTATCCTCTCTCGGCTTAGAAAAACATGCAAGACGCCTTGGCCACCTCTGACTGGTGCTATTTTTCAAGATACTTATATTAATGCCAGCCAGTGAGCCGATGATGATGTGTATATGTGTGTGTGTGTGAGAATGAAAATATGTGAGAAGATTGGAGCAAGTTGACAACTTGCAGCAACAAATACAAGTATCCTCTCCACTTAGAAAAACATGAAAGACGCCTTGGCCAACTCTGACTGGTGCTATTTTTTAAGATACTTATATTAATGCCAGCCAGTGAGCCCATGATGTGTATATGTATGTGTGTGTGAGAATGAAAATATGTGAGAAGATTGGAGCAAGTTGACAACTTACAGCAACAAATACAATTATCCTCTCTCGGCTTAGAAAAACATGCAAGACGCCTTGGCCAACTCTGACTGGTGCTATTTTTCAAGATACTTATATTAATGCCAGCCAGTGAGCCGATGATGATGTGTATATGTGTGTGTGTGTGAGAATGAAAATATGTGAGAAGATTGGAGCAAGTTGACAACTTGCAGCAACAAATACAAGTATCCTCTCCACTTAGAAAAACATGCAAGACGCCTTGGCCAACTCTGACTGGTGCTATTTTTCAAGATACTTATATTAATGCCAGCCAGTGAGCCCATGATGTGTATATGTATGTGTGTGTGAGAATGAAAATATGTGAGAAGATTGGAGCAAGTTGACAACTTGCAGCAACAAATACAAGTATCCTCTCAGCTTAGAAAAACATGCAAGACGCCTTGGCCATCACCAAGAAAACGCACGAAAATTGAAGCTTTTAAGAGGGGAGTCAAGCATATAAAATCATCAACTACAAACAGCTTTGACAGCTTTTTTAATTACGATTGCAGAGGAGAGTCAGAAAAGTTTCATTAAAATGTCTGCAACTGTATGCTGACTTATGAAACAATCTGCAATTTGAAAACAGTTTTGTGCAAGAGCTGGGTCTGATTTGAGTGCACCTGCAACAGGTTTGAAGTGGGGTATGCACAGGGACAACATACACTAATCCATGCTTCTGGACTTTATTGAAAACACAGGATACACATTACGGCTTACCTAATCAAAAAGTACTTGGTACTTACTGGCATCCAATTCCATTTTGAGGGGAAGGGTTGAATTCTACCACAGCCACTAGGACTGGTGAGAGGGTAGCATTCAAAAGTGTTTGACAGCATAGACTACATGTTTCCATGCAGCCAAAGAAAAGTTAGCATGATCATGCATCGGCACCCTGTCACACAAAAACCAGCACTCAGCCTTCAAGATTGTAAAGGCCTGCCATAGGAGTGACTGATGAGTTTATATATGTCAGTGATAAAATGAAACCAGTGAAAGTACGCTTGTTTTACATTATGGATCTACAGAGCTGAAAGATTATGCATCTAAATTATTATTTGTGGTTAGGTCAGTGTGTACAAGTCTACTCTCTAGAAGGGTGGAATTCTACCCCCGCCGCCAGCACTGATATGGGGGGGGTTAGCATTCAAAAGTGTTTGACAACAAAAATGACCATGTAGCCATTCTAAAGTTCCCAAGATGCAAACAGGGTCAATATCTGGGGCATTAGCAGTGTCGGCATCTATTCTTGGAATGTTCAGCTATTGATTCACATGCGCCCTCCTGCCTACTCCACCAACACCTGTGGTTGTTTCCTGTTATTTATTTTACATAGGCATTGACAACTCTATATTACACTTACTTACTCCATTATCAACCTCATGTGTGAATAGAATCTAACAATGGAGTCGATGCCCAAGCAGACTAATTAAAACAGGAGGAGTGACCTTACTCCCGACTTAAAAGACTTCTTCAAAGAAATACTACTTATGATAATCCGGACACAACACTAGATGGCAGGAGTATGCAGAGCATGTCAATGTACAGCTGGCATGCGAACACATCTTACCCCATGAAAGAAACTTTCTTAATAAATACATTTGGTACATTTGTAACCTGAATAAGGTAACCAGGATGTTGCATTTGTTTCTATACATTCAATGTGGACCCATCGGCAGCATTCTTGACATAGTACCTGTTGGGAAGAAAGTGAAAATGTATTTGTTATTCTATTTGGATTGTATACAGGTCAATAGAAAACATAGTGCACTGTCCCCAGTCAGTGGCAAAGTGGTAATGAGTCCATTAATAGGAAGGGTGCATAGCTAGTGAACGAACATGGCTGACGTAACTCAGAAAAGTTCCTTGCAAATCCATTAGTTATAATTAGATCCACCCTGCATCAGACCCATACGCACAAGTGTGAGTTGGAGATTATCTGCCACCCAAAACCCCTCAAGTACTTATATCAGTAACTTTTTAACTTCGTCAACTAGTCATATTGAAGGTATTTACCTTAACGTTATCCGTAAAAATTACTGAATCTTTTTGGTTGCATACACCACAGAAATGTTCAACAGACTCTAAATGTAAAAAAGATGTACATTAGCACATCATAACAGCAATGGTAAACATTGCAAACTTAATTTGCAATATTTAGTACATGTTTCCAGGTGTTTTCCGATCCAGTACATAGGACAGTCACAACTGTTCACAATTTCTAATGGCATGATAACGAACATAATTTTACATTCACAGACAGAATGAAAGTGTCTTACTATATACTAAGTTCAAAATTTAAGCTGCGCCTTTTTATAAAAAATTTCAAAGACAAAACAAAGTACCAAATAATCAGAAGTTTATGACAACACTAGGGTACTATACATTTTCTATCATAAAATGTTAAAGTCAAACCTGATGACTCCATTAGGTCCATTGCAATTTTCAATCTATACTTCTCCAGAAAGCTTTCATTTATTAAAATCTCGGCAACTGGCTGCTGACTTATGTAAGATTCTGCAAACTGAAAACAGAGTTAAAAATGTATATGTTGTACAAATGTCCAAGCTGAATTTTAATGTACATAAAAACAATTGTTCTCAATAGGATTGAGGTTGAAAAGCAATCACAGGTTTCAGAACAACCGCGTTAGGACCATACTAGTGGTCATATAAAATCATATGCAAATACCAATATGCTTACGACGGGCACTATGGACGCGTTCGGTAGGCGTTCACAAGTGTCATCCCTAAAAGCCCTCTTTCCTATTGACAACTATTCTAAAGAAGTAAGCTATTAACATAAAGTAATCTATCGTTAACAAATTAAGGTTTAAAAAACAATAATGGAAGTATCATTACCAGCATGCAAAAAACACCACAATTGTAGCTGTCCTGTTGTTTTTGGTTAGATTCTATCACTAACTGCCATTGGTCATATTCGGGATGCTTCAATACCTGTAGGAAAACCCTTTACAGACATACAAATGGTTATGTTAAATATTTCGCTTAGATTAATTTCATAAACCTAAGTCATTCTAACTTTTTTTTTTCAATATAATAAAAGAGAGAATGGAAAGTTTTGTAGGGAAAGGTTACCTCCAATTTAGTAAAAAGTCTTGGTAGGTTCGAATTTTGCTACTCTGTGAATCATGAACTATTATTCTCTTAGTTAAAGGTTTCAGAATCTGGAAAAACATATTAAAGAAAAAAGATTTGTAATATGGAGAGTTTACATTTTATGGTACATATGTCTGCTCTTGATACATTTCAAAAGAAAATCTGTTTAAAAAATGACCATTAACATTTTAAAAACAATATTTAGACACTTTAAACTATTACAACCACTCATATTTCTCAACAATCACTTTGAAAAAATACTGATAAATGTAGAAAAACTTGCACTTACCAAAAGTATCCAATGACAGCCAGTATTTGTCGGACAAAGAACAGTCTCCATTTTATCAAAAGGTACCTGTAGAGTTCAAAATGCAATCATGAATAACATTACATCCAAAAACCATACGTTTATACTTACAACTCCAAAATGTGAATGTCAATTCAATCTATATTCGAAATAAACAAACTCCCCTTGAAAAACATCTTACATTTGTCACACTCTTCAAAACGTTACTCTAAGTCGATTTTACTCGCAAACATTAATTAAAAGAATCCGTAACATTGAATATTCATTTGCACCAGTAACAGTGAAAAGCCACATAAGAAATATGAATATTTACCCGAAAAGCAGAAGAGCGATATTTGCCCAGGAATATACAGGACGACACTGTTGCTGAGATTGCTAAACACTAAGGTTAAAATAAAAGGTTTTCAGTACACACATTAATGAAGAATTATTATTTATGGATAGGTAACTGTTATTGATGAAAATATACGTACATTTGGTCTTGACATACATATTTTGGATAAGTATGCATCGATTACCTGTAAAAATAAATGAACACATGATCTTCAACAGAGGAACCACCATGTACATCCTACGCCATTAGCCATACTAAACACAATTTAGATGTTGTAGAAACTAACCTCATCAACTATCCATTGGTCCGTTTTTAGTGAACTAAAAGAAGTATCATACAACTTGAAGCTCGACACTATTGATTCCAAGCGTCCTTGCACTGGTTTCTTCCATACATCCAAAACCTTTTCCATGGACTTAGATGGAGGACATGCTGGAGATGGAAGAGGTGCTGGAGATGGAAGAGGTGCTGGAGATGGAAGAGGTGCTGGAGATGGAAGAGGTGCTGGAGATGGAAGAGGTGCTGGAGATGGAAGAGGTGCTGCAGAATTACCACTGGTCATGCTTCCTGCAAAATAATTTTTGGAAAGTTTAGAAAATTTACCATTTCTTAAAGAACAAAGATCTCAAACAACCTACCACAAACCTTAATCAAACAACCTACCACAAACCTTACTCAAACAAAAATAGCTATCCGGAAATCCCGTTCATAAAATAATGTACTTTGCAAAACATATGTGCAGAAACTCTAAATCACGTACTCTTGCTCAACCTACTAACTCCTCACCTATTAAGGAGACATTTACACCAGCCGATGGAACATCATTACACCACACATCCAAATTATGTCCCATTACTTAAAAAAAGGTACCGTTTAATAGATTACCTTTGACGCTCGAATTATAAGGCCTCAACATGTCGAGATTAAAAGTTCTACGTAAAGGTATGTTGGTATCATTGACTAACTTTACACGCTTCCCCTGCATTTCGGAAATACGGTATGGTCCAGTAAAGTTATGCTCCAAAATGCCTCCTTTTCTGGTTGTTCGCCTGCAATTTTTCAGAAGCACTAACTCTCCTTCTCTGAAGGTGCACGACTTATATTTTTTGGAAACTCTCTTTTTATACTTTTCTTTCTGTTTTTCCTGGGCAACCTCAATATTCTGCTTTGTCTGCTTCTGCAACTCTGCTTTTCTAATGTTCTTTTCTGCGATAATGCCTGCATATTCGCTTTCTGTTGGTAGTACAAACTCAAGCTAATAAAGGAAACATAAAACTCAATCACTGATATTTACAATTTAAAAATATATACTCTATAAAAATTACAATTAACATTTTTAAACATAAATTTTATGCCAATAACAGGAAAATTAGCACAGCAAAAATAAGATATAATGTTTTTAACAAGTTAAAAAGTATACAACAAGTAAATGTATGTATAAATACATAACCTACATTTGTACATTAAAATACACATTGGAGTACTCTAAATTTCATACCAGATCATCCACCACCTCACTAGGAAATCTTGCTTCTCGGCCGTACATGAGTTGGAAGGGGAAACTTTTGTTGTGGTATGTGGCTTCGATCGTAAAGCGAACAATGCATGGTCCAAATATAGATCCCAGTCGTTCTGATGCTCATTCACGTACTTAGACAACGTGCTGTAAAATTCAAAAAAATGAACATGTGGCATGACTGTTGATGGCAGTTCATTAATCACGTTTTTTTGCCCTTACAATTGGACTGCAGCAACCGATGAGCATCAAACCACATCAAACAAGCTGTCAGATGAAATAACACCGCCATGAGAGCAACCCCTCAAGTACTTACAAAGTTATAAATAAGAAAAAGTAGGATTACCTTTTAATGCTAGCATTAGTACGCTCATCTAAACCATTTGTCTGTGGGTGATAAGCTGCACTTACAGAACGTTCTATTTGTAAAAGCTTAGATAACTCTGAATTAAGCTGGAGAAAAAAAAAGAATATACATATACCGTTCAAATGTGACTGATTCAAAAAAAGATACTATACATGTATAATTATATTTGGCATGCAAAATCGGAAATATCATTGCATTATACAAATGTTAGGCCGAGATTGGTCACTCACTTCATTCACAAACTCCCGGCCTTGATCGGAGAGAACCCTTTTGGACTTCCATGGCGTAGGTACATTTGCAACAGTCTTGAAGCAACCTCTGCGGCAGTCTTGGATTTTAGAGGAAATGCCTCAACCCATTTAGAAAAATAGTCTGTTGCAGTGAGAATATATTTGTATCCTGTAGGAGTGGTAGGTAAAGGTCCCATCAAATCCACTCCTACAAGTTCCCAAACTTCATCCACCTGTTAATATACACCATAAAAAAGGTTAAAAAAATATGAACAGTAAGAATGGATCATTTTATACAAGTGTCTCACAGGTTTACTTCATTTAGTAGAAACGTTGAAAATTAGTGGGAAGTTAATAAACCAAAACGTAACAAATTTAAAAACATACTTTGATTGGTTTTAATTCTGAGCAAATCTGGAGGGCTGGTTGTTCCTTCTGGCAAACATCACAATGTTTGATCTAGAAATTGAAAAATAAACATCTCAAGGAAAATTTAAAGACATGTCTTCAAATAAAAAAATTCTAAACAACATTTTCACATTGGATCTCAAGTGCAGGCAGAACACATGTAACAACCATTTCAATGAGAAATATATGGGTTGCTGAAACAAAGGTCTATAAGACTATCACAATGGAGAGTTACATTTCCATAACAAAGTTGAACAAGCAAGAAAAATTATAACTCACCCATTGTTCAATTTCAATTAACATATTTGGCCAATAAAATCGGGAGGAAATGCATTTTTTAGTTTTATTGATACCAGAATGCCCACCAATAAGAGATGAATGGAATTCTGATATAACTTTTGGGCTGCTTCAGCACCAATGACAACTTTAGTCTTCTTTTCTTTACCAGTGTAGAACAAGCTCCCATCTATTGAAAAAAATAGAAAAGATAAAAATGTTACAGTAACTATGCATGTCAAAAATAATTACATGAAATGAGAACATGACTTTTCTCAAACAGCCTTAAACCATTGCAATGAAAAAACAGGAGTTAAAAAAATAATAGTACCGTCAATGGTGTATTTTTTAGACTGTCTACGCAATCCATGCTTCTGGACTTTACTGAAACCTTCAGGATACACATTAAGTCTCACGTAATCAAAAAGCTCTTGGTACTTAGTGGCATCCATTTCTATTTAAAATAAGGATAAACACAAAAACAAGGTTTAGAGAATATCACCACATGCTCACAGTATATTTCAATGCCATAAATAACTAAATATGTGAGTGAACACACCAATACTATAACAACTGCCCCCCCACCCCTGACACCTCACTCCACCGACGAACTTTAAACGAGGAACAGCCACGTGGTGCAGCACTTCACAATGAGACTGGGAGATATTAAGTGATTTGCACAGAAAAGGAGGGCGACATACATTGCAAAACACACTTCTATGACTGTGGTAAATAATGCACACAAAAGACTAATGCTGTCAATTACAAAATAATCGATGTGTACAAGTAACAAGACTGCGCATGGAAAGGCAACGTGGCGCGCCCCTTCCACATCCCCCGCACTAACGGCAGATGGAAGAAATTAATTTATTTCTGGAAGGGGGAGGCAGATTCGCCAACCTAACAACGTAGCCTAATATTTTCCCACATTAGGATTTCAAATGCAAACTTTGTCGAGAAACGGCAATATTCGATGTGTACAACTAAAAGACTACGCATGGAAAGGCAACGTGGCGCGTTTTCCCATGGATTGTCGCGCATGTAAAAAAAAATAACATTCACATTTTTTACACTGGCAGCCCGCTTCAGCGCATGTAAATACATTAATATTATTCACATTTAAAACAGTGGCAGGCCGCTTCATCGCCTATGCGTGGAAAGGCCACGTGGTGCAGTCCGATGTGTACAAGTAACAAGACTGCGCATGGAAAGGCAACGTGGCGCGTTTAACCATGGATTGTCGCGCATGTACATTATTCACATTTCAAACACTGGCAGGCCGCTTCAGCGCCGAGGCCTACGCGTGGAAAGGCCACGTGGCGCAGTCCCCTCAACATCCACCAAGGGGAACAGAATTGCAGTATCCCATTAAAAATTATTACAAATAGGAGTATTGCATTAATGTAAAATAACATGACAGAAAAAGACTCACCTCGAAGACTACAAGTAACAAGCCTGCGCATGTAAAGGCCACGTGGCGCGCCCCTTCCACATCCCCCGCACTAACGGCCGATAGCAGAATATTATTCTGAGGTAAAAGACTGGCAGCCCGCTTCACCGCCGAGGCCTACGCGTGGAAAGGCCACGTGGCGCAGTCCCCTCAACATCCACCAAGGGGAACAGAATTGCAGTATCCCATTAAAATTTTTACAAATAGGAGTATTGCATTAATGTAAAATAACATGACAGAAAAAGACTCACCTCGAAGACTACAAGTAACAAGCCTGCGCATGAAAAGGCTACGTGGCGCGCCCCTTCCAGATCACCCGCACTAACGGCCGATGGAAGGAATTAATGTATTTCTGGAAGGGGGAGGCAGATTCGCCAAACCACAAGTAACAAGCCTGCGCATGAAAAGGCCACGTGGCGCGCCCCTTCCACATCCCCCGCACTAACGGCCGATAGCAGAATATTATTCTGAGGTAAAACACTGGCAGGCCGCTTCACCGCAGAGGCCTACGCGTGGAAAGGCCACGTGGCGCAGTCCCCTCAACATCCACCAAGGGGAACAGAATTGCAGTATCCCATTAAAAATTATTACAAATAGGAGTATTGCATTAATGTAAAATAACATGACAGAAAAAGACTCACCTCGAAGACTACAAGTAACAAGCCTGCGCATGAAAAGGCCACGTGGCGCGCCCCTTCCAGATCACCCGCACTAACGGCCGATGGAAGGAATTAATGTATTTCTGGAAGGGGAGGCAGATTCGCCAAACCACAAGTAACAAGCCTGCGCATGTAAAGGCCACGTGGCGCGCCCTTCCACATCCCCCGCACTAACGGCCGATAGCAGAATATTATTCTGAGGTAAAAGACTGGCAGCCCGCTTCACCGCCGAGGCCTACGCGTGGAAAGGCCACGTGGCGCAGTCCCCTCAACATCCACCAAGGGGAACAGAATTGCAGTATCCCATTAAAAATTATTACAAATAGGAGTATTGCATTAATGTAAAATAACATGACAGAAAAAGACTCACCTCGAAGACTACAAGTAACAAGCCTGCGCATGAAAAGGCTACGTGGCGCGCCCCTTCCAGATCACCCGCACTAACGGCCGATGGAAGGAATTAATGTATTTCTGGAAGGGGGAGGCAGATTCGCCAAACCACAAGTAACAAGCCTGCGCATGTAAAGGCCACGTGGCGCGCCCCTTCCACATCCCCCGCACTAACGGCCGATAGCAGAATATTATTCTGAGGTAAAACACTGGCAGGCCGCTTCACCGCCGAGGCCTACGCGTGGAAAGGCCACGTGGCGCAGTCCCCTCAACATCCACCAAGGGGAACAGAATTGCAGTATCCCATTAAAAATTTTTACAAATAGGAGTATTGCATTAATGTAAAATAACATGACAGAAAAAGACTCACCTCGAAGACTACAAGTAACAAGCCTGCGCATGAAAAGGCTACGTGGCGCGCCCCTTCCAGATCACCCGCACTAACGGCCGATGGAAGGAATTAATGTATTTCTGGAAGGGGAGGCAGATTCGCCAAACCACAAGTAACAAGCCTGCGCATGAAAAGGCCACGTGGCGCGCCCCTTCCACATCCCCCGCACTAACGGCCGATAGCAGAATATTATTCTGAGGTAAAAGACTGGCAGCCCGCTTCACCGCAGAGGCCTACGCGTGGAAAGGCCACGTGGCGCAGTCCCCTCAACATCCACCAAGGGGAACAGAATTGCAGTATCCCATTAAAAATTATTACAAATAGGAGTATTGCATTAATGTAAAATAACATGACAGAAAAAGACTCACCTCGAAGACTACAAGTAACAAGCCTGCGCATGAAAAGGCCACGTGGAGCGCCCCTTCCAGATCACCCGCACTAACGGCCGATGGAAGGAATTAATGTATTTCTGGAAGGGGGAGGCAGATTCGCCAAACCACAAGTAACAAGCCTGCGCATGAAAAGGCCACGTGGCGCGCCCCTTCCACATCCCCCGCACTAACGGCCGATAGCAGAATATTATTCTGAGGTAATAGACTGGCAGGCCGCTTCAGCGCCGAGGCCTACGCGTGGAAAGGCCACGTGGTGCGGTCCCTTCGACATCAACTAAGGGGAACATATTATCAATATTTTAAATATAACTATTGAATTACTCGCAGCCCGCTTCAGCGCCGATGGCCTACGCGTGGAAAGGACACGTGGTGCAGTCCCTTCGACATCAACCAAGGGGAACATATTATCAGTATTCCTTATAAAAATATTTTAAATATAACTTGAATTACTCGCAGCCCGCTTCAGCGCCGATGGCCTACGCGTGGAAAGCCCACGTGGTGCGGTCCCTTCGACATCAACTAAGGGGAACATATTATCAGTATTCCTTATAAAAATATTTTAAATATAACTATTGAATTACTCGCAGCCCGCTTCAGCGCTGATGGCCTACGCGTGGAAAGGACACGTGGTGCAGTCCCTTCGACATCAACCAAGGGTAACATATCAGTATTCCTTATAAAAATATTTTAAATATAACTATTGAATTACTCGCAGCCCGCTTCAGCGCCGATGGCCTACGCGTGGAAAGGACACGTGGTGCAGTCCCTTCGACATCAACCAAGGGGAACATATTATCAGTATTCCTTATAAAAATATTTTAAATAAAACTATTGAATTACTTTAAAATAACACATGACAATAAAAGACTCACCTTGTGGAAACAGGAGTGAGCGGAGTGATCACAGTGACCGATAGATAACAACACTATTCACAGCACTATTCGCAAGGGTGTGACTGCTGAATAAGAGAAATTCTCTAAGGAACGTAGCTTATTTATACCTTGGTAGGACGGTCACTGGTTGAGCATGACGTCAGTAGGTTGGAGACCTGTGATTGGTACAGCATAATGTCAGGAAGATGGACGCGCACTTACATCACCACACGCATGCGCGTAGCGACTGTAAATCGTACGGGGTACACAGCCAGACAGGGTGCGTATAATACGCATGCGCACCGAAACCCCCCAAAAATAACGCATGCGCAACGCCCAAAAACACTTAGGGGGTACACAACCAGATGGGGTGCAGATATCGATAGAACACCGGAGCTTCGCCCCATCATCCTCTGCAGGCTTGGCTCACGTAAGCTTCACCTCCATCCAATCCCGGCTGCTCATTTGATTAATAACACCCCCCTTCGTCACTTGCACTTTCGGTCCGATTTCAAACGACACAGAGTGTTCCTTGAGGCTTGCATTGTGTAGAAGTTTTTTTTAAGGTTAGCAACGCACAAAACACAGAGAATTTCAAGCGGAATCTATTGTATTTCAGGTACTCTTGTTTTCAGTATTATTTTGAACAAATTTGGGCTGCATTTTATCTTGTTGTTCAATCATTTTAATGGCTGCTTCTCAAATTACACAGCCTCCACCTTTCTTGTCTTCTCCTGGGAAACCATGTATAAAGTGGGCACATTGGTTTTATTTATTTGAGAATCACTTGGTGGCTATAGATGCGGGTGGTTATTCTCCAGAGCGAAAACTGGCACTTTTGTACGGTAGCTTAGGGCTTGCTGCTCAACTAATTTTTGACAATCTGCCTCCTGCAGTGAGACCTCGTGGCCAATCTGTTGACAATCCTTGGAATGCTTATTTGGAAGCTGTTGAGAGATTACGGAAACAATTCAGTGAGGAGCCAAGCATCATTTTAAAAAGGCATAATTTTGTAAAACGCAAACAGCTACCAGATGAACGAATTGAGGAATATGTTTCATCTCTCAGAGTTCTTGCCGGTACATGTGATTTTGGCTCAAATGTTGACACACATATTTGTGACCAATTCATTTTCAACTGTGCTTCACGGAAACTACAAGAAAGCCTTCATACATAAATGTGTGAAAACGTTGTGGAACCACTGAGTGTAATTTTAGACAGGCATAAATCTCTTTTCTCAGAGACGTTTAGTACTGTTAAAGGTTTTGTTTATCAAATCAAACTAAAAGCCAATGCCAAGCCTATTGTACACAAAGTTTGCCAAGTTCCATTGTCTGTGAGAGAAGAATTGAGACAACTCCTTAAGGATTTATGTGTTCAAGGAATTATAGAACCTAATGAGTCCTCTCAATGGATCGCCCCGGTCGTGGTCGAACGCAAGAAATCTGGAGAGATCCGTTTGTATGTCGACTTGAGATCTCTTAATGCCAACATTGTGATTAATTGCCACCCTTTGCCAAGAATACACGAGATGCTAGCTAGCTTAGGAGGTGCTAAATGGTTTTCTGTAATAGACTTAAGGTCTGCGTACCACCAAATTGCCTTAGATGTCAAATCACAATAGCTGACAGCTTTCGTCACGCCTTTTGGTGCTTACAAGTACCTCAGATTACCTTTTGGGCTGGCGTCAGCTGCCAGCATCTTCCAGAAACTCATGGATGTCTTATTCACTGATGTACAAGGGGTTCAAGCACACCAGGATGACATTTTGGTCTTTGTGAATACCCTAGAGGAACATGTCATCCTTGACAAGGCACTTACCATACTCATGAACAAAGGCATGACTGTCAGAAGAGAGAAATGTAAATTTGCCACCCAGGAGTTAGAGTATTTAGGGCACACCTTTCTGGTTCTGAGATCAAACCCAAATTTTCTTTGATTAAAGCTATCAAGGATGCCAGTCCACCCACAGACAGTGACACTCTACGTTAATTTCTGGGACTTGCAGAATATTATGCAAGATTCGTTTTAGGTTATGCTCATGCGGTTGAACCGCTTAGGGTTTTACTTAGGAAAGGTAAATTTGCTTGGACTGATGAAACTCAGAAAGCGTTTAGTGAGGTAAGGGATTTCATTGTGCAAGCTCCTGCCTTATCAGCATTTAGGGAAGGTTGTGATTCCATAATCACTGTAGATGCCAGTAATCGAGGTCTGGGTGCAGTCTTGAGCCAAAAAGTAAATGGTAAAGAACAACTGTTGCATTCGCCTCCAGATCATTAAAGAAAATTGAGATGCAGTACAGGCACTGGCTTGCATATGGGCCATTCAGAAATTTAAAATGTACGTATGGGGCAGATGGTTTGAACTCCACACAGATCACAAACCTTTAGTCTCTATTTTTGCAGGTGGTGCTTATAATAGCATATCTACTAGATTGACCAGACTGGTTTCCACATTGCACGAGTATACATTTACCATAAGTCATGTGTCTGGTAGAAGGAATCTTAGGGCTGATTGTCTTTCCTGCATGCCTTTGTCTGAGAGCGATGATGGAAGTGAGGAGAATGACATTGAATGTGTAGCAACCATAGAGGATATTTTTGCCTTGTATGAAAAGGATGTTATTTTCTCTGCCGAAGAATGGAAAACGGCGTGTCAAGATGATGAGGTATTGAAACAAGTTAGCATGTACATCACTGTGGGTTGGCCTCTTGTTTGTTGGCTGCACAATGAATTGAAAACGCTCGCACAAATCTCCAGTGAACTTTCTGTGGTAGATGGTTTGATCATGAGAGGAGATTTGCATGTCCCGCCATCTAAAATGCGTCTCTTTATCATTGCCAAAGCACATAAAGGGCATCTTGGTACAACAAAGATGTGTATGCTATCAAAGATCACTATTGGTGGCCATCTTTAGAAAATCAAGTCAGGATGACAATCGACAATTGCCCTGAATGTCTGGTATCAGATAAACACTGGAAATGAAGCAAAAGTGCCGTACACCCAGTTGCTCTTCTTGAAGCTGCTTGGGAAAAATTAGGCCTTGACTTTTCAGGTCCATACGTCAATCTACCTGAAGATATGAGGTATGTTATACTGTTAGTAGAATATTTTTCAAAATGGTTATATTTTTCTTTCACAAAATCTGCTTCTTCTGACTCAGCTATTAAATGTTTGGAACAAGTATTCTCCATAGAAGGTTGTCCTGGGTCCATATTCATTGACAATGGGATGCACTTCCTTTCCAATCAAATGCACTAATTTTTAGCCAAACGAAACATCAAACACTTGCGGGAAGCACGATATTCACCATTTTCTAATGGCCTCATTGAGAGAGGAAACAAGATAATCAAAGAAGGCATACAAACGGCTATCTCATCTGGTCTAGATGTCAAAGCGTTTCTCAAATAGAAAATCTGGGAATATAACTCTGCGCCATATTGCACCACAGCAATTACTCCATTTCTTATGCTGAGAGGGAGGAAACCTCATTCAGGGTTATTTCCAAATTGGCTCAAAGATCATTTAGGTGTCAAAGACCCTGATATTGAGGTAGTTGTCAAAGATAAAGTTTTACCTAGGGTATAGTTGAAACAAGCCAACATGAGCACAAACAAGTACAGTCATTGTGATAGTGTCAAAGGTCTCAATGTGGGGGATTTTGTTTAAATTAAGAAACCTGTCATGATTAGAAAGGAAGATTCCATTTTTATCTCTCCCACTAGAGTACTCAAAGTTGGTAAAGGATCAATGCTGTTGGAAAACAAAGGGTGATGGAACATTTGTAGTGTCATCAGACTTTCACATCAATAAATTTAAATGTGGTAGTAGTGGTCCCTACTGGGAAAATTACCTCACCTCAAAACATTTTTTTTTCTTTTACTCCTTCTTGTTCCATCCAAATTGTGTGTGAGAAAGATTTTCTTAAGGCCAATTGTTGTAGTTTGGAGGTGCTATTCCGGTTCTGTCACCCTACTACCATAGATGACAATTAGTACAATAGAAATCTAATGTACAACCAAATATGTATCTAATAGAACCTTGTTTAGCACCCTCCTAAATTAGTAGACATACTCATTCAGTCATGAATATATTGGAATCACAAATATAGTTAATCTGAAATCATTTTAGCACAAAATCTCTACAGTCCTTGAGTTTCTTAACTCGGAAGTGAAGATAATACTAGAGTCCAATTGTTTTTTTCAAATTAGTTCCACTGTTGGTTTATTCATTGATACTTCCAGCAACACGTGTTTAGTTTTTTTATAGACTTTTTCAAGGCTGGAATGTAAATATAATACATGTTGTCTATGTTCATACAAAATGATGGTAAGATTACAGACAATTCTTACTTCATTATCTAAATTCAACCAATCGTAAGTCTTTTTAATTATATGGCGCCAATATTTTGGTCCCATATTGAGAACCAAATCTTAGTAGATCAATCCAGAAGATAAGAGTATCATAAAGATGAGAGAAAAAGAAACCAAGTATTGTGCTCGTAACATAAAGTTTCACCCAAAAGGAAAGAGTGTGATAGGGCACCAAAAGTGAAATTAATCCTTGACCAAAAGTCATATCGAAAAAATCTCCGTGTGATTCTGCCCAGTTTATAAAAACATATACATAGTAGTAAAAAAAATAATTAAACCCACCAGTTCTAAGTTCAATAATCTAGTCGTTAATCTCCATAGGTATCCATCGCCACGACGTCAAAATTCACGCCCAGGTAACTAAGCATAAATCAGAGTCTGAAACGATCAAAGTACAGTCAATCCTTTTAGTGGACTGGTATAAAATCTATCAGTTCTAAGTTTAATTATCTAGTCATCAACATTCATGAGTATCCATCGCCACGACGTCAAAATTCACGCCCGGGCAATTACGCATAAATCAAAGTCTGAAACGGTAAAAGTACAGTCAGTCATTTTAGTGGACTGATGAAGACAAGACCCATTGGAATGACATAGTCTAATGTTTATTAAATATAAAGTTAACCAAACTCCAGTTAACGTTTTAGAGTAAAGTTAGTATGGCAATAAGTTTAAAAGGTCCAATTATCTGTTAGACATGAGCCTATAATATTGTGCAAAAAAGCTTCCCATATGTTAAACCTGTACATTAAACGTACTTGTAAGTCATCAAAAGATCAGTCCAATCTCCGAGTGAACCGTCCACATTCGAATAAAATACAAAGTTGCCTATAAGAGACGTAAATGGCCATGTTATAGCATACTATGTATCATATCATGATACAAGGTCTTAGTATTAAATATAGCTGTCAAAGATTAGTGATCAAAGATTATTATAATCTTGAATATAGCCAGTGGTCTACTCTTAAGCAGAGCAAGTGCAGAACTATTTAGAAATTGTTAAGTGAAGTGCCAGTTCGAAGTTAGAAAAACTCAGGGGACCGGATTGTTTTAGCAGTCCTAAAAATATACATAGCCAGTAACCTAATCATAGGCAGTGCAACCGCAAAAAGTAACATATTTACCGTAAGGTTAAAGTAAAGTCCTAAAGCATATAGAGGCTTGTCATTTGCAACTGAAAATAGGAAGAACTGAATTGAACGCGTAATGAGGAAGTCCCTGACAAGCTTCCTCGCTGTAAGACAAATGAGCACAAAAAGATAATATTAATGAATCACCCTGGTTAGGTATAAGGTCCCTTCAGTGAGTTAATATATCATAACTTCATACTCTCATTGTCCGCACTTACCCAAGTATCGGCGTTTTTGTTATTCCTGGACGCGGGTCCCTGTTCACCGCAACGAGGCTACGCGGGCATTTCCCTCTGTGTTTTTGAAGACCGGCTTTAGTCATGTGACTCACACGCATCCATAACCAAGGTTGGATGCGTTTTAAATCATTGCGTTTTAAATCACTAACAGTATGTATTAATGCTTGATATACGCAAGGCTTATTCTCTTCTCTATGGACCTCATTTCACTTTCTGGATTTGGTGAACCCTGATAATCTGTGACATTTGTTGTGGTGACCAACTATCCTGCACTGTGAGTGCGGTGGTAAGGGTGGACAAATTTTGTGGAACTTTTATCTCTGTGTCCTACTTCTAATTCCCTGGATTTGGCAAACTCTAAAATTTCATACACTGCACAACAGTCTGGTATTGTCAGCGCGGTGGTATTGACAGATAACATATCGCAGAATGACACCATAGGCTTTACATATTAAGCTTAGGATACAATGTATTATCATCCCTAAGATTATGAAACATCAGGATTAGTATAACTTTGGTATGCACTTTGACCCATGGTAACTATTAGTATGGTACTATGACGACCAGTTTAATATGGCACTGCTGATGATTCCGCATGCAAGAATTATATTACTTATATACGGTTTCTTAAAAACGCTCATTACGTTAACATGATGACTACCATATTTTATGATACTAGATGCATTAATGCTTTTTATTGATTAGGAATAGGACTTATTCCTTTTACCTTTCAAAATTATAACTTGAAGAATCACGTTTTGAGGCTATACAGGACAATCATAGTTAACTCATTGTTGGACTTAAAGGATACCCATTGGAGCATAATTAATAAAGTTGTTGCCCACTCTAGAATTCACTTTATGGGAAACTGAACCTTTTCAAAATGGCGCTGCTCTTTGTTCCGCTTTTTGGAACGGGACGCATCCAACGTTGGTTACGGATGCGTGTGAGTCACATGACTAAAGCCGGTATTCAAAAACACAGAGGGAATTGCCTGCGTAGCCTCGTTGCGGTGAACAGGGACCTGCGTCCAGGATTAACAAAAATGCCGATACTTGGGTAAGTGCGGACAATGAGAGTATGAAGTTATGATATATTAACTCATTGAAGGAACCTTATACGTAAACAGGGTGATTCATTAATATCTTTCTGTGCTAATTTGTCTTACAGCGAGGAAGCTTATCAGGGACTTCCTCATCACACGTTCGATTCAGTTCTTCCTATTTTCGATTGCAAATAATTAAAAAGACTGACGATTGGTTGAATTTAGATAATGAAGTAAGAATTGTCTGTAATCTTACCATCATTTTGTATGAACATAGACAACATGTATTATATTTGCATTCCAGCCTTGAAAAAGTCTATAAAAGACGAAACACGTGTTACTGGCAGTATCAATGCATAAACCAACAGTGGAACTAATTTGAAAAGACTTTCACATCAGCACGCTCAGGTAATTAATCAAAAGAAGGTTAGAAATTCTTCCTCAGATTGGACAGAATGGGTTCAATCTCATTTAGAAAAAGGGAACAATGAAAGCAACGAGCATACAAACCTGGATGTTGCTATTTCCCCCTGTATGGGGTGTGTTGCTCAGAGCACAAGATCGCATGAGATTAGAAGACCCAATAGATTTAAAGATTATATTATTGATTAACTTTCATTTTAACTCATATTTTCATTTGTTAAGGAGGAAGGTGATGTAGTATGCCAAGCGTATTCCACGCGTTATTGTTTGTCACCCAGCGGTTTGTGTGTCTCGCTCTTCCACGAGACACACCACCACCACCATTATGTGTTTTCCTTTAAATGTGTTATTGTTCAATGGTTTGTACTCGTGACGGCGGTAGCCAGTTAACATTTGTACGGTGGTGCTGGCAGTTTACCTGACGCCTCCAGCAGACCAGTTGCTGTTCGTCATGGGTGAGGAAGTTTATCAAATAAACCTTTACTTCTCTACAATTGTGTGCCTGAATTCATCTTACCACACTATGTTACCCATGCCATCCAGGTCTTACTCTTCTGCTAATACTCAAACTACTGTGCCCCTTGTTTGCCCGTCCATTATTCAAACCCCGCTTGTAGGGCGTGGCGAAGTTACTGAAGAAATAGAGGATAAGGATGAAAGATGATGTGGGGGAGGGTCTGCTCCGAGTAAAAGGACTGAAACTATTGTTTGCTCACCTGATTCAGAACCAGTAGTGAAACAAAGGAAAAAGATACAAAAGCCCAAGCTGAGCAATTCAAAACACGTACAGGTGACACAAAGGCAGCGTGCAGTTCCATCCTTGAAACTACTGGGTCCTGATGTAAGATTGGCTTGCCGCCATTGAGGCTAGTTTAAAAAGTCAGACAAATTCTGGCAAGGACCACACAAATTACCATTTGCCAGTTCAGAAACCAGGGACCGATGGAGCAATTGCAACAATACCGAGTGAGAATTTACCCAATAACTCTAAAGAAGCTGCAGAAAGAGGTGGTACTAACACACAGACAGGTGACATAGCCTCGGGGGCATCCACTATGACTTTAGCACTAGGTGGCAGGCATCAGACTTCATTGATACAGCCTTAGAATAATCACAATAGATGTCCAATTAGAACAGCCCCTCTTTCGGTGATTAATCTCCCCCATCTGTCAGTCCGTATGTAGTTGTTTTACCTAATGTTTCCAATTTACCTGCTTATTTAGTGGAGCCAACGCTGGCGCAAAAAATAAGGTGGTATACTGGCTGAATAATAACGTGAGTCGTTGATGGGACCTTTTCAACAAGATTCTTTTTGTTCGCCGTGTGGGGGTATTAGGCCTCTGGAAAAACAATTCCCAGGTGATATTGTTATTATAAATTTTTGCAGCCTACAGATAGCAGGGGAAGTTCTAGCACTGGCCAGAGCTGGCATGAAATAAATAAGCTCTATAAAAACTCTGCAGCTGGGTTTCTTTTATAAACATCTATCCCTGCTTATTGTGAAGAAAAACCATGATCAACCCTCTGCCCACGCCAGTAACAGGCTGAACCCATACTTCCAGTTACTGGCGGGAAACAGATTTATGGTTCTCTTTGGACTGGATGACAATGATTGACATCATACAGGGGAGAGTGACCACAACACCACTGTCATTGATTGTAGGGCTAATCTTGATGTGGCAAGTAGCTTTCTGAGTTATGTGATCACCACCCCCTGAACTAAAAACACAGCATTTTGTGGAACCAGAGGAGGGTCCGTCATTTCCGATCCTGGGCTAACCTGGGTACAGTCATATGCCATAGGTAGCCTGTACAGTCAAAAATATTTATGTCCTTCGAACACATGGGGCTGGGCCCCAAATTTAGATCCTGGGTGCGGCTACTATATGCTAAGCCGCTGGCACAAGTGGTAGTCAACAGCAGACTCTCTGACACATTCCCCCTAGGAAGAGGTACGAGACAGGGTTGCCCGTTGTCCCCGCTCCTCTTTGCCCTAGTGTTGGAGCCACTGGCAGCCTGGGTCAGGAGAGATCTCATTATCCGTGGACTCGATGGATGGAAGAGTGGGAAGACCGGATATCTTTATATGCGGATGATATCCTGCTATATATGGCATCCCCCAAAGGCTCCCTGGTTAGGCTACTGAGCATTTTCGAGATTTACGGGAGATACTCGGGATGTACAATTAATTGGAACAAGTCTATACTGTATGTCTTGAGCGGCCTCCCCAGTGTTACCCAGGGGCTGCGAGGTGAGGGTGGTGAGAGACGGCTTCCGATACCTCGGGATCATCATTACAGACAATTCAGAGGACTTCATGAATAAGAACCTTCAGGAGCCCCTGAAACGACTATGAAGGGAAACCAAACACTGGCAGTCCCGCCCCTGACTCTATTAGGACGAGCTGCACTTTTTAAAATGATTGCACTACCCAGGTTTCTTTATGCCCTGCAGAATACCCCATTTCCGGTTCCCTCATCATACTTCAGGGCGATAGAGACGGAAGTGCGCAGCCTCTTATGGGAAGGAAAGCTGGCCCGAATAGCCATGAACAAATTGGTCAGAGGGTGGTACGATGGTGGCATAGCACTTCCCAACATACAGATGTACTACTGGGCCGCTCAGCTTTCCGTTCTTAACCAGTGGATTAATTCGCCCCAGACCGAACCCACATTCCGCATGGATTGATTCGTCTTGGGGGAGGGAGTGGTCATGAGGGCACTCTATAACAAAACTCATGGTAAATGCCTCTCGGGACCCAATGCACACACAGTCCACATATGGTACACAGTCCTCAAGAAGCTGGGCTGGTATAACACGACAACACAGTTAACCCCACTCTGGGAGACCGGGAAGTTGGGCGGGCTGGGCAGTTGCAAAGGGTTCAAACAATGGGACTTAATAGGAATCTCGAGGATCAGTGACCTCTGGGTCAGGGGGAAGGTTATTCCGTTTGCACAACTTCAGGAGAAGTACGAAACGGCATCAAAAGAAAAGTTCC
Source organism: Calotriton arnoldi (assembly GCA_963921515.1). Taxonomy (NCBI): domain Eukaryota; kingdom Metazoa; phylum Chordata; class Amphibia; order Caudata; family Salamandridae; genus Calotriton; species Calotriton arnoldi. The sequence continues at coordinate 1,847,824 of CAWUFW010001544.1, read as the reverse complement.
GCTATCTCCAAATTAGGCATGCACTCATGGCCACCATTCCTCCAGATACTACCCTTCCAGCGGCTTCACCACCGGAGGATAGGTTACTTATGGAACGTATTGACCGGAGGGCAATCTCCCTAACCTACCAGAAATTAATTAATAACCAACCAGACCCCACAGTGAGTCTCCGCGAGAAATGGCAGGCAAACATTGGGGAGCTAGACGATACAGATTGGCAGGAAGCGCTAGAGTCCCCGCTGGTAGTGGTAATACCCTCTACATTGCGACTGGTGCAGCTCAAGGTGCTCCACAGGATGTATTTCTCCAGGCTGACACTAACCAAAATGGGGAGAGCTGATAACTAGCTCTGTTTGCTGCAATGTGGGGCTATAGGTACATTCTTCCATACGATATGGGACTGCCCGGACATCCAAGCATACTGGGAAGCGATCATGAATACAATAACACAAGTCAGCGGAGCTCCGGTACCACCAGAGCCCAAACAATGCCTCCTAAACATATGGGAAGCCACGGACCTCAACCGTGCAGCCCAAGACTGGGCGACACTGGGCATGATGATAGCGAAACGCAATATTGCCAAACACTGGGGAGTGCAAACCACACCAACACATGCCGACTGGTTTAACAATATGGACTGGGTCATGGTGGCAGAAAAGGCAGTATATGTAAACGGAGGCTGCCCCAAGAAGTGGGAACGGATATGGGGAGGACGGAACAAATTCAGGGGAAACATTTGTACATTGCCGTTGAGGGGATCTGCACTGGAAATCAGCTGAATGGTGTACTGTAATGAAGAGTGGGGGGAAGGCTATAAGTGATGTTGTCTTCAAAACGAATAAGTAGCGTTCTCTATTATAGGGAACGACCCCGTGGGCACCACCTGACCCCACCAGGGGTTTTTTCAAACGTTGTGATGTCTTTTATCTCTTCATCCAAATACTGATTAAACCATTAGTTCAATAACTTCATATTTATTTTCCTTCTTCATATGAATTGGATTAGCCAATATTTCCAAACAATGTAATTTTCATTGGATACTTCGTACACTCCTTGAGTTCCAATGCATTTCGGGTGAAACCACCCTTCTTCAGGGAACCATATGCTGTAAATCAATATGAAAGCTACTTAATACATGAGGTGACCTAAAAAAGTCATATCTACGGCTTGTAGTGCTCTAAATCTAATGTGCTTAACCGATACTGGTGAACACGAGTGTAATACGATAAAACGAAACTCATGCCGGAAGTATGCTCTTACAATAATATAAACCGATGAAAGGGTGCTCGTGACGTGTAACGTACAACTAATCTTCGATCGAGAGTGTGCTCAAGTGAATTAACATGAAAGCTCAAAAAAACTAAGACGCAAGTGAACTAAGAGCTACGAGGATTATACAGGACTGGTCCTAAGTGATCGACAACTCAATTATAATGTGAGAGCGAATATGCCTTAATGCGTCCAACGATAAGGCCCGTTGAAATCAGTGCTCGTGACCTTAGGATGACCAACTGATCTTCGGTAACTCGATGATATAGTGAAAGCCAATGTGACCTAAAACGTGCTGCGATAAAAACACGTTGAAAACGGTGCTCGTGACCTTAGGATGACCAACTAATCTTCAGTAACGTGCGTGCTCAAATAAATAAACATAAGTGCCCGAATACATGTTATCATAGTGAAAGTAAAACCCAACTAGAAACTTACGGGAGTGTTCATGCTCCGTGTTCTCCGATGTGTGTTACGGGAAACATTCCCGCGGTAGTTTGTGGTCGTTTAGTAATAATGATAAAAATGATAGAGGGACTAATGTCTACATGAACTGTGATGGCGGCCATGTTAGAATGAGGATGTCTGTACTAAACGTAGTGGATATGCTGGTTTAAACATGGAAATAATTTCAGAACATGCCGATAACTATACCAGTATCTGTGAGCACATATGTGTGCCTCCACATAAGTAAATCTAACAGTGGTTAATAAGCAAAAAATCATTAAACATTAACCGAATATTTGATCTTAAACAGAAAATATACACTGAACCGATCAATGACATTAAAGTTACATGGTTAAACACAATAATAATCGACTATGTTTGACCAAAATCGGATAACCCATGATATTAAATAAGAATAACAATCAGTGTAGACACAAAGAAAGAAACAGAAAAAGATAAAGATTAAAGAAACGAAGAGGAAAAGGAAGAGGAAAAATAGGATGTAAAACCACATTCTACAAATAATCCAAGTAAAAAAATCCGATGTGTTATGGACTGTTCAAGTGAATAAAGGACCACCAGAGATTATTACAAGTAACAACTAAATTCAATTCTGTCGTTCATTCCAAACGGTTTCATTGTTTCCAGTCTTTTTATCCAAAGGTTTTCTCTCTGTAAGAGGAATTTATTATTGTCTCGACCTTCTTGCTTAGTGATAACCTCAAGAATAAGAAACTTGAGTTGGCTGATGTTATGTTTGTTTTCAGAAAAATGATTCGCCACTGTGGATTTCAAATAGTTATTGCGTATATTAGATTTGTGTTCATTCAATCTGGTTTTTATTTTACGTTCCGTTTTTCCAACATACCCTTGACCACAAGGGCATTTCAACAAATAAATTACATTCATAGTATCACATGTTGCAGTCACTCGTAATTTTATCTTACTGCCTTTTCTGGGATGTGTAATGACGTTTCCTTTGATTACGTTGTTGCAATTATTACAATTGTGACATGGTTACGTGCCATAGTTTTCTCTTCCTTCTGTGAAAATTTCAAAATTTCCCCTAGATTCTGACTTCTTTGGTACGCAAATATGGTGATCTTAAACACCACACACTATGAGAGTGAAGTTGACACACATGTTTCAGACGAAACCATCTATACCAAATTGGAAACTAACCCAAACCGAACCTTTTTTGAACTTGTTGAAATCCATCATCAATAAATACTATGAAAACGGTACTATCAATGAAAGGACCAAGAAATTTCTCGTTCAGGAACACCCGAAAAGTCCCACCATATACATGGGACCCAAAATACATAAGGACTTAGTAAATCCTCCTTTTCGTCCTATAGTATCCACCAAGGGAAGCATACACCAGCCTATTGGTCAATTTTTAGATCGGTACCTTCAACCCAGTGTGTTAAAAATGCGAACTTATGTGAAAGACACAACTGATTTTCTTAATAAACTACAACAAGTTGAAGTTAAAAATGAAGATTCCATTTTGTTATGTACCATGGATGTAAAATCTCTATACACTTCGATACCGCATCAGTCAGGGATTGAAGCTAAAGAATATACTTTGCTACAAACAGATATTGATCAAGATATGAAGATTTTTTTGATGGAATTGTTGTACTTCACTCTATTTCAGAGTTACTTCAAATGGAAGGACCAGTGGTTTTTACAACAATCAGGAACTTCCATGGGCAATTCCGCCGCGCCGGCGTATGCCAATCTCTTTATGGAAAGATTTGAGGAAGAACATATTTTAACCAAATCACCATGGAAGGAACACAATAGATTGATTCTCAGATACATAGATGACATATTTTTAATATGGAGTGGGCCGAAATTGGAACTTACAGAGGCACTTCAGAATCTCAATTATATAGATGAGAGAATTCAATTCACATCAGAGATACAAGAACAACGGATAACGTTTTTGGATGTAGAAATCACAAAAACAAGTACCGGATTTGACACAGACATTTATCGAAAACCAACGGATCGGAATAATACATTGCATTATCTGAGTTTCCATCAAGAAACCTTGAAACAACACCTTCCGTACTCACATATGTTAAGAGTTAAAAGAATTGTATCACAACCTCATGTATGTAGAGAAAGGCTTAATGAGATGGAAAGTAGATTCCGCAATAGGGGTTACCCACAGACAGTATTGGATCAAGCAAAACTACGTAGCACAAACAAAACGCGAAGTGAATTACTCAAAAAAACACACAAAATAGAGAACACTGGCATGGTGGTGGTCTCCAAATTTTCCACAATGAGCAAAGCGTATCGACGGATCATTAGACAACATTGGTTTATCTTAGCACAAGAACATGATTTCAACAATTTATTTAAAGAATTACCCATATTTGCGTACCAAAGAAGTCAGAATCTAGGAGAAATTTTGAAATTTTCACAGAAGGAAGAGAAAACTATGTATAAAGACACGGAACCATGTCACAATTGTAATAATTGCAACAACGTAATCAAAGGAAACGTCATTACACATCCCAGAAAAGGCAGTAAGATAAAATTACGAGTGACTGCAACATGTGATACTATGAATGTAATTTATTTGTTGAAATGCCCTTGTGGTCAAGGGTACGTTGGAAAAACGGAACGTAAGATAAAAACCAGATTGAATGAACACAAATCTAATATACGCAATAACTATTTGAAATCCACAGTGGCGAATCATTTTTCTGAAAACAAACATAACATCAGCCAACTCAAGTTTCTTATTCTTGAGGTTATCACTAAGCAAGAAGGTCGAGACAATAATAAATTCCTCTTACAGAGAGAAAACTTTTGGATAAAAAGACTGGAAACAATGAAACCGTTTGGAATGAACGACAGAATTGAATTTAGTTGTTACTTGTAATAATCTCTGGTGGTCCTTTATTCACTTGAACAGTCCATAACACATCGGATTTTTTTACTTGGATTATTTGTAGAATGTGGTTTTACATCCTATTTTTCCTCTTCCTTTTCCTCTTCGTTTCTTTAATCTTTATCTTTTTCTGTTTCTTTCTTTGTGTCTACACTGATTGTTATTCTTATTTAATATCATGGGTTATCCGATTTTGGTCAAACATAGTCGATTATTATTGTGTTTAACCATGTAACTTTAATGTCATTGATCGGTTCAGTGTATATTTTCTGTTTAAGATCAAATATTCGGTTAATGTTTAATGATTTTTTGCTTATTAACCACTGTTAGATTTACTTATGTGGAGGCACACATATGTGCTCACAGATACTGGTATAGTTATCGGCATGTTCTGAAATTATTTCCATGTTTAAACCAGCATATCCACTACGTTTAGTACAGACATCCTCATTCTAACATGGCCGCCATCACAGTTCATGTAGACATTAGTCCCTCTATCATTTTTATCATTATTACTAAACGACCACAAACTACCGCGGGAATGTTTCCCGTAACACACATCGGAGAACACGGAGCATGAACACTCCCGTAAGTTTGTAGTTGGGTTTTACTTTCACTATGATAACATGTATTCGGGCACTTATGTTTATTTATTTGAGCACGCACGTTACTGAAGATTAGTTGGTCATCCTAAGGTCACGAGCACCGTTTTCAACGTGTTTTTATCGCAGCACGTTTTAGGTCACATTGGCTTTCACTATATCATCGAGTTACCGAAGATCAGTTGGTCATCCTAAGGTCACGAGCACTGATTTCAACGGGCCTTATCGTTGGACGCATTAAGGCATATTCGCTCTCACATTATAATTGAGTTGTCGATCACTTAGGACCAGTCCTGTATAATCCTCGTAGCTCTTAGTTCACTTGCGTCTTAGTTTTTTTTGAGCTTTCATGTTAATTCACTTGAGCACACTCTCGATCGAAGATTAGTTGTACGTTACACGTCACGAGCACCCTTTCATCGGTTTATATTATTGTAAGAGCATACTTCCGGCATGAGTTTCGTTTTATCGTATTACACTCGTGTTCGTTCACCAGTATCGGTTAAGCACATTAGATTTAGAGCACTACAAGCCGTAGATATGACTTTTTTAGGTCACCTCATGTATTAAGTAGCTTTCATATTGATTTACAGCATATGGTTCCCTGAAGAAGGGTGGTTTCACCCGAAATGCATTGGAACTCAAGGAGTGTACGAAGTATCCAATGAAAATTACATTGTTTGGAAATATTGGCTAATCCAATTCATATGAAGAAGGAAAATAAATATGAAGTTATTGAACTAATGGTTTAATCATTATTTGGATGAAGAGATAAAAGACATCACAACGTTTGAAAAAACCCCTGGTGGGGTCAGGTGGTGCCCACGGGGACGTTCCCTATAATAGAGAACGCTACTTATTTATTATAACAGTGTACTGGACCGGAGTACACACCCAAGGAGCGCATCTAATTTTGCTGAACTTTTTGAACTTTTAATTAGCTTTAGGTAGTGCACGGTTTCATCCTTATCCTTGTCTTCAAAACGAACACATGGGTTCGGAAAGTTGGGTGTGATACTGAAAGTCAAATAATAGATTGCATGTACAAAATGTATGTTGGATAGTGCTTTCAAGTCGTATATTCAATAAAAAGAGTTTATAAAAAAATATATATATTTATGTCCTCTGGAATCAAAACTTAATTATCAACCCATAGGTAAAAACAAACGTCCATTCAAAAGGCTTGACCATGGCCACATGGAACATCGTGGGTGCTCACTTAAAGCTAAATAACCCAGACTGGTTACATTTTGTTTCTATTTTTGACATTAGTTGTGTCCAGGAGACTTGGAAGATAAATCCTTTTCCTATATATGTTTTTTTGCTCTATTTTAACCAGCTCTTGCTTCACCAGAAGGAAGGGCACGGGGTGGTCTTGCCACCTTTGTATCTGTTAAAATTACAAAGGTTAATGTTGTACCTAAATGGTCCTCACTGCAGTTTTTGGTTTCACAGATATCATTAATGGGGGAATATGATATTCTGTTGATACATTTTTATAATAATATCTTCAGTCAACAGTTGTGTAAAGTAATTGAGGACCTGGATGAATTTTTAGTTAGTTTCTACCAACATCTGAATAAGGAAGTGGTTCTGCTATGGGCTGTGGATTTTAACATTCCACTATGTTTCTTGGGAAATAGTCATCTGTGTGGCCTTCTGGTTGACTAAGGTGTTGACAGTGCACACTTTAAACACACTTCCTTGGGGGATGCATTGGGTGCCTTTATATTAAAGCATGACCTAATAATTACAAGTGAGGCCCTGCCAAGTACCTGTGAAACCATTTTAACTTTCACAGGCGGGGCCACTGAGAGTACCATAGACCTTATATTAGTATCTGCAGATGCCTTGCCCCTTGTTTTGGATTATAAAATAATCCCTAACTGTCTCAGCGATCATAATTCAATGTGCATCACTCTAGAACTAAATGTCAAGAAAAACCCATAGATAAAGGTTGTAAACCAGTGTTTACAAAGAATGAAGGAATGGGGGTTAGGTGGGAAAAATTGATCCTGTGAGGTTAAGCCAAAAATAGTTCAAGAAAACATGGACACCATTATGGCATGCTTGGCAGAAAACCCTACCCACACAAATGTATTAATGGAGTATAAACATTTATGTGAGTCAATAACATAGGGTTTAACTTCCCATAGACCAATTCAGGAGGCCCCCTTACACCGATGTTTCAGTGCTGCTTGTATTGCGGTCCATAAACGCTTTAAGTCCACACTTAAATCAACACCTCATTGTCTAGCGGATGTCCAAACTGCTAGGCGCGAATACAAGGACATATTTGATGAAAGGAAAAGGGAAATAAGAAGTAAAGCCTGGGAAGATCTGTCAGCTGCTGCCTCATTAAGGTACAGCACTAAGGGCCAGATGTACGACCATTGGATTTTGCGACTCGCAATTTGCGACAAATTGCGAGTCACAATTTGCGAGTAGCAAAATCCAATGTACAACAGTGTCTCAGACACTGTTTGCGATTCCCACTGGGGTCGCAAATTGCATGCCTCATGAATATTAATGAGGCTGTCGCAATCTGTGACCCCATTGGGAATGGCTGGCACTCCCAGGGATGGTGGCCTGCTGGGGTCAGCAGACCACCATGTCGGGGACTGCTTTGTCAATGAAGCAGTTTTTTTATGCAGCCTGTTTTCCTTAAAGGAAAACGGGCTGCATTTAAAAAATTAAAATGAAACTTTTCAGTTTCATTTTTTTAAGGGCAGTCAGTGGTCCCTGGGACCACAGCCTGCTCTTAAAAAATATTTGCGAATGCATTCCCAAAGGGGAAGGGGTCCCCTGTGGACCTCTTCCCGTTTGCGAGTGCCTTACCACCCTTCTGAGAAGGGTGGTAAACTGTGAGTCGCAAAACATTCACACATGGGTTCTGGGCTCGCTATTAGGAAGGGACGCCCTTGGCACGCCCCTTCCTAATAGCGAGTCACTAACCCTATTTTAAGAGTCGCTGATTAGCGACTCGCAAAATAGGGTTAGTAAATTGGGTTAGTAAATTGGGCTGACCGATTTTGCGGTCGCAAAGGGGCTGAAATCCCCTTTGCGACCGCAAACAACGGTCGTACATCTGGCCCTAAGTTCTGGGAGGTAATCAATCATCCCTTTTTTCCGATCATGAAACCCCCAAGGTGGAAGCCTTGATCCCTGAAGCTGAGTGGGTGACCCACTTCACAGGAGTATTCCAAACTATCAGATAGCTGCAGTATAATGATGATTTAATTAGATCTCCCTCTTTAGACCTAGTCTAAGTGCCCTTAAACACGCCTATTCAGTTAACTGAGGTAGTTACGGCTATTAATCAGTCCGCTCCAGGCGAAAGCTCCAGGCACTGATGGGGTTCCAGTTTACCTTTTTAAATCGAATATACACTTATAGGGGCCAGTCCTAACAAATGTGTTAAGGAGTGCGGTGGAGGGCAAAATCCCTGGGTCCTGGAGATCTGCCATTTTAGTTCCTATCTTTAAAAAGGGAGATAAATCAGCGCCAGCTTGCAATAGGCCAATCTCCCTTATTGATTCCACTGCAAAAATTCTGGGGCGTGTAATTTTGGCCTGCCTAGAGACCTGGCCAGAAGAGAATAAGGTCTTTGCGCCCGCAAAAGTTTGGATTCAGGCCAGTAGAACAAACATTAACCCTCCATCTTACTACAAGCAAATATGTGAAGGCAAAAGGGGACCCATTCACATTGCATTCATTGATCTATTGAGTGCTTTCGATTTAGTTAACAGGGATAAACTATGGGAAATAATGCAAAACTTGGGGTTGAACCAGAACTCCTCACCCTACTAAAACGTTTGCATTATGATCTAAAAGTCTTGGGACGATATGGCCCACAGGGAGAATTAACATCACAAATAGAGTCCCTAAGAGGAGTAAGACAGGAATGCATATTAGCCCCATTCCTTTTCTTGGTCTACATAAATGGAATAACCAAACATCCATTACGGTTGGGTAAGGTCCTGCTAACGATGAGAAAGCGATCAGTACCCATACTTTTATACACAGACAATGCTGTACTGATTGCCCGAATGCCAAATGGACTCCAGAGGCTGTTAGATCATTTTATGGATTATATGGAGGGTTTGGGTTTAAAAGTGAACCAGTCAAAATCCAATACAATGACATGTGGGCCACTACACACTAAAACTAAGCACTTTAGAATGGGGGGAGCACTCCTTAAAAGGACAAGCAATTTTAGTTATTTGGGAATCATTTTTAGTTCTCCCTGAGGTGGAAATGACATCTCCATATGAAATTACAACAAATGGAAAGGAACATGGAACCATTTTTCGTTTTGCACGGATTTTAAAACATAAACTATTAGTGGAGATGAAAGCCCGGTATAGGACGAAATGCATCTCGGTTGCTCTATATGGGGCAGGGTGTGCGGGTACCAAAACGTGGATGCACTCCAACGCATAGAACATGGCGTCACACGCAGGTTGCCCGCAGTCACTAAAAATACTGCAAATTTTGTTTGCCATGAGGAGTTGGGCTTACCTTTTATAGGGGATCAGCTAAGAATTGCCCCACTTTTCTTTAGGATTAAATGTTGGAAGAATCCAGAGGCGGGTTTGGTGAGAGTGTGAATGTCAGATTGCTTATCACTAGAAAATGTAAACAGAATACCGTGCTTGACGTATTTAAAATCATGTTTTCAAAAATGGGTCTAATAGAAATATTTACACGCCCGCAATGGATTGGGGCAGATGCTAAGGAGCTTGCAAAACGTTGTCACACATAGGCCTGTTTGGATGAGAGATTACGGAGTGTTTATTTACAAGTATCAATGGTTAAAAATGTTGAACTATACCTGTTATGGATAGAGAACCCAACTTATCGATCTTATTTAACGTATTTTAGACAGAATTTATTTCATTTTAAAGTTGCTTTCCCAATACAATGTGCGTGGCAGCATGAATTATCCCCATGTCACTGTAATAATGACACAAAGCAGAGCACTTGTCACTTTACCTTACTCTGTCCTTTATATTCAGGTCCAAGAGTCGTTTTCCTGGCACCATTGTTGTGTCAGGCCGAGATTAGGCAACTTTTGACAGCAATGGAGTTTTAAAAAAATATTATTCGATAGATATATACCATGCAGTCTTAAATTTTATTAGGAGTGCGCTACAAATTAGAAAACGTTATGAGCTTGTAACCCTCTAATGGCTGTTTTTATCTAAAACCTTTTGCATTATGATGAATTTTTTAAAATCATTGTTAAGAACAAATTTAGAATGACATCAAAGATACCGTTTTATTGCTGTAATAGTCTAATGATCATTTTAACAATTTGTGGGGCATATTCTCAAGGACTTATCGCCAATTTATCGGCACTTTAGCGCCGCAAAAGTGGCGATAGATTTTTCGCCCTATTCTCAAGCTGGTGCAAACTGCCGATATCGCCAGTTTTCCAGCGATAGCTTCCGCAAAAACATTGCCACGGATGAGAGCGACAACTAACGCTAATGATATGCAGAGTAGGCGTTCCCGTGCAAAAACACACGAAAACACCACTTCGCGATATTCTCAACGACCAGCCAGATCTGCGATGCGATCCAAAAACAGGCGATAAGGCGCGTTAGCAGCAGGGATTTAACACCTGCCTTTTACTGGTGTTAAGCAGGACGACAACCTGCAGTATGAAAGGGAGCCCAGCCCAGAGCCACATCTGAAGACCAACACGTCATGGAGCTACTGATCATGCAGCTCGGAGACCCAAGAGGGCCACAACACCCACCGCCACCACCCCCAGGCCCCCCCCCCAGACCACCCCCCCTGGACTACCACAGAGGCAGCGCAGAACAAGACAGCGGACCTTCCGAAAACGCACCAGCCTCACAGACTTAACACCAGAGGACGTCATTGCCCACTACAGGCTCAAAGGACAACCATCCTCCGCATCCCGACCCACATTGCCCACAGGCTGACGGTACCCACACAGCGGACAACCAACATCCCTCCGCAGACAAAGCTGCTGGCTGTGCTGCACCTGTTGGCCTCTGGTACCTTCCAACGAACAACTGCCAGAGTCGGAGGAGTCTCATAGCCAGCCCTATCAAAGTTCCTCACACCTGTCTTGGATGCCATCATCAGCTTGGTACCCCAGCACCTTCACTTCCCCCACACTGCGCAGGAACAGCTGGAGACCAAGCAAGGCTTCTACGCCATAGCTGGCTTCCCGATCGTGTTGGGGGAAATTGACTGCACACATGTCCTACTTGTGCCCCCTGCCGACACTGCACACAATTACCGCAACAGAAAGCACACGCATTCCATCAATGTGCAGGCAATAGTGGACCACCGGGGACTCTTCACCAACTTCGTCACAAACTACCCAGGCAGTGTGCATGATTCCTACATCTTCCGACAGTCCATCATCAACCAGCGCTCCCAGGATGGCACCTATGGAAATGCACTGCTCGTTGGCAAGTACCAAATGAACACACCGCACACCTCAACTCCACAATCATGCAACTCACAACTGTGGGAATGCACACGTTACAAAATCACATACAACATGCCAAACAACATGCCCACCTACCAGACACGACAACACAAGTAACTGTGGTAACCGTGGCCAGCCATGTAGACAAACCATCCACGTCATGGCACCTCTGCCACACAATTGCAGAATGTGGGGAGAGGTGGGAACCAAGTCTGTGTGAAGGAGGCAAGTGACCCATGAATAAGAATGTACACAATGCCAAGTGTGGCGGTGATGTGCTGGACAGACTTCAGTATGCAGAGCACAGACATGTCCATGTGGACATATACTGCTGGTGTTTGTAGTGTTGTGGACAGTGGACGCAACCATGTCACCTCAGGTAGTGGGGAAGACCTTGGACATGTAGCTATGTCGTCCCCCCCTGTAAGCGTAAGCGGAGTGTGCTGGGCCGGCGTACGCCAGTCCAGCGTAGGAGTGGGAATAAATAGCCCGGGGCTCTAGGCGTGGTTCACTTCCGGGATGGCCACCAAAGTAAATACTGCGTGTGTCTCTGTGTCCACCATATCCTGACCATAGGCCTACACACACGTGGCCGACCACCATCAACGGCCAATATCACAGTGTCGTTGTCAGGCTTGTGGACATGTGCAGACAGTCATGACAATGGTGTGTCTTAGGAGTGCAAGTGATGCAACCGCGCAGCGCACACAAGTAAATAGGCTCGGGGGGAGTGAGGAGCAGCTGTGAGGCAACGTAATACACATGGATGCCGCTCATATGCCACAAGCAATACAGGTCAAACATGAATCCCAAAGTCGCACACATCACACACCACTAAACTAATAAGCCTGCCAACACAAAATGCAGAACCACCGATTGACACATATCTCTCTCCCCTGTCACAGGTGATCAAGGATATGCACTCTGCCCTTGGATGATGACACCCCTCCGAGACACGAACACCCAAGCCCAGAGGCAGTACAATGCGGCCCACAAACGCACCAGGGACATTGTGGAGCGCTCATTTGGCGTGTCAAAGTCATGTTTCAGGTGCCTGGACATCACAGGTGGAAGACTCCTGTACAGCCCGGAAATAGTGTGCAAGATGATCATTGCATGTTGTGTGTTGCACAATGTTAGACCTGGCGTCCTTGGCGTGGGTCTCCCTTCCATTTTTTCGTAATGCCTCCACTGTTGCCGATATGTTTTTGCTGGACTAGATGCTCATGGGCACTTTGCCGCTGCTAATCAGTGCCAAAGTGCAAGTGCTCCCTATTGTAAATTGATGTATGTATTAGTGACTCCATGATTGGATGATTGGTTTACTTGTCAGTCCCTAGTACTGTGCACTGAGTGTGCCCAGGGCTTGTAAATCCAATGCTGCTGGTGGGCTTGCAGCACGGGTTGTGCCACCCACAGAAGCAGCTTGTAAAGTGTGTCTCAGGCCTGCCATTGCAGAGCCTGTGTGCAGCCTAGGGCTGCCATGTCGACTTGGTGAGTGCACCCACTTACCAGTCCCTAAACCTTCCCTTTACTGCATGTTGGTCACCCCTAAAGTAGGCCCTAGGGCAGGGTGCATTGTAAGTATAAGGTAGGACATGCCCTGGTGTGTGTGGCATGTCCTAATAGTGAATTACAGCCATTTTCGTTTTTCACTATTGAAAGGCTACCTGCTCCCCATAGGCCAGAATGGGCGGTTTCGATTATTACACCTTATAGTCAGAACTGACCCAGGGAACATGGTAGAAAAACGAATTTAGTATGCCTGAACTCAGGATGATAAAATACATCTTTTAGTGAAGTTGGTTTTAACATTCTGTGTTTGAAAATACCACTTTTAGAAAGTGGGTATTTTCTTGCCTAACTATCCAAGCCTGCCTCTGCTAGGTTGTGTATTCCTTGTCTGGAGATTGAGTGACAGGGGCTGGGGGTGGCTACAGGAGACAGGGTGAGTCAGCACAGGGCTGAATAGAAAGATCTGCATCCAGAGTGGAGGGAGGAGTTGCACCTGGGTCTGAATAGGGCTGTGCCTGCCTTCCACAATGCTGGCTCCACCTCCTGCCGGGCGGCTGAGCACTCTGCCCCACATTCTGAAAGAAAAGAAGGAGTCAGAAAAACAAAGTGCTCCAGGACTGACCAGAACTGGTTTTGGGCTAGGCAGAGGCCTCTCTGCCCCCAGAGAACAAAGAGAAACTGTGTATAAAAAGGGGACCCAGACCCCTAGGAAATTAGATCACTTTTGGGAACAAGAAGAAACCTTTGCTGAGGAGCGGAACCAAGAAGAAACTGAGGAGAGACTATCCCTAAGCCTGAAGTGCTGCTTGGGGGATTGGCCTGCAGTGGTTTGCCTGACTGCCAAAGAAAGGAGAAAGGAACTTTTGCTTTGCTGTGACTTTCATCAACTTGTGAAGGATCTCCAAGGGCTTGGAAGAGAGCTTGCCCCCTGATCGAAGTCCCAGGACCATTGGACTTCACCCCTTTGTGAATTGCTGCTGGAAACTCTGTTTCAGTGGCTACAGAGGTAGGGAGCTGTGACCGACTCTCACGACCGACTCGGTGTCCTGTAAGCACCGCATCGAATCACCGTCTCGCCCTGCAACGCACGGCCCTGGTCTCACCGACTCCGTCAACAAGACGCTGCCTGCACCGCATCGAGGGACAACGCGTCCTGCAACGCTTCGCTACGCCAAATCGAACTGGTCCAACCGACATGGTCACTGCTGCTGAGTTCGAGTCCTGTGACCGCACCGGAGTTGGGCACCGCTCGCACGCTTTGCGACGCACCGCCCGACTCGCACCGCTGTCCGGACTGATCGACGCCAGCTCCTGAATCCGGCTCCGTCGCCGCACCGCAACCTGCCAGCACCGCATCGAAGCACCGTCTCGCCCTGCAACGCACGGCCCTGGTCTCTCCGACTCCGTCTCGACGACGTCAACGAGCCGCTGCCTGCACCGCATCGAGGGACAACGCGTCCTGCAACGCTTCCATTTTTGCATCGCGACCGCGACGAACAACCATCCGGCTCGCACGCCCGTGCCTGCTGCTTCAAGTAAAAGGTACTGTGACCGAGTCTGTCTAAGCTGTGTTGGCCCGTCTCGACGCGGTCAGCTGGATTTGTTAGACTCTGTTTGTTCTCAACATCGCCGAAGCCGGAGGAGGCTACCGACTCGCACAGAACCTTGAATTAAGCCTTTTGATCAGAACTAAGCACTCTTGACAGTATTGTGGATTATTTTTGTCGTTTATGGTCTTGTGATAAATCTATATAAAGTATACCTATTTTTATAAATATATAACCTGTGTGGTGTCCATTTGTAGTGTTGTCACTTGATTACTGTATGTGTTCACAAATGCTTTACACACTGCCTCTGAACTAAGCCTGTCTGCTCGTGCCAAGCTACCAAGAGGGTGAGCAGGGGTTATTTCACGAGTGTACCTACTTTCCCTGACTAGACTCAAGGGTCCCTATTTGGACAAAGGTACCTACCTCTGCCAACTAGAGACCCCCAAATCTAACATTGGTGGTCAGCGGTGAGGATTCTGGACTTGCATTTGTGACTCATGTACAGTAATTGGTGAACACTACTTAGTGAGTGCAGACCAAAACACAACCACATACTTTTTGACAGCATTTTTTCTGGGATTTTCTATTTTTGCAACTGCCAAGTTTAATCACCATGGAGAAACCAGCATCAGTAGCCTCTGTTGAGTGTGATTGGGAAGAGGAGAGGCTAGAATGCTACACCCTCAAGCAGCTCAAGCATTTCTGCAAAAAGTTTAAAGTGTCCATGACCGGGCTCTCCAGGAAGGAAGACCTCCAAAAGGCGCTGAGGGCCTGGGTCGAATCAAGGAGTGCCCCTGTGGAGGGGGCTGAGAATGCAGAAGGGCAGCTGGAGGGGCTATTTGGTCTAGGGGCTGGAAGACCACCTTCCCCAGTAGGTAGCAGTGTTTCTGCCAGAGGTCTGTCTCCAGAAGAGTTGGAGGACAGGAAAGAGAGTAGGATGCACGAAATGGAGCTGACCAAGCTCAAGCTGAATGGGCAGTTAGAATTTGAAATGCAAACTAGGAAATTAGCCCTAGAGGAAAAGAAAATGCAGTTTGAACATGAGAAAGTTTTGAGGGAGTTGGAATTGAAGGCCAAAAGCTTAGAGATTACTCCCTCTGGTGGCAGTGTACCGCCTGTGCCTGTTGAAGCTAGGGTGTATATTCCCAAAGATGTGGTGAAGGAGTTTTTTAAAAATGATGACATTGGGCAGTGGTTCAAAGCCTATGAGGTAGCCATGTCTTCCCACCGGGTCCCTGAGAAGGATTGGGGAGCGGGGTTGTGGGGACGGTTCCTCAGTGAAGGGCGGGATACCTTGTTGGATTTGCCCTCTGAAGTCTATAATTCGTACAGCCACATGAAGGATGCCTTAATGACTAGGTATGGTTTGACCCCTGAGCTTTATAGGCAAAGGTTCAGGAACTGTAGTAAGATTGAAAGCAGTACCTGGGTTGAATATGTGACCTTCTTTTGCAGAGCCTTGGATGGTTGGGTAAAGGGTAGCAAAGCGACTGATTTTAAGGCGCTCTTTGATTTGATTTCATGGGAGCACTTGTCCAGTAATTGCTTTCCTGAGCTACGCCAGCACCTGATTGATAGTAAGCTGACTAACCCTAGGCAGCTTGTTGAGGAGGCGGACCGCTGGGTGAGTACCCGGGTCCACAAGGGTCACGTGGGAGACTCCGCCAAGGGTGGGCAGGGTCCCCAGCAGAAGAGTGGGGAGGACAAGGGTAAACAGAGGGGTTCCATAAAGGGCCCCAAAGTAGACCCCAAGGGAACCAAGGGAAAGGTTCCCAGCCTCCCGCTGAGAAGAAGCCAGTGGCCCTGACAGGGCCCCCCTGTTCACCAGGGACCACTGGTGTGTTACAAGTGTGGCGCCCCTGGCCACAAGGCAAACGATCCTCGTTGCCCTTTGCATGGAAAACCAGCACCCACTGGTGCAGTCCCCCGGCAGTTGGCTAGTGTAGCCCTGGGGGAGGAGTGGGGTGCCCAAGGTGGGGGGGATCCCACAGTGTTTTCCCTTGTCTCCTTAGGAGACTCTGAGATGGTCCCTAGGACCCCGCTGCCTGAGAACACTAAGAAATACAGGCAGTGGGTGACCATCAATGGCCATAGGGTGGAGGCTCTGAGAGACACAGGAGCCAGTGTGACAGCTGTCAAGTGTCACCTGGTGTCTAAAGAGCAGGTTGTCCCTGATGCATTCTATCCGGTTGTTGCCGCTGACAACACAGAGAGTCACTGCAAGGTGGCTCAGGTTCCCTTTGAGTGGGGGGTCTCGGGTACTCTTCAAGTAGCTGTGAGGCCAGCCATGCCTGTTGACTGTTTGTTAGGGAACGATTTGGAGAGCTCACCTTGGGCTAAGGTGGAGCGGAGTGCGCATTTAGAAATGTTGGGCTTGCCTGATTGGGCATGTGTGACCACCCGGTCAATGGCAGCTAAAGGTGTTCAAGAGGTCCTGGAGCCTGAGAGGGAGGCCCAGGTGCCTGCCGGAGAGAGAGGGAGGCAGGGGGCGCGGGAAACTGCCCCCGAAGTTCCCACGGTCCAGGAGGAGGCAGACCCTGAGGGGGATGCCCTGGAGCCACAGGGGAACAGGTAGCTGAACTGGGGGACCTACCTGAGCTGACCCATTGGCAGCAAGAAGGAGGACCCTCCAGGGAGGAGTTCTGCGAGGAGCAGAACACATGCCCTTCTTCTCGTGGGTCTGAGGCAACAGGCCACAGACCAGGCAGCAGGTGATCAGTCTGGATCACATTGGATTTACTGGGAGAATGGTCTCCTGTATTCAGAGCCTAAGGTTGCTGAGCCTGGGTCAGCCCGTGTGCTGGTGGTACCCCAGCGCTTCAGAGCCTTCCTACTGGGGTTGGCTCATGATGTACCGTTAGCAGGACATCTGGGGCAGGACAAGACCTTTGACAGGCTTGTTACCCATTTCTATTGGCTCCCAGATGCGCAGGAGTGCCGCCACTCACTGCAGGACATGCCAGACTTGCCAGGCAAGTGGAAAGAGTGGGAGGAAGCACAAGGCTCCTCTCCAGCCATTCCCTGTGGTCAGCACCCCCTTTGAACGGGTGGGTATTGACATTGTGGGGCCACTGGACCCCAAGACAGCCATGGGCAACAGGTTTATCCTGGTCTTGGTGGACCATGCCACCCGGTACCCTGAAGCCATCCCTCTGAGGACAGTGACGGCCCCCGTGGTGAGACGGGCACTGATGGGAATTTTCTCACGTGTGGGATTCCCTCAAGAGGTGGTGTCTGACAGAGGTACCAACTTCGTGTCCAAGTACATGAAGTCCCTGTGGAAGGAGTGCGTGTAACTTACAAGTTCACCACTCCTTACCACCCTCAAGGAAATGGGCTGGTTGAGAGATTCAACCGGACCCTCAAGGGCATGATTATGGGTCTGGAAGAACCCATGAGGCGTAAATGGGACGTCCTCTTACCTTGCCTGTTGTTTGCATACCGGGAGGTGCCACAGAAGTCTCTAGGGTTCAGTCCCTTTGAGCTCCTCTATGGACACCCGGTGCGAGGACCTCTGAGTTTGGTCAAAGAAGGCTGGGAGCAATCTCCCAGGAAACCTCCCCAGGATGTATACAGTTACATGCTGGCCTTCAGGAACCAGACTAGGCGTTTCAGAGAACTTGCTGAGGCAAATCTGGAAGCCAGCCAGGAGGAGATGAAGCGGTGGTACGACCAGAATGCCACTCTGGTAGAGCTTCAGCCTGGTCAGAAAGTGTGGGTCATGGCCCCCGTGGAGCCTTGTGCGCTCCAGGACAGGTGGACCGGCCCTTTTACGGTGGTGGAGCGCAAGAGTCCAGTTACTCTATTTGGTGGACTTGCAGTCTCCCAGGAACCCCTTGCGGGTCCTGCATGTGAACCGCCTGAAGCCCCACTTGGAGAGGTCCCAAGTGGGCATGCTCTTAGCTACAGATGATGGAATGGAGGAGGAGACCGAGCCTCTTCCTGACCTCCTGTCAGCCCGAGAGCAAGATGGATCCGTGGAGGGAGTAAACCTCTCTACCTCCCTCACACCTGAGCAGCAGGGTGACTGTCACCAGCTGTTGGGACAGTTCCCTGACCTGTTCTCCATGGTTCCCAGTGTCACTCATTGGTGCGTCCATGATGTGGACACTGGGGACAGTCTTCCTGTGAAGCACAAGGCTTACAGGGTGACTTAGAGGGTCAGAGCCTGCATCAAGGAGGAGGTCTCCAAGATGTTTGCGCTAGGGGTGATTGAGTCCTCTAACAGCCCTTGGGCCAGCCCAGTGGTCTTGGTTCCAAAGGCTGCCGCACCTGGTGCCACACCAGAACTCCGGTTCTGTGTGGACTACAGGGGACTCAATTCCGTCACCAGGACTGACGCCCACCCCATCCCCAGAGCTGATGAGCTCATAGATCGGTTAGGGGCTGCGCGGTACCTCAGCACGCTTGACTTAACGCCTGGGTACTGACAGATCGCCTTGACTGATGGGGCAAAGAGAGGTCAGCATTCTCCACACCAGATGGGCACTACCAGTTCCGGGTGATGCCCTTTGGGATGAAGAATGCCCCTGCCACCTTTCAGAGGTTGGTCAACCAGGTGTTGGTTGGACTGGAGGATTTCAGTGCCGCCTACCTGGATGACATCGCAGTGTTCAGTGCCAGTTGGGAAGAACATCTGCGCCACCTCTGGGAAGTGTTGATGGCGCTGCAGAGGGCAGGCCTCACAATCAAGGCGAGTAAGTGCCAGATTGGGCAGGGTTCTGTGGTGTACTTGGGACACCAGGTTGGGAAAGGCCAGGTGGCACCCCTCCAACCGAAAATTGATACCATTCTGGCTTGGGAGCCCCCCAAGACCCAGACAGAGGTGAGAGCCTTCCTAGGACTCACCGGGTATTACAGGAGATTCGCTCAAGGGGTATGGCAGCATTGTTGCCCCCTTGACAGAGCTGACTTCCAAGAAGCAGCCCAGGAAAGTGATTTGGACTGACGCCTGTCAAAAAGCTTTTGACACCTTGAAGACTGCCATGTGCACGGCGCCTGTGCTCCAGGCACCCAACTTCTCCAATGAGTTCATTGTTCAGACGGACGCTTCAGAGCATGGGGTAGGGGCTGTTCTATCACAGATCAATGAGGAGGGCCTAGACCAACCTGTAGCCTTCATCAGTAGGAGGTTACTTCCCCGGGAACAGAGATGGAGTGCTATTGAGCGGGAGGCATTTGCTGTGGTCCGGGCACTGAAGAAGCTGAGACCATACCTGTTTGGGACTCACTTCCGGGTTCAGACAGACCACAGGCCCCTCAGATGGTTGATGCAGATGAGGGGTGAGAATCCAAAGCTGTTGAGGTGGTCCATTTCCCTACAGGGGATGGACTTTACGGTGGAACACCGCCCTGGTACAGAACACGCCAATGCTGATGGTCTGTCCAGATTTTTCCGTCTTAGTGATGAGAACTCCCTAGGGGTAGGGTAGTTCTCCCCACATTTCAGCTGGAGGGGACACGTGTTAGACCTGGCGTCCTTGGCGTGGGTCTCCCTTCCATTTTTTCGTAATGCCTCCACTGTTGCCGATATGTTTTTGCTGGACTAGATGCTTATGGGCACTTTGCCGCTGCTAATCAGTGCCAAAGTGCAAGTGCTCCCTATTGTAAATTGATGTATGTATTAGTGACTCCATGATTGGATGATTGGTTTACTTGTCAGTCCCTAGTACTGTGCACTGAGTGTGCCCAGGGCTTGTAAATCCAATGCTGCTGGTGGGCTTGCAGCACGGGTTGTGCCACCCACAGAAGCAGCTTGTAAGTGTGTCTCAGGCCTGCCATTGCAGAGCCTGTGTGCAGCCTAGGGCTGCCATGTCGACTTGGTGAGTGCACCCACTTACCAGTCCCTAAACCTTCCCTTTACTGCATGTTGGTCACCCCTAAAGTAGGCCCTAGGGCAGGGTGCATTGTAAGTATAAGGTAGGACATGCCCTGGTGTGTGTGGCATGTCCTAATAGTGAATTACAGCCATTTTCGTTTTTCACTATTGAAAGGCTACCTGCTCCCCATAGGCCAGAATGGGCGGTTTCGATTATTACACCTTATAGTCAGAACTGACCCAGGGAACATGGTAGAAAAACGAATTTAGTATGCCTGAACTCAGGATGATAAAATACATCTTTTAGTGAAGTTGGTTTTAACATTCTGTGTTTGAAAATACCACTTTAGAAAGTGGGTATTTTCTTGCCTAACTATCCAAGCCTGCCTCTGCTAGGTTGTGTATTCCTTGTCTGGAGATTGAGTGACAGGGGCTGGGGGTGGCTACAGGAGACAGGGTGAGTCAGCACAGGGCTGAATAGAAAGATCTGCATCCAGAGTGGAGGGAAGAGTTGCACCTGGGTCTGAATAGGGCTGTGCCTGCCTTCCACAATGCTGGCTCCACCTCCTGCCGGGCGGCTGAGCACTCTGCCCCACATTCTGAAAGGAAAGAAGGAGTCAGAAAACAAAGTGCTCCAGGACTGACCAGAACTGGTTTTGGGCTAGGCAGAGGCCTCTGCCCCCAGAGAACAAAGAGAAACTGTGTATAAAAAGGGGACCCAGACCCCTAGGAAATTAGATCCCTTTTGGGAACAAGAAGAAACCTTTGCTGAGCAGCGGAACCAAGAAGAAACTGAGGAGAGACTATCCCTAAGCCTGAAGTGCTGCTTGGGGGATTGGCCTGCAGTGGTTTGCCTGACTGCCAAAGAAAGGAGAAAGGAACTTTTGCTTTGCTGTGACTTTCATCAACTTGTGAAGGATCTCCAAGGGCTTGGAAGAGAGCTTGCCCCCTGATCGAAGTCCCAGGACCTTTGGACTTCACCACCTTTGTGAATTGCTGCTGGAAACTCTGTTTCAGTGGCTACAGAGGTAGGGAGCTGTGACCGACTCTCACGACCGACTCAGTGTCCTGTAAGCACCGCATCGAAGCACCGTCTCGCCCTGTAACGCACGGCCCTGGTCTCACCGACTCCGTCAACGAGACGCTGCCTGCACCGCATCGAGGGACAACGCGTCCTGCAACGCTTCGCTACGCCAAATCGAACTGGTCCGACCGAGGCGGTCACTGCTGCTGAGTTCGAGGCCTGTGACCGCACCGGAGTTGGGCACCGCTCGCACGCTTTGCGACGAACCGCCCGACTCGCACCGCTGTCCGGACTGATCGACGCCAGCTCCTGAATCCGGCTCCGTCGCCGCACCGCAACCTGCCAGCACCGCATCGAAGCACCGTCTCGCCCTGCAACGCACGGCCCTGGTCTCACCGACTCCGTCAACCAGCCGCTGCCTGCACCGCATCGAGGGACAACGCGTCCTGCAACGCTTCCATTTTTGCATCGCGACCGCGACGAACAGCCATCCGGCTCGCACGCCCGTGCCTGCTGCTTCAAGTAAAAGGTACTGTGACCGAGTCTGTCTACGCTGTGTTGGCCCGTCTCGACGCGGTCAGCTGGATTTGTTAGACTCTGTTTGTTCTCAACATCGCCGTAGCCGGAGGAGGCTACCGACTCGCACAGAACCTTGAATTAAGCCTTTTGATCAGAACTAAGCACTCTTGACAGTATTGTGGATTATTTTTGTCGTTTATGGTCTTGTGATAAATCTATATAAAGTATACCTATTTTTATAAATATATAACCTGTGTGGTGTCCATTTGTAGTGTTGTCACTTGATTACTGTATGTGTTCACAAATGCTTTACACACTGCCTCTGAACTAAGCCTGTCTGCTCGTGCCAAGCTACCAAGAGGGTGAGCAGGGGTTATTTCACGAGTGTACCTACTTTCCCTGACTAGACTCAAGGGTCCCTATTTGGACAAAGGTACCTACCTAAGCCAACTAGAGACCCCCAAATCTAACACACAACATATGTGTAAGCACCAATGCCCCATGGATCCAAGTGCCAGATGCACCGGACGATGAAGATGAAGATGAGGCAGGTGGACCACACCCCAGTGCAGCTGCAGCAGGATTAGCCCGAAGGAACACAATCATTAACAATTTCTTCACATGAGCACGTCACATTGTGACTGTCCGTAGCAATCATGGGACAGGACAAAATGACCACAGGCACAGCATGTGCAAATACATTCATTCCAACACACATTCCCGGTGTGCATGTCACTCCTCTGCATAAGCACATCACTCTGACAAGTGTAAGTGCAACATTTAGTGCTAACAATCTCACAAATGGCAATTAGATGGTGGGTGTGTCACCTCTGTACAGAGAGGCTGTTTCGGGTGTCACGTATTCAAAATGCTATTTCAGGGTGTGAAAGATAGTACGTAATCCCACTCAGCAGCGTATCACGTGTCCAAATTCATGACATAAAGGCTGTCATTTGTGACCAAGAAAAAACAACAGGGCGTCTTTTGCGGTCAAATATGTACCACCATGATGCAGAGAGTTGCACCCTGTGACTCAAGTCCCACAACATTAGCAACATGGACGTGAGGGGGAATCACTGCCCCTACATTCATCCATACTTTCATACTTGATTGAACATAGACATGACACATCTGTGTGAATTCGAATGTTTCATTCACATTCGGTGGAGTGTTGAAGCTGGAGCAGTACAGGGCCATGCAAACCCCACTTTACATTGTTGCCCCGTGGAGGGCCAGCCAGAGTCCTTTAGGGATTGACAAGTTCATCGGTAGAGGAAGAGTTCAGTCCGCAGTCTGATTGCTGTGTTATTGGTAACCAAACAGAATATGGCAGTCCATGTCGAGGTCCAAGGTGAGTGTCGCAGAGTGTATCGGGGGACAGTGGAAGGTGATGATGCAGAGGGCAGAACCAAGCAGAAACAGGCCATATGGCGGAGATGAATGCTACCGCTTCCTTCTTACCACTAAGGCAGAATCATCCGCATCTTCGTCCTCTGATGTCTCATGTGCCTCACATGTGGGTGGTGGGGTTTTGTCTGCAGCACTGTGGGGCACTGACACATCAGGGGCTGGAGGTGGATTGTCTGCCGCACTGTCAGGCACTGACACTTCAGGGGGCGGAGATGTGGATGGAGTAGTAGCAGCAGCATTCATCCGCGCCAGGCCTTGTGGCAGCAATGCCATGATGAGGGTCTGCAGGGCATGGAAGAACCCAGCTACATCTCGCTGGTGTGCAGCCGTCGCAGCCATTCTTTCCACCTGCATCCGCTCCATGTTCTCCATGATCCTCCGCATGTGTCCCAACTCCCGGCTGACATCGCTGGAGCCACTCTGACTAGACAGTTGTTCTTGTCTCAGAGTCAGGACTCCAGCGAAGTCAGCCATGGATCGTTGGAGAGCATGGAGCGGACTGTGGGTGTCCGTTAGGGACTGTAAGTGGTCCCTGATGGGACTTAGACACCCACGTATGGCATCTAGTTTGGCTGCCATGAGGTCGAACCCCACCCGCACCTGGTCAGCCATCTTCTCCTGGCACCCTAACACACGGCGTTGGAACGCCATGTGTTGTTCATGGGGGTCCTGGGAGACAGCCGTGGTGGTGGGTGCTTCCTGCTGTGTGGTCTGTGCAGGGGGTGAGGTCTCCTCGATGCAGCTGGGCTGCCCTGTTCCTGGAGGTGAGGTGCCGAAGCTGTCCATGGGCTCTTGGAGGGCGTCGGTGTCGATGTTGGGGAGGTCCTCTTCATCATCAGTGCTGAGTTGTTGGGTCTGCTCTGCAGGAGGTGTTGATTCTCCCTCTGCAATGTGAAGGGGAGATGCAGATTGACATTGTGTTCACATGTATGTTGACGCATTGTACTAGTTTACATACAGACTGCATGACAATGTACATTGTGACTGTTTGGGAGGAGCTGCCTTATTGATGCGGGACAGTGGACATTTCGACAACATCACGGATGTGTGTTTGTACTTGTACATTATCATCTCACATTTCCCTGCTATGCCAAATGTGATTGGCCAGTTTCTACACACAAGCGGCACCAGTTGTGTCCTCTGTTCTGTTGTGAACGTGTTGCAGTTTGTACCACTTTGTTGTCAATGTTGATGTGCTCTGAATGTTATGTGTGTGTGCTGCATTTTGGGAGAGTCGCCCCTGCAGCTCTGATTTTGCTGCCCCTTATCCCTTTCAGGAGGTGTGCCTTTGACTTCTGTGCTTATACAGTGCTGAGATGTTGCATACTTGGGTAAATTGGGCTCTTGGTGGGAGTTGGGACTCTGGGGTATGGTTTGTCCGCAGATGTGTTGTTGACGTCAGGGGTTGTATGTGCACCAGGATGTGTCAGAGTGTGACCTGCTCCTTTATGGATGTGGTCCACACTCAGCCACCTCAGTGTCGTGGCGTGCAACATGTCATGATATATTGACTGCAGCCATGCTATTCGTCATGCAGTGTCACTTGCATTATCAGTGTGGCTCACAGACACGCCGCTTTGCTGGGTTTGGCACATGTGCATGGGTTGGTTGTGAGATTGGTGATGTGTGGGAAGGGCACATAGTCGACGGGGGCCTACTTGCTGTTTCTAGGTGTGCTGCAGTGTGCCAAGGGGATCAGGGACATGATCCAGAGTCATTGTGGGTGTGCATTGTGCTATACTTAATTGTGCATGTGTGCCATTGTGCCCATCTCCCCCCATCCCCCCAGTCGTTACTCACCCTGTTGCTGTTGGGTCAGGATCCTGTTGAGCAGTGTCTGGTCCCCCAACTCCTGCCACCGCTCCACATTGATGACTGTGGACACCATTTCCTCCATCTCATCCAGCTCCTCCTGTGGCGCTGGACTCCCACCTCCAGTCTGCATTGCTGCCTTCTGGTTGTTGCCGAGTTTCTGCTTGGTTTTGCGCTTCACATCATTCCAGCGCCTCTTCCATTGTCCTCCTCGGCACTCCGACTGCATTCACCTTGTCCAGGATGGACTGCCATATTCCATTTTTTGTTGCCAATGACACAGTGCAGGTGACGAACAGTTGTTGATGGTGTTCTAACACCTCCGTTATCAGGATCCTGTTTTCCTGAACCGCGTCTTCCTCTTCTTCTTCTCCTTGCCCTTCCCTGACCCCGAGGACCCAGGCTGGTCCTCCGTGGGGCTTGTGGGGTTCTGGTTGTCCTCTGTACTTGCTCCGGCTACCTCCATTGTGCTTTGCAGTTGTTTTGGTTTTGTTTGTGGTTTTTTTTCTGCTTTTATGGTGATTTTTCTCGCCTGACGTGTGTGAATTGCAGGCCTGGTGCAGCTTATCGCTGATTTTTTTTATCGCGGTTGGGCCCATTGCCACTTTTTTCACGTTCGGCTTTAGATTTTTTTCGCCGTCCCAGTAATTTTATCGCGGACATTTGACGCGTTATCGGGAAACTATTGCATGTTACCGCCGTGTTGAGAATAAGATGTTGACACGGCGTTATTTTCCCGCGATAGACGGCGATATGAAAAATTGCGTTAACCTATTTTGGCGATGATTATCGCACGTTCTTGAGAATATCCCCCCGTATTGTTTGTGCTGGATGTTTTTATATGCTTTATGCCAAAACGCCAAATAAAGATGGATTCGACTGACTGGCTACTTTGTCTACCGCACCAGTACGCGTTCAATGGAACCAAACCTCAGTCGCATTAACTGACTTTTTCACTTCAGTGCAAACAGTTGTATCAAGTATATAGGTATATTGCATGGATCTTTTGAAGCAGGTTATGATTATCAAAAAGAAGAACAGTGAGAACTGGCAATCAGGAACAGTTTACGTTTAATTAAACAATAATGGCCAGGAATAGCAGCCACATCTCTTATAGTTGCATGCTGGGATTCAATTTGCATTAGGTACATGGCATGCTTTACACTGTACAGTGGGTGCAATAAAAGTGAAGCTCCTCCCCCTTAAGGCAGGAAATACTGATACAGTGGGTCATAAATTGATTGTTTAGATGCTTGATCCCACTTTGATAGAAAGGGCGATAAATACCAACTGGAGGTCACATTCTGAGGTGGTCCAGATGGCCAGGTGTGTCATGTGTCTTATCTAGGGTGACGCTTATTACTAGACATTGTTTGGGCTTTATCTGAAGAATGTAACTGACCGGCTGCTCTGGCATTGTGTCCTTGGGCTGAATGCAGGCCTTCTGCTGTGTATTTATGAGTGTGTGCATCGGACTTGTTTCTTTAGCTATTAAAACCTGGGGCTATATGTGAATTACTGCTGCAATCTTCCAGGTGTGTTTGAGGCTTGTTCCATATCTCCATCACAGGATGCGCAAGGGGAGAAAAGAGGGAAGATGTGTTGTGTTGATCAGATAAAGGGTCACTCTGAAACCGTAACAAGTGTTTTATGGTGAATTTGGGTAGGGCAGGCAACAGTTGTGCTGGTCTCTTAAAGTGGGACCTTTCTAATAATTGATCTGATGCTAACATTCCCTCCTCTAGTTGAGTTATCAACTACTACCCTTGCTGTTTGTGACTGTGTTATGCGCATGGGGGTTTCCTGTTTCTGGCTTGTGGTGTGAGTGTTTCCCTCTGCATTGGGTGTCCTAAACAGGTGTATTCCCCCTATTTTCAGGTTAGCCTTCTTCACACATGTACATATTAGTTGTAGGGTGCAGCATAGCAAGATTGCAACCACTGGTAACAAGGATTTGCATAGGCCTGCGATCCATCTTGGTACCCAGGCATACAAACCTGTGAACCATTCTATGTTTGGGGCACCTCTTTCTTTAATCATGACCTGCTGTAGGTTGTGCAATGCTTGGATGGCGTTTGACCATATGCCATTGTCCAGGTCGTTCATGGGGATGAGGGTACAGCACGCTGTACCTATCTTGACACATTAAGTCTAACACATACTGGTGCTGAATCCCCAAGAGGCGGATGGGGCGCATTTCTTCTGTGATTGCAGTGAGGCCATCTTCGGTGGTGTTCATCATTTTCAGCAGTTCCCACCTGGTGATCTGCAGCCACCGAGCGTTGGCCTTGGTTTACAAGGCGAAGAAGGGGAGTGAACCTCCTACACCTATTTGCACATCGGTGAAGACCTGGAGCTCTTCAGGAATGTCCTTGAATCTGAGGCTCATGAATATTAATGAGCCACTCGCAATTTGCGACCCCATTGGGAATGGCTGGCCCTCCCAGGGATGGTGGCCTGCTGGGCTCAGCAGACTTCCATGTCTGGGACTGCTTTTAAATATAGCAGGTTTTTTTTTCTTCAAATGCAGCCTGTTTTCCTTAAAGGAAAACGTGATGCATTTAAAAAAAAGAAAATGAAACGTTTTAGTTTCATTTTTTAAGGGCAGGCAGTGGTCCCTGGGACCACTGCCTGCCCTTAAAAATATTTTCCCATGCATTCCCAAGGGGAAGGGTCCCCTGGGGACCCCTTCCCGCTTACGATGCTTTACCACCTACTTGAAGTAGGTGGTAAATAGCGACTGTTTTGGGACCACAACTGCGGTTGCAAAACAGTCATACATAGGGCTCCAGACTCACTATTAGGAAGGGACGCCCTTGAAACGTCCCTTCCTAATAGCGAAGTTGCAAATCTTAATTAGCGAGTCGCAAATAAATTGCGACTCGCTAATTAGGGTTTGCACATGGCTCTAGGTATTTTGCGATGCGCAAACGGGTTGCAAACCCGTTTGCGCATGCAAAATGCGTCGTCACATCTGGCCCTAGGTGTAGAAGCGAGGTGCCTTTGCTCATGGGGTGGTGATGCAGTGCAGAAAGATCTTCTCTGAGTATGACCAATGTGGGCGTGTAGAGGGCAATCCCTCTCCAATCTGGGATGAGCTGGGTGTAGGCGTGCTTACCGCATTGTTAGTAGTAGTCCATCAAGGTGGAGGTGACCCACTGCATATCATTATTATAGGTTATAATCTTCCAATTGCTGTTCACCCCGGCAGGTATCGCCCCCTTCCCCCAAAACACAAGAAATACACTGGTAGCTTCCTGACTACTATGGGTTCTCCTTACCCTCTATCCATGTGTACTCACCTGCCTCTGAGTTGAAGGTGTCTTGGCACTACGTCTGTAGAGTGTCATTCAACCCACCCCCACTGGACCTGTTGGCACTTTTGTTCCCCAAATTGTTGGCTCTGCAGGTGAACTGAACATTGAGGTTCCACTTGTTGTTCATAAATACGGCTCCAGTTATAACTAAGGGCTAGCCTTGGTCCACAGGTTTGTACTTCAGCAGACATGGTATTGCAATGGGGTGAGCCCCAAGAAATCCTTGTTGGGGCTGATTTTAGGCCCTGTGTTCCAATACCGTGCATGTCCCTTTTTCTTGAGTTTGTCTAACTCGAACTGGGTCTCATCCTGCTCTGTCAGGATGTAAAGGACTTCGGGTAAAATATCGTACTTGGTTAGATTCACTGTGACTTCCTGTGGTGCTATAGGGTTGGGCGGGAGTTTGGCTTTTATTTGGCATATATAAGTGTATGAGGCATGAGGTTTTGTTGGGCGGTACCTTCTGGGACAGGTATAGTCTATCTGAACCTACTGCATGGGGCATCAATGAGGAAATATAGCAGGAGTTGGTAGATGCTTGGCTCCCCACTGAGGTCATGTGCTGATACCAGGTGTTGTGTATTAGTGTTATATTGTGTAATAGTGTGCTATATAATGGATGTGGGATGCTGTCGTTGTGTGTGGTGAAGTTGTATGTTAAATGGGTTCGATCGCAGGACCCACACTGGACCACTTTACCTGGTGAGTTTGGCTGAAACTTGACCTGTTCCTGTACAGTGACACAGCTGAAAAAACATAAAAGCACATAACGACAATACACAGGCGAATATTTTTAGCCAGGGTATGAAAGGGAGAGATGTGGTCCAGCGGCCAGAGCAGCTGACTCCAGAGCGCGGGGCTCATGGTTCGATCCCCAGCGGCAGCCCAGCTCAGCACCATGTGACTCTGGGCAATAGCTCACTTAATCTCCCCAATGGCCCCCAGCGCCTTGAAACCTTAAGGGGTGATATGTTCGCATTTTTCAAATATGGATTATTTATTTATGGATTATTTAAAGAGTCGATATAAAGTCCGGGGGGAGTCCTATGGGCGCTTCTGTCCCCTAAGTGTTCATAGTTCATATTGGAAAAGTCTGTGATGGTGACTGCTTTGGTGGTGGTGGTAGTGATGGGTCCAAGCGAATATCTGATAAGTGGTACCATGATCCTTTCCCTTCGACCTTGACAGTTGTAGGAGTTAAAAAGACAACTCTGAAGGGCCCTTCAAACTTGCTGTCTCTCCACAGGAGATGAAAGTTGTGAATCAGGACTCGGTCGCTGGGCTGCAGGATGGTGTAGGGTAGGTCCACGGAGGTGCGCACCGCCTTTCTTTCGGTTAACCTATTTATAGAGGAGTCTGCAAGTTTTGGTCAGTTCTGAGAGATATATATATACATTTTATTGCCAAAGGCTTTGCAGCTTGACTCTGCGCTCAGTTTGGTTCTGCTCTGAGGGATTGCCGTCTGAATTGACTTACCAGTGACTAGCTGATGGGGGTCAGGTGTTGGTCTCTGCTTGGGGTGTTCCTTAGAGCAAACAGGGCTAGCAATGCAGCCCTTTCTTACCCATGGTGGCACACTGGTTGCTGAGCTTGTTTTTTAAGGCAGTTGAGGCGTTCCACTATGCCATTGCTTTGGGGGTGGTATGCGGAGACCAGCTTGTGGGTTATGCCCATCAGGGTACAGATGTTTTTGAACATTTTGTTTACGAAATGTCACCCGTTGTCTGATCAGATGACCTCTGGTACCCACCACCTGGGCATGACTTCTCGAACCAGAAAGGTAGCTGGGGCTTTAACGTCGAGGTGTGTGGGGGGCCGCTTCTATCCACCTAGAGAAGGGGCAGACCACCACAATTAGATGTCAGTAAGTGGCACACCTGTCGATCATATCGATGAAATCTATGTGTAGTGTCTGGAATGGCCCAGAGGCTCTCGTCCTCTCCCCCTTGTCCAATGGGCTAGAAAACTACAAAAAGGGTTTGCTTAAAATTCGCCTTCCCTCAGTGCAATTATCTCGTTTCGGGTGTAGTTACCCTTCCAAAGTGCCTGTGCTGTGTCATTGGTTGCTGTTTCTGGGGAGGGGGAGGGGCTACGTCTCAGTGCTATTAGTATCTTATTTTTGGAGCATCAGGGTTCAGTGAGGATCAAATGTACTTGCCTCCTGATCTCCTCGTCTGCCCTATGTCTCAGGGATTTGGACATGGGTGGTAGTCCACTGCGCGGTGACCTTAGGCTGGTGAATAGCCTCTTGTCATTCAATTCCTGCTCCCTTCGCTCTCTGCGCCTGAGCTTACTTATCTCTCCTCTTCCAGAGGGCAGGTATTTCTCTTGTCCTCCTGAAGTCTCCTAACTATGTCCCTCCGTTCGGATTTGTCTATCTTTGTCCTAGACCTTCCTATGCTTCTCCCACTGGGTGTCTCTTTTTCTGTCACTTTAATGCCTCCTACAGCTCCGCCTTCGCTTTCTGACCCCCTGTAGCCAGAGCTTCCTTTGTCACCGAGCTTGCGAGATCGCTATCTAGGATGGCTAAGAACCACCCAGATGGCCAACCTGCCTCACCTGACCCTGGAGGGGCTGAGGTCCAGCTTTGCTGTGGTGCACTGCGAGTTGGTTTCCTAAGTGGGATGGCCTTGGACTGGACTATGTGGAGTGGTTAGGGGTAAGTGTTAATGCAAACCCCCTATGTCTGTGGCAACTCCATTTGCGCAGGATACCCTTTTTGTGGGTGGTTCATCTGCTTCTACTATGGGGTATTACCGTACCTCAAGGCTGGTGTTGGAGGGATAACCACACACATGCCGGTGTACGGAGGGGGGAGGTGCTGAAGCTTCAACAGTGGGCTGGGCTGCGGGGTCCTTTTTTTGCCCTTTCTTCTACCAGAGTCCAGAGGTAAAGGGTTGCCTCCCTCCTTTCCCTCTTATGTCCTTTGTGTTTGGTAATTATGTGTGGTTTAGTATGCTCAATTATTTTGGAGTCGAATGTTCCCTCCTTAGGCCACGGGTACATGTGTGCTTTGGTTTGCAAGTGCCACTCTTGGCAATGTTTACTAATTTTTGCCTTTCGTTGGGGAAGCTTCCCTGCATGTGCTCCAGAGGACTGCACACTTTGGTGGTTGGAGGGGCCATGAGAGGGGCATGGGCTTGACCTTGGTTGGTGACGATGTGGGCTTTCTGTGGATTCCTGGTGGTCCAGGTCAGCTGGGGTGTATCTTGTCGGGAGCTAGCAGCTAAAACCTGTGTGCAAAAAAGCAGTCCGCTTTTCAACCTGAGGCAATACAATGACAACCAAAAAGTAGTTTTTACATGCAACACAATCATAAACATTTCAAGACAGTAAAAAACTTTCTTTGCTTTATGTTAGTAAGGACTGTGGGCAGAGGCTGGTGACAGGATAGAAAGGTGAGGGATATAATGAAAGAAAGAGTGCCATCCACAACTGAAGCAGCTACTCAATGCCTCCCAATCCGGCTTCCGCAGCAATCACAGCACCAAAACCTCCCTGATCACAACCACCGACAACATCCAGACTTCCTCGATCGAGAAGGAAAAGCAGCTCTGATCCTCCTCGACCCCTCGGCAGCCTTCGATACCGTATCCCACCACACAATGATTGAAAGACTCTGCCACATTGGCGTGCAAGGGGACGTGCTTGGATGGATCATCTCCTTCCTCATCAGAAGAACCCAGAGGATCCACCTCCTACCTTTCACCTCCGCACCCAAGGAGATCACCCGGGGTGTCCCCTAGGGCTCATCCCTCAGCCCCACGCTCTTCGATGCATATATGACCCAGCTGGCCAACATCGTCAGATCCCGCAGTCCCAACATAATTTCCTACACAGACGACACCCAACTCATTCTCTCACTCACTGATGACCTCACTACCACCAGAACCAACTTCCACAGATGCATGACAAGCGTCAACGACTGGACGAAGAACTGCCTGCAGCTGAACACTGACAAAACAGAAGTACTGATCTTGCCAACAGTAGCAACATACGGAACTACTCCTGGTGGCCATCAGACCTAGGACATGCACCCACTCCCTCCGACCCCGCCAGAAACCTCGGAATCATCATTGACAACAAGCTCAGCATGAAATCACAGATCAACCCCATCTCCTTCGCCTGCTTCCTCAATCTGCGCATGCTACGTAAGATCTTCAAGTGGCTACCCCTAAACACGAGACTCACTGTGACACAGGCCCTCATCACCAGCCGACTGGACTATGGAACCACCCTCTACGTAGGATTCGCCGCACACCTCCTACAGAGACTTTAAACCATACAGAACACCACAGCCAGACTCATCCTCAGCCTTCCCTGATGAATCCACATCACACCACACCTCAGGCAACTCTACTGGTTCCCTAAACAGAAGAGATGCCAATTCAAGTTGCTGACCCATGCACACAAGGCTCTACACAAACAAGGACCCGCCTACATTAACCATTACCTGAACTTTCACCAACCGTCGAGAAGACTATGCTCCGCCTCCCTCTCACTTGCCCATACTCCCCGCCATCTACTGAGGCAGAAGTGGAGGACGCTACTTCTCCCACATCGCAGCAAAGACCTGGAACAGCCTCCCCATGCAATTCCGGACCATCACCTCATTTCTGAAATTCCGAATGGTCCTCAAGAACTGGCTGTTCGAATAAGCCTGCGTGCCCTGTAAGCGCATGGATACCCTATCAGGTGATTAGCCACGCTTTATAAATCCTGATTGATTGATTGATTCACTGCTTGGGGTTCAGTAACAAGAGAACCTCCATCCTTTAATAAAGAAGAGGAACACAGAGACATCTCATCCCCTCTTCTCCTGCCTGGGAGCATCCAACAACAGCATCGCTCTAACATCCGCAGGTGTTATCTTTGAGAAAACAGTACACTTTAATGTACTAATAAGACACCAGTTGAAGCTCCGGTAGATAGAGCTGATGTCTCCGCCATATGTCTATTTGAATATTTTTGATACTACATCAGATGTCTACAATGACTGTTAAGTTTTTGCTTCGCTTAACCTCTTGAGTGCTCATGACGGCTCCCGGCCGTCATGAGTCACAGTAGACGTGTGCTCATGACGGCCGGGAGCCGTCCGAACGTTGCCGCTCCGCCCACGCGGTATTAATTCCCCGCCTGTGCGGGGAAATTAATCAGTGGGCGGAGTTCAGACGGCTCCCGGCCGTCATGAACACACGCCCACTGTGACTCATGACGGCCGGGAGCCGTCCTGAGTACCCGAGCGCCACGCCCAACCCCGCCCCCTCTCGCACCGCGGGGGAATTTGCCCCGCAGCGAAGGGGTTAAAAACAGTAAAAACCGATTTGACATTTAAATCCTTTGGTGGAGAGTATGCAACACCAGGTAAGACACATAATAATCAATTATGAGACTTATTCCTATATAACACATTAAACAAGTCATAGAGGAAATAGTAGTCTTGAGACTGGAATATGGGATCCCCATTCACACTAGCCTCCTGCCATCCAAGAAGCAACGCTGAAAGATGTCCTATATGGAGCAGGAGGAGATGTGACCTTGTGGCTATAGCTGCTGACTTTTTGAACTGGGGAACCACGTTCAAATCCCAGCCTCAGCTCAACATCCTGTGATTCTGGGCAAATCACTTCCTCTCAAAACCAAAGGGGATGATGGACGGAGTGTTGAACATTGCAAGCACTCACCCCCAGTCAACTGATGTGGGTTTAATCCATCATCATTCTTTAGCTCACTCCGCCACCCCAGTTCAGACATGGCCATATGCAAATCAGTCTGACCCTGTGCCTCATGGGAACAGTCCAGCCCGAACTGCCAAGCCATGTCTTCCCTGGACCGGAAACAAGCATCCTGGGACCGGTTTCTGCCCACAGCCGTCATCAGCCAGGCTATCTTGAATCCAGTGGCAAAGTGAGCAAGGGACCCACGTCTGGGCATACCCTGCCAACTTAGGGTGAACATAGCAAAACCAAAGGGGATGATGGACGGAGTGTTGAACATTGCAAGCACTCACCCCCAGTCAACTGATCTGGGTTTAATCCATCATCATTCTTTAGCTCACTCCGCCACCCCAGTTCAGACATGGCCATATGCAAATCAGTCTGACCCTGTGCCTCATGGGAACAGTCCAGCCCGAACTGCCAAGCCATGTCTTCCCTGGACCGGAAACAAGCATCCTGGGACCGGTTCCTGGCCCACAGCCGTCATCAGCCAGGCTATCTTGAATCCAGTGGCAAAGTGAGCAAGGGACCCACGTCTGGGCATACCCTGCCAACTTGGCCTGGCAGTTCGGTCTGGACTGTTCCCATTGGGCACAGTGTCAATACTGATTTGCATATGGCTGGGTCCAAACTGGGGTGGCGTAGTGGGCAAAAGAACAACGGATTTAACCCAGATCTTTTGACTGGGGGAGAATGTTTGCATTGTCAGCATTCCGTCCATCATTTGTTTGCTGTAACACTTTTCGCCCTAAGTGGGATGGGTATGCCCAGACGTGGGTCCCTTGCTCACTGTGCCACTGGATTCAAGCTAGCCTGGCTGAAGAAGGGTGACATACCCTGAAACCGGTCCCCGGATGCTTGTTTCCGGTCCAGGGAAGACCTCGCCTGGCAGTTCGGTCTGGACTGTTCCCATTGGGCACAGTGTCAATACTGATTTGCATATGGCTGGGTCCAAACTGGGGTGGCGTAGTGGGCAAAAGAACAATGGATTTAACCTAGATCTTTTGACTGGGGGAGAATGTTTGCATTGTCAGCATTCCGGCCATCATTTGTTTGCTGTAACACAAATCACTTCATCTCCCTGTGACTCAAAAAATGTCTAACACATTCTGAGGCTCATATAACGTGTGGTAGTGCCCCGGGCCAGGTTTGCGCTATATAGAACCACAAAAGAATGAAAAATGAAGTCCTAAAAAATGATTACAGACGCAAGGAAATTTGACCAAATAAAACCACAATCTATTGAACGTAAACGACTCCTAGTCTAAGCCTGTTTTATTTTCAGATCTGCCTGCATCATGATCAAAGCTCAGGAACAAAGTACACCCCATTATCTAAAAATACAAATACTGTCAGGTAGTGGGAGACACCTTCACAGCAAATCTTGATTTGCAAGGGATTTGCTGCAACAAATCCTTGACTTTAAATTGCTCCTTTTAGGGTCTTGCTCCAAAGATCTAGAAGGAAATCTCTACTACCATCAGACATGAGCACTTCATCGCATCTTTCAAACGTCTGCTGAAAAATCACCCACTCCTGAAACTGCTAACTACTTCACTGCATCCCGATGGACTCCTGAACATGTTCAGCACAAATTACTGCTAATCACTGTGACTTAATACACCTCACAGCCTCAAGGAAGCCCATCCATGGGGGACAACTGCAAAGACCTCTAAATGTAGAAATCTGTGCTTGTAACTTACCTTATTCCTCGACGGTTACTTCCTTCTACGGTTCTAAAATGTCATATCCATGTACCTTTTTACCTTATTGTGACCATTGTAAATTTAAAGTTTGCTATTGTATCATGCCCACATATTTATGTAAAACTCATAACCTTGGATCATGTCCACACCATGGAAGAATCTAAATAAACAAGCACCAGCAAAGCCAATAGATCTCACCTTTTGGCTTTGCAAATGCTTTTTGCAGATTCTGAACAGCATTAACAAAAGAAACCACCCACTCATGTGTAAGTCTTGATGCTAAAGTGGTCCATCGTAATAAAATATGCGCAATCATGCATCACCAAGCATAAGTCATGATGAGGCAGCCATATTGTTTTTTTTTTACTGCTTCACAATGGCGGGCCCATATCTTGGTGTGGTAAAATTAAAAAAAAAATTAAAAAAAAAAAAAATATATATATATATATATATATATATATATAGTATGAAAGTGCCTGTAGGTAAAGGGGTGGCCCGGTAACAAAGTGCAGCTGCTGAGTCCTCCTAAAAAGTATTAACATTTTTAATTTAATAAATGAGACACTGAGTGGCAGGGGAACAAAGGAGGAGTGGGGTGGAAGGAGGAATTGAACATTGAAACCACCTGTGGTGAGCACGAAGAAGTGAAGGATAAATGGTGTAGTCCTAGGGGAGGAGTAATTAAAAAAAGCCTAGTAGAATACAGAGAGGTGGGGGAAGTAATGAACAAGCTGGGGTGTGGGAGAGCAACAACGAGACTCCATAGGTGGAAGGGAAAGCAGCCCATATGGGAGAGATGCATTATAAAACAATGGGGCAACCCAGTAAGCCGTAGGACCTGGGTAATAATTGGTACAGCAAAACAGTTGGTCCCAACGGGAATTCTTCAAGTTAAGTCGCCAACAACTGTTCTCGCCATTGGATGGTTTTAGGAGTTGAAACTGCATTAGAACAAGTAGAAAAATTGATCAAGGAGATTGTTGACCTTAAACATGAAATATCCGAGGACATCGCTCTAGTGAATGCTAAGGAAGAATTAGAACGCCTAGAAAAAAACATACGGGATTTTGAGACTAATACACAAACACGCAAGCTAGATAAGTTGGGGAAAGACATCAGATTTTATGATAAGCAGCTTACTTACCCCTATTTACAGGAGGATTATTTCAAACAGAGGTGGCTTCAGAGGCTTCAGGAGATTTACTACGTTTTCCGATTCATCTGGAGGGAGCAGTACAGGCAGCGACACTGAACAAGCTGGTCCTAGCACAGCCCAATATAACCAAGGCTATAGATATCAGGAGCTACCCCAGGGCCCTTTTTTAGGGGACGGAGAGTGGAGACAACTGAGGGAGGTATCCCATGGAACCAGGGCCAACAGAGAGGATGAGGATGGGGAACTGGGAAAACCAAAGGCCTGAAGCAGGTCAGGTTCCAACAAGAGAGCCATGGGAAATACAGACGCGGAGGCAACACTACAGATGGTAGACACCAATAGAACCAACCCCATTATAAATCTATCTAGTCATGATTTGTCTCAGAAGGAATTACAAGTACTCTCCAAAGGACTATCCTTTGTCCCGAACTCTTCACCCAATTCTTTTAACATAAAAATGGAACTTCACAAATTCTTCCGAAAAATCAGGCTACATTACTTCAACAAACTTCCCTCATACTCCAATCCTTCTCACACAGGTCTACGCAGCCCCTCGACGTTCACACCTCCAGCACACTCTATGCCTCACAAAATAATCACATATGAACAAGTTGTACTGAGGGATGTCATGCAAGCAATTTCTCAAAAAAAGTATATCAACATCTCTAAGGCGGAAAGAGATGCACTCAAATCACTGAGGGAGAATAGGGACATTGTCATCAAATCCGCTGACAAAGGCGGTGCCATTGTCATACAAGACACCAAGGATTATAAAGCGGAAATAGACAGTCAACTCACTGATGGCGGCAGTTATTCTAAGGTCACATCTTACCCCACTAAGGAGATCAGTAGACTCATTAAGGCTGCGACGGATGTCGGCCTCCGTGAGGGTTTCCTTACGGAATCCGAACACGATTTCCTGAACAAGAAACAACCCTGCTTACCCACCATCTATACCCTCCCAAAGGTACACAAAGATATGTTCCACCCACCTGGAAGCCCAATAGTATCTGGGTGTGGCTCCATTTTGGAACCCATATGCAAATACGTGGACTTCTTTCTAAAACCTTGTGCAGTATCCACTAAGACTTACCTGAAAGACACCATGGAAGCCATTAGGTTGGTTGATGAACTTGCATTCAATCCTACACAACAACTATTGGTCACCATGGACATTGCCTCCTTATATACCAGCATCCCACAAAGACCGGCCCTGGAGATCATTAGGACTGTGCTCGATAATAGACCTCAACCAGTTCAAGTTCCCACTCACTTCATCTTGAATTTACTAGAAATAGCAATGATGAAAAACTTTTTTCGCTTTCAGGGAGAATTCTTTTTACAGACTAAGGGAGTGGCGATGGGGGCAAGCTTTGCCCTAAATCTAGCCATACTGTACATGGACAACAATGAGACCACCTAGATTTTCAATGGAGACAATCCATATCAGAATAACATAGCTCTTTGGAAGCGCTACATAGATGAAGTCCTCGTGATTTGGACAGGAACTGAAACTGACCTCCAAGCTTTCCATGGCTGGCTTAATGGTAGATCTCAGGACATTCAATTCACAGTTCAACATGGTTCCATCAGTATTGACTTTTTAGACATTTGTTATGTTATGTTAATTGAATTTGTAAAGCGCGCTGTTACCCTAGGGTGTCCTGGCGCTATGCACTGCCTGCTAGCAAGTGGCCAAAAGGTTTATTGGTTAAAAAGCCAGGTCTTGAGCCCCTTCCTGAAAGAGAGGAGGTCTGTAGCGTTCCTCAGTTGGAAAGGAAGCTCATTCCAGGATTTAGACACGCTGTTAATAAAGCTTCTGCCTCCCCAGCCTGCTTTTTTAAAAACGCTGATTGTGACTTTCTTCGCACCTGTTGATCGTAACGCTCTCCTTGGAATGTACCACTGTATTTTGCGTTGCATGTAATCCGGGCCTTTGCCATTGAGGGCTTTAAAAACTGTGCACAGCGCTTTGAAGCATATTCTGTGTCTGACAGGGAGCCAGTGCAACTGTTTGATCTCTTCCTTTACAGAGGCAAACTTTGAAGTCCCCGACAGCAGTCTGGCTGCCGCATTCTGAACTATCTGAAGCTTGTTGATATATTGTTTTTGAGCATTCAGGTAGAGTCCGTTGCAGTAATCCAGCCGAGACATGATGAGTGCCGAGATTACTGTTTTGAGGCCATTATCGTTGAGGAAGAACTTAATCTTTTTATGATCTTTAATACATAAAAACAGGCCGAGGTAACTGAACTTATTTGGTCACCTATTGCCAACTTATTGTCCATTAACACTCCCAGATTCCTAGCTTTCTCAGTAGGTATGGGGCATGAGCCCAGGTCAGCCGGCCACCAGTCGGGGGTCCACACTAGCGGGTTCTTCCCAAATTTTATGACCTCAGTTTTGTTAGAGTTAAGTTTTAAGCAGTTTGCAGACATCCATCTGGAGATAGCAGCCATGCAGTCATGAAATCGAGCCCCTGTTTCATTTTCAGTGCCCTTCCTTAGCGACAGCACTATTTGGGTGTCGTCAGCGTAAGAGGTCAACTGGAAGCCAAATGACCTAATCACACCCGCTAGGGGAGCCACGTACACGTTAAAAAGTTTCCATCAAAGCTGAGAATGGGCATTTATACACCACACTGTTCAGGAAAGATAGTGAACGTAATACCCTCTTACGCTACTCCAGTCACCATCCTAGAAATCTTAGAGACAATTTACCATACGGGCAATTTTTGAGAATACATAGAAACTGCTCACACAAGGTAGATTACCTTAGAGAATCGGAAGATTTACGCAACAGATTGGCAGAAAGAGGATATCCCAGAAGTCTACTTAAAAAGGTGCGGAAGAGAGCTTGGTTCAACCCCTGCAAAACATTACTAGAGCCTAAACTACGTTCTTATAAGATCGATAATAGGATGATCTGTGTCCCAACCTTCTGCACACGCAGTAACGAAATAAGAGACATTATCAACCGACATTGGAATTTGGTCTCGGATGTATTAGGCACACAGGATCCTCCTATGCATTCCTTCAGGAAGGGCAAGAATATCAGGGACCATGTAGTTTGTTCTCTTCTAGCAACACCATCCCCACCAACTATACAATCTATGTGGAAACTACCTGAAACCACTGGTCACCACAAATGTGGACACTGCAAGGCATGTGACCTCACTGTGGAAACTACTACCTTTAGCCATCGAGATCATACCTTTGAACTTAAGAAACACACTAACTGTAACAGCATAGATGTTATATACGCCATTAAATGCCCCTGCGACTTACTATACATCGGTCAAACTCGACAAAAAGTTAAGACACGCATACTACAGCACTGTAGCCGCATTAGATGCAAGGTCCAAGGTACACCAATAGTTGAACATTTCACCACACTTCATCACCCAGTGAACAGCCTCAGATGGTTTGTCCTGGAAAAGGTTACTCTGGGCCTAGAGGGGGTGATATGATGGATATCCTAAACTTGTGAGTGTAAATGGATACACCTCTTGGATACTGTTAACCGGGGTTTGAATGAGAATGAGGAAATTAATAGACAACTGTCTCTCCTCAACACTGGATGAATTCTGTCTTTGTCTGTGACTTTTTCCACTATCTTCCATTTATGCCTCCTAAAGTAGATATCGTACCCGATATGAGGACGCTGCGTAGGCCCTCAATATGGCATACTCATCAACAATGTAATTCATAAAGACTTATAGATTTGTTGTGCAGTTGATTTTCTGTAATCTTTATTGATGGAGTGTCATGAGTTAGCCATCATTTTCCATCTTTATTATCTATAATTTTTGTGTTTTTTTTTTTATGTTCAAAATGTTTTATTAAAGTTTGTAAACAGAGGTAGACAGTGGCAAAATAAATAAATATACAGTTAGAGAGGCGGGTTACATTGAGGGGGAGAGGGAAAGGCTGTGCATAAGTTGAGTCATTGTACAGCAATTGATAGAGATCACTTCTTTGCGTGTGAATAAATACAGATACAAAAAGGCATAAATATCACATTGAATCGGTAATATCTGAACAAAAAGGGTACATACATACATTTTCATAAAAGTCTTACATTTTCGAATGAGTCATATATCAGCGATACATATACATATAAAACATTTTTGGTACGGCTGATCAAAAATGTAACCTAATTAATTCACCTTGATGTCCATGAAATACCAAGGATCTTGTCCCTTTTTGGACATTTATGTCACTTAAAACAGATTGCATATGGTGTGGTTATACGATATTAAAGTTCTAGAAGGATCCTAGTGTATACATAAGATGCGCACAGGTGTGAATAAAAAGAGATTGTCTCACGTGAATGAGGGAAGATAGCGGCAAGGATGACATTGGGGAATAGTTTAATACTAGCGGCAGTGTGTTTCGTTGGACGTGAAAGGTAGAATTACCGAAGGAGGAGAAGTGCCCTTCTTTGAGGAAAATTCATGGAGGCTTGTGAATGAAGGCTCTTGCGTCTAGTGAGTTCCATATTGAACCACGGGAGGCGCGCCACGGAGATAGCTGTAGAGCAATAATATCGGCTCCTCTAAGGAAAGTTACCCACTCCTGAAATAAAATGAAATACCAGCATTTGTAAAGCGCACAGCTACCTACGGAGAGGTGTCCCGGCGCTGGGGGCCGTCGGGAAGATTAAGCGAGCTATTGCCCAGAGTCACATGATGCTGGGCTAACCTGCCGCCGGCGATCGAACCGTGAACCCTGTGGTCCGGAGTCAGGCACCCTGGCCGCTACGCCACACCTCTTCCACATATAGAAGGCGATCACTTTAAAGTTTTTCCAGTTGTTCAGTATTAGCTTGCAAGCCAACGTGACCATTAGATCTAGTAAGTAACGGTCATTGTCATTCTTGAGTTGAGGGTCCAGAGGGCCCAGAATAATGTATGAGAATTCTTTTGTGGGAAGAATATTTAGGGTATGTTTGACGCAGTCTAGTATTTTATTCCAGAAGTTTTGGAGGAGGGGGCATTCAAATAGCATGTGTGCTAGGGAGCCCTCTTGTTTATGACAACACCAGCAGTTGGGTCTTGTTTGGGTCCAACCTTAAAGAGCCTGGCAGAAGTCCAGTATGTCCTGTTTATTATCATATATTTAGTTTGTGATAAAATAGGTGAAATTTTGTGAGAAAAGGGAGATTTGTTGATGGCGATCCAGTCAAAAGGAATATCTTTCGTATTCGATTCAGCTTCCCATTTTCGCTGATTACGTGTTAGACTTTTATTTTGGTTCGGTAGGAGAATTTTGTATATGTTTGAGACCAAGTGTCCTGCCTTGAGTAGGCGACCCAGAAAGGTGGTGAGAGATGGGGTGTCTCCCGAGAGATTCTTTTTAGTAATCCTTACTTTAAGCTGTAAGAATTTAGAAAAATCTAAATTTTCGAGATTGAACCGAGTTTGCAAAGACGAGAATGGTAGAGGGGAAGTACTTCAAAGATATCTAACACTAGGTTAATGCCTTTACGTGACCAGTCAGACCAGAAAAATGGGGAACCGTCGATTTTGAGTGTGG
Source organism: Calotriton arnoldi (assembly GCA_963921515.1). NCBI lineage: Eukaryota > Metazoa > Chordata > Amphibia > Caudata > Salamandridae > Calotriton > Calotriton arnoldi. The sequence continues at coordinate 1,805,042 of CAWUFW010001544.1, read as the reverse complement.
GATTATACCATAAAGAGGACAGGTAGGAATGTTGTAACTTAACCTCCAGGCGTGAAAGGGCTCTTTTGGTGTTTTGTATAATATTTCTAGAATGTGGTAGATGGGTTGTGTCCATCGTAGCCAATGCAACGAGAGGAATGTTCTGTATGAGGGACTTTTCTATTGTCACCCAAGGAGGTTCATAAGACGGGTTATCAACGAACCAGTTGGCACCCTGCTTGCAGAGAAAGGTCGTTTGAAGAAGTTTCTGAAGATGGGTAGGGAAAAGCCCCATTTATCCTTGGCAAGCTTGAGTTTTTTCATAGAGATTCTGGGCTTTTTGCCTTACCATAAGAAATTACTAAAAGTCTTATCAATCTTGTTTAAAAATACCTAGGTTAAGGTCATGGGCAACATGCTAATAAGGTAGTTGATAAGAGAGGTGGTCATCATCTTTAGTGTCTCGGCTCTGCCCCGCCATGATAAAAATTTAGGAGACCAGTTGTCTAAAAGGGAGTCTATTTTTTTGGACAGTATTTTTTCGTTAATGTGTAAAGTAGTGATTAGTTCGTGTGAAAACTCTAATCCTAGATATTTAATAGAGTCCTGTTGCCAGGCTAGGCCTGATGATCCTAGGATGCTTTTGTCACCACACCCGCTGAGGAGTTTTACCTCGGATTTGTCCTTATTAAGGGAGTATCCTGATACTTCTGAAAATTGATATATGGTATTCATTAGGGCTGGAATGGCAGAGGAGGCATCCTCAGTGACAATTAACACGTTGTCTGCGTATGCAGCAAGCTTGACAGTTGTGTTACAAAAGGAGATCCCGGCAATATCCTGGTTTTCTCTGATATGTTGGAGGAAGGGCTCCAATGCTAGAAGAAAAAGGGGGGCGAGAGAGGACAGCCCTGTCTTGTGCCTTGATTCAGGTTAAAGGCAGAGGAAATTATGCCTCCAGCTCTGACTTTGGCTGTTGGTTTGTGGTAAAGGGCCATTATAATTTTGATCAATTTATCCCCTAGATTAAATTTCTCCAGAACAGCCTTAAGATATCTCCAATCTACCTTATCAAAGGCTTTTTCTGCATCCAATGTGATGGCTACCGTAGGTGAGTCTAGGAGTCTAGCCTTCTCTCTGGTATGACATAACAAACGTGTATTGTCACTAGAGAGTCTGTGTTTCAAAAAGCCCACCTGTGATGGATGTATTAGCTTGGAGAATTGGGGCATAGATCTTGCAATCAAGATTTATTAACGATATCGGCCTGTAGGTTTTAGGTAAGAGGGGATCTTTACCTTCTTTGGGCAGGACAGTTATGATTGCTTCAGCTGGAGTGCCCGTTACCTGGCCAGTTTCTGAGAAGTGATCAAAGAATTTCACTAGTGGTGGTACTAGGGACGCAGAGAAGGTTTTAAAGAATTTTGCATTAAACCCATCGGGTCCTGGAGCTTTACCAGATTTCAATTTATTGATCGCCATCATGATTTCACTTTCTGTGATCGGACCATTAATTTAAGTTTTTTCTTGTTCCGTGAGGCTAGGGAGAGTGATACCATTTAGTTAGTCGTGACACTTCGAGTGATTTACATTAGCATTTTCCTCGTATAAATTCTTGTAAAAATCTTTTGAAGATATCGGCTATCTTATTATGATTAGTGTTAATGTTCCCTTCCTTATCCTTCATAGAATTAATGGGGTATTTCTGTAATTTAAATTTTAGATGGGATGCTAGGGATTTGCCTGCCCTGTTTGATTCACATAATTTGATGCTTTTTTGTTTATTGACCCATATCCCGCCCTGTTACTGATGATTTTGTTATATTCATATTTCTTATTAAGGATTTTGTTGAGAGTATTATTGTCTTTATTATTAATATGCACTTTTTCTAAGTCAGCGATTTCCTGCTCTAAATTAATTAAATTAGAGTTGGCTACTTTGTTCGCATTTGATCTAATCCTGATTACCTCACCTCTTACAGTTGTTTTAGGGCCTCCCACCTTGTCAGGTCCGATGTCACACCAGCTTTGTTTTCATCAATAAAGTTATGAATCGTCTCTTTAATTGCCTGAATGCTACTTTGATCAGTTAATATCTCGTCATTGAAGCGCCAGCTTGTTTGTTTTTTATGTGGTGCAGGGTCAGAGACGGAGAGTGTAATACAGGAGTGGTCGGAAATCACTCTAGGTTCAATTGTGGTTTGGTCTACATTACATAGTGCATAGTTGGAGATCAAAATGTAGTCTATCTGCGAATACGACTTGTGGGGAAAAGAATAGAATGTATATTCTCTTTCTGCCGGGTTCTGGATTCTCCAGGCATCTACTAAATTGAATTTTGAACAGATTTTCTTAAGTGCTTTATGTGACTTGTTTGGGTGAAATGGGAACCTAGAATTTTTGTCTAGATGAGGGTCAAGAGGTAAGTTAAAGTCACCCGCAAGAATGATGGCAGCTGTATCAGGGATTTGACCTAACTGTGTGTATAGATCATCCCAGAATGACGGACCGTCCTTAGTAGGAGCATAAAAGTTGGCCACGTAAAACTCCACCTTGTCTTTGGTAAGTTTTGTGATAACCCATCTACCTTGAGAGTCAGAGGAGTTCGAGATTAAGTTGATTCTGGAGTTTTTTGTAATTAGTGTAAGTACCCCATTTTTCTTCCCTACAGCTGCTGAGTAGGCTCCATCTGAGAAGTGATAGTTAGCAAAATTCTGGGCTAGTGTGCTGTCAAGTTTGGTTTCTTGGAGAAGAATTAGGTCATCTTTTTGTCTATTCAAATATTCTACTATCTTTCTCCTCTTTACTGGATGATTCATCCCTTTCACGTTTAATGAGATTAGCTTAATGCATTGGTTCAAACCCGCCATTTAGTTTGTGTGAGAGTATTTCTACGGTCCAGTGTCAACATTCTATGAGGTGGCGCTATCAGAAGCCACGTCTTGTTGTGAAACTTCCCTTTGTATGTGTCAGTCTGACATGAGACATAAGGAACACAAATCAATGAGCAAGAGAGCCAACAGAAGATACAGTAATACAAAAGAAAACCCCAAACCTTGTAAATCCTCCCCCCTCCCCCCACATTCGCCAACAGGCGTAGCGATAAGAGGAGAGTAGCTCTTCCGGAGGAATAAGTATTTAGAACTTCATTGTTTTGGAGCTAAGCCCCATAAATTCAAGAAGGACCTAACATTGTATGAGAATTCAACTTGGGAGATGCATATGTGTGTGTATGTGTATTCATTTCATTTTGTTCATGTGATGATTAAGATTGTAGAAATATGCAGGAGATTAAGATACGCGCTGTTACATGCAATAAGTGTGTAATAAGTGTGTACGCTGGATATGTGTAGCAAGGTTACGTTTGAGCAATGATGAGAGGAGACCTATTTGTGAGCAGAGACTTGTGTAATGAGTGAGACTATAGGTATGTGCAGGCGAATGGAATACATAAGGTTACCTGCAATAAATGTATAATAAGTGTGTACGATGGGTATGTGTAGCAAGGTTATGCTTAAACCATGACGAGAGAAGACCTGATTGTGTGCGAGAGCACAAAGGGTCAGCATACAGGGACTCTTTAAAGTCTCTTTGTAGACTAACAACGTTCGTTAAGGAAAAGTTAGAATCATGTGTAATAGGCGTGTACTGTGGATATGTGTAGTTATGTGGATGTGTGTGTATACTTCCAGGTAAAATCAGAATCATGTGTAATAAATGTATAAGAAGGATATGTGTAGATATGTGAAGATGGGTGAAGTATGTGAAGTAAGATTACGCTTTAACAATGATGAAAGAGGACCTGCTTACATGTGAAGGATCAATGGATTAACTTCCAGGATTACCATTGTAGGCAGTTAACATTCGTCCGACGTGCACAGCACCAGACGCAAACTAAGTAGGAGAATACCTGCCAGCATACATATACTCTGAGGAATCAATCGCAAGTAAACCTAAAGGTTTCTTACGACTCTATAACAAGCGTATGCAGGAGTAGGTAGTGCAGAAGACAGAGACTTACAGGGTCACTTTAGAGGCAGGCTTATCACTTTGTGTCAAAATTTGCAGAGAGAGACAAAGTTGGGGATAGAGACTCATATGTAGACAAGCATCACTCGTACAGGCTCAGGAATAGTGTGTTAAGTGTGTAAAAAGTGTGTGCAATGGATATGCTTAGCAAGGTTACACTTAAACAATGACGAAAGAAGATCTGCTTGTGTGCGAGATCACAAAAGGTCAGCTTGTAAGAACTCTTTAAAGTCTCTTTGTAGCCAAACAGCATTTGTTTAGGAAAAGTAAGAACCATGTGTAGTAAGTGTGTACGGTGGAAATGTGTAGCTATATGGATATGTGTATATGCTTTCAGGTAAAATCAGAAACATGTGTAAGAAGGACATACATAGATATGTGAAGTAAGGTTACGCTTTAACAATGGTGAAAAAAGATCTGCTTACATATGAAGGTTCAGTGGGTTAATTTACCATTCTATAACAAACGTATGCAGACTTATCACTTTGTGTCAACATTTGCTGAGAGAGACAAAGTTGGGGATAGTGACCTACATGTATACAGGCATCATTTGTGCAGATAAAGTCAGATACTGATACAGGTTTAGGAGCACTATTATTTACCTTAAGGAGGACATTATCCTATTTGTTGACACATGACATTCTTGGTTATTGTTGGCAGTTGTTGGTAATTAAAGTTATTATTAATTAACAGACGTTCAACATCTTACCGGTTTGTGCTAGACATATGCAGGGGTAAGAGGTACAAGAGACACAATCTTACATGTTATCAGGCAACATACGTTCAGGTAGAATCATGTTCAGGAATAGTCACCAATTTCAAGAACAAGAACAATGGTGACCGGTTGTGGGATTTGAGTCCTTGAGAACCGAAGTATCCATTTGCATTTCACCTTTCTTGTCTAGGAACTTGTTGAGTAAGGCAGGATCCGTAAACACATGAGGAATGCCTTGTGAGGTAATCCTGAATCTTGCTGGGCCAATGAATGATCCTTGTATTCCAACTGTTTTCATCTTAGGACGTAGATTTAAGAAACCTTTGCGTGTTTCAACAGTCGACTGAGTAGTCCTGAGAGATGAACATTTTTGTGCCTTTCCATAGTATGTGGTTGTGCTTCCTCATGTGGGTTAGGATGAGCTCTACGTGTTGATATCTTAGCGGCTTGCATACTATGGGTTGAGGTGTTTTGTGGTTTGGGGATAACCGTGTTGGGACCCTGTGAGCCCTGTCAAATTCCAGATCCTTGTCAAATTTCAAATTGGTTGCCCGGGTGAACCATTTCTCTAGAAAAGCAATGCAGGAGTTTGCTGAATCTTCTTCACCTTCTGGCATACCAAAAATACGTAGGTTCCCACGCCTGTTTCTGTCTTCTAATTCTGATATTTCTTTAGCAAAAGAACAGGAGGCGTTATTAAGATTTTGAATGGTCTTTTTCATTATATTCCTGTTGTCCTCCAGGTAGCTGATCCTGTTTTCCGCCTCTGCGATTCTGGAGCTTGTTTCCTTCATATCTTGACGAATGGCTGCGATTTCATTTTGCATGATGTCAGTGTTTGTTTTTGTCGATTTAGCCAAATCGTGAACATCTGCAAGTTTCTTTAGGATCATCTCCATTGTCGAGTTAATATCTTGTTTTGCTTTTACTGGAGAGTCTGGGTGCGGTGGGTCCGCTTTCACTCTTTTTAGTGATTGTTTAGTGTCTTTTTCCATCATTTTCGCAGCTGAATAATTGAGGAATATTTTCTACGATCAGACCTTGTGAACGGTAGGACTGTGATTGCCTTCCTACAAGAGAGACAATTGAACCAGGGTGTTGTTGTTGGGTTTTAGTAGTTGTCACTGGTTCCTTTGCAGATTTTAAAGAAGCTACGAGTGTGAACAACCGAGGATGGCACTGTAATTGTTCGAAGTAGCACTGAAATTACACTGAAATTGCACTGAGATTGCGCTACATTAGCTCATCCTAAAGTGGTACCGGTTAAGCCAAGTTAGATTCGTTCTTTTACTGGCACATACATGTACAGCTGGAATAAACCAGTAATCTCAGGCGGCCATTTTGTGACTGCAAATATTGTGCTGCAGACCACTGGCATCTGCTGGTCTCGTTAAGCAAAGCGGTGACTCATAGATGTGTGATACCTTTGGGAATTGACACAGATTCTTAACACCTTGATGTATGTTTGCTGTGCCCGAGTAGAGACCTGGTTAATTGTATTCAGTGGAGATTGCTTGCTCAGCTCAGCACTGCTATGGGCACAATCTTAGAGTCAGGCATCAAAGTCAGGCACTCAGACAAATGTTTTAACATTGATGTTGATGTCCTTGTCTCCAAATGTTTCCATATGCTCTACGTCTATACGATTGTTTTACAAATGTTACTGCCACCTGTGAGCCTTGGTATTTGTTGCATATTTCGAACACAGATTGATTCAATGCCCGTCATTCTTGCTGCATGTTGCACCACAAGCTGTGTTGGGTTTCCGGACGCTTGTTTCTTTCACAGTCTGCATACGCGCTCACACGTGCTGACGTTGAAGCAGACAGCAGTCAGCGTCTGTACCTCTGGCATGACCGCGTGCAAGCTTCACTCGTGTCTATTTCAGACACGGCTACCGACCCGCTCGCACAGACGCGAGACGCTCCAGTTACAACCATCTAATCAAGGTAATTTTGCATGCCCTGAGGCCAGTCTTTCCTACCCTCCATCAATTGGGGTTGTCCTCCTTAGCTGGGATGCTTAAAAGCCGATTAAATAGGAATTCCTGAATTGAAGTACCCAGTCCATAGTTATCTCATTCCGAGAACCATAGATATCGTGTGGGTAAGTTACACACACTATTACCCTGGTTGAATTGTTTTTATTTAGTGCCTCAGATGTTTTTGAGTCTAATTTCCTAACCCCAGATGTACAATTCAATTCTAGCACATCTCTGCCCTGCACCCTGATGAGGTCCTTCTTTCCCATTGGAGCTACCTAGCCCATTCCTACATTTGCCCCACATTTAACTCGACAGTAGGTTTAAGGTGAGACACCGCACCACACTTTACTGTACCCGTTATCACTGTCTTCCACAAGGGTTTTAGTTTTTGATTGGTGTCCCTGCCCTTTTTCAGATTGCTCCCTTCCTGTCCTGAAGAAGACCCCACTGCAAGGTTCCATTGGCACTCGCTCTCTTCGGGGTCGAAACGTCGACATTTTAACTCCTTTGACCGTGACTGAAAACTTCTCCACATTTAGATAAACACAACATTCAGAAAGTGTATCTAATGACTTGTGGAAAATCTGATTAGAAAAACACATTGTCAACCAGTCTTAATCTGAAATCATTGTTTACACTGTACATAATTTCACTTGTAATTCTTATTCTCCTCTGATCTATCCACGAGCACCCCTACCTACACCAACTTTCCACTCACTGTGGAGCTTCTGTGTCACATGAATTAATGTGTCTAGAAAGTGATTAATTAATATTTTATATAAACAAACTTGATATTCATGTCTTTGAGTGTTATTGTAATTTGTGATATCGGGCACTAAGTTATACTTAACTTGAAGAATTCCCGATGGGACCAACTGTTTTGCTGTACCATATGGGAGAGATGGCAAAAGAAAATAAATATATGCATGCACTCGCACAGAGTGGTGTAAGCACAATCAAAAAGTAGTTCCTTAATGTAAGCAGTGGGAGGATACAAGTCATTCAATCAAAAGGATGGTAAAGAAGCTTTGCTCTTGGGCACAACAGATTCTAAATGCCAAAGCAAAAATGAGCAGGCATTCTCATGGGATTTTCAGGTTTTCTACTAAACTGGATATTTGAATTGTAATTGTATTGTAATTGCATTTATATAGCGCTTACTACCCCTGACAAGGCATCAAAGTGCTTTTTCGGTGAGTAGCATGCTACTCCAGAACCCATAAAGGATTAGTGGTGAATTAGTATAGTGAAATATGAAAGTAATTTGAGTGGTGGATATGTTAGTCAGTTATTTGGATTGAGAAGGATAGTGGAGGGATAGAAGCGAGAAAAAGGTTTGCATTTATATAGCGCTTTCTACCCCTGATGGGGCGTTGAAGCGCTTTTTCGGCGAGTAGCACACTACTCAAGAACCCATAAAGGATTAGTAGTGAATTAGTATATTGGAATATGAAAGTAATTTGAGCGATGGACATGTTAGTCTGTTATTTGGATTGAAAAGGATAGTGGAGGGACAGAAGAGGGAAGGATTTAGAAATGTATTTTTTTGGGGGGCTCATAGCAGTAGGAGGCTTGGGATGAGTAAAAGGGAGATGGAGGGGGAAGAATCAAAGGGTAGGGTTTAGAAAGGCTTGTTTGTGAGAACTGAGTAGTAAAGAGGTATGAGATGATGCAAGGATGGGTAGAGTAGGGAAGAGTCTAGAAAGGGTTATTTTGGGAATCATAGTAGTGGTATGGGGTTTGGGATGAATGAGAGAGTGGAGGTAAAGGATGTATTGATAGAGGTATAGGGTGAGAAATAGGGTAGTGCATTGGAAAGAGTAGTAGAATGAGGTTTGAGATGAGTCAGAGAGTTGAGGTAGAGGATACATTGAGAGCGGTATAGGGTGAGAAATAGGGTAGTGCATTGGATATGCTGAATTAGAAGAAAAGTAATAAATATATAGATACATAAGTACATGGAAGGTATGTATATGCATAAGGAAGGTAGTACATGTAGATTAAAGATGCATTTTATAAACTCCAGCTTTCAAGTGTTGCTGTAGTTTAAAATTTTTTTTTTTTTTTGTAATTTAATAGTGAAGCAATTGTAGATAATAGTTATGATAAAAGATTTACTTATTTACGCAGTCACTTATATACATGTTGAAAACATAGAATAATGTAACTATCAGTAATATGTACATGTGTTAAGCAGAAGGAATATCCATATTTTTAAAAACATAATTATTATACACGTTTATATAAAGCAATAAACGTATATAGGTACATATCTATAGTGCAAATAAATACTATATACAAAGGTATATGCTGTATTTTTCTGTTTGCGTATGGTGGTTAAGTGGAGAAGAGCCAATTCTTGAGTAGTTTTCTGAAGATAAGGTGGTTATCCATGGATCTTATGTTGGGGGTAAAGAGTTCCGTAGTTTGGCTGCCTGAAAATAAAAGGATGTGCCACCCATGTTTTTTTTTCTTGTACGTTGGGATTTTGAGGCGACGTGCCACTCTTGAGCGGCAGTTCCTTTGTTGAATGTGTTTGGTGATTTTATTCCTGATGAAGAGCGGTCCTGTTCCATGTATCGCTTTGTGGGTGATACAAAGCAGCTTGAACGTGGATCTTCTGGCAACTGGTAACCAATGCAGGGCTTTCAAGGCAAGGGAGATGTGGTCTTGCGGCTTTATATGTAAGAGTAGTCTGGCAGCTGAGTTCTGAATCTGTTGTAGTCTTTTCATAGTCTTTAAAGCTGATCCATGGTAGAGGCTATTGGCGTAATCAAGTTTGGACAGAACAAGAGAGATGGTAGCCTGGACCTTGTGTGGAAATCCCAAATGGGGGAAGATTTGTCGTAGTGTTTTTATAGTAACAAAGCTTCATCTTGCTAGTTTGTCCACTTGGGCATGCATTGATAGCTTGGAGTTCGTGGTCATTCCGAGGTTTCTTACTTCCTTCTATACTTTAGGTGGCATTCCCAGATCATCAGGCAAGGTGGCGAGCGGGTCATAATTTTTCCAACCGCCACACGTGAGTATTTCCGTTTTGGAAGCATTCAATGTAGGCTGCCCATTACAGAAATGGTGGAGATATGTAAGGCCAGAGGGGTGGCTACTGCTCCCTATGGGGGCCGGTCTCTGGGGCCATACTTCTAGTAATCCCCTGCAAGTTAGGGAAAATTGTTTCTTTAAATGTTTACTTTGTTTACCAGCCTCTGCCACACCCATGGCTGCCCATCGAAAGTTGGGTTTACAGTATTTGGAGGATCTGCTTTTGGTAAAACCTTTGATATTATGGTTTTCCATATGGTCTAAAGAGGAAACCAGTTACACTAAATCAATTTTTTTAGACTGTTTAACATTGGATTACGTCTCTCATATTCCCTGGCCAGCTTATATACATTCCTCTTTTGGCACTATATTTAAATTGACAGTGTGGCCAGACCCCTCCAGGTGTTATCACTCAGGAAGAAATCCATTAAAGATACCTTCCTTCAGCAGAGATCGGAATATCATATGGGTATTGAGAAGAAGAAACCGACTGTAGCCTTTTACATGAGGAGGGATGCCAAAACTATTTATCTTGTGTTATTAACACCCAGCACCGTTTTGTTCTGACTAGACTCAGAATTGGTACTGTGCACCATCTGGTGGCTTTCTCTACTATGAAGTACAGCCCCCCATGTTCGATCCCATGCGATGACACGAATAAACAAAGCACGATGCACTTTGTTGTTCGGCAACCTATATTTTCATTACAAGCGCTATTATCTTAAACCATTATTTACCATGCAGAATATTCGTTCACACAAAGTTGCTTTGAGGTTTCTGCTTGCACTAAATAATCCCCTAGTGTGCTTTAATGTTACTCTTTTTATCTTGAAAGTCATCAATTTGAGGAAAAGTGTTATGTATTAGATATCCTTTTAGGTAATGGTATACCCCAATGACTGTAAGGTTTTGACAGGCTATTTATTATGTGGATTAGTGGGAATTGTTTTAACATTGTTTTTATGTACTTTTATTGCTGTTTTTAACTTACCGAATAAAGTTTTTCGAACCGAACTGACATGCTAATTCTATTTGTAGAGAGAATTTATGTTTACTTATGTTTAGATTACTAAAACTAATGTAGGCCCGAATTTTAAAATGGCTAACGTTGGTTGCCATCTTTGCTTAGTGACAAACAAACATTTTATTTCTAGGCTAGCTAGAGTTTTGTCGAACGCGATGTTCTTTTTCTTTCTTTCCCACGCGAAGAAATGCTTTCTTTATTTTGTGATTATCGTGAAATGTTTTAATGAACGGCGCATTTCAGAAGACAACAGCAGTGTGCAGCCTAGTCCACGTATGTTATCCTGTTAGAGACGGTGTAAGGAGACAGAGAAACCTTGGGAACCTAACGAGCACATAATTGTATCATCTTGCTTCAACCTTACTAGGCAGGCTTATGAGAATAATGTGTAGGCATGTAAAATGTTAGAATTGTGTTTTTTAGTTCAGTTCTGTGCAGAATAGAGGAAAGTAAAAGTTTCAGAGCACTCTCATTGAGAAAACACTGACTCCTTTGTCCTTCCCTTTTGAGGCGACCCCATGCTGGTTTGCCTTTTGATTTCATTTGAATTGCATATTAATTGAATTTTGATTATTAATTGCTGCTAACTTGATTTTGTTTTTTATAAAACCTTAAGTTTTAATCTACCTTTATGCTTTGAAAACTAATTATTCTCTGTCTTTCTTGTGGAGCCTAATTTACTTCAATGTATAGATTTGAAAACAAGGCTCAGCTGTGGAGCACCAAAACACTTACAGGATTAACACAGCCCCTGGTCCATCGAGAGAAGCGCTTTATGGTCCCCAACATATGCACAAGGAACATGCTACCAAATGTTTGAAACCAAATAGTGTATGATCATAAGGGTTTATAAAGGGAATCTCAGGGTTTGGGGCTGAGCCTCTTGCCTCAAATCTCCTCAGCACCAGGGCCGGCCTTTGTTAAGTTAGTGCCCTAGGCTGACAGCAATTTGGAGACCTTGCTGATGCTAGCGAATTAAATGAGGCAGCAGGGGGGCCCTTCGGAGTTCACTGGTCAGTCCCTGTCTGAGCAGTAACTGGCCCCTGAAAACAAACGTCTCAGGACCTCCTCCAGCGCACCTAAATCACGGATAGCTCAGCTGCCTCACGCTGATGATGATTTTGTTGGTGTGTGTTAGCTATGGTGACCAGGCGTCCTGGATTTGCTGGGACAGTCCCAGTTTTCACCAGCTGTCCCAGCAGATTTTGGCAATTTTGGCTCATGTCCCGGTTTTTAGAGGGGGTCAACTGAAAACAGTGAGAGGAACGAACCTGTTAGGTGTTCTAAAGCTGTGCTAGTTAGCAGCTGTTGTAAGTAAGCAATTTAATGAACAGGTATGATGCTGGTTTTAGAAATTAAATTGTATTTATTTTCTTAGTACCTCTTCTGTGTTCCTATGTTGATGAGAGCTGTCATTCTGCTCCCCTCCTTTGATGTAAAATTGTAGTCCTTTTTCTATTTTTGCAAAATGTCCTGGTTTTTGGTTCTCAAGATCTGGTCACCCTAGTGCAGAGGTCTTCAAACTGTGGGGCGTGCCCCCCTGGGGGTCCGTAGCCGTGTTCCCAGGGGGGCGCAAATGCCTGTAAGTACTTGTAAACGAAGATGGCCTGGAAGCCCTACTTTGATTGTTTGTTGTGTTTACAGGCCATCATCATTTACATGCAGCGTTTCAAGTGCATAAAAAAGCATGTCAATTGTAATCCTGAACTCTGTAGTGGCATGATCAAAGAGGTGGCAAAAGTGAATACAATATTATAAAGTCTTTTTTTTCCACTTTTAGACAACTGCACATAAAATAATTCACACATGTTAAGTAAGAAATAAATGCAAATTAAACTAATGGTGGGAAAGGCACTCTTTCAGGTAATGAAATCTGTTGGTTAATGCGATCATTTGAAATGTCTGTCTGTGAGACGAGAAATTATGTAGCAGCAGAGGACCAAATTTTGCAGCAGGGTTGACTAAATTAAGTGGCAGGAAAAGGCAAATTATGCAGCATAATGCGCCATATTTTGTAATAGTATTTTATATTTTTGTCATTTTTACACATGGTTGCACTGTCTGGAGACAGATGTTACCTAATTAGTACCAGGTAAACACCCAAATACAGCAATAAGTAATTGAAAGATGACCAGTCAACCTTTGCAAAGGGCATTCCACTACAAAGGGCTTTCCATTGTGAAGGGTTTTCCACTGCTCAGGGACACGTTTTTAGTAACTTCTGATCCGAGTGAGTTACAGACAATGTTTTAGTTAAAATATGCAGTTGATTAGGGATTATGTGGTAAATGCAGAAAACACAGCGGCAGCAGAGTCACAAAATCATAAATCCAGTAAGAGATAGGCTGCCATAAAATGATTTAGTGTTTAAGATAAAACAAGTGCTTTCAAAGAATACATTTTAGTAATTGGTAATCAGACTAACCTGGTGCAAACATTTTTATAAATCCATTAAACAGGCGCTTTCTCATTAGTGAAGCACGGGCAAAGGGATCCAGATGCGTGAGGCATACACTACATCATAATTAAGGCTCCCTGTTTTCCGTTTTTACTGATTTTTACAGATAAATACAGACAGAAAACCATTTATTTTCCTGTCTGTATTTATTTTTAAATGTGGATAAAAACTGAAAATGGGTTGTTTTTGAGTGATTCTGAATGCTGTCAATCATGACTGCCAGGCCAAAAGCTGTGCGGATTAACAGGCAAGGGGATTACAAAAATAAAGGAATTTTAGTAAAGAGCCTTAAACAGCAGTAGATTTACACATCCATGATACTAAAATGTGCATGTTTTCTTATAAGTGCATATTTTATCATCTAAGTTTGTATATATATAATTGAAACCTGTCAGTCGTTCAGGCACGAGTGTACATTAACCGGACTAAATAAATGCAGAAATACACATTTCAGCTTCATTTTTTCACAAAACCTAAAATAAATATGGATAAACACAGGCAAAATTAGCAAAAAATAAATATGGATAAATACAGACGGAAATGACAAAAATATAAATACCATAAAACCGGGAGCCCTAATCATAATTAGGGCTCCCGGTTTTATGGTATTTATTTTTTTGTCATTTCCGTCTGTATTTATCCATATTTATTTTTTGGGCATTTTATCTTTATTTATCCACATTTATTTTTGCCACAAGCAAAAGACGACGCTACAGCTAGTATTTTTCCACATTTATTTAAATAGACAATGCACGCATGCGCTCGGTTGTTATTGGTCAACACAATACATTCATCTGAAATCTTTTCCATTGTAGTACAAGCACATGTGCATTTCAAGAGACTTTGAGGACATTGAGGCTCTTTCTGGTTTGTTAATGAAATGAAGACCACTGAAAACCCATTCAATATTCGCTGATGATACTGGAATGGCCAAAAGATTCAAAGAAAGATTACACAGTGTTGGCCATTCTTGCTTCTGAGAACGCCAGTATGTCATTGCACGGATGTCTTTTTGTGGAATAGCGTGCATTAAATATTTGTTGAATTCTTCTTCAACAACATTCATTAGGTCATCAGAAGCTCCAACCAACATGAATAAATCTTTGTAATCATTGAAATCCTGACTAAACTGAACTTTCTTGAATGGATCCAGGATTGTAACCAGTTTCCAAAAAGAGCTGTAACTCATTTGCCCAGTTATGTTACGAGCTAGGACAGCATCCCACTTGTTTTTCATTGCATCTTGAAAAGTAATCATCTCTTTTATTAGGGCATTTGCTTTTTTTTGTGGTAACATTTGCAATAGGCTGGTGATCATTGGGTCTTGCGTATAGTCTTGCTCCAATGCCAAAGCCATGTCAACATCTATGGCTGAATATAGTCGGTGGGCATGTGTTTCTTCTGACTCCAGCTTCTTCTGAATGTTGATGATACCAGTGAGAGTTTTAACAATGAAATGCAACTTCACATAGAAGGATTGGTGGTTTGCACTGTTGGGGCCGAGTAGTTTCCGTAGGTGATCAATTTTGGATCCAGTGGCTTCTTCATTGTTTACAAAAGCAAGAAAGTAGTGCCATATTTCTAAAAGTCTTACTGCTCCCTCATATCAGCTGAACCATCGGATCACAACAACCGCCCTTGGATATCTCATTACCCCGTCTAATTTTTCTTGCGAATAAATGTGTTTTAAGTTTTGTGCATACTTAAATACTGCTCCAGCCTTTATAACAAATTCATACATGTCCCGGTTCTCAGGCTGAGACAGAGCATAGGAAACAGCAGCATGTATAAGATGACATGGATGTTTTATATGAATAGAATTAATCCTCTGAGCAGCGCGCAAATCATTTACTGTCTTTGTCATATAGGATGCAGAATCAGAACATATTGCAACAAGGTCATGCCATGATTTACCCAACTTTTGAAGCACATTGTATTCCATTAAGGCAATTTTAGCAGAATTACACTCAACAGACACAGTGATGTCAACTAAGGCTGAGCGGCGACCCTTTTCTTCATCATCACTGTAATATGTGACCAATGTTCCAATGGCTGGGTCACCATGCACCTCTGTGGTTTCGTCAATTGTTAAAGAGAAAGGGACATTTGCTACAGCTTGACGTATGCTTCCAAGCTGTGCTTCAAACACTTCGGGGAGATATTTTTCATACATTTGGCTGGATTTGCACATTGTCCTTGCTGCAGGGCACAGCTGCCTAATCAGCTCTCCAATTGGACCATCAGTCTGGTGAAGTGGAACACCACCTTCACACAGAGCTTTCACAACCTTGTGCGGGATATCCGCAGCCTCTTCAATATTTTGGCGTGCACGAGTTGTGCATTGCTCCATGGTCATTTGCTCCGTACGGGCCTTCTTTACGACTGGAGAAGAAAGTCTCTCATGGGTTTTACTCCTCAGGTGAGCTTTGATATTATCCGCTGCCCTGTTTTCAATGTCAACAGTTGTTCGACATGACTTGCAGGTGAATATTTTCATCCCTTTAAGGGACACGGATTCAAATTCTGCATACTCCAGTAGGTAATCATCAATGTCCTTACGTTTGCGGCCCATCTCTATAAATGTAAGGATTCAACAATTAAGCAGCCATTGGGTTGATGTTTAAAACACTGCATATGACCAGGACAAAACACTCAGCCTTTATCTGCACTGCGGAGTTGGATACAGATATGTACATTTTTAGTTGCAAATAATTTCTTGTATCTTATTCATCAAAATATGTCCATGCCATTCAAGATAACTAATTCAGTTTCTGGTTTTCGAGAAGCAGAGAGAAGCCAGTCCGAGAGGCTCATTCAAATAGCCAGAGCTTCAGATCATTTTGGAATTACAGTACAGATGGTTCGGTCTGGAGCTGGAGGGGGAGGCTGTTCCATTTCTTCGCTGGGAGATAGGAGAAGGAGCATCCTCGGGCTCGTGCTTCTGTTGACAGGGTAGTGTAGGCGAGTGACCGGTAGGCAATGGTGATGTGCTATGTAATCTGACCTCTGCAATCTTTTTTGATATTAGTAATCTATCTGGCACATCACAAAAAAAAACGATGCCAAAGGACATCATGGCCAAAACTATGAAAAATAATTACTTTTAGAATTGGCCATTTGCTTATTGTTCCGGCTTTCCTCTGAGTTGAAAATGCAGAAACAAAGTAGCTTTATTAAAGCTTTCAAATTGTGTTTTGTCCAGTGAAGACAAATGGTGATTTTTAATCGTTTTATGATGTGCCTTTGCTCTGAAGAGTTACCATGACTTAAAGCTAGGCATTTTATCGACCTAATAAGGATGAAAGTCTAAGTGGGCCCACCGGATTCAAAACTGTGACCATGAAACAGAGTGTGCTAATAATGACGTGAAGTGCAAGGTAGATGGGCTTACCTTAAGTGTTAAACAGGAAGTGACGTCAGGACCTTGCAGTAGCTGGTGGGTGTGGAGAGTGCAACACACTGAAAGCAAGACACAGAAAGTGAACACAAACACCTCGCATATAGTCCAGAATGATCTACAAACACCATATGTCACATGCTACACCAATTTAAGTTGCAGCACAGGTGTCTTAAGCTCTCCATTTCTGCCCTCACCCTCAGGGTGGGGAAAAAATCTTAACAGCAGTATCGCCCTTCGCTGCTTTGATGTAACTTCAAAGAGATTCGTTATAGTTCTTTCACAGTCTCAACATGTCAGAACTGAAGCATTTTTAATATTATATAGAACAAAGCTGTAGTTGTTGCTTATTTATCTTATGCACATAATTCAGCCTAACTCTGCTAAATGTGCCAATGTAGATTTTTTAATCCTCCTAAAGAATTTGTCACAAAGTATTTAAAAGGGCATGAGTGAAAGGAGGCTCAGCCCTTCAAACTTCTATTAGCGTCAATCCCTATCCTCATGACTATTGTGAAGTTTGTCAGCTCTCTTACCACACTTCTCATCCCAGCACAGCTATGCAAAACATGTATGGAGTTTACTTGTCTGGATTGACAATGTTGTGAAATCTCTACATTCTGAATCACTACTGAGGGCCGTAGTAAACACTATAGTTGGTGATCCACTCGTAGTCAACTCGTGCATTAGGAAATTTCAAATCCGTGTTCACACAACTCAGAATCCAATTCAGACCACATAAATCCGTCAGTATAACTGACCACCTTCATCCAAAATAATAAGAACTTTTAATGTGTGACCGAAATTAAGCTAGACTGACCTCTGGTGGGATGAACACACCACTGAAAGCATTAAAGAGCGCATCCACATTTAAGGCGATACAAACAAAGATTCTCAACATATCTTTATCAATTAAAATATTTTATAACTCCTTTTCAGAAAATTCACCAGCTCTCTACTCAAGAAACAAAGAATGCGATCAGGGTGCTTGAGATCGGAGATTAGCCCTGCACAAGTAAATAAACAAGCATGTGCACCAAATAAGTAACACAAGGACACATTCATTTTTGGTAGGCACGGGGAGATTAAGTGACATGTACACAGTGTACACAATGTACTTGCACTGAAAGAACAACCCGGCCACAAACTCAGCAAACACTCCGGCCCTGACTGTGAAGCTGCCATCAAGCTTCGCTTGGCTTTGAAGGCGCAGTGGCAGGAGTGCTTGTGGCCGGATTGTTCTTGCAGCCACACGTTGTTGCTGATTTAAATAATATAGCGCGAACTCGGCACAGAGGTATTGGAGCGCTTTACATTTTCCCACCAATTACTTAAGGACACATTCATTTTTGGTTGTCACGGTGATATTATGTGACAGTACACAGTGTACTGCACTGAAAGAACAACCCGGCCACAAACTCAGCAAACACTCCGGCCCTGACTGTGAAGCTGCCATCAAGCTTCGCTTGGCTTTGAAGACGCAGTGGCAGGAGTGTTTGTGGCCGGATTGTTCTTGCAGCCACACGTTGTTGCATATTTAAATCATATAGCGTGAACTCGGCACGGATGTATTGGAGCGCTTTACATTTTCCCACCAATTACGTATGGACACATACATTTTTGGTTGTCACGGTAATATTAAGTGACAGTACACAGTGTACTGCACTGAAAGAACAACCCGGCCACAAACTCAGCAAACACTCTGGCCCCTGCGCGTAGACTGTGAAGCTGCCATCAAGCTTCGGTTGGCTTTGAAGACGCAGTGGCTGGAGTGTTTGCAGAGTTTGTGGCCGGATTGTTCTTGCCGCCACAAGTTGTTGCATATTTAAATCATATAGCGCGAACTCCCACGGAGGTATTGGAGCGCTTTACCTTTCCGCACCAATTACGTAAGGACCGCCATTCATCTATCCCCCGATAGTACATACGTCGGGAAAATACTCTTACCTTTGCCTTGAAATGGCGACGGGCTGGCGCAGAGCTCACTCGAGTTGCGGAGCCCTGGAGATAGCAAGAGAAGGGCTGGGGCAGCAACAAAAATGGCGACAGGGAGGCTCCTTCTGCACTCAGGATGGTCACTGTGAAGGTAAAAGAAGGAGGAAGTAGGGGGTGACCCCCCAAAATAAAGGGCAAAAGGGATGAGGTCGGGGCTGGATAACTGTTGACACGCCCACACAGTGACGCCTGGATCCAACCACGATTGGCTCAGGGGCACGGCAGCAGGTCAAAAAAGACCCTAATTGGAAGATATCTCCAGCAAATCACAAACTGTAAGGCCCTGCAGGTGAGGGGCGTGGCAAGTCAACTCAGCTGGAGCACGGCAGCAAGCAAAATTTGCTAGTATTTTACTGCTTCTAAATATAAATACAGACAAAGGAAAAATAGTTTTCCGTCTGTATTTATATGTAAATATCCGTTTAAACGGAAAACTGGGAGCCCTAATCATAATTATGACTGTTTACCTTTACAAAAGGGGCATGGGGGCTAAAATTCCTTGCTAGCATTAAGCCTGAGGGCACCCTTGCTGCACAGAGGTGGGAAACATGTAGAAACTCCTTTTTTCCTGAAAGGCATAGGGAGTCTATTTCGAAATTGGAGTCAGTGGCATCATGGACCCTGTTTTAGCAGCTACAGTGGGGGGCCTCTTTTGTCTGCAACTTAGCAGACAAAGGCTCATAATTCATGTGAAAGGGTGGGTGAGTGAAAGGATGGATGAATGAGTGATAGGGTAGATGGATAGATAGATGAATAAGTGAAATAATTGATGTAAGGATGGATGAGTGAAAGGGAGGCTGGATGAGTGAATAAAAGGATGGATGGATGAGTGAAAGGTTGAATGATGGATGAGTGGATGGATAGATGGATGGGTGGAAGAGTGGATGGATAAGTGAAAAGATGGATGGAGGACTGAACGGTTGGATAGATGGATGTTTGAAAAGGAAGATGGATGGATTGAGTGAAATGGTGGCTGGACATAATGAAATGGAAGGTTGATTGATGAAAGGGTGAATGGATGAATGAGTGAAAGGAGGGATGAGTGAAAGAGTGGATGTATGGGTGTAAGAGTGAATGGATGAGTGACAGGATGTATGGCTGAGTGGATGGTTTGATGAGTGAAAGGGAGGATGAACGATGAAAGGATGGGTTGATTGGTGGAGTGGAATGGTGCATGGATGGTATGAAAGGGTCAATTGATAAGCGAAAGTATGGATGGATGACTCAAAGGATGGCTGGATGAGTGAAAGAGTGGATGTAGGGATGGATGAGTGAAAAGATGATGGATGGATAGATAGGTTTTATGGAAATGTTTGGAGGTGGATGGATAAGTTTGGATATTGATGGGCAGATGTACAGAATGCTGAACGTCTTCATGATGAATGAAAAAATGAATGAGAGGATGTAAATCTGAAAGGTGGATATCAGCGGGTGGATGGAAGGATAAATGGATAGATGCTTAGATGGAAGAGACGAGAGGAGAGTTGCAATGACTTGCTTCGCCTGCTTGGTCCCTTAAGAGTTTTGGTTAAAAGTGGGGCATATTTAAATTTTCTGGCTACTCCCTTGATTGACGTGATGGTCAGGCATGGTGGATAAGCGGTGAAAGAGGCAGAGGAGACAGCCTGGTACTCAGGGCTTTAGCTATTATTAGTGCAGCAGGTGCTGTTGCATTAGGGTCAACCCAATTATTGTGAGAAGTTTTTTTTGGGTCAATTTCAGTTTGGTGTAGGTGTTCTTTTAGAAGTCTCACATTTAGTGTAGATTATGACCTAAAGAAAAAGCACCCCAAAAAATGACCTCACAAGCCTCACCCTACCAGCCCAGCCCCACCCGCTCCCTCAAATATTACCATAAAGTTTTGAAGTGGGGCCCGACAATAAAATATTTTGCTTAGGAGGGCTCAGAGCAAAAAAGTTTGAAGACCTCTGCCCTAGTGTTAGCAGGGGTGAAAGGAGGGCAGGGAAGGCGGCAACGTGATGGTAAAAAGCATTACCCACGATATGGTAATGAAGGATTAAAACCACTTTAAACAGACAAAAACGAGCACAGGGGACAAGGCTGGAGTAAGATGACAGGGGTGCTGCTGTGGGATTACCTTAATGCACACAGCTCCGTGCGCCCCAGAATATTGGCGCCCTGGGCATGGGCCCAGCACGCCCATGCTAAAGGCCGGGCCTGGCTGTAGCCTTCGCACAGGCGAGGAACAGTGTGTAAGGTTCAGCTGTGCTCGTGGTACACTGCGCACTGTGTGCAGTTAGTATCCCGATTTCATACCGGTAATATTCATCATTCTGAATCTTCCTCGTCCCAGTTTTCTTCTCACCCTTCCCGGACCCCGAGTGACACCTGTGCAGCTCTTATTGGTAAAACTCGGGATTTCCCACGCCCCTCTCATCACAGCCATAAAAGCATGCTTCTCAATATACTGAATTGCGAAGCGTAAGGCTCCCTCCCTTGAGCGCAGTCTTGAGGGGAAGCGGAGAGTTGTAGTAACCCACTCCATCATCGGAGCCTACCACCTCCGGCGTTCAAATATACATGTCAAAATCCACTTCGACTGCACTTTCTGGACTAGAAGAGGCGCATGCGCGTTGCGTAGGTTGTGTACGTCTGCGCGTGACGTGCCGCGTTGCTCGGCCAGGGCCGCCGCTGCCTGTCATTTGGTGCCAGTCTTGATCCAGTACCTCGAAGGCAGTAGTGACACACGGAAACCGTCGTCCCCCTGTCGCGGGCAGTGCGATTGCCCTTCAAGGTGTCTGCGATTCTGCACTTCCCCGGCGCCTACTGGCACAATGGATCACCTGCAGTCGGGCGGTGGCAGCCGATACCAAGTGGTGAGGAATGCGGTGGGAGTGGGGAGGAGTAGAGAATGGAAGAGAGCATCAGACTGCACCACCTACTTTGTGTGCAGTGCACAACCTGCCAGCAGCACCAGGGCAATACTGGCCCTCCAACCCGAGGCTGTGAAGGCGTGGGATTCAGCAGGGGTTAAAGGCTCTTGGGAAGAATGCTTTCGGCTTGGTGGCAGGGATTCCTGGCGGGGGTGTATCGGGTTAATGGAAAGGGAAGATGTGAAAGGAAACGTGTGCATTGTAGGCAGCAGTAGGTAAGAGGGACGGGGTTAAGTGGACGGAGGAAAATATAGGAGAGGCACTTGTTGTAAAGGGACAGACGAGGGGATCACACGGGGAATCGGTGATCGCACAGTGAGCTTGGATCACACGGGGAATCAGGGATCGCATAGTGAGCAGAAGAGTTTAGGGGAAGGTTGGAGCTGGTGGAAGAGAAATGGTCAGGAAAGGTGTTAGAGTTGCAGAGGGGGTCGGCCTCAGGGGGGGGTTCGGAATAAAATAGGGGATCCTGGCTAGAGGTGGGCGAGACAACAAATTAACAGAGCGATCCAGCCACGGGATAGCTTTGACTCTTAAGATCCTGTACACTAGCCAAGCCTGTCATGTAAATTGTGCAACAGACATCCTGTAAAACTGATAAAGTCTCTTCAGAATTAAATAAATTGTATTTTTTAAGATGTGGGAGTATTTTACCTTAGTTAATCAAATCATAACACGGCATAGGGATGCATTTATTAAAAGTGATACTTTTAAACAGGACCATAAAAACATTCATGCCCAGACTGCCCCCACCCTACGTAATGCCTTTAGTGAACTAAAAAGCTAGTCTGATGTATACTGTACTCTATATGTGGCCTGGCTTCTTATTATATTATAGATTGAGCAACAATATAGTCTTTTAAACCAAACGAGATTTTTGTAGTGCACACATCCTCATTTCATTCGTTTGAAAGTGCTTTTGTGTGGTTATGCAAAAAAAAGGTGGTTTGGTGAAATAAAATATTTACCAAGAATCACACAATTTGGTCAAGCGCGGAAGCAGGGATTGATCATAGGGTTGCTACTGATACATTGTTATGTTCAGCCACTAGATGCACATCTCTTCATCCTGCTTTATATCAAAACTAATTCGTTGTCTTTCTTGCTTGGTTCATTACATTACAGTGTGAACAGCAGGCAGAAGTCACATGATGGTCTCGAGCTGAGCCAGGCATCTGGCTTAAGCTTTCAGTGGCTCGCCCACCTCTATGGGATCCCACCTTTCTGTCCTCACATCAGCTGACACATTAAGCCTGTTCATCACGTGTGATATGTGTCTAAGGTTGTGTATTTTAACACTCTCTGCAGTTGGGGTTAAATTCGGGAACTGTCTTGCGATTGGCCAATATTTTATTGAATTCTGCCATTAGGCATGAACCAGTCAGTATGACGTTGGATTTAAGGTTTGCCATTCAAACAGGTTTATTTGTGTGCTTGTTTTATGTAGCGCCATCATGCCACAGCCACTTAGTGCAGGCCTTTTCTTTGCCTGTCCGTTGGTGTTCTGTAAATATTCCTATTTACTCTAGTTTTACTCCTTTGTAAATCTTGTATTTACAGACTTGGGCTTGTGGTGTTGTTTGTTTTTCTCTGTGTTGACTGTTTTGATCATTCCTTAACTTCCTTGAACTATCTAGTTTGCCTGTCAGTCATCTGGCCAATCCCGGTTTGCCTCCGTTACAAAATTTTGGTCTTAGGCTGTAATTTTCTATGTGAAAGAGCAGTGGGCCATCACTATGAAACTTATAATTATGCAACACTTGAATTATAATGTAGTATTCCCCAACCCTTAATGTTGCATGCACATTCAAAGTTGTGTATAAGCATCTTTGCCCTTATGCCTGACCAGAGAATTTTTCATATCTTTTATGTTTTCACGTACCAGGCTTGGTAGGGTGTCTTCCTGAAGGAATCTTTTCTAGCTTTCATGCGATGGGTTAAAGGAGGGGTGTTGATTCAGCAACCGTAAATGTTGTAGTTTTATGAACTCGCATGCATATGCAGCACCACATGCGGTGTTTTATATGTTTTGTTGTAGAGATTTATATAGCGCACATTCTGCCATTGGTATGGCCTCGAAACACTTTCGAAATTCGAGAATCTATACTCCCTTCATACGTCAGAGTCTGAATTCTGGTGTTTTGAGCTAGACCTTCAATAGCGTGGGTGTGGTTTATGTGCTCCTGTTGTTTTTTTAAAATCAATTTTTATTGTTTTTTTTGTCGTAAACAATACTTGGTTTGTTAAGGCATTATATAATTCAATGAATCCACCAGATCTTTCAATCACATTTGAATATTTTGCACTTTTTCAATCTCGTCTTTTCCTATCGTATAATAAAGTTAGCTAATTGAACACTATTTGAACACGCCTACTTCTGGCGAGCTTGCCTATATGTGGTATCCGTTAAATATGTAATATATTTTGCATTCGTGGTTTTCCACTTTAATCTATGTATGCTTCTTTCATGAGTATATTTTGGTTTGATTTGTATTATATTGGTACGTATTGTTTGGTGTGCATAGTTGGTCTTTATCTCTGTGAAGAACGAGTTACTGAGGTCCATGGCTTCTTGTTTGTCTGTAATTATTTTGCCACCAAGATGACCTGCTGCTGATATGGGTTTACTGTACAGTTGGGTGTTAGTTTTAAGAGAGCACAGTAAGGTTGTGTAGAAAGATAAGAGGACGTGGAATGAAGTGGAAACTGGTGTTCAAAATATTTAAAGATTAATACTTGGATGGGAGAGGTTTGCTTTAGATAAAGGGGAGGCTTGGTAGATTCATAGCCGTTTTTGTGAGTTATAATCCGATATTATAGTCGCTCTAATTATCTAGCAGCATAGCTAACAACGAATGAAAGATATATTTTTTTATAAAGCACAGTTGCACAGGAAGTGGTTCTGTTGGCATGCATATAAGGTCTCACCAATGCACTCGCTGACACTTTTTAAAAACGCATTGCTTTTATTCATGTAATGCATCTATATTTTTCATATCCATTTGTTACTTTCATGAGCGTAGGCAGAACAGGCTTTTAGGCAGTTATTTATGTTCTAGATATTGCATAAATAGCATTTTGAGAAGATGATCTCGGGGAGAAAGCGCAGGCACAAATATGCAGAGCAAGCAGCATGATACGACCCCATCAAAAACATCCCAAAAGCTGTAAAGAATATAGAAGCACTGTATAAATTAGGTATCTCATTTTTTTCTTTTAGATGTTTGTTTTGGGAGGGACATAAATTTGTCTGGTAGCCATTTAAGAGAATTCAGGCAAATTACTAAGGTACAGATTAGCCTTCGGCACGTGCCAAATACTGATTAGCATGAAATGCAATGGGCCCAATCCACAAAGCCTTTTGCAAGTGTAAGTTCAATTTATACTGCTAATGGCTAGATGTACTAATACAAAGAATGCACAGAGATGAATTTGCACTTGTAAATACATTTACTCTTGAACAATATTGCTCAAAGCAGGAATGCCCTGGAAAGTGTGACTATTCACAAACTCTTAGGTTTGAGCATAGGTCCAAATATTTGTCGCATTCCCTCCATGGGAACAGTCAGAGGATATCTGAATTTTCAGGTTAGTAATGGGATAGGAACTCCCTCAAAATTGATAGAGATGTCACGGAACTGGTTTCTACAGTAGGAAAATATTTTCACAGGGGTGTGTGAAAAAATGCCATTGCGTTTGCCATGCCCAAGTGTGTCTATGCGCTTATGTATGGAAAGCTCTTTGTGTAGACGCAGTACTAATTCACAACATTTCCCAGGTGTACTCTTGGAAACCTGTGACTCTAGCATGCTTCCTGCATGCTTGTAAAGCTTTGTGAATTCCTTTAGTTCAGAGAGCTACAGCCATGCAGGATGTTCAACGTGCAGGCGAAGATTTCAGATGTTTTTGTGACTTGGACAAGATTTATTTTTGCCTGCAACATTTGGCTTGTGTAAAAAGTTTACATTGAACCTCACCTAGTATGAAGATCTATTTGCCAATTGCAGTTGGATCGAAGCGCAAGCAACTTTATTAGGACAAATTCATACTCGTAATGTTGTACTTGGTGACTGATCTAATGGCACAAAGTAACATAGATGGTTGTATGATAGAACCACGAGTGATTAAATCATGCGTGCCTCTACCACGCAACCTAAACAACGAATGCGTCTTAACCACACATTCCTTTACCACGCATGCATTTACCACGTCGTGGTAAAGACATGAATGGTATTACAACCAGCCCCACTTACCTCACCGCTTCTTGCGAGGTCTTCCTGCTTCCGTCCGCAGCAACCAACAGCTAGACCACGCATTGCCTTAACCACGCATAGGGCATATGCGTGGTCAAGGCAAACGTGGTTTAGCTTGCGGAGTCGGAACACTCGTGGTTTAGACCGCGGTGTTCCGACTGTTCCCCAACATAGATGTTGTGATAGTTGTTTTGAAATCAAATAGTGCTCTGCACAAATCAAAAATAACTTCGCTGCGCCAGTCTCCGATAGTCCTTGATTCTGGATTAGTTACCAGCCATCTGCATGGTTTTACTGTATTGTATTGTATTGTAATTGCATTTGTTTAGCGCTTACTACCCCTGACGAGGCGTCGAAGCGCTTTTTCGGCGAGTAGCACGCTACTCCGGGACCCATAGAGGATTAGTGTTGAATTAGTATGGTGAAACATGCAAGTAAATTTTAAGTGGTGGATCTGTTAGTCAGTTATTTGGATATAGAAGGATAGCAGAAGGATAGAAGAGGAAAGAAGGTTTGTATTTATATAGCGCTTCTAACCCCTGATGGGGTGTTGAATCGCTTTTTTTGGCGAGTAGCACGCTACTCCGGAAAGCCATAAAGGATTAGTGGTGAATTAGTATGGTGAAATATGAAAGTAATTTGAGTGGTGGATATTAGTCAGTTATTTGGAGTGAGAAGGATAGCGGAGGGATAGAAGGGAAAGAAAGGTTTGCATTCATATAGCGCCTGTTACCCCTGATGGGGTGTTGAAGCGCTTTTCTGGCGAGTAGCAGGCTATTCCGGAACCCATAAAGGATTAGTGTTGAAAATTAGTATAGTGAAATATGAAGTAATTTGAGTGGTGGCTATGTTAGTCAGTTATTTGGATTGAGAAGGGTTAGGGAGGGGTAAAAAAGGAAAAAAGGTTTGCATTTATATAGCGCTTGTAACCCTGATGAGGTGTTGAAACGCTTTGTTGGCGAGTAGCACACTACTCTGGAACCCATAAAGGATTAGTGGTGAATTAGTATAGTGGAATATGGAATTAGAGAAGTGAACATGCTAGTCTGTTATTTTGATTGAAAAGGATAGTTCACTACTTTTCGCTTAGCGCCGGGACACCTCTGTTTGAGGTAGCTGTCGCGCTTTACAAGTGTCTGTATTAGTATTATTATTAGGGATAGAAGAGTGAAGGATTTCTTTTTGTAGGTCATAGCAGTAGGAGGAGGCTTTTGGATGAGTAAAAAGGGTTTTTGGAGGGGAAGAGTCAGAGGGAAGAGTTTAGAAAGGTTTGTTTTGGGGGATCGGTACAGTAAAAGAGGAGTCAGAAGATGCAAGGAGGGGTAGAGTAGGAGAGAGTCAAGAAAGGGTTATTTTGGGGAACATAGTAGTGGTATGGCGTTTGGGATAAATGAGAGAGTGGGTGTAGAGGATAGATGTATAGGGTGAGATAGGGTAGTGAATTGGAAAGAGTGGTAGAAAGAAGTTTGAGATGAGTAAGAAAGTTGGGCTAGAAGATATATTGAGGGAAGTATAGGCTGAGAAATAGGGTAGTGCATTGGAAATGCTAAATTAGAAGAAAGTGATAAATATATAGATCCATAAGTACATTGAAAGTATATAGATGCATAAAGGAGGTAAGTATATGCAGATTAAAGATATTGATAGAGGTAGCGGATGAGAAATAGGGCAGTGCATTGGATATGCTTTTTCAGGAGAAAAGTAACAGACACACAGATCCAAGTACATGGAGGTACATAGATGCCCAATGGAAGCAAGTACATGTAGACCAAAGAAGATTTTTTTTTTCCTTTTTTTTTATAACAACATATTTATTGTACATGTTTATACAAAGCAATACACGAAGATAGGCACATATCTATAGTGAAAATCAATTCTTATGTACAGAGGGACAAATACATAGGGTGGGTATTAATGAATGGGAAAATGGGCAGCATTCCTGGCCCTGGTTCCGACCAGTTTCGAACAGGCTCAAACAGGCACTCACCCTTGTCCTCTCCACCCTTAACAGGCTCAAACAGGCACTCACCCTTGTCCTCTCCACCCTTGGCTGAGACGCCCTAAGCCTTGGCCGTTTATAGCCCTAGTAGTCAAGTGACCCCTTCAGCCAATGGGAACCCTAGCCCTAACAATATCCAATCACAGCACTAGCCCTAAAATCTAGAACCAATAGGAGACGAGGACCTTACAGCCAATCTTAGCCCTAGTCCAAGCACCCAATCAGTTTAAAAAACCCTTGATCTCTACGTCCAATAGAGGCCCTAGACCTACCAGTAGTCTCAACCCTAGTCCAAGCAACCAATGGCACAGGAAGCCCTAGTCCCTACTTCCAATAGAAAGCCTAACCCTACTCTTAGTCCCACACCTAGTCCAGCAACCAATCATACCAGAAGCCCTAATCGCTACTTCCAATTAAAGGCCTAACCCTAGCCCTAGCCCCACCCTAGTCCCAACAACCAATAACACAGGAAGCCCTAGTCCCTACTTCCAATAGAAATACTAACCCTAGCCCCAACCCTACATTGATTTAATCACAGACCCAGAAACCATTCAGAACCCTCAAATACCCAACCAATGAGGACACTAACCCTAATCCAATAGAAACATCAGATACAACCACCAATCAGTGTACACATGTACCAAACAATATCAGACTATATAAGGTCCCAGCTACCTCAGACAATGTTTGCTGGCCAGGGAGTTGGAAGCTGCTTCTCTATTCAGAAATCTCCTAGGAGACAGACCGGCTCAATCCACACTTTGGACTTCTGCAGGTAAGGCCCCAACAAACTTGTCCTCTAACAACACTATTTGTATAAAACTTTACTCCCTCTCCTGGCCAAAAAACGAAGTGCACAGTCCCTATTAAACACAGTTTAAACAGCTTACAACATTTTACTGCTGTCTCAGGGGGGGCTGGTTTCACTGACTTGCTAACACAAGATGGTCGCTGGGGGTGCACTGCTTAACATACAGATCTTAGCACAGAGCAAAGGAGACATTTGGAGGGAAAAACTTGATAGTCACAGGGAATGAGGGGGAAAAACTACAGAGTTTGGACTGTAAATTCCACAATTCAACAGGTTAAATGGAAGCAGTCACAGGCAGGAAAAAACACAAGTTTAAACACAAACACATGGGATAAATTATGCAATCACTGGCAGGTAAAAACTACAATTTTAAACTGTAACAACCACAGGCAAAAACAGTTAAAGAAATTTAAAAATAAGATGATGCAATCACAGGTAGGGAAAATCGTTTTTTAAACTTTTTTAGGAAAGAGACAGCACTAGTCTGCCTCCTTACCACTTCCTGGACTCTGCTCACTGCAATCTGGGGCACAGGTAGGCTGCAACTCACAAGATGGAGGAGAATGATTTGGGGTGCACCCAGCAAAGCCTTAAGGGGCCTGGGCAGGTGTGAGAGGAGGGCTCAGATTTGCTTGGAGCTGGGGAAACCCAATAGCAGTCCTAGGTCTGCTGGCCTGGGGGTGGGGCTGGGACTGGGGAGCTGCTCTATTCACAGATCTCCTAGGAGACAGACAGGCTCAATCCACACTTTGGTAAGGCCCCAACAAACTTGTCCTCTAACAACACTATTTGTATAAAACTTTACTCCCTCTCCTGGCCAAAAAACGAAGTGCACAGTCCCTATTAAACAGTTTACAGCACATTACTGCTGTCTCAGGGGGGGAAGGGGGGCTGGTTTCACTGACTTGCTAACACAAGATGGTCGCTGGGGGTGCACTGCTTAACATACAGATCTTAGCACAGAGCAAAGGAGACATTTGGAGGGAAAAACTGATAGTCACAGGGAATGAGAGGGAAAAACTACAGAGTTTGGACTGCAAATCCCACAATTCAACAGGTTAAATGGAAGCAGTCACAGGCAGGAAAAAACACAAGTTTAAACACAAAAACTTGGGATAAATTATGCAATCACTGGCAGGTTAAAACTACAATTTTAAACTGTAACAACCACAGGCCTAATATTGCCCCTCGAAGGTTTAATTTGCTGGTAGGATTGATGTTTGCTAGCGAAGTTGTTTGCCTGTCAGTCTTCAAAATAGTCAAAAATTCAATTTAACTCATTTAGTTTGCTCTGTTGTTTATATTTTTCATGAAAGATGTAAGTAAAAGCACGACCCTTCTTAGCTGGGTAATGTATGCGTGATCCCTTTTTTCGGGTCAGTGGATTGCAGTTTGTCATTCGAGCACAGCACAAATATGAGCTAACTAGAATAAACAGCAAAATAGGCGCACATACATCTTCAAATGGTTGTTCTGAGATGGCTTATTGGTCTATCGAAAAAGAGTATGCAGATCTAAAGTCAAAGTCCTTATTGTAGCATGATCTGAGTTTCTTATATTATGTTATCTGTGTTTCAAGTGGTCTCTCCTTGGCATATAACGTGACCCTACTTCCCCCCCAGAAGAGTGCCCTCTCAACAAACAGTATTTGCAGTAGAAAGTAGTAAATAGAGTAGATAGCAGCTAGCTTTGAAAGAGTTGGCAATAAATCACAACTAAGCAGACATCATCTGTAGGTCACAGCCCATCTTAAACGGTTCCCTTGTAAAAGCTTGTTTGCTGGAAAGTTGCAAGAAAGCAGTTTTGAAATCGAATTGCGTAGCTAATTAAGACATTCCGTGCAAACGGGGACCACTGGGGACGTTTCGCCTATTCACTTCCTGTATCTGCTGGAGCACTGTAGATGCTTTAGTATCCAGCTTTTCACTGGTATCAGACTAACAGATGTGATTGTTGTCAAGATAATTTTAAGATGTTTCTTTTCCAGTCTACTAACTAGTTTCACATTCACTGTTTTACGTCTGGTTTGACAGCACATCTGTCTGTAAAATGTGTTGTTTCCAATCTTATACATAGTGGGCTTTGGCCACCTAGAGGATTATTGTACTCTCACTATAGACAATTGGCCTATTGGTGTATCATTCCACCTTCTATGGAGTGTTTGTAATGCAATGCAGGAAGGATTATTTTTTCCTCTAAAAAATATGCACTTTCATCGTACATCTTTCAATTATTTATCTTCTGCATTAATTGTATAAGGTAAGCAATTATTTTGTTTTAATTACAATATGCTTTTTCAGTCCTCGAATGCAACTGATGTTTAGATAGCACGTTCACACAGGTATGTTTCCTTTGAGATCACGAACGTTGCTGTTACCAATACCATCACCTTTTACCAGCACCCTACCACTGCCAACCATTACAATAATCATTACTAACACCAATTTTGCAATTACTACCAACATTGTCAGTGCAATCACTAACACTTCCCCACTACCATTACCACGAACGTTACCAACACCACATTCGCTAACACCATATCTACCAACAACTGTCAAAAACACTATTACCACCATAACTACCACCAACATCACCATTACCATTATTAATACCACTTTTAACATCAATGGCAATATATCTGGCTTTATAGACCTAACACTTGGAAAGTCAAGCATGAATACATGCTGTATGCATTTATTATCTCATCAAAGCCAGACCTGTTGGCTTTGTCAATGCTGTTTCTGTAAAGTAAACAACATCTCTTTATTAATACTTTTCTTTGTAAATTACAGTCTTGCATAGCCAGAATCTTAAACTACAAAAAGCGTGTTTTGAGTTCACTCTACAAAATTATTTGTCGATGTACGCAGTGCCAGACATTTTGGTTGTATTAATGCGTAGGTATACTTTTCGTTGGCGGTGAGTTTGAGATAAAAAAAGAGATTGTTAATGGAGTATTGCATACTTTCAATAAAAGTTGTTTGTGGTATTTGTGCGTAGCCAACTTTGCTTTGTGGTTTCTTGTGTCTGTACTTATGCTTCCTGTTTTTTTTCCATTTGGAACGTCATTGGATCTGCCGTGCTTGCAAACTGATATATGCATGTTTTGCTGGTGAAACAATTTAACGTCCTAATGAGGATGTGTGATGTTGTTGGATCCCTCCTGTATTTTTGACCAGTCCTCTGCTACCCCCTGATAGTTGCAAAGACACCCCACAGTATGTCTTGCTATAACCCCTTTCCAGTTTTCTTAGTTTAACTGTGCTGTAGCCTCTCCCATCCCCCAACTTCTTCATACCTGTAAGGTTATCTCATCCTTGTAACTGGGCCACACGATGGGATGTGACAGCACAGAACTGGCCTGAAGCCACCTGGCAAAAGTCCATACATGAAAGGCAAGGATTTGTATCATCCAAATTAACCTCTTGTGTTTACAGTGAATGGGAAGGCGTTAAACTAAAAAAATGCAGAAAGAAACAAATACTTTGAAATTGTGTGCAATTGTCAAAACAGTCTGCTTTCATTGCAAGACAAATGATAGCCCTTTCTATGTAATCTCCTATCCCTAACTGTAAAAAACCTATATATTCTGAAAAATTCTGGTTGGGCATAATTTTTGATTTTTAAAGAATCGTCGACTTAGTTGACTATTCAAAACAAGACAGGGTTGAGAGAGAAAGTCCTACAATGTTTTAATCTCTCCACGCATCGATTTTAAATTGAGTGGACGGGTGAATGTTAACATTTTTCGTTGGTCGACATAAGGTGAGCTTCAGAGGCTCCATGCTGCCTCTATCGTTTTTTCAGCCTCCAAAAACAAATTTCTCCAATAATTTGAAAGTGAATTTCTCCACCATTTCTGCATTAAATCAAAATGTTTTGACAACATCCTTGCTCCCATAGCCCGTAATCATCGTATCTAGGAAAGGGAAGGAACTATCTGATTTCTGCATTTCCTGCCCTTCCTAGGATGCAGGGAATTTTATGCTGCAGGTATTTCCAGTGCAAAAAGAACAATCGATGGACAGAATGCAGAACAATGTCTTACATTCACCCCAGTATAGAGATCTGGGCCTAAATCCATAGTTTTTTTGCTCCCCATGCCATTCCAGTTTGAACCCAGCCATATGCAAATCAGTCTTGACCCTGGCTCATTGTGGGTCCCGGGCTCACTGTGCCACTGGATTCAAGCTATCCTGGCTGATGAGGGGTGAAACCCCGAAACTGGTCCTAGGATGCTTGTTTCCGGTCCAGGGAGGTTCTGGCTTGGCAGTTCTGGCTGGACTGTTCCCATGAGGCACAGGGTTAAGCCTGATTTGCATATGGCCTGGTCTAAACTGGGGTGGTATGGTGAGCAAAAGAATGATGGATTTAACCCAGATCTCTTGACTGGGGGTGAATGTTTTGATTTGTTTTGCATTCTGTCCATCAATTGTCTCTTTTGCTTTCTCGCCCTAAGTGCGCCGGGTATGCCCAGATGTGGGTCCCGGGCTCACTGTGCCCCTGGATTAAAGCTGTCCTGGCTGATGAGGGGTGAAACCCCGAAACCGGACCTAGTTTGCTTGTTTCCGGTCCAGGGAGGACCTGGCTTGGCAGTTCGGGCTGGACTGTTCCCGTGAGACACAGGATCAAGCCTGATTTGCATATGGCCGGGTCTAAACTGAGGTGGTATGGTGAGCAAAAGAATGATGGATTTAACCCAGATCTCCTGACTGGGGGTGAATGTTTTGATTTGTTCTGCATTCAGTCCATCACTTGTGTGTCTTTTGTAGGTATTTCCAGCTCATGATTGGAAGCTTACTGTTCTGAAAGTGCCTTCAGGGAGGCTAGTGGTTGGAGTCCCCATCTTCAAAAGTTAAGCCTTGTGTGTTGATGTCCTAAGAGAAGGCGGCACTTGCTTTCCGCAGTAGTTCCTTATTGGGCAAGGAGTTCTTGTATGTACTAGGAAGGAGGTGTTCCACATTATTAAACTTGCTCCTCAATATACTTGAGCCGGTGAGAGTGGCAGCAATTAGTATGCAGCTTGCTGTAGTTGCCGTTTTTCACACAGATGGCACAGAAGGCATGGGGGGTACTGAATGCAGTTTAATTCTCATTTTACAAGAGCACCATCCAATTGTACCCGGCTCAAAATCCCCCAACCATCTCACTGACTTGGTACTCAACATGAAGTAATTGAGAACACAAGGAAAATAATTCTCCATGGAACATCTAGTCTGCATGCACGATATAAATGGTCGTGGAACCACTTATGGACTTAGACACTCATTATAACACTGCTCTGCACACAAGATTTACTTTCAGAAGGGGCAGAACCCTATTGATAAAACATTTTGATTCAGCAGTGGACTTGTACTGGGCATCGCATAACATGGTTTCCTCACCCTGAATACAGGCTTTCTCTGCCCGATTAGCTAAAAAAAACATGTGCCCTAAATGGTTCACTTTCATAGACTGGCCCTCCATTCCTTTATCTTTAAACGCGATGCTGTAATATTTATTTAACTAATGTTTTTAGATGCTGACCAGAGCTTTGGTGTCTGAGAAGAGTTGTTATTTTTCCTCATTGTGTGTCTGCTGGTGATCCTACCTTGGTGGCAGTATGGTGTATAAAGATTAGAATTTGGGAGATAAATAGGGAGATAAATCTAATGCCAAATGTGTAAACAAAAAAGAAATGCAATGTCTGCACACTGGGGAGCAATTCCAACCACAGTGAAAAAGGAATACAACATGGAATAGAAAGCATTTCGTTTTAGGCCTTTAATGATACCAAATTTTGCAAAACATTGTTAATGAGCAGGTTAGTCTTCTAATATTTTACCATGTAGACCGCTGCATCAGTTTCCCCAGTTTTTAGAAAGTTTGCCATCATAAAAAAACCTAAATGTGTAATTCTCTGATGGCCTGTTAATTTAAAAAGAATTGAATGTTTCCCCGTCTGTTTTAAAAAAATAAATTTTTTTAAAACTCTTTTTATTTGCAAAAAATAAACTTGTTGGTCATTACACACAGGGATTCATGATTAGTACGGTGTTGCATTCACAGATTCGTATACCAATATACCTCATTTTGATGTTACAGCACACAAGATGGCCACAATACATAAATCATTACGGCGTTAACGGTTCTTCAAGGGAGGGGACCAAGGGGGTTCACACAGATGTCCGCGATACTCGTTCCATTTAGTCCAAATTGCCACCCATTTCCGGGGACACCCCGGGCCACATAGACTGTCTTCTCTCGCAGCATGCACCAGTCCATGTCATTCTTCCATGCACTTAGTGTTGGAGGTGCGCCCGCTCCCCATTGGCGTGCTATATTTCGTTTTGCAATCGTCTGTCCCAGTGTCGCCCATATTTTGCCTTTTGCGGACAGGTCTGTGGGCTCCCAGATGTTTAAGATGCACCTTTTTATTTTGGGTCGCAGTTCTACCCCCCAGACAGTGCGCATACAGTTGTGCACCCGTTTCCAGTAGGCTTGTATTAGCGGGCACTCCCAAATTATGTGGAGAAACGTCCCCACCTCCCCACACTGTCTCCTACAAAGCCCGTCCTCACTCCTACCCATCAACACTAGTCGTGTACCAGAGATGTAGACTCGGTGTAATATTTTGAGTTGTATCAGTCTTATTTTTGCCGAAATCGTCACCTCCCTGGGGGAGGAAAGTGCCTCTCTCCATTCTTCGTCATTGATCTCAAGACCATCAGTCTCCCACTTTCTCCTAAGGGCAAGCAAGGGATCAGGGGTATGATGTATAAGTTTTTGATATGTGAGGGAGATAGCCTTTTCCGGTAGATGGCCGTCAAGCAGTCTGTCCTCCAGGGGGGAGGACTCCGGGAGCATCGTGCCGGGTGGGATGGTAGACTGGAGTGAGTGTCTGATCTGCAAGTACCGAAAATATTCAGTTTGCGCTAAGTCGTACTTTTGCTGTAGTGAGGCAAATGTCACTATACCATTGGGCCCCCATAGGTCTTTTATATGGGAGATCCCTCTCAGGTCCCAGTTGCGAAACCCTTTTGTGCGACCCAGTGTACCCAACCTTTCGGAGACCCAAAGCGGGGTAGCCAAAGTGAGCTTATCAGCCCATCCTAGCTTGCGACTCACCATATGTCAGAGTTGGACAGAGTGCTTTGTAGGTCCCGTGAGTGGATATTTGTTAGGTCTAGAGTAGAGCGCAGCCTCAAAGTTCCCCCCCGGGAGGAGCCATCTGTCCATCCCATAGCCGGGATCATCCCCACCGCTATATGTGCCCTGGTTTATGGCTGAAACGTGTGCCGCCCAGTAGTATTTCCGAATGTCTGGAAGTGCTATACCCCCATCGTACCACCCCAGTGTCAGCTTCTGGAGCGATATACGCGGCGGTCCAGCCCACAACAGGTCCCTCTGAGTAGCCTCGATATCTACAAAATACTTTTGTGGGACTAAATCTGGGTAGTTTTGGAGGGCATATAAAAAACGCGGAAGCGCCATCATCTTGAAAAGAGCTGCCCGACCCAGTAGGGACAACGGGAGCCTCTTCCAAATGGCGGTATTCCTTTTAAACCTTTGCAGAGGTGGGAGGAGATTCCGCTCGTATCGCGTCTTCACGTCCATGGAGATAAAGATTCCAAGGTATTTGAACCCCTCTGTGGCCACCTTGATCGGGCAATCGCGCGGAATTGAAGGAGGGCGCCATGTAGGACGTAAAGCACTGATTTCCCCCAGTTGATACTGTAGCCTGAGTTTCTCCCAAAATTGGTGAAAATGTCTAGGGCAACTCTAAGGGACTTTGAGGGGGAGGCAAGATACAGAAGGATGTCATCCGCATAGAGCGAAATCCGGTCCTCCCACCCCTCTGCCCATCTGAGCCCCCAAGGTGAGAGGTCCTGTCGTATCCAGGCCGCAAGAGGCTCCAAGGAGAGGGCGAAAAGCAGGGGTGAGAGGGGGCAGCCCTGGCGCGTCCCCTTTCCAGTGTGAACACCTCTGAGATCTTATTATTTACCACCACCTGGGCTAATGGTTCGGTGTAGAGGAGGCGTACCCACCCAATGAAATTAGGACCGAAGCCCATCTTTTTTAGGACCGCCATCATATAAGGCCATTCGAGCGTGTCGAATGCCATAGCGGCATCCAACGAGACCACAACCGCGTCTTCCTGGATCGTGTGGCAGCGTCCCAACACTCCGTGGAGTCGTCGCAAGTTGAGCGCAGTGTTGCGGTGCGGCATGAAGCCCGATTGGTCTGGGTGGACCAGTTTGTTGAGTATCGGCTTGATCCTGTTTGCGAGCAGCTTCGCGAGGATTTTGGGTTCAGCATTTAACAATGATATTGGCCTGTAAGAGGTGCACAGTTCTCTGGGTTTCCCTTCTTTAGGGATGGCCACCAACGTGGCGATGCGCTGGTCTCTCGGTAGTTTCCCCCGAACTCTACTATCCTCGAACATGTTTTTAAGGTGTTGACCCAGACGGTCAGGTTTGAGCTTGTACAGCTCAATAGGGAGACCATTTGGTCCTAGGGCTTTCCCAGGCTGGAGTTCCTTAATTGCCTTGGCCAGTTCTTCTACGGTGAGCACACCCTCCAAAGTTTCTCGGTCGTCCTCAGAAAGGGTGGGCATCTTAATGTCGGCCAAAAGCGCCGAGGAATCCTCCTCCGGCCTCTCCGACCCTCTGCTGTATACTCTTTTGAAATGTGCTGCGAACTCGTTTAATATCTCCTGGGGTTCAGTGAGGAGGGCGCCCAATTCGGTCTGAAGCTCAGGCACCACCCTCTGCGCTCTCTGTTTTTTGTCTAACCAGGCTATTAGTTTGCCCGCTTTGTCCCCTTGGTCATACAATCGGCCGTCCCTGGCTCTCGCTAGGTTTTTAGCGGCGTCGGTGGCTAGCTCTTTATATTCGGACGCTTTGAGCTGCATCTGGTGCAGAGCTCCCGGATTCCCGTCAACTTTTGCTGCCCCCTCTAACGCGAGAAGATCGCGCTCAATGGTAAGCATTTGTGTCTCCTTTTCTTTGCGCTGTCCGGTAATTATGGAGAGGGCTTCACCCCTCAGTACGGTTTTAAATGCTTCCCAGAGGACAGCAGGGGATTCCACCGTCCCAACGTTTTCTTGGAAGTATTGGTCTATCGAGCGGGTGATCTTCGTTTTGGTCTCCGGATTATGTAGGAACCAGGGGTTGATGGGCGCTACACAGCCTACCCTCTGTTCCCCGATAGTAAGGTGTGCCCATATAGGGGAGTGGTCAGATATACCCCGTGCCAGATGTCTGATCTCTCGAATGGCAGTGTCATGCTGCAGAGGTGCGAGGATGTAGTCTATTCTAGAAAACGTGTGGTCCCGAGAAGAATGTGTACTGCTGTAGGTTTGGATGGCGCATACGCCAGAGGTCAACCAATCCGAATGCCTCCAGGAGATTGGAGAGCCACATATGCCCAGTCGCAATATCTCGGGGTGGGTGCCTATCCATTCCTCCCGATACCACTGCATTGAAGTCCCCCCCAATTAGAAGCTGCCCCTCTGGAAGGGAAAGGAGAAGTCTACCCAAATCCTGATAAGACTGGGTTTGAAGACCCGGTGGGATATAAACCGTGACCAAGTTGAGTGTGCGTCCCTCCCACCTCCCCGAGAGCATCGCATAGCGCCCCAGCGGGTCGGTCTCCGAGTGTTCAATGACGAATGGAAAGTTACGGCGCAACAGCATGCCTACCCCGCGGGACCCCGAAGTGAAGCCGGCATGTGCCGCCAAGTGTGTAGCCCCATCTGTTGAGTGCGTGGCATGTGTTACCGATAAGGTGCGTTTCTTCCAAGTGGACGACATCTGGGAGATGGCGTTTAACAAATTGAAGAACTATACTCCTCTTGAGCTTGTCCCCCAACCCGTTAACGTTCCAACTAAGGATTTTAAGACTTTTATCCCACCTTGTAGCCATCGCTGGAAGCTATCCAATTGCGCAATCTGTAGCTCCTGCAACACCGCACCCGCCCATCCGTACATTCCCAACAAGACCAACTCAAACCCTCACCCCCCCCCCCCAGGCATTGCCAAACATTAGGACATAACAATGAAGCTGCTGTCCCCCCCGCCTCCCCCCACACCCTGCAACCCTGCCACGTAGGTTAATAACTACCCACATCCCCAACTAGCAGAGCGCCTTTCGCCCCAAAAAAGGGGAAAAGAGAGAGAGAACCCCCCCTCCCTCCCCCAGAATAATTATTAGGTGGGGAAATGCGCTGGCACCAACTCCGGCCGCTGAACGCCCTTCCCCATACATGTAGTAGCTCAGCAGGCAAATGCACACACCTTGCAAATAAATCCAGATGGCACCATCAGGCCCATCCCGCCCCCCACCAAATGCATCTATCAATGTCTCGTGGCCGGCCTGGAAGACTGCCCGTGAAGTGCATAGAATGAAAGTCAGGAGGCGTCTCCAGCCCCCATCGTCCAGATCCAGCCCGTGCCGGGCACGGAGAGCACATCGCCCCCTCCTCCCGGGCTGGCATCGCCCCTGGAAGCCCACACCCCCAATAACATAGGAAAGATTTATACGTTACAATACAGCTTGCCGAGGTCCGAGAATGTAGTCTCTCCAGTCAATGTGAGTCCACTAGCGTCCCTGATTGCCGCCCATGTCAGGGCTGCGAGACCTCGATCGCCATGAAAGCTGACTCGTTCTGTCGGTATCTGGTCGTCCGTCCAGTGAGCCCGGTGACATGGCCCGGGTGTCTCTCCATTTGTCACCTGTAGCAGTTGCCGACTTCTGCGATGCGCCTCTGTCCAGCCAGTCCTGCCAGTCCTGCACCTCCGAAGGCGTAGTGAAGAAAAGGGACTTGTCGCCAGCAATAATTTTGAGCTTTGCAGGGAAGAACATCATGTATTTAATGCCTTTGCCCCGAAGCGCCGCTTTCACCCCATCAAATGAGCGCCGGTCCCGTTGCACTTTAAGCGTAAAATCAGGAAAGAACCTGACCGTTGCGCCCTCGTATTGGAGGTCTCCCATCTGTCTGGCTGCCTGCAAGATGGCGTCCTGGTCCCTATAGTTGAGTATTTTTGCAATGATGGTCCTCGGTGGGGCCCCCGGTTTGGCCCTGGGGATCGGCGCACGGTGCGCCCTCTCGATGGAGAACATAGTTGAGAGCCGTTTCGGTTTCAAACAGTTGAGGATCAAATCTTCAAGGAAGAGGTCCATGCTAGGCCCTTCTGAACCTTCTGGAACGCCCACCACGCGAATGTTGTTCCGTCTGGCCCTCCCTTCCTGGTCCTCGAGCTTCAAGGCGACCTGTCGGTGCTGGTGTACAAGTTCGTTGACCCTCTGTTCGAGCTTCTTGGAGGATGCTTGGAGCTCCCGGATATCCATCTCATTGGTCCTGGCCTTGTCCGACGTCTTGTTGAGGTCGGCGCATATAAGGTTCATCTCAATGGGCATCTTATCGATTTTCGTCTTGAGGGTGGTCCCTAGGGTTTGAATGGCCGCCATTATGGAAGCCAGGGAGGGCTCTGCCTGCACCGGTTGGCCCCCGGCCGCTCCCTCGGTCTGAGGGGCCGACATCGGGACTGCATATTTGTCGAGCTTGTTCGTCTGGGTAGCCGCCGCACCCTTAGGTTTCATTTTGCTGTCTCCTTTGTCCAGGCTGCCTCCAGCTGGGCTCCACCGGGGTCTTGTGATGTCTTCCCGTGGACGCTCAGTAGGCTGATACCGATACGAATCTTTCGGTCGTCCCCAGGTATAACTGCGCCGCGCTTTTTTGCGATCCCCACTGCCACCCAGCCGGGTCCTTGTCCGTTTTAACTGGCGGGCTCGCGGGCCTTTACTCCCCAGTCACGAGCGCGCGTTCCGCTCCAGCCAGGCCTCCTTTTCCTGCCACTGACCTCCAGTCCCCACTCAAGCCATCCAGGAGGGGACCGTGGGAGTGGTCTTCTTTGGCCTCTTTTGGCCCCTGTCCGCCGCTAGGGCTGTGCGCCCAGATCTCTATGCAGCCTTCAGTATTCGCTTCTGGGCAGGGCCGAGCTCTCTCGCCGCTTCATAGGCCACCTCACACTTCCCGCCTCAGGGGCTCTCCTCCGCTCGGGGAGGCCCGTCCGGCAGTAGGTCGCCGGGGCAAAGGGAGGGGTTCCCCCGCCGGCGGGGTCCTTCACAGATCACTTGATCCTTTTGCGCAATTTAGCGGAGCTCACCCGCAGTCTCCAACGCAGCCCCAAGTCAGCGATAGTCCTCAGGCCTCGCCGGGCCCCGCCGCAGGCTGGCAATTTCTCCCTCCTCCACACTTATGGTCGCGGCCTACCACTGGTCCCTCCTGCGATCCTGTAGCCGGGTTGATGTGGGCGCCGGGGTCCAGCTCCCCCCGGAGT
Organism: Calotriton arnoldi; assembly: GCA_963921515.1. Lineage (NCBI taxonomy): Eukaryota > Metazoa > Chordata > Amphibia > Caudata > Salamandridae > Calotriton > Calotriton arnoldi. The sequence continues at coordinate 1,764,139 of CAWUFW010001544.1, read as the reverse complement.
GCAGGCGCCCCCTCTAGGTTCACCGTCGGGCCGATCCCCAGGCGGAGGGGATGAGCGTCCCCCCGCCGTCTCACGGGCCTTCCAGGCCGCCGCCGCTAGTGCCTGGCCTATCGTAATCCCGGAGGCGTCCCTGAGCCTCCGAGCCTCCACCTCGGGTGCTGTCCAGGAATTTCACCCAGGGGCCGCGGCTCGCTGCGCGACCCCTTGCCAGCGTTTATAGTGCAGTCGGTGGGGGCGCCAGGGCCCTGCCGCACCCTCGATGACAGGCGCCGCCGCAGGCCCCAACGCCGGGGTGTTGCGTAGGCGGCCAACGGGCGCGCCCGCCACCCGTCTTCCAGGCTCTCCCTGCCGCTGCCACAAGCACCCGATATGCCGCGGTCACCGAGGCGTCCCAGAGCCTCCGGATTTCAGTATCCGATGCCGCTTATGCTCTGGAGGGCATTCCCGCTCCTCCGATGTGCCGCCTGCAGGATATCAGACGGATTTTAGGGGAATTAGGGCTTTGCTCCGGCGGAGCTCCCTTGTTAGGTGGCCATCGTCGCTGGCGCCAAGCCACGCCCCCTCTCCCCGTCTGTTTTAATTTTTCCATTCTAGTTTAATCATAATGACCACCTTACTGTCTAAGATTTATGGGCCATATGTACAAAAATTAGGAGATATGATTTGCAAATAGCGATTGTTATCGAGTCGCAATTAGGAAATCGCAAATTCGTAATGTAAGAAACCTTAGAACTTTTAATTAGCAATTCCTAGTGGGTCGCAAATTGGCCTACCTCATGAATATTTACGAAGTAGGTCTCTTTTTGCCACCCATTAGGAATGATAGCCAGCACAGGGATGGTGGACTGCTGGACTCAGCAGACCACCCAGTCTGCGATTGATATTTACAAAAGCAATTAAAAAAAAAAAAAATCCAGCGTGTTTTCCTTAAAGGAAAACGGGATGCATTTCAAAAATAAAAAATACAACATTTTAAGCCTAATTTTTTAAGAGTAGGCAGTGGTTCATGGGACCACTATCTGCTCTTAAAAAATATTTTGTTAAACATTATTAAAGGGGAAGGGGGTCTCATAGGGACCCCTTCCCATTTGCGAATGGTTACCACTACCTTTCAGTAGTCAGTAAAAAAATTAATGTTTTGCAGCTGTAATTCGATCACAAAACTTTAATCCCTACCACTGCGATTCGGTATTTGGAAGGCACTCTCTAAACACGCCCCTTCCAAATACCGAATCGCAAAACCAAATTGCGATTCGTGACAGGTTACCAAATCGCGACTTGGCTTTTGTACATTTAAAAATGTTTTTTCGACCTCCAAAAAGATTTGTACATCTGGCCCCAACCCAAATCCCTAAGCAAGTCTTGGCAAAAGTGCGAAAAGTGTCCTTTCAAAATCTAATTCCAGCCACACACAACTTTTCCTCTTCTAATTGGCTCTTGCCATTGTGATGTGAGTGATTAACATTGGTTTGCTGTGGCCTCTAAATTTGTAGACTGCTGCTATTGCTTGGTAATATTTTGGGCACTTGGGCAAGCGTAAAGCGGTTTTTAACAACAGGATTGACTCTGTTCTCTGATTTACAATTTGTCTTTGTCGTCGAGGAGATCGGCGCACTAAAATAAAGTAGCTTTGTTGTATTTCTTTTGAACTGGTCAGCTGTGTAAATGTGTGGGATTTGTACATTCTTTACCATTGCCATTTAACCGATTTCTGAGCGATCCCATTTTTGATGGAGAGTCAAATGATGTACAGAGAGACTAATGTCCCAAGATAACAAAAATGAGGTTAAAAGGTGATGCCTTGATTAGAACTCAGGTCTGCAGGTTCTGCCACCAACAACTAGACCGGACTTGTCTCAAACATGTTGCAGTATTTCCTTATGGCCAGCAGGGGACTATGATAGGTCTTCCATGTTGGGTCAGATCTATCAATTTTCCATCATAACCAATTTAGTAATATTGCAAGTATGTAGTGGGGTCAAACCCCCTTCAACGTAGGTTACTAAATAAAAATGGTTTCCCACAAATAAAGGAGCAGTCTTTAGATGACATCATTCTTTTCAAGTGTGTTGGCAGAGGAGTTCATTTACTTTTGAAACAAAACTGTCCTCTTGACACCCACTGTGAGAAAGTGAATGACGGGGCAGGTCATGTAAGAAGTGATTGCTGCTGAAGAGGCAAAATCTGCTGATCATTTTCAAGTCTGTGCTGAGGTTGCACGATAAGTCTCCCCTGAGGCTGTGTGCACCCAAAACACAGTTCAGCGACAATCCTTCTCATGGAAATTTCTGCTCTGCCTGTCTTCCACCTACCGCCACCTATTCACATCTCCACTGGTTGGCCCATACAGTGGCAACATATGCTGACACAGTACCTACTGCTCTGTCTATAAAACCAGGCTGCCTGGATGCTGTTCCCACCTGGAACTAGCTTAAGTGGTGCTTCTTCTCAATGGACCCTTCTGCTGCTCTGCCTAGCTACCTTTCTTCAGTCCAGGAGCCAGTATCTTGCCTTTCTGCATCGGTTGGCCCATGTAGTGGCAATACTGATTGGCACCGTTTCTGTGATGAAGTTGTAAAACACTGCTCCCGTGATGCCGTGGTCCCCTTCCTTCTAAAATTCTTTCTTTCTGGGGTGTATCTCAAATAGTGGCAAGACAGAGTCAGCTTTGTGTCTGGATCAAACAGACCCGGGTCGGAAACAAAGTTCTGTTTGTCATCCCTTCGCGGATTTCCACTCCATCGCGATCCTGCGCTTTGCGAGGCCCAACGCAAGGTCAATCAAACGATTCCCAACCTTACGCTTGGGTGGTCTGGGGAAGAGGCCCAGTAGACCTGTCTGGATTGTTAAAGCCAGCTCTCTACCAATCACGTCTTTAATCTTAGCCAACACTGTCGCCCAATATGGGCGCACCCATTGACAGTCCCAGGTCATGTGGCCAAAGTCAGCGGCTGGGCGAGCACATCTAGGGCATTGCCGCTCCTCCCCTCCAAATGTCACGTTGAGCTGGTGCGGTGTCATATATGTCGTGTGCGTGTAATTAAATTGAATATACTTTAGTCTGGTATTCCTAGAAATTTTCCCCGAATATCTTAGAACCTTACGCCACTCCGAATCAGTGAGGACTTTGCCCCCCAATGTGTCCCAACGCGTCCTCAATCTGTCTAGCGGACCAGTGGAGGCCTCCACTAGGGCGACATACAGCCATTTCACAAGGTGTCCAGCCATGCCAAGAGTAAATAAAGCATGGAGGACGGGTTGTGTATCGGGCTCCTCCTCCCCGGGGTCCCACAGGTGTGCAAACGTGCGCGTCAGTGCTTCATAAGTTAGGAACAGACCCGGGGGGAGTCCACTATCCTCCACCAGTTCCGCGAATGGGATCAGCGCCTTATCCAAGTAGCAGTCCCCAACATTCTCCAGGCAAGCGTCTGGCCAGCTGGGCACCCGTAAATATGGATTGGGGGTCCCCGTGCGGCAGCCCCACCAAAGGAATCATGGGGGAGTACTTTGCAGGTCGTTGCCTTCCACTGCAGGATCGCCTCCACTCTTGGAAGGTCGTGCGCTGCAGCAGGGAGCAGCCGGGGATGGGTGTAGTCTGAAGCAAGAGCTTCGCCGTTGCCGACCCCCTACTCGATACCGGGTCCGCCATGCACGTTCCTTCCTCATTTACTCCTTCTACCCATTGTGCCAACCATTGCAGTTGGGCGGCTAGCATATAGAATTCAAAGTTCGGCACCCCCAGCCCGCCTTCCGATATAGGGTGCTGCAGGATTTGCAAAGACACCCTCGGGCGTCCATCCCCCCAAACTAGGCGCCGCAGGACAGCGTGTAGGGGTCGAAACCAGCTTCTCGGCATCAGAACCGGAAGATTCACAAAAAAGTATAGCAGCCAGGGTAGCATTACCATTTTGGATAATGTAATCCGGGCCATAATGGGCAGTTGCAAGGTGCACCAGAATTGTAAACAGGAGCGAAGGGAACGCAACGTCTTCCCCAAGTTCCCATCTTTTACGTCATCTAAGTCATGAAAGATATGGATGCCCAGGTATCTAAAGGTATGCTGGGCACAGAGGGTGTTGGCCGGCAGCGCCTTCGGTCTAGGTAGTGGCCCGGCTATGGGGAACGAATATGTCTTGGCTTTATTGACCCTAAGGCCGGAAAGAAGAGCAAAGTCGCCCAGGATTTGCAGAGCTTCAGCTGCCCCCTCAACCGCGTCCGCCAGGTACAGCAACAGGTCGTCTGCATATAACGAGACGAGGTGGAGTCTCCCACCTAAGGTCAGTCCCAATCCTCTCCCTCCTAATCGAAGCCGCTCTGCCAACGGTTCCATGGCCAGGGCAAACAAGAGTGGGGAAAGTGGACACCCCTGGCGGGACCCCCGGGATATCGTGTAAAGCCTGGAGATTGTACGTCCCGTCTTGACTCTTGCAGTGGGCGAGGCATAAAGGAGCCGCACCCACCGCACCCAGTCATCCCCCAAGCCCATGCGGTGCATTACCTCAAAGAGGTACTCCCAGCTCACCGTGTCAAAGGCCTTCTTCAAATCGACAGATAACACCGCTGCCTGCTGGAGAACTGATGCATCCGCATGGTAGAGCACTGAGTATAGCCTGCAAAGGTTATATGAGGTACTGCGAGAGGGAATGAACCCGTTTTGATCTGGGTGGATTAGGGACTTCATGTGTGGAAACATTCTGCCCGCCAGCACCTTGCTCAAGATCTTAAAATCTAGGTTAAGCATGGAGAGTGGTCGATAATCTCTCACTCCCGCATCAGGTTGCTTGGACTTGGGAAGTGGGATCACTAGTGCCGATTGGGTGGAGTCAGGCAACCCCCCCCCTCCCTCATATGCCTCTGTGTATAACGTAACAAGATGGGGCGTCAATATGTCCGAGAACCGCTGGTAAAACTCGTCCGGAAGGCCATCAGGCCCTGGCGTCTTACCGAGTGCTAGTGCCGCTATAGCGGCTCTGACCTCGTGCATAGTAACCGGGCCCCCCAGGTCATCTTGAGCATCTGCCTCCAATACCCTAAGCTGCAGAGGGGCCAGGAAGTGTCGTATCTCCAACAAGGGGGCTGTAGTCGGGGCATCATACAGCTGTTCGTAGTATTTTAAGAAAGAGTCGTTGATGGCATCCGGGTAATGCACTATTTCCCCCGAGTCTAGGCTAATCTGCGAGACAGGCGCCCCCCCAAACTCTGGTTTAATTAGACGAGCTAACAATCGACCCGCCCTCCCTTCCTCCCTTTACACTTTATCTAGGTACTCCTTATAACTGTAACACCTCAATCTGCCCAGCGCTTCATTGTACTGTGTCCGCGCTTCCTGTAGGGACACCTGGGCCGTGTCATCCATACCCTGCAAATTGTCCAGTCTGCGAATAGTCTCCTCCAGGTCCATGAGTTCCCGGTTGAGCTCCCTATGTGCCCCGCATGCCTGAGCCATGCAGTGGCCCCGAACCACCACTTTAAATGCATCCCATTCTAACTGTGAAGAGGAGGCAGTGTTGTTATTGATTGGGAAATATGTCTCGATCAGTGCTGCCAGCGAGGTCCGAAACGGGACATCGTCAAGCAGCAGCGGATTCAGTTTCCACGTAGGGATCGGGGGCGCCGACCTATGGGTTGGTGTAGCATGAGTAATGGACTGTGATCTGATAAAGTGCGCCCCAGATATTCTGTGTGGGACATGGAGCCATTAAAGACTGGAGTATATAAAAACATATCAAGCCTGGTATGGACTTGGTGGACGGGCGAAAAGAAGGAGTACTCCCTGTCCCCTGGGTGTTGCAGTCTCCAGGTGTCTTCCAAACCCCAATGGGACATCCAATTCTGGAAGCTCAGTGCAGAACGAAGTGGTTGGGTCCCCAGCAGGGGAGGGTGCGAACGGTCCATGGCAACATCCGCCACACAATTGAAATCGCCCCCCAGTATGAGAGAACCTGTTGAACATTGAGCCAGGGCAGCGGAAAAAGACTCTAGGAAACCCACTTGGTCCTGGTTGGGAGCATAAACATTACCAAGGGTCACCTCCCGCCCTGCTAATCTTCCCATGAGCAGGGCATACCGCCCCTCTGCATCTAGTCATGCACGGTCAAGAGCGAAGGGGACTCCCAGTTTCACCCAAATCAAAACCCCCCTGGCAAAAGCCGAAAAGGTGGTCGCGAAGATCTGAACCTGCCACCTCTTATGCAGTCTCCCGGCCTCTTCCTTGTTAAGGTGGGTCTCTTGGAGAAATGCTATATGCACGTCCCTGCGCCGTAGATAAGAATATATATTATGACGTTTGGCCATCGTTCCCATGCCACGGATGTTCCACGTGAGGAACCTCACAGTGTTAGGTGTACCTGCCAATTCCATCAGAACCCACCCCATCACAACCCAGAGGGGATCCCACCCCCGCCCGCTCCCCCATATGCGCACCACAATTTGCCTCTGCAAGCAACCAAACTAAAAATATCAACAAGAGAACCCCATCTCGAACAACACCCCAAGCCCAGGACAGCCTGACAACGGTCAGTCGTCCAAACAGTGTGTGGAACATAACCCGTAGTGAGGCCTTACTCCAGTAAGGTGCTCCAGGGGGGGGGGGACAGTGAGGTCAGAAGGAAACAGAAGGTTAACGCCCAAACCATTTGGAGCGCGCCAGCCCCACAAGATCATGTCAACCCGGGGCCAGAGACCACTGCCAATTAGTCAGCTGCATCTTAGGAGTCCAAGTTCACCCAGAGCCCAGACAGCCTCAGGTGACCTTATCAGCCGTGTTCGGAGTCACCACCGGCATCTTCACACTGTCATGGCGGGATGTGTCCGAGTCAATGTCCCCGGTGTCCTTTGATGACCCAGCCTCCATCTCAGTGGTGGGGCTCCTGCCCTGCATAAGCGCCGCCACCTCCTGCAAAGCTTCAGCCCTCTCCTTTTCAGTTTGCGAGGAGGTCGGCCTCTTAAGGGCTCCTCGCCTGGACCGTCGTCTGGAGCGATTTCCTAGCTCCGCCACCTTCTTTGACTCAACTGCAGAGCCCGCTGGCCGCGGGGTCTTTGTCCTGTAGGCCTCATTCCAGTCCCAGGCCTCACCCGGGCTTCCACAGAAGTGGGTGTTGCCGTCCAACATAATCCGCAACCGGGATGGAAACATCAGAGAGTACTGGAGGCCCTCATCCCTCAGTGCCTTCTTGACCTCCAGGAATGAGGACCGTTTCCGTTGCACTTCCAGTGTGTAATCCAGGAAGAGGGAAACCTTGCTGTTATCAACAGTGTAGGGACCCTCCGCACGCGCCCTCTGCAAGAGGAGGTCCCTATCTCTGAAATTGAGCAAGTGAGCCATCACCGGCCTCGGGACGCCCCGGCGCCAAGGGTCTCACCGGAACTCTGTGGGCCCTTTCAAGAGTGTAAAAGGGTGACAGACCCTCAGGAGCTAACTTGTCCCTCAGCCACTGTTCCAAGTAGGACACCATGTCTTTGCCCTCGATTCCCTCTGGCAAGCCCAGTAGCCGGACGTTGTTCCGTCGATTACGTCCCTCCGCATCTTCAGCTCTCCGTTCCAGAACACCCACTCTGTCCGTGAGGGCTCCCATCTGCTGCTCTAGGGCTTTTTGGGCCGGGGCGATCTCGGAGATGTTGGACTCTGTTTCCTTCACCCTCTCAGAAAGCTTCTTATATTCTTCTCGCAGAAGGCCAAGCTCCACCGCCACTGTGCTGATATCCTGATGGAGGGTAACCTTCGTGTCAGCTATAGCTTCTAGTATCTTGCCCAGTTGCTGCTGAATGGGATCCTCCGGGGCAGTCTGTGCCTGCTCCTGGGCACCGTCTTCCGGATCTTGCGGGACCCTGAGTTGCCGGCCCCGGGGCTTACCCCCTCTGCTATCTCAGCCCCTCCAGGCCGATTCTGCTGCTTTCCCCGGTCTCCGGCATCCGATAAATCTGCTTATAATTGCAGGGCCGGCGCGGAGCTCCAAGCTCACGCGTCCGCCATACTCGGCTCGTTGCCACTCCCCCCCCCTCCCATCTTCCTTCTATTACTGACATGAACTCTTACTCCTGATTTTATTTGTTATACATTTACATCAGCTGCACTTTATTTACCCTCTTGAAGATCTCCACAATGCTTGTCCCCACATCCCAAAATGCAAACATGCCAGCCATTGCTTTCCCGCTCTCTCGGTTCAATCCATCTTGTTTCCTAAAGCAAAAGCGTTGCTGGCACAAGTTTGTCTCTAATTCTACTCTAGTTATTTCTTCTATGTAACTCTACCTACAGCTTGTTTCTCAAAAATACAAAGTCACATTGTTTCTCATTTTTTTAGAATTAATTCTTCTAATTCCCATTGACTCTTCTCTACTTGTCCCTTCTCCTGTTTATCCGCCTGTCTTCTAATCTTTGTAATTACTTTTTGCCTATATTATCTCCCACATATGACCTGATTCTTGAATCTTTGAACTTGTCTTCTTTGTCTTGCTTATCTTTACAACAAGCTGATATCACCCTGCGAAGGCAAAATAAAGACTCATCTACTTGTTATCAGTCGTCTTCGTTTCTCTTCGACTTTGCACTGGTCTCTGACATAGTTCTTTATTCTTCCCTAGCCTTCCCTGCTGGCATTTGTAATGATATTTTGTTAGTGTTCAGTCTCCCTCTCTCCCTCAACTGGTGTTTTACCTCTTCATTTAAATCTGCAACTGTCACTCCTTTATTGCAAAAAAAAAAAAATCCTTGGCTATTTTACTTCTTGCAAATTTTCATCCACTTTCCATTTTGCATCTTCTGTTTTAAGTCTTTTTCATAGCCAGTTCGATTCCTGTCATAAGCTAATTTATTACCTCCCTTTTAGTCTGGTTTCCGATCTGGTAATCCCATAGAAACTGCCATACTTTCAGTTTCTAAGTTTCATCTTTAATTCTCATCAGAAACTTTACTCCATATTGGTGGTTTAGGAGCTTTCTGTTTATTTTGACACTGTAGATTACCCTTCCATTCTGTCATATGTACTCTTTTGGGTATATTAGTGTTTTTCTTAGTTTTCCTCATACCTGTTGGTTCATTAATTTCCTATGTCTGGAAAAATGTCCTGTCTTCATCTTTTTTTTCAAATTACGGTGCTCCCCAGAGTTCAGTACTCAGTACTGTTCTCTTTCCTCTTTCTACTATTCGAGTAGCCTCCATTACCTTTTGTTTTGGTTTCCATGCACATTTTTATGCAAAAGATTCCCATGTCTATTTTCGATTTCCTACCTTGACTCATGCTCTACTTTCTGTCTGAATCATGGATAGCGTCTCACTTTCTTCATTTGAATTTTTCTAAATCTGTAATACTTATCTTTCAGATCCTAATTCTTTTTCTGCTCTTTCAGTTTCTCTCTTTCCATTATTGTCACTGATTCAGCCCATACCCTGGTATCTTTATTAAATCTTACCTTTGCAAAACTCTTTACTTTCTTTTTTATGCCTGCTTCTGCTTTATAACATTAAGAAAATTCTATACTTTTTCCCTTTTCCACAGCAAAGCTTCTCATTGAATCTCTTTCACTGTTTTGCTTGGATAACTGTTGCTAATTCTATGCGGGTCTTCAACAATATACTTTGCTTTGTCTTCAGTCTATACGTCATTCTTCTGATCGCATATTATTTAGCCTTAATTCTAATCACATTTGATTTTTTTTATCTCTTATATTGGTTGCCTGTTTTGTGCAGCTTTCACTGTCATTGCTTATTGTCTTTAAATCTGTTTAGCTTCTTGCTCATGGTTATCTTGTTAACTTAGTCCTTTTCAATCTGCCATAAATGTATTTTCTGGAGAACTAGGCCTTCTGTCCTCGTCTTCCCTGTGCTGAATCTCAGTTTAGGTTGTTTGTTCTGTTTGGCCCAAGAAAATGGCTATCAGACTCTCTCCTTCACTAGTGGTCATGTTTGCAAAAATAAATCTTAAAGACTATTAACTTTACTATTATCTTTCTGACCTCGTGTATATATATATTTTTTTTTTCTGCCTTGCTTTTTTTGTTCACGATTTCCTTTGTTTGCATATACGTTTTTATTGACTATCCCTTGTACTAGCACTTTGGATAAAAGTGCCATCTAAAGTAATAATATAGTCATCCTGCAAAGCAGATTTGTCTGAAATAGCTGATGTAATTTGTCTTTTTCTTTCAGTCCTCTGAATAACAGTCCTGTCGGGAGAAATGTGGGACGTCTGGTCACCCAACCCCCCAGGTAGTGAGTGATCTTGGTGAACGGGAGTGAGTTTTAGAACGGCAGGTGTGATCCTTTTATTAGGTCTGGCTTGACTGCGTTGTTATCTGTAGAGCTATTGTTACTATTTCTTTAAAATAAACGTAGAGTGGGCTATGGCTCCATCCAGAGAAGTATTTCTGTACCATAAGATTGGTTGGTTCTGCTCAGGGATGAATTGCTTGATTTGCTTGCATGAGGAACTATTTTAAATCTCAAAAGTAGAGTGAGCCATCACACATGAATTCTTTATCTCGTGGATTCAGTGTTTGCAAAAAGCAGTCGCATTGTTTGTCATTGCAGCAGAAGGAAATCCGCTTTCTTCATTGCAGCAGGCTTCTTTTTAATGATTTACTTAGAACTCATAATGAAAGCAACTTTCATGGCTTTGCCAGTGTTTTGTGAAGTCATGCTAGAGTGAATGATGTGAGACCCACTTGAGAAGAGTCACAAGAGGCTGTTTATTTCAGTGAAAATTCTTCTAGGCAGGACAGCTGGCCTTGTGTGGGTTTTTTAAGTTCTTTGGTGGTTTTCAAGACAAAATCAACCAGTTGGAGAAACGAAATGGGATAATTCAGAAATATTGTGTATTTATTTAAATTAAAAATACACAGCTCAACAAAAAAATTATTTTCGACTTCCTCGTTCCTGTTCCAGTAGACTAAAAGTAAGAATTTAATATGCTCCTCTGCGGTAAATATCGATACACGACCTCCTTCCACTTAAAACCACTCCCTCCCACCCAGCAGTGCTGCAACACCTCAACCAGCCAGTGGCTAGTGTACTTAGTCTGAGCTTTTAATTGACACTTTATGTTCTGAGCTCTGTTTTTAAAAACGACATGTCATGACCAACTGCAGTCATTGTTTTATATACCACTGTGACTGGGGAATGATTCATGAACACATTCTTGAAGTCATGTACTTGGTTGGGCAACATCGAGGTTTCTGGACTCCTTCAGTTTTTTTTCACTTTACCAAATTAAAAATGGAAAGTATGTCAGACAACCCTATAAAATATAGCTTTTTATGTACAAAAAGCTACAATCGCTCTTGTATAAAGTCAAACTTACAGGAAATGCTAGCATTTTCTTTATCAACCATAAATCATGAACATGATTTTCATTTAGAGATCCATATTGGGAAAAACAACCAAAATACTTGCAGGAAATTCCGAAACCTTTTATAGAACACTTGTCATGGACTCACGTTTGCTCTCTCAATGACCCTGCCTCTGCCTCTGATAACATTAGTCATTTTAAGTAAAATACCTCTGGGGGTTGCCACCAATATATGACTCTCATTTGTAATCTTAGGGCCTGAACAGTGTTTAGTCAGGCAGTTGTACGAAGAAAATGTTATGCACCCAACTTCCTTATCCCCTCCCATCCTAGCTAGAGAGCTATAATTCCTAATTAAACTTAGTGCCACAGATAAAATGTAGGAACAACTCTAACATTACCTGTACTGAATATCAAAATGTTTTGGGTGGGGAGGAGGGATGGTACATGTAAAAAACATTTATTCACCTTAATCCTCATATATCTTGAATGCCGAAGAATGGAGAATGCTTTCACTTGTAAAATTGCAAACTTCTATTAATATGATATTATTTGGGGGGGGGGGGTGATAAGGTAGAACGAGTCATTGCTTTCTGAGTAAAAAGAAATGAATAGTCTCCCAGTTATGATCCTTTGAATGGCACATTCATCCTTGCACCTGTTTCCTTGCTGGTTTTTGGATCTTTATCCCAGTGAAAGCTTACCGAGTCTTAGTTTGAAGTACGTTGATCTAAAGAGGGTACTTTATACAGTACCATGGTAGAAATATTGCCCTTATATAGTTGAGTTCTGAAATGCACAAAGGGCTAATTCCCAACTCTAGCCCTCCCTGCCCACTGCTGCCTGCTTGCATGTGGTTTTGCTGCATGTGTTGGCACATTAAACCCAGACTTTTTGGCTTTGCCAATACTTTTTTTAATCTAAATATGTCTATAACAAGCCAATGGTATAGCAGTGTTTACCTCTTTTTAGCAAGTCCTCCTGTTTCTGCCATAACCACAGTCACCTATAAGCCAGAGCACCATGAAATTGATCTAAAGGCAGTCGCCCCCCAAAAAGTTGCAGTGGGTTTAGAAGGTACTATCGAGAAAAGAAGCGAGTCGAGCAGCACTTGAAATGTTAAAGTGCCCCGGCCTCGCTTGTGTGAGTGTACTGGCACTTCTGTTTGTTGTGACTACAGCCGTGAGCAAAATCCTCCCGGAGATGGAATGCGGTTAGCCTAGGTCCTGGCGGAAGCAGAACTAGTTGGTAAATACTGGAGGCATGCTCTGCCGTGGCCGGCTCGGCTCTGCTCTCTGTTAAAGCACAGCCTGGTATTATTGTATGGTTACGAGCTCAAAATTACATATTTGAAATCAGGAAACTTGTATGCACTTTTGAATAACTCGGCCGGACAGACCGGAACGTTGTATGGTTCAAATTGTTGATGTGGGAGCTTTACAGAATTCAGGGACTTTTGTAGTGTGTTATGTCGAGCGTCCGAGGATATATATGTGTGCTCGTGAAGGTTCGTGTGGGAATTGCGCCACTTCTCTGGCAACGCATTTAAGTGCTTTCTATCATCGGACTGCAGATTATTGTTGCAATAGTAACCCCCCCCCCCGCCCTCAACAGTGCTTCCAAAAAACTCTCTGCCAAAAACTCTTCGGAACCAAGCAGTGCTTGTTTTACAGTAATGTCCCCAGGGTTCCCAAGTTTGCAGTTTGCTTATGTCACCACGCCTTTTCAAAAGCTTACTAAATCAATACATTTTTAACCCTATGGATTTCTGTAGCGTTTCTTGTTTTTTGTTAAAGTAAAAAGTAATGCCAATAATATCATCTTAAAATTAAACTCTGCAGTGCTTCTAAACCTAATGTATTCTTTTTCCTCTTGCTGCATGAAGAAACCTTACTACATAGAAACCCTAAGTTTATATATTACTATCACTACGCATAAATGGGCCGCACAGTCACTTCATGCCTAGAGGTGGGCGAGCCAACAACTTAACCGGGAGAGCCGAAGCCGAGCCAAGGGTCTGGCTTGGTTCTGAGAGCCCGTGTGCGAGCTGAGTCCTGAACATAGTTGGTACGTAAATCATGCTACAAACCTCAGTAAAAATATCAAAAAATCTCTTCAAAATTCAAAAGTGTGTTTTTACACAAAGAAGCGTTTTACCTTAGTACATCTGATTATATCACTGCATTAGAAGGTAATTATTAAATGCGATAATTTCTAAGCATAATCTTAGAAACGTTTATGCACCCCACCCTGACCACAATTGCCTTTAGTAAATTAAGAGTTGTCAGTTATTATCGGTCCCCTGTGTGTGGCCAAGATTCTTATTATAAATGGAGCAACATTTTATTTTATTAAACCAAACATAAGTAGTGTTTGTACATTGCAGATCCTGAACTTACTTATTTGAATGTGCTCGCATGAGTAACAAGCATTGGCATAGCCAATAGGTCTCGCCTTTGGGACCATATAAGTGGTTAGCCATGCAGCACACAAGTAGGGACTATAAGTAGGTATTTTATACAAATAAAGTAGGTAAAATTAAAAGGCCCTGGCTAATGACAGACCTAAAAAAAGACACAAAAAATGCAATCTGTTAAACGACTGAAAGAACTCACCTCCCCAAAAAAGCCCGCATGTGCGAGAAAAGTTATCCCTCCCTACCAGACACCACAAAAACCAAGGAAAGAAGTTGGGCTGATGCATGTTCATTAACATGCTGTTGAACCAGGGACATTGCTAGTGTACGAACGTCAAGTCGACTAACTACAAGATTATAAATAGCCAAAACTTGACGCCTCACTCCATTCATTTTGCTTTCCCTCCAGTTCTTGTTTTTTTATCCTAAGGATAATTCCAGCTACATGTGAATCTTTGATCAAAACAATATAAACTCATTTTGATTTGTACTTGTGTCCGCTGTCTATTTATAAACCGCGTAGCTTCTTCAGATATGCCCCTAATACTGACCTTGCCCTTAATTGTGTCATGTAAGGAGAACTGTAATCACTCCCCAAAATCTGCCTCTTTGCCAGCTAGTCACCCTAAAACTGCGTCATTCTCATCTAAGGCTACCATGTGGCTGTTTTTCCCCCCCGAGCATGACCAGTATTTTAATGTCTTGGACCATACAAAAAGCAGGAACATCATCCATAGGAAGTATTTTTGTCTCGTATCAGTAAATACCTAGAATACCAAATATAAAAAGAAAGGAATTTAAAATGTGCTCTGGAACTGTCTTAATGATCCATGGCTGATCTTTAACATTAAAAAGAATAATACGGACGGTTTTTATATACAGGTCTACTTAAGCATTTTGTCGGTCGTTTATGAAATATTAAAAAATGACCAAATGGCAGGCATTTTTCTCCGGGAAATGTGGCAACCCTATATCTAATCCCAGATATACAGGCTGTGTTGCTCCGAATCCTTAACTGTAGATGTACATCGTGAGCCCATCTTACCCCAGACTTCGGGCTCCAACCGCTCCATGTTTTCGCTCACCGCGCGCACACACAAGGATGCGAGGGTGCATGATCCCTCTGCCTCCTGCGCCTCTAGCTCCATGTTGCCCCGAGTTTCTGGAGACCCCAGTCAGCCTACTACCCATCACACACACTCTGAGAACCGCGCAAGAACCGCACACAGAGCAGGTTCCGCGTCATTTCGCTGCTGGGGGACGCCATCTTAGGATGGTCACGTGAGCGCGCTTCTTAGTCAGCTGAAGAGAGAAAGTTTAAGCAAGTTAGCACTACCAGGAATCTATACAGACAGCATCCAGTGCCCGGCAACACAAAGATTGAAACAAAAGAAAGACATGACATGCCAATTACATCACGTGATATGCATACTGACACAGACAAAGGACAAGTGGTTACTCGACCCACGAAGGGGAGCCCAAAGAGGTAAGAGGATCTCCGTGTTGACTGAGCTTAAGGTTTCACAATGGGGTCGGGGAAAGGGTACTTAGTTCTGAGAACCATGCCATAGCTGAAGGGCGCCTTCTGAAAGTGTTACTCTTTGACATAATGAGGTGCAGACGTCTCACACCTATGAGGACAGCCTCGCTTATTGAGGACTAGTGCAAAGGATTTCTTAAAAAAGCATCATGATATGAGCAATCAGGTGTTTGGCGTGATATACAGAAAGCACTGACTTTATGCAAATAAGCAGGTCCTGCGATAAATATACCCAACCCCTGAAACAAATGCCACAAACTGTAATTCAAACACTATATTCTAACATAGAGAATTTGCACCCAACACGCAGCGTTTACCTTGCGGGAGCGAGCGCGATAATTACTAACAGATGGCGCCGCTCGCTCCCGCAAGGGAATCGCCAAACGTGCACGCATTGCAATAGAAACCAATGCAAAGCGTGCACGTTTTTAGGGAGAAAAGCTGATCGATTACAAGAGGTCCCCTCCTAAGAAGCGCATGCGCGCTGCGTAGGCGAGACCTAAAAAGGAAGAAAAAGGCTCAGTGAAATCAAATATTTGCCTGGGATCACACAGTTTAATCAAGCAGGGAAGCCAGGATTCCCAGGAATAATTCCAGGTATTCCGGTTTTTACATTATGAAATTCAGCCTCTAGATGTCTCCCTTTTTAACATCAAAGGTTTATGATTTATTTTTATTTCTTAGAGTATTAGTTTAGAATGTGTTGGCAGGCAGAAGCAACACGAAAGCTCGGCATGTTTTGGGTTCACGGGTCCAAGAGTTCCTCGAGCTGAGCCAGATCCAGGCCTCTGGCGTGAGCCTTCAGTGGCTCGCCCACCTCTATTACTGCCACCCAGGGGTAGACTCACTAATGGCTCAGCGAGATGGGCACACCTAATGACCCTAATGCCAGCACCACACTTGTCTGCCTGCACAAGAAACTGCTGTACACTGCGTGATACATACCAGTACTGTTGTTTGCTCGCTTTCAGCACCCATTGATGCAAAAATGCTTTTTTTGCTCTGCATTTATTCACTTTTCCTATTCTAGGTGCTTTAAAAAAAAAATCTTTTTCTTAGTTATGTTTTTCCTTACCCTCGTTTTGTGTGTGTACCATACTCCTTTTCAACGGAGAAGAATTGAAGGTATCCCAGATTATCAGTGAGAATAATAAAACAAGGACTAGGAGAAGAGAAAGAAACAAAAGCAAGACTATATGATTGGCCCAAGGAAGCACGAGCAAATGGTTAACGCGGTTAGAAAGCAAGATAGATTGTTAAAAGTGAGATGCAAAGGGCGTAACATAAAGCTAAATTGTGGTATAGCAAACGAAGAATCAGAATAGAGATAGTAACCGTAGTGTTTGACATACAAACACATAGTGTTTGTGTAACATTTGCTTGCGAACTTAGTTGATCGGTACATCGGTAAACATTCTGCCGTAAAGTGGGTTTGGCTTGGTATAGGCTTCTTTTTTCTTGCTTATGCTTCTTTTAACTTGCATTGTGTGTGTTTGTGTGTGTGTGTGTGTGTTTACAGCAAGACATGATAACACTGATTATATGGGGCGTGACTCGTTATTGTGTGTAAGTTCATGATGAGTGCAGCTCCCCAGGTGGAGCCAGGTCTTTAGCCATTGGTCACCTTGACATTTTGCAGTTTACTTCCTGAAGAAGCTCCAGATGCTTTTCATGAGGAAGTATTTCTTTGACAGAATTTTGCAACTCGTGGCTCGATTATGTGTGTAGATTTGTGTAGCACTACTGATATAGATCAATTATGAAAGACCCAAATTGTGTGGCTCCCAGATGCAGATTGAATAGCGGGTAAATGCTTTTTTAAACTTCCTTAATTGAGATTTTATTGCAGATATTTGTTTTGTCACATCTTGCATGTGTGTGTGTGTATGTATATATGTGGGTGTGGGTGTGTGTGTGTGTATATATATATATATGTGTGTGTGTATATATATATATATATATATGTGGGTGTATGTGTGTGTGTGTGTATATATATATATATATATATATGTGTGTGTATATATTTATATGTGTGTGTATATATATATGTGTGTGTGTATATATTATCTACTGGCGGTCGCCAGTAGATAGTTATAGTTAGGACCTAGTTTCCACAGGAAAAGCGTTTTTTGTTTTCCCAATAACTTTGGCGCCGGATGACGAATCATCGCGAAATTTTCAAAACTAGTGGGGCGCTCCGGTCAGCTCCTGTCTTGAAAGTTTCGGGGTGATTCGGCAAGCGGGGCCGAGAAAAAGGGGGTCCCAAAGCGTGTTTTCTCCATGTTAATTCCCATAGGAAACTTTAGACACGGTTACAGCCAAAACTGCTGAACGGAATTACACCAAATTTGGCAAAAAGGTAGTGCTTGGGTCAGAAACCGCCCTTTTTTTTAAATGCTGTAAATCCGTTCAGTAGTTCCTGAGAAATTCAAAAAATAAAAGTTTCGATATCTATGGCCGCGGTGGATCCGCGCACCCTCCCGATCACGAGCTTCATGCTAATTGGCTGTCAACACTCCAAACCAGGAAGTGTTGGCAGCCATCTTATGCCTCGGTAACCGAGGCACAAGAAAACAGAAAAACTAAGGCGCAAAACAAGAAAGGGGGCAGGGTAGCAACACCCTGACCCCTAGGCCTGCTCAGGGGTCCCACAAGGACCCCCAGGGCCCAAAAAGCATTAAAAAAAAAATCGTCCGAGGTCGCGCTGGGTGCGCGAATCCGGCCGTGAAAATAAAAAAACGAAGCGCGGACTCCCGCGCTTCGTTAATAATTAGCCCCCGGGTGGGCCAAGTCCCAGGGGCAGTGACAAAAAAATGTGTGGGGGCCCCATTCCCCCCACACTGCCCCGGGACCGCCACCTCCCGGGGCTTCTATTATGAGTTGCGGGGAGGCACGCAGCCCCTGCAGCCCCGGGGACCGCCACCCCCGGGGCTTCTTTTTAATGAGAGGGGGGCCTCCAAGGCTCCCAAGCCCCGGGGACCACCACCCCCGGGGCTTTACATGAATATTTGCGGGGGGCACACGGCCCCCCGCAGCCCCGGGGACCGCCACCCCCTGGGGCTTTTTAAAAATAAAAAATAACCTGTGTGGGGGGGGGGGGCTTGAGCCCCCACACGCCCCGGGGACCGCCACCTCCCGGGGCACTAAGAATGTAAATTTGGGGGTCCGTAACGGACCCCCGAGCCCCGGGGACCACCACCTCCCTGGGGCTGTGCAAGTGAAGGGAGGGGGGCCGCGCGGCCCCCCTCCTGGAGCCTGTGATGGCCCTGGGGACCGCCAGCCCCCAGGGCCGGCTCCTGCAGTGTCCCGGGGTGCCCACCCCCGGGACACTGCTGTTTGCTATGGCAGGACGGGAGCCTCGCGGCTCAGAGCTGCATTTCAGAGAGGTGTAAAAAGGGGCGTGGCCTCGGACCACCTTCTGCAACGCAGGCCTGTGGCGCTTACTGGAAGTACCTGGTGTGCTAGTTGGGCCCCAGGGACCCTCAGAATTCAAAGTGACCTAATACCCCAACTTAAAACGCGCCACAGGGCGCGTTTGCACAGTGGTGAAGGGAGGGGGCGGGGCCTCAGGTGACATGTGTGCAAACATGCCCTGTGGCGCGTTTTAAGTTGGGGAATTAATTCCCTTGAATCCTGAGGGACCCTGGGGCCAACTAGCCCACCAGGTACCTCCAGTAAGCACCACAGGGCTGCGTTGCAGAGAGGTGGTCCAGGCCACGCCCCTTTACACCTCTGTGCAACGCAGCTGTGTGGCGCTTACTGGAGGTACCTAGTGGGCTAGTTGGACCCCAGGGACCCTCAGGATTCAAGGGGACTTAATCTCCCAACTTAAAACGGCCACAGGGCTTGTTTGCACACATGTCACCTCAGGCCCCCCTCCCTTCACCACTGTGCAAACGCGCCCGGGGCGCGTTTTAAGAGGAAGTTTTAATCCCCTGCCCTATTATGTACTAGGGCCTTACAGAGGAGGTCAGGCTAATGACAGGGGTACCCCAACGCATAGTGTTCCCTAGTGTATGTAGGTGTTTTCACTGTATTCTAAGTGTCTTTTAGCATAGCACTGGCTCTAGGCCTGGTTAGTCCGAGTCAGTTACCACCAGTACCAGTCTGAAAAAGTTGTGGGCACAGGATGATTTTGCAACAAGGCCTCTTTCTGCTCCTCTGTTGGTTCTTTCTGCACATGTCTTGCTTCTTCCTGCTCTTTTCTTCGTCTTTGTGGACTTCTGTTGCTGCTTTCTGCATTTCTTTTGCTTCTTTCTGTGCGTTTTTTCTTCTTTATTCACATATCCTACCTCTGTAGGCATAGTTGGAAACTAGCATTTAAAAAACCTTTGAAATTCACTTAAAAAAACCATAGGTTTCAGGCACGTTATAGTTAGAAATTAGCATTTAAAAAACCTTTGAAATTCACTGAAAAACCCATAGGTTTCAGGCACGTTATAGTTAGAAATTAGCATTTAAAAAACCTTAGAAATTCACTGAAAAAACCATAGGTTTTAGGGACAGTTATAGTTAGTTGGACATTTCACTCGTACAAAACCATAGAAATTCCCCCGTTATAGTTAGTTCAGGTAACTATAACTCGCGCCCCCGCAATGCACTGCTGATGACGTCACATATTACATCACTCATGACATGGTCAGTGACATCAGCCTGAAACCTATGGTTTTTTCAGTGAATATATATACTGCATTCTCTATCAACAGACAATGCTGATGTATCAACCCAACAAGCAATGTCAGCAATGGAGTTTGTAACGAATAAAGCAGCAACAAGTCCTTTTAAACCAACATCTACTTTTCTACCCCTTATGCCTAAAGATGCTGTGGACATTTTTAGCGATCGTGTAGTTGAAGAACTCAAGTGTCTTAATAGATCTGTGATGTCGAGTCAGTGGGCCAAGACATATAGAAATGCCCAATATCATTCTCTCATCAAGAAATTGAAAAATAATCACAACATCATAATCAATAAATCAGATAAGGGGGCAATATTGTCCTTTGGCCCCGTAAGCAATACATGACTGAAGCTGACCGACATCTATCTGATGTTTGCTGTTATAGGAAATCTTCGAAACAAGATATGCGACAGGTACAGTACAAAGTATTCAAAAGTCTGTCGAAGTGGAAAAGGATGGGGCTCCTTACAAAAGATGAATTTGAATTTCTTAAAGTTGAGCATCCGGTCACCCCCATTCTATATTTTTTGCCCAAAGTGCACAAAAAGACTGTTCCTATTCCTGGACGTCCCATTATTTCGGCACAGAAAAGCTTGCTTGAAAATATGTCGAAATATGTAGACTATTTTTTTCAACCCCATGTAACATCTTTACCATCCTATGTTAGGGATACTACTGATTTTTTGAGAAAGATTGATGCGGTCATCTGGCATTCTAGTTATTTGCTCGTTGTTATGGATATTGAATCCTTATATACAAGCATTAGCCATTTGGACGGTATATCAGCAGCCAAGTACTTTTTGGGTAGTAGGGACATTAGTATGATGGAACACAACAACATGCTGATTGAAATGACTGATTTGTGTCTGTGTAATAACTTTTTTTCATTTGATCAGACCATATATCAGCAACTTAGAGGAGTGGCCATGGGGGCATGTTTCTCCCCCAGCTACTCATGTCTCCATGTGGGCTGGTGGGAGGGATGTGTCCTCATGGTCAAACCCAAGGATCTGTATAAACATGTTGTGCATTATTGGCGATATATTGATGACATTTGTTTGATATGAGATGGAACAAAAGAAACTGCTTTTGAATTTGTCAACAATATAAACTTGAATGAGTTAAATTTGAAATTTACTGCTACTATAGATGACAAAAGTGTAGAATTTCTGGATACTTTGATTTATATTAGTAATAACAAAATACATACTAAATTACACCGTAAACAAACTGCCGGAAATTCTATTCTACATGCGGATAGTTCCCACCCTCGTCATCTGATTAAGAGCATTCCTTACGGCGAATTTTTGCGTATTTGCCGAATCTGTAGTTCTGATGCAGACACACACACATGTCAGCAGGAGGCTCTCTCTAGATTTTTGGCTAGAGGCTATAAGATGTCCCAACTAATTATAGCATTGGAAAAAGCAAACAATCATTCTAGGGAGGAGTTACTGTATTCTAAAGAAAATACTGCCTCTGCGGAGGTAGCCTCCGATGTGGTCAATATGGATGAAAAACGGCAGGTGAGATTAATAACCACCTTTAGTGCACAGGAACAAAAGATTCGTAAAATTATTTATTCCCAATGGCCAATAGTACTCACCAATATGACTTTGGGACCCATTTTACCAGCAATACCAGATATTACTTTCAGGAGGGTGCCCTCAATGAGGGATGCCCTGGTAAAATCTAGTCCTGAGATCCTTTCTAAAAATACATGGCTTGTCAGCAAGGGTTTCCATAAATGTACGTCATGCCGTGCCTGCACTTTTGCATGCAACCTGACACACTATGTGACGGCATTTAGCAACAGAAGAATTGAGATTATGGATTATCTTACTTGCCGCACAGAATTTGCCATCTATATTCTAAGGTGTACTTGTGGTCTTGCTTATATAGGGAGTACTAAGCTTCCTGTGCACAAGCGTATTCTTCAACATGTCAGGGCAATTGTGAACTCAGATTCCAGCTATCCAGCACTTTAAGTTGGTTCATCAGAATAGGTTGAAGGATTTAACTTATTCTGTGCTAGGTGCTGTTCCAGTCCCCGGACGGGGAGGGAACTGAGAAAAAAGTCTTAGGCAACTAGAATCACATTTTATCCTTGCCCTTGACACTAGAATGTCGAACGGCATGAACACCAGTGAAGATATGCATAATTTCCTATGATACTATGTTCTCTAGGGTCGGAGGTGTGTGTATATTTGATCTCATTTCCAATTTCTGTGTCCTAGTTTTCTATTGTGCTCATTTTATAGTTATGTCAATTTTTACAACTGCTCATTTTAACTTTGGTTGTAGGAGTTCTCGATCTTTAGTACTGTACTATGTTTACCGTTCAGGCTTGGAGGTAACAATGCTGCTATTGAAATTTATCTTTTGCACAGCACTATACAGTTTTGTAGGTTTGCACATTTTTTTAGCATTTTTTTTAGCATTTTATGACTGGCTTGGCTTTTTTATAAGATTGATTCTTACATGTATTAGTTGTTGTCACTATGAACTATATCAATTTCTCCTATCTTAAACTTTTAATACGTGTATAATTGTCAACTGTTTTAACGTCCCTGGTTTTTACATCTATACACATGCTTTTTGGTTGTCAATTGACATATCTCATTTGGGATATTTTAATAATCATGCACTAGCAGTTTATTATCCAATCAGTACTGTATATATTCTCAGGGAGTTTGCACTTGCAGTTTATATCTATGTACATGTTACTGCTGTTTTTGCACTTGCACTTTATGCGTTGACATAAAGAGTGGTCATGACAATACATCTGTCGTGAGTTAGGGGTTTGTAGAATTACAGCTTGGAAATTATGTATATTATTCAATCTTATACATTTATACATGTCAATGGTTCTCTTTTTATTGTGAAAGTCAAGAAAAGTTAAATTGTCACAGATTAATCTGAGGACTTTCAATACGTGTATAATTGTCAACTGTTTTAAAGTCCCTGGTTTTTACATCTATACGCATGCTTTTGGGTTGTCAATTGACATATCTCATTTGGGATATTTTAATAATCATGCACTAGCAGTTTATTATCCAATCAGTATTGTATATATTCTCAGGGAGTCTGCACTTGCATTTTATATCTATGTACATGTTACTGCTGCTTTTGCACTTGCACTTTATGCGTTGACATAAAGAGTGGTCATGACAATATATCTGTCGCGAGTTAGGGGATTTGTAGAATTACAGCTTGGAAATCAAGTATATTATTCAATCTTATACATTTATACATGCCAATGGTTCTCTCTTTATTGTGAAAGCCAAGAAAAGTTAAATTGTTACAGATTAATCTGAGGATTTTTCGTTACTCTAAACATGCTAATAATAGTCTGTTTTCCATTTTCACTGGTTTTATGTTGTTTTGAAAGGCAATTGAGCACTGTTTTTGAAAATTTCTGTATTTATTGGGTTCCCGATCACGAGACGCGTCATGTGATCAAGCTCGCGTGAGGCGAGCGAAACGCGTCATGGCAGGCACTATGCCTGGTCATTTGGTGGTGAATATCCAGCAATAAACTTCACTGCTTTTTCTACACACGACAACGCTGGTGTATCAGTTTTTTGAGCGTAACGAGGTCCGTGCCTGGGTTTCCTGGCAGCGATCGTCAGGCCAGGGTTTGGAGCTTTATATATATATATATATATATATATATATATATATATATATATATATATATATATATATATATATATATATATATATACATGTATATGCAATAGGGCAAAAATATCTCACCTAATACTTACCTACTACGGAAGGCGTAATACAGAACACAGCAACATGTACCAAAAAACAACATAGCTGCATTTAACTTTTCTAAAGCCAATGATTTTTAGACAAACAGCTAATGTCTTGTAATCACTATGTACTGTGGAATTATCGCAAAATACCTCCATATTTCTCTAAAATAATGCAATTATAGATATCCTTAACTTTAAATACCTTTAAACTTGTGAATTAGTTACATTACTTACCTAAACTACAGAAAATAATCATGTGGGCAATATTTATTTATTTGAAAAGTTTTATATATCGCTGGCTAGACCCAAAGGTATCAGAGCGCTTTACATGAGGATGAGCATTGTTTCAGAGCATAGTTACCAGTTACATAGTTACATAGTTACAAGTTACACAGTTTCAGAGCATAGTTACAAGTTGCTGGAGCGTAGTTACATGTGTTAAAAACATATACGTAAGGGAAAAAGCAGGCAAGGGGAGAGATTCAGGGGAGAGAGGATAGGAGCAGGGGAGGTAGACAAAGAATGAAAGAGGGAAAGAGGTGGGGGGAGGGTGAAGGAAACACAACCGGGAGACGAGGAAAAACAGTGTCTAACGTCCGGTGTGCTGTGATCCCAGTGGAAATGGTGTCATTCCCACACCTCCGCTGTGTGTGGCTCCCTTAACGCTGTGGACTCTCTCAGAGGGGTCTCTGAGACTCCAGGGCATAAATACTGGATCCCTCCCCAACAAGGGGAGAAGGAGTGCTTTGGCAAGGGGCGCCATTCCCACACCTCCGCTGTGTGTGGCTCCCTTAACGCTGTGGACTCTCTCAGGGGGGGTCTCTGAGACTCCAGGGAATAAATGCTGGATCCCTCCCCAACAAGGGGAGAAGGAGTGCTTTGGTAAAGGGCACACACCTTGGTGGTAACTTTAGGGATAATGGTGTATTGCATGGTAAAACAGTTTTAGAATCCGCCCATGGGGCATAGTCAGAGGTCAATCAGAAGATTCCATCCTCGTGGGGGAAGGTTATTTGATTGTGTGCTCTAAGTTGATTCCGCCTCCAACACCAGATCACATAGATATATAATATGTAATCTGCCACATTGTAACAGAATGTGACTGACGGTTTTTGTAGAACAGGAAATACAAAAGTGTATGTGAAATGCATTGCAATTAAGCATGTTTTGGGATACCCCTTTTTAGGTCTCGCCTGAGCCAGCGCATGCGTTGCTCTGGCGAGAGTTTTAGTAAGCGGGTTTTGGAAGTGCAAACAGCAGTGGCTTTTGCTGGCGACCGGCTTGCGTTCATGCGAGCGTGCACGCACGATCAGGCGCCATATGGCTTCCCTCGCCATCTGGCTTCCCTCGCGATTACTTTCACTTTCGCGGCCGCGCGGCCGTGTCAGTTTCACAGCCGCGCGGCCAATGCTTGTTTAATATGCTTCTTTAGCCATGCTTAAAATAATCGGGGAGGCTGTACAGCATCGCTAAAAATAATTGGCAAAGCCAATGAATCCCAAATGTGAGAACTACTGTCTTTGCGAAGTTTTAGCTTTGTTTTAGCTTTCTTCCCTCTAAATCTCCATCTTATCTGTTAATGATGTTAGCCTGTTTGAACCTCGGCTGGTCTGTCAGCCGCCCCCGAGGATATCTAAACTGAATGCGTTCTTTTATGTAGACGTTTGTTGGTATTCCATTTTACTCTAATAAAACACATTAAACATGTAGGTTGCACTTTTGGGTTAAGGTATTTCTGAAAGTTGAATTCGTATTTTAGTGACCACAATTAATAACCACTGGAATAACCATTAACTTTGATCTACTGAGTAGCGTGCTAACCACCATAAAGCGCTTAACTGTCTCGTCAAGGGTAGTAAGCGCTACATAAATGAAATTACAATACAACTAAATTATGTTTAAACATAAAGGGGTAAATCAGATGACTGAAGTTAAGCAGGCTGTGACATATATGCGAGTGCACGCGCTCCCTGTGATTGATCAACACGGCCCTCGCCAGCACTTGCGTCACACGTCTGCGTGCGTGAGTTTGTAGGTCATCACTTCGGTGGGTTTGAAGTTTTATCGAGAGCGTGTCCATTGCCTTTACTGCACACACTGAACCAGGAAGTGAACCAAGCAGGCTCGTTTCCGAGCAGCATACTGATCCCTTATGCATCCGAGGAATGTGGAGAATGCAGCTGAGCAGAAATCTCTTCATTCTTGCTGGAGTAGCTGGGGAGGGGTCCAAACAAACAGATGCGTATGTACTTCTCCAGGGCCGCCTGCGTGCCCTTCTCCGAAGGGAAAATACATAAGCTGTGTTTGTTTTTGTTATTTACCAACCAGACCTTGTGACCCATGGTGCACAGGTCGCTACCGTAAGCTAAAAGTTTCCATCTAACGGAAAGGCGAAAGTAAGCTTTAATCTAGTCCTTTTAAACTTGCGATGTTCCTATGCTGCTGTTGCATTATTCTGGTGACCAGAACTTCCGCTGGCCCTGTTGGACCAGTGGTAGCTGGTTTAATGAGGGGTCGTCTAGTAAAGCATGTTCAGGGGTTTGCCAGGCAGGAAGTGAGCGCTTAGATAAGCGCACATCTGTCCCTTTGAGAAGAGTTCAGACGGATGGACATGACTTAACTAGAAAGTAGTCGTTTGCTCTTTCGTTTTATTTAACGTAAGACGATTCATGGCACACGCCCTGCCTGCACGCCCACGTGAAAGTAACATGCCGTTTTCACTGCCTTGAGTTAACCCCCTGCCCTTACACAATCGCAGGCACACCATCTGAAACTATTTCAGTAACCCATGCACTTAAGCGCTCCTCGTTTATTTTAACACGCTGGCCTCTCTGCTCTCTTTTTTCATGAAAGAACATAACATTTTACCTTCTGACGTCACTGGTCCTCTTATCAATTGGCGCATTACTGCCAAATAATCCCACTGTCTGTCATTACACTGTTTTTTTTTATTATGTGGCAAACTATCCATGCCTACATGCATGGTGATAAACGCAGCGACTGTTCACCCTTTTTTTATCTACCATACCAGTAGCCCTCTTCATTTACTGTCCTCCATATTTTTCCTATTTTTGAACCTATGTGTAAGAAGAATCTTTTATCCGAGATCTTTTGCCTATATTACTACTACTACATTATTTTTATGTAGCACTTTATACCTTTGTTTTTGCGGAACTCCATTTATCACGCGCTGAACCTAAAGCCTTACCATGGCACTGACTATGTTTGGTAAGTCTGACACACAACAATAGTGCACACGGGTCCTTTCTGTTCCCATCGAACTCCCACCAGGAGCTAAAATCACCTCGGCCATTACGTCATCCCAGTGCTGGGCTGCAATCTCTCCACGGCAGAGCCCCCCGAAACAAACAAATGGGTTTATGTCAAGGTGCGTGAACGCCAAACACCCTTTCTTTCTCGAGATAAAGGGCCTCGTTCATGTGATGTCTCCCGCCTGCTCATCTGCAGCTCGCCGGGCAGGAGAGCAGCGTGTGTCATATGATTTCCGGGGAGAGTTCGAGGTTAGGGAAACATGAAAAAAAGCAAGCATTGGCATAGCCAATAGGTCTCGCCTTTGGGACCTTATAAGTGTTTAGCCATGCTTTGTGAGAAGGTGGGAAGGTGAGAAGGTGGTGAGAAGGTGGTCACTAATCAGCTTACTAAGTTCATCGAGGCATCGGGTTTGTTTCACCCGGCTCAATTTGGTTTTCGGGCTTCGTATAGCACGGAATCAGTATTGTTAGAGGTGTCAGAGGCGATTCGTGAGTGTCTGGATGCCGGCGGGAGAGCCGCACTGGTTATGCTGGATCTCTCGGCGGCATTCGACACAGTGCCTCACTCCTTGCTTCTGGACCGCCTCCTGGAGATTGGCATATCCGGGTCTGTCTGGGGCTGGATTAGGTCTTTTTTGGAAGGCCGCACCCAGCAAGTCTGGCTTCCACCATGTGCCTCCGTGCCCCAGCGGGTGGTCACAGGTGTCCCGCAGGGGTCATCCCTTAGTCCCCTTCTTTTTAACATCTATGTTACTCCGCTGGTTTATTTAGCGGAGACATTAGGGGCTAAGGTGTTGGCCTCACGCGGATGACACTCAGCTCCTGTTTTCTTGGGGAAGGGACGATGACTCAGTCCTCTCTGCTCAGCACTGTCTGGCTTCCGTTTTCCATTGGCTTGCTCAGGCACAGCTGAAGTGCAATGAAGAGAAGTCGGAGGTTCTCTTGTATGGCACATTTCCTGCCAATTTCAGAGAGAGACTATGGCCCCCTGGCTTCCCCCTGCCTAGTGCAGGGGAAACGCCGCTAAAAATCTGGGGGTCTGGTTCAATGAGAACCTGACCTTTTCATCCCAGGTTAAGAAGTTGGCTGGGACCTGTTTTGGCACCCTGAAAGCTTTGAGGAAGTTTCTCCCTCTCCTTCCTAGACCAGCCAAAGAAACTGTTGTTCGTGCCTTGATTTTGTCCCGCCTGGATTATGCCAACACACTTTATGTGGGCATCCCTGGCTACCTCTTGAATAAAATGCAGGTAGTTCAAAACGCGGCTGCCAGACTACTGCTGGGTTTGTCTGGCAGGTGTAGTGTGCGCGCTCATTTGCGCTCTTTGCACTGGCTCCCTGTTGAGTCCCGAATAAAATTTAAAACTTTGACCATTGCCCATAGAGCTCTCTATGGCCTGGGTCCTATTTATCTACAGAAGAGATTTGCTTTTTATAACCCAGTAAGACAGTTGCGTTCCTCCTCTCAACTTTTAATGCAGACCCCTAGGTTCAACCGCCAAAGGCTTGGAGGGAGCTCCTTTGTGCGGAAAGCTGCCTTAGCATGGAATGCTCTGCCCCTAGAGCTGCGTGGCCTCCAGGACCCGGCGATCTTTAAGAAAAAGCTAAAAACGCTTCTCTTCTAGCTGATGCTCTGGCCTTTGTTTCTTTTCTCAAGTACGCGCCGGGACACTCTGCTGAGTATCTGTGCGCGCTATAAATATATATAACATAACATAACATGCAACAGTTGATGTTGTTGCACCAAGGATATTGTGCTGGATAACTAAATACTTATAAGGTCCCAAAGGCGAGACCTATTGGCTATGCCAATGCTTGTTTCTTTAGACCCCCTTGACTAAACCCCGCAAAACATTTACTCCTTCCTCAAGTAAACGGGCGGAACATGTATGCTAAATCTGAGAGATTCGGCAAACAGGCCGAACATTATTAAGAGAGAAATTATTTAAGAAGAAAAAAGAAATCCGTAGGTTGACAATATCTACACACTTATAAATAGAAGAGGTCACCTATTACCACTGAAATAAAGTGGTAATAGGTTGTTAATAACAATAAAGCTTAATTATATGTAACGCCATAAGTCAGCAAAAGACTGAACGCACAAGAATGGAAATTTGTGATAAAAACTATATGGCTGATTTTCACATTTGGTAACCACAGCCATGAACGAATTTCATTCCCATTTGTAGCCCATTTACCGTGGTATTCAGGGTAACTTACATAAGTACATTTTATAGAACTTATAAGTGTAACATTACTTACACTATTTACATATACAACTGGAAAATTTACATGTACATATTATAATATATATTTTGCAGTTATAAAATTGTCTTTTTTCACACACTTTGACCCTATGTTTCCTTTAATTTACACACTCCACTTTACTCCACTCTACCTTATAACAATTCACTTTACGGCGTTCCACTGTACGCTATTTAAAGTATGCTACTCCACTTCACTTTACGACAGTCTAGTATATGTCACAGTGTTGTACGCTAATCTACTGTATGTTAGTCCACTCTACTCAGCCGAACTCCCCTGTACACCGCTCCAGTCTACAACACTATACGCTATTATATTGTTCACCAGTGTATTCTATTATACTTTTCTGTATGACAGTTTCTGGACACCCCTACACTATACTGCTTGCAACAGTATGCTATTCATTGTACGCAACTCTAGTTTACGCTATTACACTATATGCTATTCTACTATGCCCCACCTCATAGTACAGCAGTGGAGTGTACCCTATTCCAGTGTATGTCACTCCACTTTACGGCACACCGTTGTACTGAAATGCAGTATACGCTACTGTACTTTATGCTGTTACACTTTATAAGACTACATTTTGCGCCACTGCACTAAACGACACTTCACTTTACATTACTAGACTCTACATTTCAATAATTAACCCAATTCAATTGTACAACACTCTTCTGTATGGTACTCCAGTATATGCCACTCCAATATACATTTGAAGATTTCACGCCACTAAACTGAACGTTATTACACTGAAGACTACTCAATTCTATGCTACTCCAGTGTATGGCACTACACTTTATCCTACTCCAGTATATGCCATAGCACTGTACCCTATTGTACTGTACCCCACTGTAGTGTATGCTATTCCGCTCTGCATCACTGCATTGTACGGCAGTCCAATATACGCTATTGCACTTTATGGAATTTTAATTTACAACACTACTCTGTACCACACTTAATTTCACGTAAGCCCACTGTACACTGCTAAACTGTACGCCACTCCAATGTATTATACTCCACTCAGTGTACTCTGTTCCACTTTACGCCACTCCACTGTGCCAGAGTCCACTGTATGCCACTGGACTGTATGTTATTTCAGTTAGCGATATTCCAGTATATGCTCCCACACAGTGCAACACTCCAGTCTATAGCACTTCAGTGTACGCCAGTACAGTGGACGTAAATACACTCTACAGTATTTATAAAACGTAACTCTACCACACTCCACTCTATGCTATCCTACTGTATACCACTGTAGTGTACGCCACTACACTCTATACCACTACAATATACACCACTGTACCGTATCCTAATTCACTCCACACCACTCAACTGTATACCATTCCACTTTACACCACTCCAGTATACCTGATTCCACTTTACTCCACTATACCACAATGTGCTGTACCATGGTAGACTTTGCAATACTCTACTCCAGTATATTGTACCACACCCCACTTAATAACACTCCACAAAACTAAACTGGACCAATATTCCAAATTTGTTACTAACCTTAGAAAAACCATTGAAATTCACAAAAAAATAAGTTATAGTTAGGAAAGCTTTATTCGTGTTTGCTATACAAACCCAACTTAAACTACACAGACATTAGACATTCTAAAGTAATAATTCTATTTTTAATTTATCATTTATGCACCACTTTCAAATTATTATGTCATACTTATAACTCAAATTTATACTTACACACAACCTTAAAATTCATATAAATTGTGCAGCTCCGTACACAGTCTTCTCACCTCACTCACCACAATACATTAACTATAATTTCCCACTGTACCATGCACTATGTTCTGCCACGTTATATAATTTCAGATGTCATAAGTCTTGTTATTAATGCAGTCAGTTCACTTGCTCTAGTTTCTGTAATATGCAAGGGTATAGGTGATGCATGCAGAATAACTTTGGCACCGTTTGAAGGATTGCTATGAAGCTTCCCAAAAAAGTTTAGGGGTGATCTGTCAAGCGGGGGACGAGGAAAAAAGGAGGGTCCCAAAACCCGTTTCCCCCTTTAATTTTCCCAAATGAACTTTAGACACAGTTGCGGCCCACAACGCTGAACGGATTTACACCACATGTGGTAGAAAGCTAGATCTTGGTTCAGAAAAATTGCTGTTTGTGATGTGATGTGTAAATTTGTTCAGTAGGTTTTGAGCAATTAATGCTCAAAAACTTTGTATATTTTACGCCACGCAGGATCCGTGGAGTCGGCAGATCTCCTGCTGAGATCTGATATGCTGCCACCGTCTCAACCAGGAAGTGGTTGCAGCCATCTTAGGACACTGGACTCCGTCCGAGTCCTAAAAAAACACAAACAAAACACAGGGGGCAAGGGTAGGGATACCCTGACCCCCTAGGCCTGGTGGACCCAAAACATTAAAAAAACATTTTTGCCCCAAATTCGGAGGAGCTGCGAATCCGCAGAAAATGAAAAAACAAACCAAAAAAATAAAACCCCAAGCCCGGCCTCCCACGCTTGTTTTATTACCCCCGCGGGTAAGCCAGGGCCCAGGGTGGGGTGGCAATGCATATAATTGTTTGGGGGGAAGGGTCCCCAGGGCTGAGGGAAAAAATAAGGAAGGGGCTTGCGTCCCCCTCCTGTAGTCTAGTTAGGCCCTGGAGACCCCATCACCTGGGCCAAAATGTATTAAAAAGGGAAGGGGGCCACATGACCCCCACCCATCCCCAAGCCTAAAAGGACCCGGGGGCACCATCCCTGTGTCTGAGGAAGTCTGCTCCCAGCCGGCAGGAGATTAAAAAATGCTCCCGTAGTGGAGGCTGGAAGTAGACTTGTGTTCCATTTCCCTGCCTGCATAGATGTGGGCAGGGAAACAGAACACATATTGCTTCCGCCTGGAGGGGGCATGTAGCAATCAACTGCTATCTCCGGGCGTGAGCAGTGCCGCTCCCACACCATGCAGGGTGCCGCAGGGATCCTGGGGCTTTCCCGCAGCCCTGAGTGTGCTGGTTGATGGGTGCCCCGGGTGGGCACCGGGATACCCACTTATTGTAAAAAGAGGCCCCTGGGGATAGGATCTCCGGGGCCTTTGAAAACTCGGGGAGGGGGGCCACACAGCCCTCCATCCCCTTTTTTTTTGTTGAATTCCCGGGGCCTAATGAGGCTTGGGGAGGGGTTCCTCCTGGCCTTTCTCCACTTTTTAAATTCTATTTGGCCCCAGTGGATTGGGTCCCCGGGGCCTAATGAGGCCCGGGGGGCAGGTAGCCCCCTCTCCCTTTTTTAATTGAATTTGGCCCCGGGAGATGGGATCTATGGGACCTAATCAGGCTCGGGGGGGGGGGCACATGGTCCTCCTCCCTTTTTAATGGAATTTTGCCCAGGGGATGGGGTCCCTAGAGCCTGATAGCCAATACTATGCTGCGCACACCAAAGACTCTTTGTGGCGTGAGGTTGGCTGCCTGCTTGGGGGAGGGGACTTGGCCACAGTGCCTGGCTGAAACCAACCCCCGTGGCCAACCTCTCACCACACACAGTCAAAGGCCATGCACAATGTGGGGTTGGCTGCCTCTGGGTGGTTTGGCATGTGGCCAGGCCCTTTGGCTTACCCCCTGCTGCACACGGCCAAAGGACGTATGCAGCGTTAGGTTGGCTGCCTGCAGGTGGGATGGCCACAGGCCAGCACTGCGGCCACCTGCGGCCATCCTCAAGGCATGAGGTTGGCTGCCTGCGTGGGATTGGCTGCAGGTCCTGCTGCCAACCCCCACCTCACACTGCTAAAGGCCTTTCTTGGCAGGGGGCTGGCTTTGCCATTCAAACACCCACTCGCCCATACAGTGACTACACACCCACTTACCCACCCATAGAGCCACTCACACCGCCACTCACTCACTCATACAGCTACTGACACACCCACTTACTCGCCAATAACGCCACTCACACAGCATGACACTCACCCACACAGCTACTCACACACCCACTTAAACACCCATGCTGCCACTTACACACCCATACACACAAGGATACATACAGCCACTCACATAATATATGTTAGAAGTAGTATCACTCAGTAGTAGTGCACCTAGTATACTAATTTAACTTTTGTAGTAGGTTAGTATGTATGTTTAACACCCATAAACTCTTGAAAACACTTACACTCACTTGATGATGTCGTCAGTGATGTCACTGCCCATGTCATGAGTGATATAACACGTGAGGTCATAAGCAGTGCATTGCGGGGTGTAAGTTATAGTTAGCTCAGGTAACTATAACTGCTGAATTTCACTAGTTTTGTACGAGTGAAATCTCAGCCAAACTATAATGTCCCTGTAACCTTTGCTTTTTTCAGTGAATTTCTAAGGTTTTTTTAATTCTATTTCCTAAATACAACGACCCTGTAACCTTTGGGTTTTTTCAGTGAATATATATATATATATATCAACTTTTTGGGGTAATAGGAAAATTGCCCGGCGCTTAAAGTCTCAGTTACTGGTCCCCACCTGTATAGTTATTAAAATACATGAAAAACTGTACTGAGAAGTCATCAACATCAAGCAGTAACCATTCTTGTATTATTTTTTTTATATCTTTCTTTATTCTTTTGATGAGCCACTTAATACAGCAATACAGCCAACACATGTTTTGCGCACAATTACGCTTCTTCAGGGCTCTCAAATTACTCCGCGTGGTTGAACATGATCAGTCTTGTCATGTTAATCTTATCTTCAGTCTGCTGTATCTGCGATAGTGAAGATCAATTATCAACAAGGTGTTTGTCCCACACTAATCTTGTGCGTGAATCACAACTGCACTTGCCACATGATCTGCAGTCGGATACTAAATAGTAGCCTGTAATGTGTTGCTAAACGTCACTCCTCAAAATGCCACAAATCATATTGGTGTGATAACTGTGAGCTCCCCTTGATACGGGTCACGCTGTTTTCTTGTTCAGTCGTCTGCCTTTCCGTCCGACCATGTCATGAGTGATGTAATATGTGAGGTCATAAGCAGTGCATTGCGGGGGCACGAGTTCTAGTTAGCTTAGCTAGCTATAATTGCTGAATTTCTTTGGTTTTGAATGAGTGAAACCTGAGCCTAACTATAACGTCTCTGTAACTTTTTGTTTTTTCAGTGAATTTCTAAGGTTTTTTAAATGCTAATTCAAAACTATACCGTCCTTCTAACCGTTGTTTTTTTTTTTTTTGTGAATTTCAATGTTTTTTTAACTAATAGTCACGTTTGCAGAGTGGTGGAGAATGGGGGCTGGGCCTTCAACCAGCTCTCAGGAATACCACTGTGTAGGACTTCCAGGACGGCTTCTTGGCCCCCAAGGCCCCTCAGGAGTAAAGAGGACTTCATCCCTCAACCAGTAGTGCACCACAAGCTGTGTTTGCATAATGGTGTAGAAAGGGGGCGTGGTCTCCGAAGACCTCTTAGCAATCCCACTGTGTGGGACTTATTGGAGATAACAGGAGGTGAAGTTGGCCCCCAAGGACGTCCTTGGGGGTCAACTACCCCTCCTGTTACCTCCAGTAAGTCCCATACAGCAGGATTGTTGAGATGTGGTAGGATGCCACACCCTCTTTCTCCACCTCTTTGCAAACGCACCTCCTGGCGCACCACTAGTAGGGGGATGAAGTCCCCTTGGCTATTGAGGGTCCTTGAGGGCAACTACCCCATCTGTTACCCCCAGCATGTCCCACACAGTGGGTTTGTGGAGAGGTTTTTGGTGGCCCTGCCCCCTTTCTCCACCACTCTGCAAACGCACCTCCTGGCGCACTACTAGTTGGGGGATGAAAAGTCCCCTTGGCTCTTGAGGGTCCTTGGGGGGCCAACTAGCCCTCCTGTTACCTCCAGTAAGACCCACACAGCTGGATTGCTGAGAGATCTGAGGCCACGCCCCCTTTCTCCACCACTCTTAAAACGTGCCTCCTGGCGCACTGCTGCTTGGGGAAGGAAGTCCACTTTAGTCCTCAGGCCCTCAGGAGGCAAGGGGACCTCATCCCCCCCACCAGTAGTGTGCTGAGAGGCGCGTTTGCAGAGTGGTGGAGAAAGGGAGTGTGGCCTCTGATCACCTCTCAGCAATCCCACTGTGTGGGTCTTACTGGAGGTAACAGGAGGTCTTGTTGGCCCCTAAGGACCATCAGCAGCCAAGGGGACTGCATCCCCCAACCAACAGAGCGCCAGGAGGCGCATTTGCAGAGTGGTGGAGAAAGTGGGCGGGATCTCCGGCGAGTTGCCATTTTACATATTTTTTATTTTCTATTTGGTAGGAAGGGGGCCGTGTGGCCCCCCTTTCCTGGACTATTTGGGTGCGGGGGACCCCATCCCCCGGTGCCTGTCCCTTGTTATTTATTTATTTTTTATAAAAAAGGGGGGGGGCGATTTCCCCCGGGACCCCATCCCCCGGGTCCCGGCCTGCAGTGTGGGTGCCTTGGTCCCACCCATTTAAAATGTTAGGGACTGCGGGGGGAGCCTCAAGGTTCCCGCCAGCTACCCGCATCCTGCGATAGCTGGCATTGCTGTGGGATCCAGGGAGCTGCTGACCTGCAGCTCCCTGGGTTCCAAAGCAATGTGTCTGTTTCCCTGCTTGCTTAACAGCGAGCAGGGAAACAGACACTGCTCTGCTTTCAGCAAGCATTTTTGCTCTCGCTTGCTGAAACCAGAGTGTTTGCTATGGCTTGGGCACCCAAGGACATTGTTGGAACCGGCCCTGGGGGGGGTGGCGGTCGCCAGGGCCCTGTAGGGCTCCTGGAGGGGGGCCGCGCGGCGCCCCTCCTTTGTTGAAATTTGCCCTGGGAAGGTGGTGGTATTCGGGCCAGGGGTTTGCAATGGACCCCCTTCATTATTTGATTTGTGCCCTGGGGAGGTGATGGTCCCCAGGGCTGCTTGGGGGGGCCGGAGTCCCCCCTCACGCCTTACTCTTTCATTATGGCCTGGAAGGTGGCGGTCCTCGGGGCTGCCGTGGGGCTGCGTGGCCCCCTGCATTTCTCATATTTGGCCCGAGAAGGTGGCGCTCCCGGGGCAGACCTACCCTGCCCCCTTTTTTAAAACTTTTTTTCTGGGACTCGTCTTCAAGCAGAGTCCCAAGATGGCTGCCAAAACTTCCTGGTTGAAGTGTTGGCAGCCAATCAAATTTTAGTTGGATCTGCGTATCCACTGAAAGGACTCGCGTCCCCAGATATCTATATTTATCAAACTCTGATTTTTCTAAAACTACTCAACGGATTTACACCAAATCACAAAAAATCACACTTTCTGGACCAATATCTAGCTTTCTGCCAAACTTGCTGTAATTCCGGTCAGCAGTTCAGGCTGTAGTCGTGTTCAAAAAATGATAAATCCTCATAGACATAGCATGGGGAAAATGCATTTTGGGACTCCCCTTTTTTCTCGGCCCCCGCTTGACGGATCACCCCAAACTTTCAACACAGCAGCTGAACCAAAAGAGGGAAGTTTTGTGAAAAATTTGTGGAGATTCGTCAAGCGGCGCCAAAGTTATTACCAAAACAAAAAATGGTTGTCCTATGGAAACTCTATATATATCCGCACTAGTGCAAGCTCCAAGAATCTGTTGCCAACTCTTTTGGGTTTCTGACGTAGAAGCAGACCCAACGAATAAGTCTCAGACAAATAAAGCTATTCCTGTCTAGTGTACATTCTAAATGTAAATTTACTTGTTTCAAGTATTTGGTTATTAGGGAGCATCTCCATACCAAATTGAAAAAGTCAGCCACTGGGGAATTACAGCAGGGAGTCTCCAAGCCAGGTGTCTGGTATCGTCTGATGAAAGTAATTGAACTAAATATACTTAAAGCAGGTATTCCTAGCAACTGTTTGAGTGTATATTAGAACATTTTCTCACTCCCTGTCATCTAGTTCTCTTCCAAAGTCAGTTTCTCAATAGCCCTGGGCTTTCTCAGATTTGTTCTCAATGTTTTGTTCAGTGTTTTATAAAAGCAAGTAACCTACTTACAACTGGCTCCAACATAACTAGAAGTTTTAGAAGATCATGCCGCAGGTGCTCCGATGTTTAAGTACTCCATGTACCTTGTAAAGTATTACTAAAGACCTATGTTAAAAACTGACGATCAGGAGGTCTCTACTTCTCTATCCATGACTATATAGTAGAATAAGCTCTCTATTTGCATACCAAATCCCCGACACTGAGTCCCATCTTTGTCCAGTGCAACATCTGCCTCGCAGTAATAAAGCCATCTTTTTGGGGAAGCCCAGCCAGCGGTATCACCTGTGCATATAGTTGAAAGTGCTAGGTTTTTTAACCCAACGTTTCCTCATTTCAGCGCTGTTTTAGGAAGTGGGAGCTACCCTCCAACGTTCTGCTTCTACTCCACCAACAATGCCACTAAGGCCCCTTGATAGGATTCGTTACCCAATTGTCCTATCTCATCCCGCAGTCACCATCCACTACCTACCAAGCCGCTGCTATTGCACTTCCAGGTAATAGAATTCATAGTCCGGTCCACTGAGACCTCAGTTGTGGGTAGTTTAAGTATATTTAAAGAAACTCTGTCTCTGGCCATTCCATATCAACCCTTTAATCAATACTTCCAACTAGCTAAAGCAATATAGTTGGGTCCTGATCGCCTGTGTGTGAAGAAATAAAGCAATGTAGGGCGGATCACCATTATAGTAATGGCCATTCGCTCCATTGTAGGCAGATTGTGGCATCTCCAAAATGTCACACTTCCTCTCAGAGTCGTCCTCCTATTGATACCTTGGTTCTCTTCTCTGAGGTTGTCTTCAGTATAATAAGTGTTTATCCCCGGTTATCTGAAGGTATGAGCTGCCCACCTGACACCATAGAGGTTCATCTAGTGCTTTTGGTCCTCTGGTTACAATGGGAAAATGCATCTTGGGCCAATTGATTCTTAGGCCGACTGTTCCTCAAATTCCTGAAGGAGCAATACTGTTTGTTTTAGTATGGCCCCTCCATCTCTTAAATGTAACAATAGATATCTCCATAGTGTGAGATGGTATGCACCTGTCTCTTGAGGGAATGCCTCTAGTTTGTCTTTCAACTGTTAAGATTGGAGCAAATGGTTCGATTGCCACTGCAAACAGGAGGGAGGACAATGGAAACCCCTGTCTAGCACCCTTACATATACATGGTGTTCGTCAGAGATAAATCTCCTCGTTTGTGCTCTGGCCATCAATTTGGAGAATAGCAGTGCCACCCAGTCAGCCTATTCCCCTCCCATCCCCATTTAGTACATTATTGAGGTCAGGTAACCCCAATGCAGCGTTCTAAATCCACAGATAATATATCTGCTTGAGGAGACTAAAGGTGAGGCTTCTTTTAGAACTCTATAAATGCTTCTTATATTAAGAAATGTATTACATGCGTGGAGAAACCCATTCTGGTCTTTGCGTGTTAAAGCAGATAAATAGGTACATAGCCTGTTTGCCAAAATGTTTCTATTTTATAAACCACATTGAGCATAGAGAGTGGCCTTTAAGGGGCCACCTCATCTATGTGTCTACAAGGCTTAGGCAAAGAGCCAATTAGAGCCTCATTAATTGTTGCAGTGAGTTCACCAAGCTCTGATGCAACCTCATATAGTTTGACAAGTCGACGGGCTAGAAGGGGTGTCTATACTTTACAGAACTCAGTGGGCAAACCATTGGTGCCCGGCATCTTACCCATAGCCATATCCTTGATTACTCCTCAAATCTCATTCTGAGGAACAGGTCCCCCAACTAAATTCCTCTCCTTTTCTGATACTTGTTGAAGTGTGGCTCTATCCAAGTCGACTTCATTGTCATCGCTGTCTGTCCCTCTGGAGTTTTTATTTAACTTGTTATAACAGTCCAGAAACACATAATTTATCTCTTGTGTATATACCAGTTGATCTGTTGCATTCCTCACCTGAGTAATCCAGGACCCCCTAATACCAGGCTGGACATGCCACACCAGCAGCCTCCACCCACATCCTCATCATGCATTCTCACTACATACTTTTCATAGCTATGACATCTTAGTCATTCAATAAGTTTGGGCATTTTTTTTTCTGCCTAGCTTCTAGCATTTCTTTTGTATTACTATTCATAAGCACCTCCCTTTTCAAAGGGAGAGGATGTGGCCCAATGGCTAGTAACGGTCGACCTCGAAGCTAGGGAACCGGGTTCGAACCTCGGCAGAGATGCTCAACATCCTGTGATTCTGGGCAAATCATGTAATCTCCCCATGCCTAACAAAATTAATGTGTCTGTCTGTAACGCAACTGCAACTGGTGCTCATGTAAAGCACTCTGATACCTTCGGGTCGAGTTCGTGCTACATAAAACTGCCCAAAAAAAAACCCTAACCACAGTCTCAAACACTTCCCATTCAATCAACACATTAGAAGTGCCCTTATTGAGTATGACCTACTTTTTAATGACAATGTCTAGAGACTCTCTAAACGGTTCATCCTTTAGCGACCCTACTTGCAGACTCCAAATGGAAATAGGCTGCACCTGCCTCTTCCGGTTCACTTACATTAACGTGGTTATGATCCCAAAGGGTCTTTCCCAAATACTCTGAGTCTGAGGTTTGTTTGCATAATTCCTCCCTGCATTACTATCTGACTAGGCATGTATGTGTGTCGTGTGCTGGGGAACAAAACAAATAATCCCTCTACTTGCTACATTGCAATCCATGGATATCTATAAGACCCCAGTTTTCTATCCACTGAGCAAAACCCTGTGCTACCTTTGATGGTTGGGAATTGTGCAACAACAGTGTAGTGAGGTTAAGGTAACTGCCTTACACAATTAAAGTCTCCCCTAATATCACGGGACCTTGAGTCTCATTTCCAGCTGCATGAGAGGGGAAGTAACGAACATCATCATCATCATCATCATTAAGCACTATTTAGGCTGCCCACTCACCACTGTGGACTTCAGGCATCAGTGCATCTATTTTTCTCCTGAACATGACTGTATAATTGCTTGGTGCCATGAGCTTATTCGTTTAGAACTTGTAGGCCACACTGCTTCATTACTTTCCATCTTCTATCCTAATCCTAATTTTCTGTATTTGTTGAACAAGAAGAATGGAAGTTTATGTGACCAAAACTGCTTATTTCCTCAACAAGCCTGTAACTTGTCCCAGTCTTGTCTTGGTTCCGAATTTTAAAACTTGTCGGGCATCTCAAATGGACACTGAAAAAGAAGCCCCAAATACCTGGTATCAGAGCATTCCCAGCCCCTTCTCCTTTTTTAGGTCTCGCCTAGCGATGCAGCGCAAAGCGCTGCTCGCTATGCGAGATCTATTGTTGCCGACTTTTGCTCCGATGCGGGACACGAGATGTGCACGCGCTTGGTGCGAGCAGGAATTGTAATAGCGCCGCAAGCCGTACGCGTGCACATCAACTGTCTGTGCCGAAACTTAAACAGACAGGAGATATGCACGCGTACGGCTCGCGGCGTTATCACAACGCCTGCTCGCACCATACGCGTGCACATCTCCTGTCCAGGCAGCCGATGCGCACGCTCACGGCGTGTCTTCAGCTTAACTTCCCGCTGGTTCCGAGGAGTCAACATGGCTGCGCCCTGTGAGTCGGATCTGCAATCCGATCCCGCTCCGCCGCCACTGAAGATTCCAAAGCGCGAGGCTATGTCCCCTACTTCACCTGGGCTGAGCGATGGACGCCCATCGTTGTCGGCGCCTTCTACCCCAAGCCATTCGTCGCCTCTAGAGGGATGCGCTGGTGGTCCGGGCCTTGCCTCGTCGCCCTCAGTCTCCTTTTCCACGTCGGCCGCTTGTCGCGGCATGTCCTGGACCCCAGCAGAAACTAACGCGCTTATAGCCGTATGGGGCAATGAGCGATTGGTGGAGGCGCACTACCAGCAACTGGAGGGCTCAGGCACCCTATTTGCCAGCTGTTTCTAGTAAGTGCACTCCTTGTTTGATTTTGAAACTGTGCTCCAAATAGGAAAGTTCAGATTTAATTTTTGTGTTTACACCCTATGTAACAGAAAGGAACTCCAGCATTTAAAAATCTGTTCACACTGAGGTCACTCAAACTGCGAGCTCTCCTTCTATAGCTCTTGCGTGTTGTCCCGCGTTTTGCTGTTTCCCTCTCCTTCCTCAGAGAGCTTCACACTGGGCGTAGTTATGTTTTCACATATTATTTCTCCCTCCTGTCACTACCCTCCTCTAACTCTGCCTCATGTTACTGTCCTCTCTCCTTTCACTTCCCATGTCCCCTCTCCAATTACTGCTCATCTCTCCGTTATACAACATGTCTCTGCCACTGCCCATCCTGCCGTTGGCATTGCCCTAAATTCTGTAATCATACACTGTCCACCCTCTTCTGTCACTGCCTCACTACAGTATATAATCGCCTTTCTATTGTCATTCCATTTCCTCCTGTCACTGCTTATCTTTCTCTCCTATAACCAGGGCCAATGGAATTATGCAATTATGTGGCTGCAGCAATTTTCAGCATAATTATAGATTTGCCGCATTCGCCACATAATCCATCATCTGCTGCAACTGCAGATTTTGACAAAAATGTTTTTGTTTCCAGCTCAAACTGTTCAAAAGTTACTAAAATGCTGCTTGCCTACAGCAGTTTTAATATCTTAGAGTTTCTTGTTGCTCAAATAGGTGTAATTTCTATGATTTATATATGTTTCCCTTGTCTATATTGCTTGATTTTGCTTGTAAGATAGTGTCACTCATAATCTTTTATGCATGCCCATTTAAAGTTGGTGCTGTATAAAAATGCACAAATTCTACTTGCCACAGCTGTAGAGGCAGTGGTTGTGTAGGACGGGACAGTGTACTTCAGCTGTATCCACGCATATAAATTACAAGACATTTAAAGGAGCACTTGTTGTAGGTTTAGTGACCTACCTAATCCAGTGAGATATTTCACTGAGCAGTTCAAAGCCGCAGCAGACATCACAAAATAATTCTACTATGTCTGTTGTTGGTGGTTGTTAGAGGTTGCGGACTGGGGAAACAGGACTATGTGTTTTTCTCTGCCCCTTTATATCTAGTGCTTCACAGACCGTGCATATATGTGTGCATTAATTGCTTATCCTATAAAATACTATTTATGTATGGACGACATATTTTCAAAAGGGACATTTTTGCATTACATTTGTTTAAGGTGTTTCTAATACAACATATGTTTTTAAGTTTGAAAAGCAGAAGCATCAATTGCTGATCAGAGATCGAGTATTTTTGGTATTTACACGAGTTTGAGCTATTGGTATTGTAAATGCCAATGCGTTTTATTTAGGTTTCTTTTTTAAAAACATGGATAAAAGGCATTGTCATTTACAATGCCAGAGTTTAAGCTATTGGCATTGTAAATGACAATGCCATTTATTTATCTGTTTTCAAAACCAACACATGGATGAAGGGTTTGTCATTTACAATGCCAATGGCTCAAACTTTTGCGAATGTGAGACCTATTGCATTGCAAATGCTTGTTAATTTCTCCTATCTCTATTAGGATTCACAGAGTGTTAGTAATAACTATTTTAATGTCCGCTCACCATCTCACATCAATTTGAGGTGCATTATTGGAGCAGCCTGTGGCTTCGGGGAGTATGCGGACTGTGAGCCAGGGACAGCATAATTGGACTGATCCCTATGTGCTGTACCGATTAGCTGTTTTATCTATTTGTTGTATATGCTTTCATTGGAAGCATTTGCTAGTGGATATTAAATAAGCATATTGGGCAACTTTACTTCTGACAGAAGCACTTTTTTGTTTCTTTACTATGAGAGAAGTCATATGTCAGGTCTCTTACTTTTTAGGTCTCACCTGAGATAGGGCATCCACTGCCACTTGCAAGACATTGTTCTAGCTTACAGTGGGCTTAGAGCCCGCCCATTGCTTCCCATTGATTGCTGTTATTTGTTTTGTCGCGTTGGTCAGCGCATGCCAGCTTCACTTCCTCTTCCTGTGTTTGGCCCTCTTCTGGAGCCTGTCCCAATTACTTGTGTCCTTCCACTGCTTGTGCTTTCTGGACTTCTTTTTTGTTGTTGTTGTTGTTGAAGACTGCATGTGTTTGCAGGCTGTCTCCCTAATGTGCTTCTCCCCCGCACAGTGTCTCTCTCTTCACGTGTCTTCCCTCCCAACTCTCGCCCGTGAGCTTTAGTGCCCGCTGCGGCACTCTCTCACCTGTATCCTTGTGGCCCCCACCTGTGCTAATTT
Organism: Calotriton arnoldi; assembly: GCA_963921515.1. NCBI lineage: Eukaryota > Metazoa > Chordata > Amphibia > Caudata > Salamandridae > Calotriton > Calotriton arnoldi. The sequence goes on along the minus strand of CAWUFW010001544.1, from coordinate 1,720,769 downwards.
TCGGCTCTCACGCATGTGCTTGTGTGCCCTTCCCACTTCCCATGTTGCTCTTGTTCATCCCCTGCTCTCCTCCGCTTTGCTACCCCTCTCCCTCCACACCCCAACCATGTTGGTGCCCTTTCAGACCCGCTACTGCACCCTATTAACAAATCTTTTTAGAAAATTATGTGGCCGCAGGGTTGCATCATTTTTGTAGGCATGCATGCATATTTAAAGCATTTGCACGCCTACAGAATGATGCAGCCCTGCAACTGCGCTGTCTTACTACTACCTTTTTTTTGTTGTATTTTAAAAAACAAATCTTTCCTTTATGCTATACAGCATCTGCTTCGATGCTGTACAACACCAAGAAAAACATTGACACCACCAATAAGTCTCTAAGGCGAGACCTACTGACTTTGCCAATGCTGGGTTTAATTTGCTCTTTATTGAATTTCATGTGCAGTACATACACAACATTCAGTATAACGCAGCATGTAGGTGGGTTCAGAACACGCCCCGCAAAGGAGGGGCTAGGTTTCACAAACACTGTAAGGCAGCAGGGCTGGGGTACAAGTCAGCATAATAGTGAGAGGGGAGCAAGCAAACACACTGGGAGGGGGTCTTAGACCATCTGTTAGTGATTTTGCAACAACACCCACTCGTCGCCAAACTCTCTCTGACGGCAAACCAACCTCAAAGGCAGCTAACGCATACTTGGATCACGAAGGACATGGTAAATATTCTGACGTGTTCTACCCCAAGACGTGAAAGGGATTAGAGCTATCCCACAACCTCCCCACTATTCTCTAAAGGGGTTCTGTGTCTGACTTTAGGGCTAGTGCTAACAGGATAGTGCCCCAGTTCGTGAAGGGCGTGGGCTTCCCAGTGCAAAATCTTAAGCACCCGGCTGCTGAATCATGTTTACCCATCTTGAGTCTAAAAGAGACTCCCATTGTTTCTGGCTGCTTGAGAGTTTTTTACTGTGACATTGTGAAATAGTTTATTCATTGTGATGGTTTCATTGAAAAGCTAACCATTGCATTGTATTTAGGTTTTGTTATCAATTATAATGTACTAAGCAATTCAGGTTTTAATGCAAGTGCTAAAAAACAACAGAATGTGAAGTTCCACAAAGGCGACCTCGCCCTAATAATTAGTTGTGGTCACCAGTGTTCCATATAAAGTAACCTAATGTTCACAAAACCTATTTCATATAGGTGATCCCAGTTTTAGAATTTGTGAACCCTCACCCACCTAGGTGGAATGCTTTATCATCGATTCAGCTCCACGCTAGGTGGGCGGTGCAAAGCCTAGTGGGCCCTGCTCCGCAAATGAGGAGGGGACTTTTAGATGGAGTTCTTTTCACTGTCCATAAACGTGGTTTGTGCATGTGATATGTTGGGTGATTCAGAATGATAATGAGAGAATAGTGAAAAATAAAATTGACTTAGAAAACCCACATCAACCCTAAGTCAATGTTAATTCACTATTTTATACTAGTAATTGGGGGGGGGGCTAGGGGGGTGTGTGAGAGTCCTCCTTGCCCTCCTACCCCGCCCCCTTTTTACGTGGTCTTCGTTTAATGTAAGTGCACCTTCCAAAGACAACCTTAAGGCAAGCACTAGATTTCAGGTCAGCAGTTAACAGAACACAGCTTCAAAAATATTTATGCATATTTTCATTCTGTATATGTGATGATATGTTGTTTGGGCACAGTACACTAATTTCAGAAGTGAGGGGAAATTTATGGGTATTAACAAGGCCAGTTGGGCACGCTTGTGGTGAGGTCCTAAATGTATAATGCTACTGGCAGAATGTCTTGTGGGGTCTGAATTCACTGATAACTGGTTACTACACAGCCATATCTGATTTCCAAATAAAAAAATACAATTAAATTATGGGCAAGTAAGTATTAAAATCATAGTAATTAATTTAGTGATTTATTGCTCTTTATACATCTCTACTTGGTCTTTCTCTTCAATAATTGTATAGTACCAAAACTCACTAATTATTTTCTTCTGTAACTTAAAATTGTAATTTGAAAAATAAGTGTTTGACTGTAGTTGCCTTTTTTCTGTAGAATCTGTGGGCGATGAATGGGATTCTAATATACTAGTAGTGGTGTAATTGTTTTGTGATTTTGCTGTGGTGCATTTCATTCATGAGACTTCACTTCAGAAGAACTGTGCTGGTTCAAGTTAGAGGTGGAGATTGAACTCCTCAGCAATATTACCCCAGATGAGCTCCAGCTATCACAAAGCAGCATTTACTTTTTTCTTATGCATGCTACCTGTCTCTGTCAAGCGGCAGTGCCGTGCAGAGATTTATGTTTTTAATAGTCTATTCTTTTTCCTTAAGCTCCATAATGAAGATGATACTGCAGAGTCAGCAGATGCCGAACAGCCTTCAACTTCTACACAGATTAATCAAACCGTACCGGCATCTCAAACTGAAGCATCTTCTGAAACAGATATGTCCCCACCACCATACAGCAGTATTACTATGGAAGCGGCAGCAGCAACCGGTGAGTGCCAATACAGTGAAATGCCTGCAAGGATAGATGGGAAGCAATCATGCTTGATATGTTTCATAGTAGCCATTTCAAGGATTCGAATTTGTGCCTTTAGTTCTCTTGCTGATTATCTAGTCTGGGCAGATGATTACTACTTTACATCTGTCACCATTATTCATGTCATTAGTCAGGATGTTGCAATTTGTGGACACAAAGTCTTCTGTGTTTGATGTGATGTGTCACAGAACCAGATTTTTAAGTGGACCAGATAGTTGGAGGATGAGTTATCTCTGAACCATGCTTACTGATTGCAGCTCTTGTATTGATGCAGACACCGACATGTTAGATATTTTGGGTTCTGTGGAAGGATTAGAAGGTGTTTCATCACATTTCAGTTTAAACAATAGCTGATAAAATGAATGCTGAACAAGACTTGATTATGATAATGTTTGTTGAAACTCTTCCCTGTCGCTGTTCATAGGGGTTGGTCTGGGGCTGTGGATGTGGAGGGAAGCAATGCGTGAGGGGCCTGCTTGTCCTCTAGTAGCTGAAATTATTATAGTGCAGGACAAGCCTTTTTTCCTGTTACCTGCCTTGGGAGAGCAGCCTATCGGCCTTTCCCACTTTTGAAATTGCTCTGCGACTCCCAGAATCCGGACCCTTCATCCGTCCATAAGAGGAATGGGTGTTGCATGTGCATGTACTACAGGCATATAGATGTTGTATGTGCGCCATGCGTGTTTGTGTATGATGATTGTGGAGAGTGAGACGGTGGATGGGACTACATTGACAGTGAATTCCATTGTGTATCATGTGTAATCTGTATGGTACGTAAGATGGAAGCTTGGAGGGAGAGCCCAGACAACAAATATATATTCCATAGCTTCCCCCCCAAAACATTCCAGGAATCTCTTTTAGTAGATCAGACAGTGGAGTGTTGCTGAAATTTAGAAAATAGAAAGATGGTTGCCTTGAAGCTAAGGAGTTCAACCTGCCCCTTCCTGAAGCATTGTTACCTGTGGGAGAATACCATCCAAATATTAACTGGTAGTTAACCGATATTGGAACTCTCCCTTGCCTCTGTGCTTTTTTGGGGTTGCTCCTGAGAGGAAACTCCTAGGCCCTCCCCTGCCTTCATGCTCACACTTGTCACAAAGACTATGGCTAAAGCAGTCTCTGAATTCACAAAAATGGAGAATAACCCAGAGCTGGTGATAGAACTGAGCTGCTGAAAGACACGGGGACAATCTGCAACTTGGGTATAAAGGCGAGGCAGAAACTTTCAGTCAGTGACCAGAAGTTCGGTGTACCACACCAGTGATGACTAGGAGTTTCCTTTGAGTGCCACAGTTGGGGTACCACCATCAACACCCCTTGCCAGGTGAGAAAACTCATTGAACTTGCCAGGAGGGGCTTCCTGCATCCTACTTTGTAGGAGAAATGTGACTGACTGCACAGGAGGGACACTGGAATGTATTGTTCCGTGAAGAAGACACTAGTCTGATGTAGCAGAGACTGTTAGGAGCTCATACAAGGCCAACCACCACCAACATAAGGAACAAACCACAGAGGCAGCATCCTGCATTGACACCTGTGGCTGAGGGTTCCCTGAATTTATCCCAAAGAGAAGTTTCATCTGATGGAAAGCACCACAAAGTAAAAAATGCTTTGACAACCATGACTGTCGTGGTTGTACTTTAAAAAAAATAAAAAATCCTGCATGGTGTAGAAGCGCAAGGGGCTGAGAGCCACTCATGAAGGTGGAATTTGGTATTCTTGAACTGAAAAGGTGGGGAGCAGGGGGAAATTTGGCCTTTCTGGTCCATGGTGATTGATCGTTCAGTTGGCATAATAGTCATTGTTTGTTGATGGCCCTGCTCGAGCCGCTTTTCGTTGCCTAGGCATTTGCTGTGTTGTTGGTGGTCTCGGGGGTTCATAGGTTAGAGGTATCACAGTTAGGTTTCAGGGTGACGGAAAGGATGTTATTTCTTTGGACAGGAATTACAGGCTCCAAACCGGAGCTGAATATGTTTTTTTTTAATCTCTGCTAACGTGCCTTCTCACAGCATATCAAATGCAAGTCTCCGAATAGTGTAGGTAACGTGCTGCTGTCTCACAAGAAGGACCCTTCTTTCTTTTGGGTATATAATGGTGGCTGGAAAAAAATCCCAGTTTGTGTTTTATTTACAGAATTATTTTTATTTGTGACCAGAGAAGAGCGTTTTGAAATCACATCAACTCTTTAGATAGTGACTACATATGATAGGAATTGCATAAATGCAGTTTGAGTAGTAGAGAAACAATTAGATGAATGAATTGGTGAGGGATGAGACAGTGACAACACTTTGTGTTTATCCACCCCCAAAAAACGCTCTCCTCAAGAAATGGCTTGCGTTAGGGGGTCACCTCAAGTTGTATTTGTGTCAAATGTGCTGTTTCTATGCAGAGATCCTCAGAAGGCTTCCATTCTTGTGATCTGCCCAGCTTTTGAGGAGTGCGGGTTTTTTCCACTTTATTAAGCATTGTGATTTTGGTTGGAGGCTAACACACAAACTGCTTTCTAGTGTGCATAGTAAGGCTTCTTTTATAGGGGTTTTCAGTCAACCTCATTAGCTGATTTCAGTTGGTATTGCTTCCCGTGCACCACACTATTCTGAATTTTTCCATCTAGATTAGAGGTACCATACAGTGCCTGGATTTACCAAGTCTGTTCTTGCATGTTTTCCTGATTCTGGATATGTTTCCATGCAAAGGTCCCTTCTGCTTTCAGCAGGAGTGATGTGTATGTGGGAATTCACAGATCTGCACTCAGTGCAGCTCTTAATCGGGTATGACAGTATCCCCATGGGAAATAACGCACCACTCCACTCATAATCAGACCCTAAGCAGTATTGGTATTGGCATCTGTACATCTCCAGGATACTTACATAGATATAATGATTAAGGAACAACATTGCAGGGGCTTGAAATTTGTAGTCTGAGATCATTCGTATGTAGCATAACAATCAACAAGGTGATGGATGGAAAGGTTGAGTTCAGCTCAGCCAAGGGCAATCGCTCGGCCAGCATCCAGTCAGTCATATTTCACCCACCATGCCATGCTTGAAAAGTGTTGTTTGGTGCAGCAGATGCCTTGAATGAGACTGGTCTGTCTGGACTTTGGGCCTGTCCTCACTGTGCCAAGGACTCAAACTAGACCTCACTGACTAGGACTAGACTCAAGTAGGTCGAAACCGGGCTGGGGTTGCTTGTTTTCCTGTCTGATGGGTACATGGTCTGGCAGTTCCGGCTGAACTACTCCTATTCAAGCAGGACCAAGTCTGGTTTGCATTTGTCAGGTCTCTGTGGAAAGTGTGATTGTGGGTGAAAAACGATGGTCTGGAATGTTGCCAGTAGCTGACATTAATTCAGACATTCCTTCCATCACCTTGTTAATTGTTGCAGTATATCCCTTTCAACATAAAGTCTGCTCGCAGAGTATGTATGAAGGTTCTTTTAATTGTTGCTTCATATCTTCGCTTTAGACACATGCATGTTCGATACTCTTTGCAATCTGAGATTGCTTCAGTTTATTAGACTTTGTTCTTGGACAAAATTTTACATCTCCAGAGAGCGTTTGCTCTCAAGGCACAGCATACTGCAGTTCTCCATTTTCTCTTTTAAATTGGCTTTATGACTTTGAGCTCCTGAGTTTATTGGGACCAGATACTATTATTCATGTCTGTTAGAAACCCCAGTTCATCTTATGGGTTATGGTATTTTAAAGTTTTTTTTTTTTAGATATTTGGCAAGTTCTCCCCCACTGTGAATCAAACACTCTGAGCATCCCGTTTCAAGCCCAGTGTAATGGAGAAACTAGAGCATGGGGCAGACTTATCATGGCACATTTGTACATTTTGTCAAATATTGCCCAACACCTACAGCCATTGAGAAGAATAGTCCATAGTAAGTAACTGATATCAGAAGATCTACAGAGATTGGATGAATGAATGAATAAAATATTTAAATAGCGCTATTGCTGCCCAAGCAGAGCGGACAGACGCTGATGGCCGAAGCTTGTGGACAGCAGCAGGGAAGGTAAATGACTTGGATAGGCTTAAAGAAGTTTCCGAAAGGACACATCTATAGATGTCAGGCAGAGGTCCTGTAGCAGAGAATTCCACTGCTTTGCAGCCAGGTACGCAGAGAGCACCTAAGGGTTCTCATTGGAAAATAAGAAAGAATCAGATTTTGCAGATATTTGGGTCCCTGCTTTAAAAAAAGAACAGATTTTTGTTCATTAGTCATTAAAAACCATAAACATTGTTAAAATATACAATTAACATCACAAATAAATTAAGTATAAAAGAAGGAAAGGAGGACAACCAGTCGAGAGGTCTGTGCACACACAAAAAAGCATCTAACGAGTAATAATTTCATATCACAGTTGCGTGCAAAAGAATGCATAAAGTGCAACAGTGCAGATCTTGTGTCTTGGTAGATCAGAAGACAATATAAGATGGAAAGTCTATGAGCCCTGATTCTACTCAGCGTCCCATAATGGGGATGCGCTAGCTTTAGATTAACAAAGCCCTATGCTGAGTGCAAAATTACGTGTAAAGTGCAACAGTACCGGTGTTTGGTCGTAGGGGGATATTCGAATGTGCTGGGGCAAATATCCAACGTGGCGGGATAGAGAACCATTAAGCACAGATTGTCCCTAGCAGCCCGCCATGACGTGGGTGGGTTCCACTGATTCTTAGCAAAGCCTTTCTTGACCCTCTGCCTTGGACCCCGTCTGGATCTGAGAATTCACTTTGGCAAGTGATTTAAAAATGCCCAGAAATTGTACCAGTCGGATATTAAGCATGTTAATCCTTGGGTCTAATGACTCAATTACTGCTGATCTGCAAGACCTAATCCCTAGTGCATTAAGTTTGTTTTTCAACATAGTTCTCCACTGGTGGCCTAGAACGGGGCAAATGCAAATAACATGCTGAAGGTTTTTCGTCTGTCTGGTGACATAGACGGCATTTCTGGTCCCCCCCTTTGACCTTCTTCCTTCCACTTTGGTATGAAGTCCATAGTCTGATGCTCACCAAGTCTCAGCGACCATATTTCAGGTTGTGAGTAGCCTCCAACAGGGGGAGCTCTTTTTGATCATCATACTATTTCAACACCAGCCACCCATGTGACAGTTTGGCCACTTCTTCTTTGTCATCCATCCAGCTTTGCAGTTTAATGGATTTGTTTACCGCTCTTCTAAATACTTGGCTGGGTATATTTAAACTCCATAGACCGCCCAGCTCGAGCTTTTCCATACTTCCTTCGAGGTACTTTTTGTATTCGCCATTCCCTCTTTGAAGGTTGATTTTGGACCAAGCTAGGCTTGCCAATGAGCACTCTGTGGCTGATCTCAATTTTTAGCAGCATTTAACAAATGCTGCAGGCTTAGTGAGGGACTGCTTTGTCATTGAAATCTCCAACCTAACTTGGGCGGGCGATGCAGATCCAGGTAACCAAAATACTTGTTTATAGGTCCTTATCACGATTTTATCCAAGGAACTGGCCTCTGCAGCCATCATTGTTTCCCCTCCATATGAGAGTGCAGGTATCAATTTCGCCGATTTTGCTCACGTTGAGAAGGCGCAGTTGAGGGCTCACGCTTTTTCCTTAATCGCCTCCCTTTGGGTGCAAAAGAAGCACCGTTGTTTTAGTCTAGTCGAGGTTCTCACTTCCCTTGACAGGTGGGTGCCATCCCTGGCCTTGATCTTAACCCAAGTGTTCGAGTATAGCAGCCTGATGGCCTTTAATAGGTTGGACGGGATTCCCCACTGTTGGAGTTTTGCCCATAGCTTGCTACATGGGACACAATGGAATGCTGCCTTAAAGTCGACAAAGCCGGTGGCCTTTGCTCTGCTGAGGATGTGACCTACTGCCATGACATTGGCTAATGTGCCTTGGTTCTTCGTGAACCCGGTCTGGGTTAGTGTGAGTCTCCTTGTGTCTGATGCCCATGCTTCTAGGTCTTGAAGTAACAGAGTCGAAAATAACTTAAGGCCTACATCCAATAGCGCAACTAAACGGTAATTACTTGGTGATGAAGCAACACCTCCCTTGATGATGGGTGGAGGATCGAGCCTTTCCAGCTTCCGGGGATAACTTCCTCCTGGCCACAATGTTTAACACCATGGCCAGGAAGCTGGCCCATCGCCAAGTGGAATGCTTAAACGCTTTTGAGATTCTGTTGGAACGGGAACACAGTCAGACCGGGATTTTTTGATGATCGTAGTTATCTCTGCGGATGTATATACTAGTTGGATCGAATAGTCGATAGTCCGGTTTTCCCCCTGGACCACTCTAAGCCAGGTACGTCATGGATGCTTCCTTGAAGTGAGACCTCAGGTGCTCAACCTAACTATCCTCACTTATATTTGTGGGTTGCCCTTCGGCATTTTTCGATGTTAATAATCAGTTTCCAAAATTTCTTTGTACTGTTTGACTTTGAGGCATACAACACTTGGGCCCACAGAGCTTATTGCTTGGATCTTTTGAAGGCCCCTACCTCCTTTTTCAGTAGTCTCCTCTCCTTACGCAGAGCCTATAGTAAATCTTTGACTTCAGGGGATCGCCATAATTGCCTGAGCATTCTGCCTACTTTGGCTCTTCTCAGTCGGACAGACCTCGGCAGGACTATGATCTTACCACGCCCAAGCTGCTCTCCCTTATTCGCACATCTGACAGGATGTCTATTTGTCCGATTTTGTATAAAGGTTTCCCAGACTGATATCGGGTAGGAATCCTGTAGGGCCATGGATTCAAGCGAGACCACCACTTCCTCTGCCTGGTCCTTAACCAAACTAGAGCTCCACTTCAGATTTAGATTGTCATACCAACATCTCCAGACAGAGCTGTTCCATCCTCGTGTTGCATATAGTGGCCCCAACTAGGATTACCTGCAGATGATGGTCACTCTCCTGGTGGTGAGGTATTCTAAAGTTCCTCACCTGATTGTATAATGAAAGGTTCACCAGCGTATAGTTTAAGTAGGAGACCGACTAGCCAGATATCCTAGTCCTTGTGGCGGAGTTATCGCCTGGCTTGCGGCCATTCAGGGCAATAAGGCTAGCTAACTCACATGCTTTGGCTAGTTTTTCTCCAGTCTTGTCTTGTCATTTATAGTGCTGCATACTCTGGTCTGGGAGGGGCCCAATTGCCTTTACGTTAAGGTTGAAATCTCCTGAGACTAACCAATATGATGGACAGCATGTGTTTTTCAACTGAAATGTGTGTGTGACAAACTTGTCTGCAGTTGCAACTTTCCTCTTAAGATTAATATACACATTCACGAGTACCAGGGGTTCGTGTAGATGCTTGGCCCAACTGTCCATACGCAGGGCCAGGAGCCATGGTTCATATGTGTTGAACTCTGTTCAACACATATGAGGCTACTCAAGACCTGGCTGTTCGACCAGTAGCAGCACCCCCCCCCCTTCCCTCTCCCCAGCGCCTTGAGACCCTCGCGGGTAAGTAGTGCGCTCTACAAATTCTGTGATTGATTGATTGATTGATCTTTGCAGACAGATTGGAGTTGACATAGACTGTCAGGCCGTCCTTTGCCCTTCCAAAGGGGCTACTTTTCTGAGCCAGTTTGCAGTGTTCTACAAAGCCTATGAGTGGAGCGCTAACTAGGGTCCAAGTTTCCTGTACCATTATTATGTCGAATGCACTCAAAGTCCACATCAGCAGGGTCTTCAATTTTTGCCAGCAGACCCTCCCAGGAGCATATGGTTAGGCTGTCCCATTCGGAGGCTGCTGGCTGGGCCACAATTCAGTCTTTACTGTTTTCTGTCTTAGATAGGGAGACCGGCAGCCTGTCTGAGAACAGTTTAATTGAAAGTAAGTTTCCTCTTGCAAACTAAGCCACCTATACCCAGATTGGATAGATGTTTGAGAATGACAAACAATATCAAAAGCGGCAGAGGGGGGTCTACTAATACGAATGCCACAGTGCACCGCCATCCAGTAATGATCGAAAGTCCATGGTTACTTCTAAAATGGCAGATTCTGTACTAAACATTGGTTAAAAACCCGATTGGGAGTCGTCCAGAATCTGATTCAATCCAGGGCAGTCCATAATTGATGATCTAATGATTTTTCTCCAGGGGGAGAAGCAAGATGGGTCTAAAATTAACCATTGTTGGATGCTCCTGGCATTTTTAGCAAAGGTCTTACATGTGCCTGCTTCCATACTGCTGGGCTCAAGGCTGAGTTAAGCAACTGACATAAAACAGGCTAATTACAACCAGTACCTAATTTTAAAATAGAAGGGGGACATGGGTGAGCAGGGGTTCCAGATTTACTATTTAGTACTGCTGTTGGGTAATATGGCAAACTTGGTGAAGTGATTTTTCAGGGGTAAAGGCGGCTAGTGGAGAGAGAGAGGAAGATAATCTTGTGGCGTAGTATGTATAGTAAAATCATTGTAGATATTAGAATTTGTTTTTTGAAAATATATTTTATTGCAGTTATATAGTACCATTTGTGCGATCGCCTGACATAATCCAATTGAAAACAATATATGAGCATGTTACAAGACATGGGGACACCCATGAGTACCATTCTTATATGAAACCAACAAAAATAAACAGAGAACTTTACGCAGACCCACCCGCCCCACCCACACTGGCAAGCAGATTGCGATACATACGAATACCCAAGGAAAAGAAACAATACCTCATACATTATGGCCCACAGACAGTCCATGAAAATGTTCACGGGGATTGTGAAGGAAGAGTGGGGAGGTCTATACCCCGGTCCTCCGCCCATCTAGCCCATATCTTTCTATGCTTTTGGGGGCAGCCCCTCGCTTGAAACACTGCTATCTCAGCGCCCATACATTTGTCCAGCTCTTGTCGCCACTTTCCCATCGTTGGTGGTGATGTACCCTTCCATAACTGCGCAATATCACGTTTAGCGATCGTGAGAGCGAGGAAAAGTAAGTGCTGCTTATAGCGATTCCCACCTATGCCCTCTGTGCTATGAAGCAGGAATAGAAGCGGGTCATATGGGAGGTCCCAGGACAGTACCTCGTTAAGGCAGGTCAAAACTCTGCGCCAGAAGGGCTGTAAGGCAGTGCAACTCCATACAGTATGGAGAAATGACCCCTCCTCCCTGTTGCAGCGTAGACATTGAGGAGATGCAATGACTCCCATCCTCCAGAGACGGAGACGGGTATACTATGCACAGTGGACATACTTGAACTGAATAAGACGGTATCTGGAGGCTACCGCGGCGCCCCGGGGACTAGCTATCGGCTCCGCCCAGTCATCATCCGTCAGGTCCGGGAGGTCGTCCTGCCATGCCCTCCTTGTTTTGTGAAGGGGTGTGATGGAATGTGTGGTCAATGTTTGGTAGATTTGGTGGATTTTGTGTGCGCCGAGATCACCCATAAGGAGGCGGCCCTCCAACGGATGAAATTCTGGGAGGTCATGTAAGTTTGTAAGTGAGGGGGTCAGAGCATGGCGGAGCTGGAGGTATCTGTGAAACTAAGTTTTATTAAGGTGGAAGTCAAACTGCAGTTGCTGAAAGGATTTTAGGGTGGTGCCCCGCATAACGTCTCCTAATGTGGTAATGCCAATCTGGTCCCACTGGCGGAACCCCTTCAACGTGGCCATCTGGCGCAGATAGTTCCCATGCCACAGGGGCGTCGTTTGTGTCAACCTTATGTGCCACCCCATTCGGCGGACGGTATACCGCCATAGTCTGATCGTCGTACGGGTAGCATGTGGTAGAAAGTCCAGATTCTGTGCACTATATAGCAACCGTAGGAGGGGGGAGCCCTTTCCATGGCTGCGTGTTCCTGAGCGAAGGCAGGGTCTGCGGGTGAGTTATACCACCAATCATTGATGACTAACAGGTGGGCAGCTACATAGTAGGAGTAAAGATCAGCAGCAGCGATGCCGCCGCAGTAGGTGGATTGCGCACAGGTCTGCAGCGCTACCCTAATCGCCCCTCCCCCCCATAAGAACTTATTATGTATAGCGTTAATGTGGGCGAACCACGCTCGTGGTATATGATATGGAAAGTTTTGGAGTCTGTAGAGCACTCTGGGGAGCGAGACCATCTTGAAGATGGGCGAACGGCCATACAACGAGAGGGGTAAGGAGGACCAGATAGCAGTCTCATCACGGAGACTGGCAAGGAGTGGGTTTATGTAATGCGCCCAGGAGATCTTCGGACAGGGAGACATGAACACTCCGAGATATTGGAACCCTTCCGGAGCACTTTTGAGCTGAGATGCCCACATAGCTCTACCCTGCTGACCGCACACCGGGAACAGTACCGATTTAGCGGGGTTAGTGTGGAGCCCGGTTGTTTGTCCAAAGACCCGAAGGATCTGCAAGATACGCGAACCCGAGATCCATGGGTCTGTCATAAAAAACAAGACGTCGTCAGCATCTAATGCAATACGTTCTGGTTGTGAGCGTGGCCAGTCAAAGCCTCTAAGAACCGGATCCCCACGGACCCACGCCACCAGGGGCTCCACCGCCAAGGCGAAAAGAAGGGGGGACAGGGGACAACCCTGCCGCGTGCCACGGCCGATGGGGAAGAGGGGTGATCGATGACCCGCAATACGTACTGAGGCCATTGGTTTAGTATAAAGTAGGCGCACGCAAGCCAAGAAGCGTGGACCGAAATTGATAGCCTCCAATAGTTGGAATAAGTACTCCCAACTAAGGGAGTCAAAGGCCTTGTCTATATCAGCTAGGAGCAGGGCTGCGGGCGGCCTAGCTCCGGAGCCAAGGCCATAGCATTATGGACCCGACGGATGTTATGACGGGTAGCCCGGTGTGGCATAAAGCCGGATTGGTCCGGATGGACTAAATCTTGGATGCAGGCCCGCAGGTGGTCTACCAAAACTTTCCCTAATAACTTGGATTCGAAATTGATTAGGGAGATAGGGCGGTAGGAGGACGGGTCCGCCCTGGCTTTAAAAAGAGAACAATTTCAGCCTGGCGCCAATCCGAGGGCAAAAGTTGCTTCTCAAGGGATTCATGTATTGCTCCCAGCAAGTGGGGGCCCAGTGTGGCCATATTGGAGCGGAGAAACTCCATAGGGAACCCATTCGGACCCGGGGCCCGCCCCGGTCGCATCACGGACAATGCTGCCGTCAACTCGTCTATGGTAATGGGGTCGTCTAACTGATCTCGCATCTGATCTGATAACCTCCGAGTGGGGATATCTCGAAGGAATTCAGCTATCTGATCCTCCGAAAGCTGTTCGTTCCGAGCATATAATGTGGCAAAATGATGCGCAAACTCCTCCACCACCTCTCTGGGGGATGTAAGTAAGGAACCACTTCTACCCCGAATTGTTGGAACTGTGGCAGGGGCCTGCCTAGCTTGTCAGAGTCTGTGTAACATCTTGCTGGATTTGTCCCCCCATTGGTATATATGGTATTGAGACGCCAGCCAGATTTCTTTCGCTTCCTCAATTAGATATTGGTGTAGCGGCTGTTGCGCAAGGGATAGGTTTCTCCGAAGGGTCGGAGTTGGATCCTGAGCATATTGAGTCTCCAAGGATATACACTGAGTCTCCAACTCCGTCCGTTGTGTGGAGCGTTTCCGTTTGTCGTGTGCCCTATAGCTGATGTCCACCCCTCTGATAGTGGGTTTCAGACCCTCCCACAAGGTTCCCTTAGACGGTACTGAGTCAGTATTTAAGGTGAAATATTCCTGAATTGCTGTGTGTAAACACTCCAGATAGTCGGGGTCCCTCAGATGCCAAGGAGACATCCGCCATCTAAAGGGAGGCTTTTGATGTTGTAGGAGGAGTGTCACTGAGACCGGAGATTGATCGGACAACCCTCTTGGAAGATGAGAGACCCGGGCAAATCTATGTATATAGCTTTGTGGTGTGAACAGGTAATCTAGGCGAGACATGGAACCATGAACGGCGGACAAATATGTGTAGTTTGTCTCAGCCGGATGATATGCCCGCCATATATCTACCCAACCCAGCGCCCTGGCAAGTGACGATAGTTTTGTGGCTACGTCGGGGGGGTCTACCCCCGATCCCCCCCCTCCGATCAAGTTGTGACATGGTATCATTCCAGTCGCCCCCTAAGAGGGATAGGCCCTCAGGAAGTTCGCCCCACAGTCGGGTGACATTCTCTACAAACGTGGCCCCAAGAGGCGGAGGAGCGTACACACTGCCTAGGTTAAGTGGTTCCCCATACAGTGTTCCCGACAAGAAAACAAATCTGCTGCCGGGGTCAGTCCAGTGTTTGGTGTAAATAAAGGGAACGCAGCGGTGGATAAGAATTGCTGTTCCACGGGAGCCCTTAGTGAAACCCGCATGAAACAGCTGCTGGTACCCAAATCTTGCGAGGAAGGGAGCCTTATTGCCCAAAAGATGCGTCTCCTCTGGGAGGAGAATGTCAGCCCCGTAGCGTTTAGCCTGTCTAAGGACGGCCCCCCGTTTGACCTTATTGAGCAACCCTCTAACGTTCCATGTCACCACCGTCCGGTCTCCCACACGTGCTACCGCTGTCTGAGTGGCCATGTGTGTAAGTGGGGTCTTTGAGTGATAGTACGCCAAGTGGAGATAGGGAAGTGTGTCTGCGCATGTAAACAACAACAAAATAACATAACTCTAAAACCCAAAGGTCCCCCCCCTCTACAACCCCTCCACCCCCCCCGATACTGCCAAGAACTAGGAGCATCTGTCGTGGTGAGGAATACCCCAGGACCCCAACGAGGATCCCAGAGCCCCCCCCCAATGGATCCCACCTATCCCATAAAACATAAACTGTGGGGGACAAGTGTCCGTGTAGGTCAGCCGCCGTGCATAGGGTCCACCTTCTTCGGGTGCACAGTAGACGGACTAACTCAAAACTATGGACGTGCAGAGTTATATCCTCGAGGCATCGGAAACTGTGGGTCAATCAATGCACTCGCTCAGGACTGGAGGAGCGTCGGTCAGATCCGGAGCGATGTCGCCATTTCGACTTTGTCCTGCGTGATCTATTCCGCTGCGAGCCTCTAGAAGAGTCAGACTCTATTGGTGGCGGGGAGTGCGGTTTCAGATGGGCCCTCTCGTCCGACCATGTGAAAACTGCTTCGGGAGAGTCAAAGAAGTACGTTTTAGAGTTATATATTACTCGGAGCCTGGCAGGGTATAGCAACATGTACGAAATGTTAAGGTCACGCAGTCTCCGTTTTGCCGCTGCGCAAGACTGTCTTTGTTGCTGCACTAGACGCGTATAGTCCGGGAAAATCATAATAGGCCTGGACTCAAAGACGAGTTTATCCTTATTCTATCGGGCATACTGTAGCACTGCATCTCACTCGGCATAATTGAGCAGCTTGGCAATGACAGGGTGTGGAGTCTCTCCAGGAGGTGGCTTTCTTGAGAGCGCTCGGTGGGCCCTCTCTACCACGAAGCAGGCTGAGATCATATCCGCTGGTAGCAAGTCTTTGAGCCATGTGGTAAGGAAGCTGTTCATGGAGTTGCCCTCACAGCCCTCTGGAAAACCGACAAAACGGAAGTTGTTGCACCGTGCGCGGCCTTCGGCATCCTCAGCTCGGGAGGCAAGTTCCTGCGATATCACTATCAATTTATTGACGACGCTGGATTGTCATTACATTATCTTCGACGGAGGACACCCGCGTCTCCGCCTCGGTGATACGGTCCACAGCCTTTCACAGGTCCTGTCTCAGAAACGAGACTTCCGTCCCGACTGCACCTATTTTGGCATCCAGCGTGTCCCTTGCTTCTGTGATGGGTGCTAAGAGAGCCGCGTTATCTGGTATGGAGCCAGGCTGAGTGCCCCCGCCCGTGTTCGTCGCAAATTGATCCAGGGTGCTTTGCTTCGGGCCTGTGGCTCTTGGTTTGTCTCCCCATTGCGGCACCACCAATTAATTACTCCAGCTATGCCCGAGGGGGGGTGCAGGTCCATTAAGGCCCTCCCGGTCACTAAGGATGCCAAGCAGCCACTCCGGGGGATTTTCCAGGGAGTGCACCGCGGCCGGCCCTCACGGAATCTGTCCACTGCCTGACCACAAGCCGCACCAGATGTAATCTAGCCGCCTCCGCAGCCAACAGTGAACAGCTAAGCAGGCCCCTCTAGTGGGACCTGGCTCGCCGGACCACCAGCTCGCGGTACACCCCCACTCCCCTCCACTCCTACGAACTGCGCAGTCAGGAGCTTAGCCGGGATCAGCGTTTCCACAGTCCTACCAGGTCCAGGTGAATACTACACAAGAGCACACCGCCTCTTATTTGCTCCTTGTATGACCAGGCGCTACACAGCTCCGGCCCAGGACGCCGCGCTCCGATACGAGTGCGCGGGCCCCCCTCCCTGAGGGAGTCCCGCTGTAAGCGGTGCCGACCGGGCCCCGCAGGGATGGCACCTGGCCCCCCCCACACCCTCCAAAGCCCCAAGTAGCGCGTCCCCGCACCGGCCAAGGCCCGAGCCCGGGCAAGCCCCACGAAGACAGCAGGGAACCCGCTGGGCCACCAAGGCTCCCCCGGCTCCCGGATCACGGCCGGAGCCGAGACCGCCACCCTATCAAGGCCTGGAGAGGTAAGGGCAGAAGCAGCGCGAGCGCCCCCGCTTAGCCCCCCCCCGGCACCACCTGTTTCCTCACCTCCGGGACGGATCGCCCCCGCCACTCGGGGCCCAGCCGCGTCTGCCCGGGAGCGGGCGGCAAAGCTCAGGACACTGGGCCCGGTCCGTTGCGCTTCCCTCACGGTGTTCTGGCCCTCTCTCGGTGCAGCGGCGACAATCTGTCTCCGGCTCCGCTCCAGGCACGCTAGACAGATGCCTCGTCCGTTGTAGCCTCGGATGACTGCACCGTAGGTAGTTATGTGAGGATTTAAGTCGGTTTAATTAAGGTGGACGCACAGAGCCGAATCAATCTGCGTCCGCCATGCTGGTCGACCAGGCCACGCCCCCCGATATTAGAAATTTTAGTCTGAATAAACATTGCTAATTTATCACACAGCCCCTGGGAAGGAGGAATGGTCTGGTGACACGCATGTGGGTATGATTTCACAATGGAAAAACTGTCTTGCTAGGAATTATTGGATAATCTGCCAGGATAGTAAGCAACACAGATTATTTTGACATGTTCATTTTTGATAGCGACTTTATAGATTTGTTTGGAGTCCGTGTCATAGTTCTTCCTCCATTTACGTGGCTCTACAGTGTCTTTTGACTTTCCTTAGGGAGTCAAAGTACCAGGAGGAGAACGGTGGAGCTCTTTATTTTTAGCCGGGTGATAGATTTGAGAGCCGAATTCATCAAATTATTGATGGCTAATGCATCTTCATCCTTAGCTTGTGAGGAAATAGGAGGGTCTGAAGCCAGAGCTCTGGTCAAGTTCTCTTTGCATATTTTGGATCAGGCTTTTAGATTGTAGTTCTATTTGATATGGGCAGATATACTGTAAATAAAGCTATAAGGGACAGCTGCATGATCTTTCGGAACAAGGGGTAGTGTGTCATTTGTCAAATCTAACGTATGTCTAGGCTTGTGAGTAGGGCCTCCACCATTTGTTTCAGATTCAAGGCTTGTTCACCTTCAATAAGATGTCCCAAGAAAGAGGGGGAGGGGGGGGCTAGAAGCTAATTGTGGTCTAGTACCCGTGCTCCCTGTCTTAATCTCAATGTAAACAGAGGGTAACTGTTCCAAATCTGGGCGCAATAGTCGCCCACAAAAACAAGAAAAGGAAAAGAGGTGGAGAGTAAGAGCCTAGGTTTAAACCCCACAGAGTAGAGGCAAGCGCAAGTCTGGTCTCTTGATGCCCTCACACATCCCGTGGGATGTCATGCTTCATCATCGGGCATTGCTCCTCGTCGGGCCGGCGCTGCAATGCCCTACGGGTCCCCCGAAGGGTCACTTTTGCAGAGATCTTTTATTGGTACTGCGGTTTGATGAGTGTGGGTGTGAGATAAAGGGTTCTAAGAGAAGGGTGAGTGAGTGAGTAAATGATAAAACTAGCTAAGGGATACCCGGGTGAATTAAGTTTAATATATAGGTTCCCTTGCCAGGTTAAAAAACCCGTAGTTTGAGTGTTACTGATGGGGCCTAATGTGCCTCAGTAACTTGTGGTCGACATGTTTCGTGCCGTCTGACTGGTCAGAACGATCCCTGGCGCTTCTTCAGGACCAATGAAGTGAGTAAAAAGTGGGTAAAAAAGACCGTGAGTGTGTTAAGAACCCTGATCAGAAGGAACGGTCCACCCTTGTGTACAACTACAAGGTGGCTACAGCTCTATTGATTGGCCGCTCCTGTTGCAACCTAGTCTAGCCATTCACGCCTGCCTGCATATTCAATATGCAGGGAGGCGTGAATGGGTAGGTGCTGACAGACAGTGCACCCGACAGCAACCCTCGTTACGGTGCGGGTGATCACACGCGCTAGCCTATGGAGCAACTTATTGTTCTAGCTAGTTTTCTCATTTACTCATTTACTCACTCACCCCTCTCTTAGAACCCTTTATCTCACACCCACACTCATCAAACGGCAGTACCAATAAAAGATTACTACATTACTACAAGGTCTACCTCTCCTATAGGATAACATTGGGTTACCTTGTTACATTTAATAAGTGATAACTTTCAGTTGGAAGCAGGTAGGAAGGTCAGCTATCCTGGCTGATGAGGGCTGAAAGCCCGAAACCGGTCCTAGGATGCTTGATTCCGGTCCAGGGAAGACATGGCTTGGCAGTTCGGTCTGGACTGTTCCCATGAGGCACAGGGTCAAGACTGATTTGCATATGGCTATGTCTGAACTGGGGTGGCGCGGTGAAGCAAAATAACGATGGATTAAACCCAGATCTGTGACTGAGGGTGAATGTTTGCCAATGTGCAACATTCCGTCCATCATCTTGTGTGTTTTGCATTTCGCCCTAAGTGGGTAGGGTATGCCCAGACGTGGGTCCCGTGCTCACTACGCCACTGGAGTCAAGCTATCCTGGCTGATGAGGGCTGAAAGCCCGAAACCGGTCCTAGGATGCTTGATTCCGGTCCAGGGAAGACATGGCTTGGCAGTTCGGTCTGGACTGTTCCCATGAGGCACAGGGTCAAGACTGATTTGCATATGGCTATGTCTGAACTGGGGTGGCGTGGTGAAGCAAAATAACGATGGATTAAACCCAGATCTGTGACTGGGGGTGAATGTTTGCCAATGTGCAACATTCCGTCCATCATCTTGTGTGTTTTGCATTTCACATTCAAGGCATTCTGATCCGTCCGACATCAACATCCCCATCCACCTCCTTGACACCTCCCAATAAGCTTTTCACTTTAAATATACCTTTTGACAATCCTCTTGTACTTCATGCACTTCATGCTCCTAAGTGTTTTTACACATGTGGGCATAATGCCCTCTCTTATCACAGTTCCTACAGACCGCATTGCGCGCAAAACAATTTGTGCTATTAGACAGGTGGGTAGGGCTTCCACACTTGAAACATTTGAACTTAAAATCTTTATCCTGATCAGACACTTTAGTCCATGTGGGTTTTTGAATGGCTTTTTGTTATCTTCATTTGTCTTCTTCCCTACAGTGGTTTTGGACACTCTCTCCACTGTTGTAGGAAGTGTGCCCCTCATTTCCTTGACCCAACCAAAGTGCATTCCATTTCTTCCACTATGTATACCACCTCCTTCAATGATGGATTCTTAGACAAGAGTTTTTCCTGAACGCTAGTGTTGTTAGTATAATGCACAAGGTGATCCCTTTTAAGCGAGTCTGACAGGTAACCAGATTAGCACATTCTCACTAAACTTTTCAGACGCTATATAATTGTCCACTCTCTCCCTTTTTGCTTGTACTCTAGAAAAGAACTTGCAGCTCTCTATGACAACACTGATGTGTGGACTAAAGTTCTCTTCTAACATTTTGATCAATAAATTGTGAAATGATGATCAAAACATGATGGAATAGTAATTATTGAAATGAATTCACTTTGGAGTGCCAAGTGGGGACGCTGATCTTGCTTGAGACAACGCGATTTGCACACTAACATTTTAAGAGACATAGCATAAATATCTGTTGGGTGGCCCTCGTCATGGCCAAGTTCAGTCACATCCAGATTTTCGTATACATTGCGACCTTCAATACCCAGGATGTGCAATGAAATTCCTTGTTTGCTGGCCGCTGAGAACTTTTCACCCACTATGGCAATTAGATATGAGTAAAAAAGTTGTTTCACTTCTTCCCGCTTAATAGTGGCTCACCCCAGTCTGATAAAAATTGTGGAGGCTGTGACATTCCAGTTGTTGCCATGTTAACCTGTAAATAAGTACAAACAATAAACCAAAATAAAAGATCGAAACAACTAGCTAAAAGAAAAACTCCTCAAATAACAGACTAAAATATTAACTCCTCAAGTAACAAACTAAAATAAAAACTCCGCAAATAATAGACTAATATAATAATCTCAAATAAAAATACTGGAGCTTGACTATGCTAAAAGTCACCAGAAATCCGATTGAGGTAGCCCTGAATTCCAATGTGTCGATTTCTTCTTTCCTTATCGGTATTTTGCTGCTCCACAACCAAATCACTAAAGTTAGCGTTTATATTTAAAGCTACACCACGATTGGTTGATGCCTGGTAAATCTGTCCACCAATTGGCTGCGAGTAGCAGACCAACCAGAAACTTCTTCCCAGGTTAACAACACTATATGGTTTCAATGGACAAAGATGAACGCACTCATGCTGCAGTGCGCATAACTCCTTCAGAGATTTCCCCAAAGTTGGACATGCTGCCGCTGCTGACCCCATGGATGCCAAGAGCGTCAAGAATATCGGTGCGGCCATGCGATGAAACTTCTGAGCGTCACCAAGCAACAAGGAGCCTGCAAGCGGTAGCCGTGCACAATCGGCATAACTGTCACCATGCTAAGATCAGTTAGAAATTACACTGAACCCATTTAAAAGTCACAGAAAATGTGAAATTATCAGGCTCCTTACTGTACCCATAGAGCTTCAAAACAGTTCAAAGTTGAAACTTGGAAATTTTGAACGAGGCAGAGTTCAATTTTATTCTTCTGTGGGGCATCTGTGGACGTCCTGCCCCTCACCGGTAACTCGTTGCCAGTGTTAAGAAGTACTTCTGAGGCCACATGGAGTTTAAATCTTCTTCTTTATTCCACCAACATGAAACACAACCTGCTCAGCTCTTTGCTCTTCCTCTATTCTCTCCCTACTAGGTGTTGCGTCATCACCATGGTAGAATCGTGACCACATGGAATCTATGTGAGCCATGATTCTTTGACAAAGTAGGTTGCAACAAGTACATAGTGTCCCCTCATCCTGCTTTTCTTTAAAGTAGATATACAACATATGTTTAGGTGCATGTGTTATAATTTGTCAAAATGATTCCATTCCCAATTTTCTCCATCAGATGCAGTAATTCTGAAGGAGAGTAAATGAGATGTAAGACGCTGCTTGAGTCATACGTATCATCATTTTAGATGCCAAATTGGTACGTCTGAGGCCTAGTCCGCTCTCTGAGGACATCCTGCCGTAAGACTGACTCTCCCCAGCTTAATTATGCTTTCAGATTCATGGGTTTTAACTGCACTGCATCTGACCCAGCCCAACCAGACTTTCAGATGAGCCTGGCAGGTGACAGACTGTGCTTCAGTCATATCTTCCTGGCTTTTGGAGTGATACTGATACATGGTGCAGCGTGGCCAAGATGTCTGATGGAATGTGTGACTCCTTGAGCCAGTCTGAGCACTTTGGTCACCATCACTCTTCCTTCTGGGCCTTGTATTTTAAAGTGTTAGAACTGTGGGGTCCAAAATCCCGCTATGTGAAGCGCTATTGGTTAAAATACATGCACTGACTACAGGTGTCACTCTTAAGTTGAAGGCCTCCGAGCAGCTGTGGTGCTAGCTACACCCCAACTGGGACAAACTGACCATTCTACCCTTTGGATTTTCCCTGCTGAGCTGCAGACTAGAGTCCTGGTTCAGAGCTAGGTGGGCAGCCATGGCCCAACCATGAAAACTCCATAGAACCGATTCTAGTCCTGGCCTACCACAGTGTTTAGCTGGTTTAAGCTTTTTTTCCTGGGCTAATTTGGTTTTCCAGTCTGCTTGTGTGCCCTGCATTCCAGCTGTACCAACCTTTCAGAGACAGGTTAGGGAGAGGCACTCCTTTATTCAATGAAGTGCACTTAAGTGCAAATTATGTTATTATCGAGGTAAAACATTCCAAAGTAAATGCGCGGAGTACTCGAATTATGCGGAGATGACGCAGTGTTTGCCATTCAGATTCAATTCCTCCGTCATTACGAGAAGAATAAAACCTGCAGAAGTCACAGTAAGGGCACTGACGGGCAGCTTTAAAGATTCTAAGCCTGATGAATTCTAGAAGATCAAAGAGAGACGGTCACTAGCAATGGTGATGGAATTTACTTGCAGCTAGTTTGAGTACAGATGTCAAACGTCTCCACCCATAAATGAAACAGTCGTTACTGCAAGCAGCGTAGCACTTTTTTCGTGACTAGATACAAGCGTTAATTAATTCACAGCATGCTACCACAATATTCACGTATGTAACCTTATTTGCTATTACTAGCAAAAGATAATCCACTATTGTTCTTGTTGTTTCTGACTCATAAACTGTTACTTCAAACTAAATGGTTAATAATTAACCTTTCTTCTACTTGTTACTAAGTACTTGTTACAAAGATGAAGAAAATACAAAAAATATTCAAAATGCAGTAAAAGTGGCTTATTTAAATACTTTATCAAATCAGTATCTAACAATATGTCATGATAATTTCTCTAGTTATAACAATGGGGATACCCGAAATGCTACAGGACCCGGGTTAATGTTACGGTACAGTAAAAATGGTCACAGTAACAGAGAACAAATAGTGCGAATTAAGATTTAGCCAACATTCACAGAGATATTATTCATCAATTTATTAACAAAATTGAATACGCAATTTAAATGTGGCAACACAGTTGCTCTTTCAATACTCCACAGTTCTGAAAATTTCAAAAGAGGTGCTCGGGTGTGAAATAGGAAAGATGGAGTGTAGTTGGTCAATGTGAAACCGTGAGGGGGTGGACAAGGAAAAGAAGTGTGACATGTATCCATCACATTTAAAAGATACAATTCCAGCCTGACATAGGTCAAATGTTCCTATATTAGCACATAGCCCTACAGTGACCCTGTTAGTACTTCACAGTTGTCAGGACTTGTGTATTTTTGTCGTAGTCTACGTTTCGACCTTGGTGCTCTTTAAAAAGCCTTCTTGCCCGGGGCAAAATACCCTGCCCATTTGTGAGCTGAAAGGAGATTGTGCCAATATGTTCTATGATGGCCCTTCCACTTATGTATTTCTCCGGGTAGGGGGCTAGAGTGCTAACACAGAAGCATTTTGCTGGCTCTGAACACAGCTAAAAACATAGATGATATTTTTCTTTTAAAGTGCAGGAAAAAGCCCGTTCCCCAGGGCGTCTTGCACCTTAAATCACTGAAAGGCTGCGCAGAGAAGGAACTTACTTTTTACTAATAAATAAATAATAACAAAAAAATGTGGTTATGTTTCCAGTGAATAGTGACTCTTGGGGCACGCAGTCTGGTGCACTTTGGTATCATCCATACGGGGTAATCTACAGCATAATCACTCTTCTTAAGTGTAATATGTGAAGATTATTGTTTTGAGGCATTCCTGTTTTTGATATTTATGAGTAAAAATGGGGTAGGATGCACTGGACCACTCAGGTTGAAATTGTGGTCAGTGCATGTCTGGTCATGCACTGAAGCCATGTTGCAGTGCTGTATAAAACGAGTTGCAAAATAATTCTGATTGCATATTGTTTTTTACATGTTTGTAGGAAGTCATGAGTTTTTCATCTTTCTTCCTTTATTTTATTTTTGCACAAGGACACAGTGACTTCTACCCAGTGCCGCCTCCATACAGCGTAGCTACTTCTCTCCCAACCTATGATGAAGCAGAAAATGCCAAAGCGGCTGCCATGGCAGCAGCTGCTGCTGAAGCCGCCCAAAGAGTAAGTGAATTGTAACAGATTATCAGCGTGCATTTTACTTGTAACCTACCTTGAGGCGATTCATTTAAAATAAATGTGTAAAGCACCTCTAAGTTTGTGCAATATTCAAGTCATGCTGCCTAATAAAAACAATTTTTGTTTTTAGTTATCAAATGGCAGGGTGGTGTCATTGCTACACTTCTTATGACATCAGTGTCCTTAATAAATCCTAAATCCCTTATTACGTTTGTAGTCACTTATTAGATTATAACACCTAATCAGTACTGTGGCCCTGAGATTGTCAGTGCCTCTGATGACATATATTTTGTCACTATCAGTGGAACCCCAAGATGCTATAGTTATACGTGTTTCCCATTATGAGGCTTTTCTATTACCAGTGGAAAAAACAGAGACTTCTATTTGCTCAAAAACCATATTTCACGGGAATTAAGTGATTAATTATTTGAAACAATGAATTGGTATGACATTGTTAGTATTTTGAAACCATTGTTTGTAAATTTGCGTAGGAACAGTAGTGAAACTTGTGATATATTTAAATGTATGCATGTATCTATATATCTATCATATATATTTATATTTATTTCTCATAAAGGGGCAAAATCCTGCTGCTCATAGCCAAAGGGCATGTGTAACAAGGGTTGGCTACCAACGATGGCAACCAGTGGCTGGTTGGCATTGCTTGGCGGCCATAGGCCACAGGTTAGGGATTGGGACCGGCCGAACGTCGGACCCTGTGACAAACCCCTGCTGCTCATGGTTGGTTGATTGCTGGACCTGGCTTTGGGGCAGGTCCAAATGCCAATCCCTGCTATGCAGGCCTTAAATGCTGAAGGTCCGGCTAAGCGGCCACCCCCTTCAGCAGATAGTTTCACTTTGCACATTAGAACTAGAACTTTAACAGTGCTTTTTGTGTGTGTGTACATAATACATCCGGTATATGATGTATTGCAGGAAATGATTTATTTTTTTCCTGTTTCCTTCATATGATTACATACATATACATGCATGCAAATGAAACTGTCCTTTGAGGATGAGAACAACACAACCATGAATAATTATCCCAGTCGATCTGTAGTGAAACAATATTGTTTAAGCATTGAATGCAAACCTACAAGAACAGTAAGTGATTGCTGTACCTTACTTGTTTTGGGTTTTCCTCATAACAACAGGAATATCTGTGTTTTGTGAAGTGCCGGTTTGATATTTACGTTAATTTCTATTTGTATTTTAGTAGAGCTCTTCTCATGTTTTTGCAATAATTCTTTATTCAGAAACACAAATATATGCAATGGCAGTTCAAATTATGGCATTCGTATAAAGAAAACGGTCTTTTGTGACCTCAGCCCTTGACAAACTCTTTAGAAAATAACAGAGTAATAATTCGAAGGTTTCTAATGTCTGGCAGGCAGTTTATCTTAAAATGGGATTTAACTAACTGCATGTAGGAAAGAAATCCAAGGAAAATCCCAGTTTCCTACAATTATGACATGGGTGGGTATTATCGGGCAAGGCAGGAGAACAGTACAGGGAGAAAAAAGTGGGTATGGGGGAAGATGGAGATCCTTTACCTATGCGAAGGCTGGGATGGGTAGTACTGGCAGGCAGGTATCGGTGACCAGTTTCAGCACACGCTAGTGTGCTGCAGCAGTCCGTGTACTAAGCAGATATCTAAACAGTGAATAATGGATGACTCAGTGCAAACTGTTCTTATGTGTTGGTGTGACGTCTTAGCAGGAATTGCCACTCACCTGATCATCAAGGATCAGGCCCGAGGGCAGTGATTGCCAAACCTTATAGAACAACAATAATTTGCGACCCACCTAGCTTTAAGGGACATGAGGCGGGCGATTTTGTTGTTGTTGATGTAAATGATCCAGCGCGATATTAGCAAACAGCATTCATACACCAAATACTCACTTGGGCCCATACATTCATACTACGCTAATACTTACGCTGGGTTTTATCAGTTGTTACTCTTATAAAAATCCCTGCTACCAATTACCTTCCGAATGAAGAGTAATGACTTACCAATGAATCCTTTGCTAATTGGGAAATTTAAAATGAGTGACATTCATTATAGTACATAATCCTGAAATAACCACTGAGTCAGGAAGTTTTAAAATGTTTATCTAAAGATTTAGCAGAGTAAAATACAGAACCACACGGTACTTAATCGCAATACCCAAGATGAAGTATAGAATAATTATTGCTAATCAATGACGGTCCCTCATGAAAGGAGAGGATAGAGACAGCAGCGCAACTAAAGGTTGCATTATATTTACCTAAGTGCGAGAACCAAACCCCTTGGCCAAGGAGTTGGAAAGAATAGGACCCAGGAAGGATGAAGAGCAAAAGACCTCCTCCAGGATCAGGACAGGACCGGTGACCTCTACAACGATGCCTGCGCTGTTCCCCTCTCTGATACTCGGCTTCTCCTCGATTCTCCCGTGTCTCCCTTCTAATGGACTCCGCCGCCCCCTCCTCAGGACCTCTTCTGGACAGGGATTCGGTCTGCAATCGGTCAGCTTGGCGGTCTGGAGCTCTTCTGTCTGTCAGCATGAACGCCTATTCTAACTAATTAACTAATGCTATATTCTATTATACCCTTCTACACCCATGTACCTCCCCTTAATGTTGCCAAAATATGGGACCACTACTTCTGATTGGACAGTGACAGGGGGTGGATTCTCACACCATATTGATTTGCCTTGTATTTCTGAAGCCTATTGTTTTTAAACTACCGCCCCTTCAATTTAATACATTTGCTTTATTTCCCACCCGTCTCATGACAAAATGTACAATTTATTCATATAAAATGTTTCTCTTCGGCAAGAACATCTTGGTATGTAGTGGTGTCGGCCAGCAGGTCATGGCTTTGGGTGGTGTCCAAGTTGACTTCATCTTTTTCTATCTGGTCTGCCACTGCAGGGCGCATGTGCGGAATCTTTGTCACACAAGCTTTCATTGCACCAAACCCAGGCCAAAGTTTACGAACTGATAAAAAGTCAAAGAAGAAAATATTAAAATCACAAATAAAATGTTTCACTGTATGCCCACCTTTTCTACTCTATTCCCATTTAATTATAATACTGTCCCGCATTAGTAGCGTTAAGAAAACGACAATTTAATAATGACATGAGAGCAAGCTGAAGCATGTGAAAACATCAAACAGCCATTTTAATGCACACTGCGCAGAAGCAGAAGTTTCCCACCAAGCAAAGAGAGACGTCACAACACGTGATATGGTTGAGACATGCGCAGATAGTTTCCCACGCTTTAGCGGCCATTTTAGATTACGGACAAGCGTTATTCATTAGTAAAACACATAGGCAAGCATCCTTTCTATTCGTGTAGTGTATGCAATGATTAATAGAGACAATACAAGTTTAATAAATTAATACTATGAGGAGGATTGTATACAAGCAAGTTTCGTCTATGAAACCTTGCTCCATCAATCCCCTCTCTGATGGCGTTTCTGAGCCATCAAAATACTACCCACAATCAGATGCCAACTTCTAGCAAATTACTTCATTCTCATTCTTACACTTTCCATTTTTGCCATCCCCTTTCAATTTCTTGTATAATTCACTTCTCCACTCTTCAAGTTCTATTTCATCAATTTTTCGCTTCTTTCCTCTACCTGTCACTTTATATGTTCCACTCTTTCTACAACATTTGCACCATATTGTTATTGCCAATATTATATTATTATTGCTATCCCTGCTAAGGGTACTAATATTTGACCTATAAGTCCTTTTCCTACATTAGCAAACCAGGTACCAATAGACGAGATACTATTTGTCAATCTTTTCCATACACTATGAACTTCCAGTGGTTTAAGTTCCTTCTCAAGATTAGTTATATTCTGTATATACGTTCCAATTTCTGCACTCTTATCAGGAATATAAGTGCAACAATGTTTCGTCTTCAATAATTTACAGACTCCGCCCTCTTTTGCCAATATAATATCAAGAGCAAGTCGATTTTGCAGCACCATAGATCTAATCGCAATCATCTCCGCATTAATCATTAGAAAACCTCCAGCAGTATCCGTTGATAATCGATCAACCACTGTAGATAATTTACATATTTTCCTTGAGTTCAGAATTATTCCCACTGAAGGTATCAATGCACCAAATAGATCACCTACAATTACAGAAAAACTAGCTCTTTTACTACGTATTAATTCGCTATTGTTTTCATTGCTCCCAGTGTTTCTTTTTACGTGGTATATCTTTGAAAATACTATTCCAAAATAACAACTTCCATACCACCGTGCAGGAAGCCTAAAGTAAGCCTTATTCCCACACACATAATAAATTCCAGGAATAACTGAATCTGTTCCTCCTTTGATCCCCCAACCTCCAAGAATTAAGAAATTGTGTTCACATTCACTGGTACCAATAAAAACATTGTTATAATCAGTCTTTAATCTATGAAGACAAATTTTTCCTGTCTTTACGAAATCCAGAGCCATAGCAGCTTGAGCCTTGCCAGGTGTGTAACTCCCTTCTTTCTCCGCCCAAGGTGGCAAATGAGCCTTATGCTCAGAAGCTTTCTTTTGAAAATCTTGTCTTCTATCTTCTACTAAATTCAAAAATATCTTTTCTTCTTCAAGTAAAGAACATGTTAGATTGTGTCTATGTGCATGTGTTATGTCTATTGATTTCATTGTTAAGAAAAATTCTCCCATAAACTGTGCGTCTTGACTACTAAGCACTGGGTTCATAATCTTGCGAATCGGAACCTCAGAAAATATTACATCTAGGTTTGAATAATTATACTGAAGTCTCCCTGTTCTATAAAATAAACTAGACAAAACACTACATGATATGCCATATGTCAGTGGTAAGTGATGGTATGTTAATCCTTCTGCTACTGATTCAGGTAACTTCATACAGACATAACAGTTACTAACTTCCATTGTGTCTACATATTGAAACAATAACT
The DNA here is from genome assembly GCA_963921515.1 of Calotriton arnoldi. Classification (NCBI taxonomy): domain Eukaryota; kingdom Metazoa; phylum Chordata; class Amphibia; order Caudata; family Salamandridae; genus Calotriton; species Calotriton arnoldi. The sequence continues at coordinate 1,691,293 of CAWUFW010001544.1, read as the reverse complement.
TTGTGAAAACGTTTAAACTAGTGTCGTTGTCAGCTATTTCATGATGAATTTCTGGTTCATTCTCTGCCATTAGTTCTACTCTATTGCCCTTCATGTTTGCTGTCCTCTCCTTAGTTTCATTATTAATCTTTTTATCCATTATCATAAGGTAAGGAACTGCTACAATCAGGACTAACCATACTATAAGCACCATTACTAGACTACATATGCATATTGCACAGCATCTTCTACAACATCTCTGTTTTGGTCTCCCAGCAACTCTATCGTCAGGCATTTTCGACAAGGAAGATCGCTCTTCTTATCTATTTCCTTTTCTTTATATGACTCTTTTTCTTAGTCAAGGTGGTCTTGTTTCTTTTTCGTACGTCAGTTCTGCACTTGTTCCTTCGTCACCACTTTCACTTGACTCTGAGCTTTCGTAATCTTCAAGAATGATGTAAGTCCAATCAGGACCCTTGAATTTGTTATTCACAAGTTTCAGTCTTTTACTTCTTCTTTTCTCAGTTTTATTCTCTTGTTCAGTTTGGCTTGTCACTTCATTTACTTGATCTGGATCTTCACTTCTGGTTGTTATGTGGTATTTTACTCTTTTAATGACACTGGGCCAATGATCTCCTTTTCTTGTTTTCTTTGTTTGCACTGTTTCTTTATCTTTGTCTTCAGAAATCTTTTTATTTTCACTGCTTAGTACTGTTTCGTGTTCTGCAATTACTGTGTTTCTTGTTTGCTCTTTTTCAGGTCTGATTGGTTTCTCTGCAACAGCTCCACTGTGAGTTTCCAATAATGGATCTTGTTCTTGATTTATTTCTTCATGTTCTTGACTTTCATGATCTTTTTCTTCTGTGCTCTTTTCTTGACCTAACTTATTCTGATCAGGGCTTATTGCACTTTGTACTTCTGCAGCCTGACCGGATTCTTCTAAACCTGTCTGTCCCTGCTCAAAGTTTATCAGATCTTCGTTGCTTTGAGCCCAGTTTCCTTTCCCTATCTGATCTTGCTCAGGTTCTCTTATTGTCTCTTCTTCTTGTGCCTGAGCTGCTTCTTCTTCACCTATCTGATCTTCTTCAATTTCTTCCAATTTTGTTTGACTTCTTGTTCTGTGGTAAACTTCAGAAACTTCTACCACCGGTATCCAGTCCTGACTTGTGCTCGGTTGTTCTTCTTCAGCTTCTCTTGAATCTCGAGCCTGAGATTCCTCAGCTGGGCAACCTTCAGCTTCCTCAGTGATTGATGCTGTCTGAGGATTTTCTTCTTCAGGATCTGGTACTCTTTTGGTGTGGCTTACGTGAATCCAATTTGGAAATCCTGCACACTTCACTGCTGTGTTTGTCGTTAGTATGACTTGACAAGGACTGCTCCATCTGGGTGATAGACACGTTTCTCTGGTGTGATTCTTCACTACCACCCAGTCACCAGGATTCAGATCATGTTCCTGTTCAGGCTGCCTGGAAACTGCGTCTTCTCCAACCTGGTGAGAGACAGAACGCACTAGGTCAGCCAGTCCTTTACAATAGTCCAGTACCATATCATCAGATATATTCAGTAGTTTGTTTGTGGGAACATGTGTTTGTCTCATTGCTCTTCCCATCATTATTTCGTGTGGGCTCAATCCTGTGTTTCTGTCAGGTATGCTTCTGAGTCCCATCAAAACAAGCGGCAATGCATCTGGCCATTCTAATGATGTTGATGCACACATTTTTCCCAATCTTGACTTTATAGTGCCATTTAATTGTTCAACCACTCCAGAAGCTTCTGGACGATATGCACAGTGCAGTTTCTGTTGGATTTGGAATGCTTCACAGATTAGTTTGATCACTTCACTGTTAAAATGTTTTCCTCTATCTGATTCCAAAGTTACTGGGAAACCAAACCTAGGAATGAGCTCTCGTAGCAACAATTTTGCCACTGTAATGCTATCATTTCTCCTGGTAGGGTAAGCCTCCACCCACTTTGAAAACAGACATACTATGACCAGTACATATTTCAGCCCTCTGCATGGTGGTTACTGTATAAAGTCGAATTGAAGTCTTATAAATGGTCCTTCTGCTTTTCCAATCTTTCCAAACCCAATTATTGTCTTCCTCCCTGGATTGTGCATCTGGCAAGTTAAACACCTTTGGCAAAGACTCTCTGCAACAGCCCTGAATTTAGGATTATACCAGTTTTGTCTGAAGAGCCTAATCATTGCGTCTCTCCCTATGTGTGTGTCTCCATGATACATTCTGGCCATTTGTGAGAGTAGACAATCTGGCATGACTGGTCTGCCATCAGCACTAATCCATACTTCATCCTCTCGTCTCTGGGAACAACCTACTTTGATCCACAAATTCTTTTCACTTTCATCCACTTCATCTTGCAGTCTTTTAACATCATTCCATGTTTCAGGCGGCATATACAGCATAAGTTGGCAGCTGATTCCCATTCTTTCCACCCTCTTATTGACTGACAATCTATTTTTGGCACAATGTTGAGCCACCAGATCTGCATATCTGTTGCCGACTACCACCCAGTCATCTCCTGACTGATGTGCGGCACATTTCACCACAGCCAATTCTTTTGGTGATTGTATTGCTTCCAGCAATTCCTTTACAAATTGTCCATTTTTAATGGGGGATCCTGAAGAAGTCATGAAATCCCTCTGCATCCATAATTGGCCAAAATCATGCACAACCCCGTAACCATATTGACTATCGGTAAATATAGTTACTTTTTGATGCCTCCCAATTTTGCAGGCTTTTATCAACGCAATCAATTCAGCTACTTGTGCAGATTTTACTCCTGGTAAATAGGATGCTTCAACTATTCCAGTTAATTCACATACCGCATAGGCAGCAGTTAGTTTACCGTCTTCATGTCTTTGACATGAACCATCAACAAATAGCTCCCTGTCTGGCTTTTTAAGAGGCTGTTCCTCAATATCTGGGCGTGGTTTTGTGCATAATTCTGTAATCTGTAAACAATCATGTTCATCGTCTTCGTCATCTTTTATTCTCTCATGATATGGGTCTGGTAGTAAGGTTGCTGGATTTATTATAGTACACCTTACCATGGTCACATTTTCAGCACCCATTATTATTCTTTCGTATTTAGTCAGCCGACTAGGAGTAAGATGTTGAGTTCGAGTTCTTGTCAACAGAATTACAACCGCATGTGGAACATACACTTTTACAGGATGTCCCATCACAATTGACTCACTTTGTTCAATGCTCAAACAAGTAGCCGCTACTGCTTTTAAGCATCCTGGCAACGCGGCTGCTACTGGGTCCAATGTAGCAGAAAAATATGCTATAGGACGTCTGTCTAATCCGTGTCTTTGAGTTAGGACAGAAAGTGCACAATTTTCTCTTTCATGACAGAATAATGCAAATTCTCTTTTATAATCAGGCATGCCTAAGGCAGGTGCTGAACATAGGGCATTTCGCAATTTTACAAAAGCTCCTACACTTTCATCATCCCACTCAACAGGATCCTTTGCTTTCTTTTTCGTCATGTTAATTAAAGATTTAGCTAGTAGGGAAAATCCTGGTATCCATTGCCGACAGTAACCTACTATTCCTAGGAACATTCTTACTTGTCTTTGGGTTACAGGCATTTGCATTTTCTTTATTAATTTTACTCTTTCAGAGGTTACTCTTCTTTTTCCCCTCTCAATTTGGTGTCCCAGGTACTTAACAGCTGTTGTACAAAACTGCAACTTTTCAGGTGAGACTTTATGCCCTTCTTCTGCCAAAAGATTTAATAATGCTATGGAATCAACAACACAGTCCTCTCTGGTGTTCGATGCCACCAATAAGTCGTCGATATATTGCACTAGGACTGAGCTTCCTGGCATCACTAGTTTCTCAAGGCACTTTTTCAATATCTGATTGAAAATGGAAGGACTTTCTGTGTACCCCTGAGGAACACGATTCCATACATAGACTTTGTTCTCAAATTTAAATGAAAAAAGATATTGGCTGTCTGGATGCAATGGTATTGAAAAGAACGCTTGACACAAATCAATTACTGTGAACCATCCTGCACTCCACGGAATCTGGTATGGGATTACTGCAGGATTTGGTACTATAGGACAACATGGTTCTACAATCTTATTTATTTTCCTCAGGTCCTGGACAATCCTATATTTTCCACTAGGTTTCTTTAATCCCATTATTGGTGAATTACATGGGCTACTCATTACTTCTTTTAGTATGTTTTGTTCAACCATTCGATCGATTTCTTCAATGACTCCTGCCTTTACTTCTGCACTCATTTTGTACTGTCTGGTATTTGGGAAAATTGCACCTTCCTTTACAGTTATTTTAACTGGGTCTATTTTAGCCATAAGTCCTACTTCTTTTCCTGTGAAATCCCAAACTATGGGGTTTACTGTACCTTTTAATTCTTCTGGCAACTCGTCTTTTGTTATTAACGAAAACATCTCATCTACTTCTGTACCCTGTTTTGCAATCATAATTTTATATACATGGTCTTCATCTGGGGTCTGAACTGCCACACCATCCGGTGTGCAGAAAATTGTACAATTCATCTTGCACAACAAATCCCTACCTAATAAGTTTACTGGACTAGAATCACACACTACAAATTAATGCATTTCTCTGAAGTTTCCAATTTTAACTTCCATTGGTTCGGTAAGAGGTGTTCTAATCCTTTGATTAGCTACCCCCACTACTTGGATATTTTCACCAGAGAGAGGAAGGTCTGGAATGTCTGCTGTTCTTACAGTAGACCGGGTAGCACCAGTGTCCAAAAGAAAAGTAATATCATTACCTTTCACATTTCCTTCAACATATGGACCTGACTGGTCTACCGGTAGGGATGCGCCAAGTACGCACTCCTTCTCCCCTCTCCTAGGCACCGTCATGAACTGTATTGACAGAAATCGTCCTGCAAAAGAAACTGTGATGTTATATAATCATTCTTACCACTTCCTCCTTGATATCCGATGTCTGTACCGTGCTTTGCTCTGCTTACATTACCCTGAATAGGTGCAGGTGGCAACTGACTCTGAGGGTTTACACCCTGCTGTGAGTCATTCTGCGTCTGTGGATTTAAATTTTGATTTGGGCCATTATTGTTCCGGATCTTTTTACATTCATCCTTCCAATGCCCCAATTTTCCGCATCCATGACAAGGAAATTTCTTTTTAGCTTCTTCTCTACTCATTCGTCCTCTAAATTTCCCACCATTCCCAGTATCTCCATTCGTTCCAGAATCTTTTCCTTGATTTTCACTCGGATTTTCCAAATTAATTCCCTGTTTCTCGGCCATTTTCACCTGAGCCCACATCACTTTTTCCTGCAATTTCTTGTGTCTATCCTCAATATCGTCTCCACAATATTTTGCATACTTTAAAATCTCATCAATCAGCTTCCCTTGCCAACACAGCATATGCTGTTTAATCATCTGACAAATTTCTGGCTTTAAACCGTAAACAAATCGATACACAAACTGACTCATGTTCTTGTCTCCAATGTCCTCAAATCCACTATACTGTTTAAATACCTGCAATAGACGCTCATAGTATGAATGTACCGATTCATTAGCTTCTTGGGTAGTTCGATCTATTTTCACCCAATCTGTTTCTTTCGGTGGTATTTTCCCTTTCAGGTAAGTTATCACCTGCTGATATTTTTTCATCACATCATTTGACGGGGCACCTGTTTTCGGATCTCTAGGATATTTGTCACTTGGCCAATCCACTGTGATTTTGCAATCTGTCCATAAATCGGCAGGTACCACTATGTCAAACAAACCATCTAAGTCTTTTAACAATACCTTTGACACCTTCACAAACCTCTCAACCTGCTTGTACCATTCAATTGGTTTTTCTCTCAATTTTGGAAAATCATTCGTAAATGACAAAATATCCTGTCTGCTCCATGGGACATGTACGTATCCTCCTCCCGCAACTTCTCGCATTGGATACATTTGGTCTGCTTTCCCTGTCTCTTTCATCACATATTCAGATGCTGTTCTACTGGTTCGTGCTTCTTCCTTTTTCTTGGCCCACCTAGTTCTCCATTTATCCAAGTCTCCCCATTTTTGCAAAACTATCATTAATACTCTTATTTGTAATTTTCTTCCAGAGGCGTTCATATTTTCTAAATCTTTGTCTGAGAATTCAGCTCTATAGGGTTTCTGTAGTACTTTTGATCTCCCTATTTCTATTCCCATCTGTAGTGCTAAATTAGATAATTTTTCATGGAATAACCTTACAGTTCGAGGCATATGAGCTGCAGATCGTACACTGTGCATGAGATCGCCATCTGGTGTTGGGCTCGGATGCTTGCACTTTGTTGTTGTCTTGGAAGAGTCTTTTGTAGTCACGAGATAGGTGACTCCTCCTTTGGACGATAGTGCGCATGGGCATCGACTCCATGGTTAGATTGTTTTTTTCCGCCATCGGGTTCGGATGTACCTTGCTGCGCTCCGGATCCACATCGATCGGTTCCCCTCTCGACGCGCAGAAGAACCTCCTACCGTTCGACGGTATTGTTTTCGATCGCGATCCCCTCATCGCGTCTCCACTCCAACACTGTTTCCAGTCCGGTCGCCGACGTTGGTCCGTTGGGCGTGTCGGCGCCATCATCCAGCATATGGAAAGGACTCCATTTAAAAAATGCAGGTGTGGGGCTAAATTCCCACACACAGATCTCCACGAGATCTGTAATCTTTGCCTCTCTCCAGAACACGAGAGCCAACACTGCCAAGCCTGTGACTCCTTTCGGTCCAAAAGACCATCCGTGATCGCCGGGCCCGACGACACGAAATGTCCAGGTCAGCCGCTCCCGCACCGGACGACATCTTTGACACAGGCTCCGACAACCCGGACACCGGAGATTTACAAATCGACACCTCCGGAGCCGAAGACTCAGGGTCCGACGACCAACTCATCACACCACACCAACGTACTGTGAGTACTGACGTCGATGCCCCTGCCCCCAAGAAACAAAAGGCTTCGGTCACACCTTCGCCTTCGGGCCTAGGTCTGCACCATCACAAAGCTTCAGGAGCCCCGCCTTCCGGCTCGACTCCCAAGCACCTAAAGCCTTCTGGCAGCTCGGGACCGAGCCAGCCACGTCCCGGAGCCGAAAAACACTCATCGGCACCGAAACACAAGACTAAGGTCTCGGCACCAACAGACCCTTCGGCGCCAAAGTCCAAGGTCCCAGACACCTCGACACCGAAGCATACCAAACCTTCGGAGTCGACAAAAAACCCTCGGTGTCGAAAACTTCACCAAAGGACACCAAACAACCTCGCAAGCCCAAACAACACTCGGAGCCGAAATCTTCGATGCCGACCAAACACGCCAGCTCAGAAGAACTCTTGGTTCCCATCGACCCAAAGCAGAAAACTCTGCACATTGACCCTATTACCGGACAGGTACAATCAGTAATACCTCACAAGAGGAAGATACAGGAACCAACCACACCTGAGCCACCTCATAAGAAGAAAGACTCTTCCACATCACCTATAAGGTCTTTCTCTCCACCTCCACAACACCTCAGCCCTCTACACTCCCCGCCTCACTCTCCTCCACCTTGTTTTTCACCACAAGGGGATACAGACAGGGAGGATCATGATGATGACATGCAGTCACCTCACAACACCTACACTGATGACGACCTTCACAGTATCCCACCACAAGACCCCTGGGACAGTTATAACCTCCCAGATATACCTGTCCCTGAACCATACCCATCAAAAGCCTCACCTCCAGATGATGCTATAGGGTTTTCACAGGTGATAAACAGGGCAGCACAATACCATGGTGTCAAGTTACACTCAGACCCCCTGGAAGAAGACTTTTTACTAGAAACTTTTAGCCAGCCTCAAAAGTCTACCCATACTCTACCTATGCTTAAAGGCATTATTAAACATGCCCCTGAGGTCTTCAAAGACCCAGTTAGGGCTAGGGTTCTTAACCCAAGGATCGAGAAAAATATAAACCTGCCCCTTCTGACCCAGCTTATATTAAAGGCCAACTCCCTCTAGACTCATTAGTAGTTGCTAATGCACGGAAAAGGGCAAACTCCCAGACTACTGGTGAGACACCACCACCAGACAAGGAGTCCAAATTACTCGACGCATCGGGAAAAAGAGTTGCGTCTCAAGCAGCAAACATGTGGCGCATCGCCAATTCCCAAGCCTTACTGGCGAGATATGACAGAGCCCATTACGACGAGCTTGAAAAGCTCATTGAGCACCTTCCAGATCAGTATAAGACCAAGGCCAATGATCTAATACAAGAAGGCAAGATTGTCACAAACACCTCAATAAAGTGCGCCCTTGACGCAGCAGATACAGCAGCACGCACAATAAACTCAAGCGTTTTGCTGCGCAGACACGCATGGCTACGAATATCTGGCTTCAAGCAGGAGGTACAATCTACCATCCTCAATCAACCCTTAGACCAGGAACACCTGTTTGGGCCTAATGTGGACACTTCTCTAGAAAAAATGAAAAAGGACACAGACACAGCCAAAGCTATGGGAGCTCTACAAGCCACACCTAGCAGAGGTTCCTTTCGTCGCTCCTTATATAGAGGCGGCTCCAAAACTACAGCCACAGACACCACCTCTGCTAACTACAAAAACACCACTCAAACCTCCTCTAATAGAGGTTACTCCAGAGGTAATTACAGAGGTAATAACAACAGGGGTAGAGGACGCGGGTTTAACACACGCACCTCCCCTACCACCAAACAGTGACTTCCCTCCGTTTCCCCCGATCATTCCACTCCCGTCGGGGAAGACTGTCAAAGTTCCTACCTGCGTGGAATTCCATCACCACCGACAGGTGGGTAATACAAATTATCCAGTATGGTTACTGCCTCGAACTCACTTCTACTCCCCCAACATACCACCCAGACAGCGTCCCATGTCCACGGAACATCTAACGCTCCTCAATCAAGAGGTTCTCTCTATGCTCCAAAAGCACGCAATAGAACCAGTCCCTCTACAACATCAGGGCACAGGGGTTTACTCACTATACTTTCTAATCCCCAAAAGGACGGTTCCCTCAGGCCCATACTGGACCTCAGACCCTCAACTATTACATTCACTCAGATCATTTTCACATGATCACTCTTCAACAAATACTTCCACTACTCCAACAAGGCGACTTCCTTGCCACACTAGATCTCAAGGACGCCTATTTCCATATTCCCATTCACCCTGCGCACAGGAAATACCTAAGGTTCATAGTGGACGGACAACATTATCAGTTCAAAGTCCTCCCATTCGGGGTGGCAACAGCACCAAGGGTTTTCACCAAGTGCCTAGCAGTAGTAGCTGCGCACTTACGAAGACAACACATTCACGTGTTTCCGTATCTAGACGACTGGCTAATAAAAGCCAAGTCACACAACCAATGTGTACAGCACACACTCCAAACAGTTCGGCTACTACACAATTTGGGGTTCACAATAAACCATACCAAATCGCATCTCCATCCCTCCTACATACATCAGTACCTAGGAGCCACAATCGATACCTCCAGGGCCCTTGCATACCCCAATCCTTCCAGGATAACAAGTATGCAAGCCCTCATCAACAAATTCCTACCTCAACACTACCTTCCAGCTCGAGTGTTTATGCAACTCGTAGGAATAATGGCCTCGTGCATCTTTATTGTCCCTCACGCACGACTTCAAATGCGGCCCCTGCAAGAATGCTTAGCACGTCAGTGGAACCAAGCTCAGGGCCAGCTTACAGATCTGGTGTTGGTAGACAGCCGCACTCATCGCTCTCTGCAATGGTGGAACATACAAAACATTTCCAAAGGGCGGCCGTTCCTAGAGCCAGTTCCACAAATAGTGCTCACAACACACGCATCTCTCACCGGGTGGGGAGCTCACCTCCTTACCCACACAACGCAGGGCAGCTGGACCAAGTCACAAAAACTGCTCCACATCAACCACCTAGAATTATTAGCAATATTTCTAGCGCTAAAGTCATTCCAACCGCATCTTACTCACAAGACTGTCTTAGTCAAAACAGACAACATGACAGCAATGTACTATGTACAAAAACAGGGGGGACACACTCTCTACAGCTGTCTCGCCTGGCGCAAGCCATATGGAGATGGGCCATTCCTCAAAACATTTACCTCCTTGCAGAACACCTTCCAGGAGTTCACAATCACATTGCGGATCTGTTAAGTCGACAGACACAACAGATTCACGAATGGGAACTGCATCCGCAAGTTCTACAACCTTTTTCCAAATGTGGGGCCATCCACAAATAGACCTGTTCGCCACACAAAAAACACAAAATGCCCAACCTTCGCCGCCAGGTTCCACACCCGTCGTCCAAGGGCAATGCAATATGGATGAACTGGTCAGGCAGATTTGCATACGCTTTTCCGCCTCTCCCACTCATTCCCCTAGTAGTACGCAAACTCAGACAACAGTCTCTAACAATGATCCTAGTTGCTCCCACATGGGCAAGACAACCATGGTTCACAACACTTCTCGAACTCTCAGTAGTTCCACACCACAAACTGCACCTCTCTCCACACCTCTTAACTCAGAACCATGGAGAGATCAGACACCCCGATCCAGGTCAACTGAATCTGGCAATATGGCTCCTGAAGTCCTAGAGTTCGGTTACCTTAACCTTCCACCTGAGTGTATGCAGGTCATTAAAGAAGCCAGACGTCCCACTACCAGGGCTTGTTATGCAGCAAAATGGAAAAGGTTTGCTATTTATTGCAATAACAACAATATCAACCCACTAGATGCCTCCATACAAAACATTATCTGTTACTTGCTGCATCTGCAAACATGTAACCTAGCATACTCATCCATAAGATTACATCTTGCCGCTCTAGCCGCATACTTACAAAACAGACAGCATTTGTCACTGTTTCGAGTACCTGCAATTAAAGCCTTTATGGAAGGCCTTAAAAGAATCATTCCCCTAGATTGCCACCCTCTCCAGCATGGAATCTAAATATTGTCCTCACCAGGCTCATGGGTCCCCCATTTGAACCTCTGCACAAATGTGAGTTACAATTTCTTACATGGAAAGTAGCCTTCCTAATTGCAATAACCTCTCTCAGAAGAGTGAGTGAGATTCAGGCTTTAACCATACAAGAACCTTTTTACAAATCCATCGTAATAAAGTAGTTCTCAGACCAAACCCCAAATTCCTACCTAAAGTAATTTCTGCTTTTCACCTTAACCAATCAATAGAGTTACCCGTCTTTTTCCAAGACCCAGACTCTGTAGCAGAAAGAGCTCTACACACACTAGATGTCAGAAGAGCCCTACTTTACTACATTGACAGGACCAAACCTTTCAGAAAGACAAAACAATTATTTGTAGCTTTCTCCCCACCACATAAAGGTAATCCCATCTCAAAGGCTGGCATTGCTAGATGGATAGTCAAATGCATTCAAATTTGCTACCAAAAGGCTAAACGCACCTTAATAATTCCCCTAGGGCACATTCCACACGTAAACTAGGGGCTTCTATGGCATTTTTAGGGAACATCCCCTAAATGACATATGTAAGGCAGCAACATGGTCTACGCCACATACCTTTACCAAACACTACTGTGTTGATGTACACGCAAAGCAGCAAGCTGCTGTGGGCCAAGCTGTTCTTAAAACACTTTTTCAGACTACTGCAACTAATACAGGTGACCACCGCTAGGGAGACACTGCTATACAGTCTATGCACAGTGTACGATCTGCAGCTCATATGCCTCGAACGGTAAATGCTACTTACCAGTATGCATCTGTTCTTGGCATGTAGAGCTGCAGAGTCGTACACGCCCACCCACCTCCCCGGAACCTGTATCTGTTCCAGTATAATCTTAATTAGATATATTCACATGGACATCTTTTTCTTCTTACTGACTCCATCTTTTCCCATCATGGCGAAAAACAATCTAACCATGGAGTCGATGCCCATGCGCACTATCGTCCAAAGGAGGAGTCACCTATCTCGTGACTACAAAAGACTCTTCCAAGACAACAACAAAGTGCAAGCATCCGAGCCCAACACCAGATGGCGATCTCATGCACAGTGTACGACTCTGCAGCTCTACATGCCAAGAACAGATGCATACTGGTAAGTAGCATTTACCTTTCTTGTGTTACTCCTGCACATGAACAATAATTCTTCATCATCATAGGTATTTAAGTGATCTAGTCCTACATTTCCTGCTATTATTTCTTCTAATTCGACTTTCAATTTATGAATATCCATTATTTTCGGAGGTGTGCACTGTTTAACTGATTCTTGTGCCCATCTTTCTAAATCTTCAGGGGTGACTATTGTGGCACTTTTCGCTCCTGATGAAGTCACTAGACTTATATCTTTTGAACACCCAGGTGTAGTTCTCTTGGGAGTAATATTGACAGAATCTCGAATGGGTAAATCCATCAATGATATTGTGGATTCGCTGTCACTAAAGTGATCTTCAACCATTACTACTGCTTCAGGGTTTGTAGCGTTTACAGGAGTAGGTGCAAGTATCGGTGGAGGACAGTTTCCTGAGTACCATATAATGGAACTACTGGACCAATTGTTACAGGTATGGTCAATGAATCAGGATGTACTTTTATCTGTGTTATTTTCTGTATTAATTCTGCTCTGGTCTTCTCTAGGGCTTCTCTTTCTTTGTCATGAAGTATTCTACTAGGGTGAATTCATGCATTACCTGTGGCACTAATGGAGTTTTTATCGGTGGTGCACTTGGGGTGTATCCACTTGCCCCTTCCTGATATGGTGGGGGTTTCTTAACATGTCCTCCATAAATTCGTCTTCAGAGTCGTCACTTCTCATTAAATGTTTTGTCTTTTCTGTGCATTTACTTCCTAATTTCTCCTCTGCTGTTAACAATGGATATAATCCTTCTGTAATCATTGCCCTTCTCCATTGTTTCATCTGAGCGTCCCTAGACTCATGTAGGTATCTGGGAAAAAATCCTCGATAACCCCTATTACTCCTAGATCGGTCACGCTCAAATGCCTTGGTTTCCCATTCCTCTAGAGCTTTGTACTGAGTTAATCTAGGTCTGGGTTCTAAATCATTCATCCTCAATCTCAAGTTCTGCAAAATTCGCCCATTGAACGTGCCATTCTCGGGAAATGCTAGTATTCCATCATTTTTGGTATATTCTATCCAATTCTCCATCCATACACAAGTATGATAACCTCTCTCCATCATCATGAATGAAGCGGGCGTTTTAGCTGGTGGAATGATAATTCCTTCTCTAGTTTTGATCGGTTTGTCCTTTTTAAAATAATTCTTAATCTTTTGTAAAACTGACATTTTTCTCTTTTCTCCGTACATCTTGGGTAAGTATCGATGTATAAAATTATATTCTGCAAAGCCTAAATATCTCCTATCCGGACGAGTTCCTGTTAAAGTCAGATTGCGTTTTAACATGCAATCCTTATCCACTAAGAATTTCGCTTCTATATTTTCGTCCAATCAAATGTCTGCTATCTTTTATTTCCGAGCCAATCTTTGCGCGGCCATACATTCATACTACGCTAATACTTACGCTGGGTTTTATCAGTTGTTACTCTTATAAAATCCCTGCTACCAATTACCTTCCGAATGAAGAGTAATGACTTACCAATGAATCCTTTGCTAATTGGGAAATTTAAAATGAGTGACATTCATTATAGTACATAATCCTGAAATAACCACTGAGTCAGGAAGTTTTAAAATGTTTATCTAAAGATTTAGCAGAGTAAAATACAGAACCACACAGTACTTAATCGCAATACCCAAGATGAAGTATAGAATAATTATTGCTAATCAATGACGGTCCCTCATGAAAGGAGAGGATAGAGACAGCAGCGCAACTAAAGGTTGCATTATATTTACCTAAGTGCGAGAATCAAAACCCTTGGCCAAGGAGTAGGACCCAGGAAGGATGAAGAGCAAAAGACCTCCTCCAGGATCAGGACAGGACCGGTGACCTCTCTACAACGACGCCTGCGCTGTTCCCCTCTCTGATACTCGGCTTCTCCTCGATTCTCCCGTGTCTCCCTTCTAATGGACTCCGCCGCCCCCTCCTCAGGACCTCTTCTGGACAGGGATTCGGTCTGCAATCGGTCAGCTTGGCGGTCTGGAGCTCTTCTGTCTGTCAGCATGAACGCCTATTCTAACTAATGCTATATTCTATTATACCCTTCTACACCCATGTACCTCCCCTTAATGTTGCCAAAATATGGGACCACTACTTCTGATTGGACAGGGACAGGGGTGGATTCTCACACCATATTGATTTGCCTTGTATTTCTGAAGCCTATTGTTTTTAAACTACCGCCCCTTCAATTTAATACATTTGCTTTATTTCCCACCCGTCTCATGACAAAATTTACAATTTATTCATATAAAATGTTTCTCTTCGGCAAGAATATCTTGGTATGTAGTGGTGTCGGCCAGCAGGTCATGGCCTTGGGTGATGTCCAAGTTGACTTCATCTTTTTCTATCTGGTCTGCCACTGCAGGGTGCATGTCCGGAATCTTTGTCACACGAGCTTTCATTGCACCAAACCCAGGCCCAAGTTTACGAACTGATAAAAAGTCAAAGAAGAAAATATTAAAATCACAAATAAAATGTTTCACTGTATGCCCACCTTTTCTACTCTATTCCCATTTAATTATAATACTGTCCCGCATTAGTAGCGTTAAGAAAACGACAATTTAATAATGACATGAGAGCAAGCTGAAGCATGTGAAAACATCAAACAGCCATTTTAATGCACACTGCGCAGAAGCAGAAGTTTCCCACCAAGCAAAGAGAGACGTCACAACACGTGATATGGTTGAGACATGCGCCGATAGTTTCCCACGCTTTAGCGGCCATTTTAGATTACGGACAAGCGTTATTCATTAGTAAAACACATAGGCAAGCATCCTTTCTATTCGTGTAGTGTATGCAATGATTAATAGAGACAATACAAGTTTAATAAATTAATACTATGAGGAGGATTGTATACAAGCAAGTTTCGTCTATGAAACCTTGCTCCATCATAACAAAAGCATTGTATGGCAGCATGCTGTCATTTATAGACCGCATATTTTAGATAGAACTGGACACTAAATTTGCGCAGACTTACCTTTTCACTGATAAAACAATATTGCACACCAATGATAATGTGTGGAAATTGGGATTCAGTGAATATTTATCATTTGGGCATCACTAAGTCAAGTGTCTTGATTTGTTTTCATCCTATTAAAATCTTTGTTTTCATCACACTTCAGAATTACAAAAAATTGTGCTTCATTTTTGCTTTCCTAACTGCTGAATGTGTACAGTTCATTTACAGTTATTTACATTTTGTTGCGTATTACAAAAAATTATTTCCATTGTCTTTTCATTCTCCTGTACCCCAGCAAGATTGTCACCTAATTCACTTTACATTTCTTTCTCTCACTACGAAGTGACTGGAGTTTAACACCAGTCACCATGTTAAAAAAGCAGTAATTTGCCAGAAGACATAGCTTGACATTTGACCTCTGTCTTTGAATTGCAGCAAATGCGACAAGATAAATACAGAATTTAAAGGGATCTTTATTTATTGCTTGGTCTTTAGCGACCCACCAAAAATTGCCTCGGTACCAACCAGGCGGCTGCAACCCATAGTTTGAAAGACACTGCCCTAGGGAATTTGACCTATGACTGTCATTCCCTAGTGAGGTTACTCTATACCTGGGTAAATATTTCCAATTGGTCATTAATCTTGTTTATGAACCTTTCACAGTGTGCGATACTCAAGACCTCTGTCAATCATTCTTTTTTTTTTTCACAACATAATTTTATTGTTGATAGCCAAGGCAAAGAGAATGCCTCACAGGGCACCCAAAATACGCATAGAAGATAACAATTATGGACATCAACATTTTCAGCAATGACGTGATATCGGACATACAAAAAATAAATTGCAAAAAGAGATAATAACAGAAAAACAAACAACTGCGCCACATTGCCTTTGTTTGATAAAGAGAGATGTCTCATATATAGGGAAAGCCCTTGCCACCCACAGTCACCCCCAACATGTGTACTATGCTTATTCCAGTCCATTGGATTCATAACAATGGTTCTTCAGCATCAGGCGGGGGGGGGAGGAGGCTCCAAATATAGTCCCCTATAGTCAACCCACCTTTTCCAGATCTTGTAGTGCTTCCGAGGGCACCCCCTCGCTTCAAAGACCGGGATTTCCAGTCCCATACAGAAGTCCAGACCCCTTTTCCATACCCCGATCAGCGGTGGGGATTCATCCTTCCAGACTCGGGCAATGTCTCTTTTCGCCAATGTGAGGCCCAGAAATAAGAGGTGGCGCTTGTACCTGTTGCCTCCAAGGCCCTCTGTAATATGCAGCATGGCCAGCCTCGGAGAGGAAGGAACGTCCCACCCCAAAACCTCAGATAGACATACAAACACCCGCCTCCAGATCCGCAACAGTGTAGGGCAGGACCACACGGTATGCAGGTAAGTACCCTCCATAGACCCACATCGTAAACAATGCGGGGATGCAATTAGCCCAGCACGCCACAGTCTGTGTCTGGTATAATAGGCTCTATGTAAATACTTAAATTGGATAAGATGCAGGCGGGCTGCGATCGCTGCACTGCGCGGGGACTCCAGGGCCTCCACCCAGTCGTCTTCCTCCAGGGGACCCAGATCCTGCTGCCATGCCTCTCTAGTTTTATACAGGGTGGTAGGTGTGTTGTTAATAAGTGTACAATATATTTTGGTTATCTTATGGTCTCCCAATTCGCCCATAAAGACCTTTGCCTCAACTGCGTTGAATTCAGGTATCTCCGTTAATCTTGATATGTATGGGGTAAAGGCATGTCTGAATTGAAGGTAGCGGTAAAATTGCGTGCGGGGCATAGCATACTCCATTTGTATGTCTAGAAAAGACTTAAGGGTGCAGCCACGCACAACTGCCCCCACTGTGTCTATCCCAATGGCTCCCCAACTCCGAAAGCCTGGCAAGCGCGCCAGCTGTGGTAGCTGTCCATTGTTCCACAGTGGAGTTTCTCTGGTGAGTCTCCCCCCACCAACCCATCTGGCGGAGTGCAGACTTCCAGATCTTGAAGATCGTGGCGGTGGCAGGCGGTAGCCCCTTAAGCAGCCCCGCTGAATAGAGAACCATGTGTAGGGTATTGTCTCCCATCAGCCAACGCTCCACGGCATACGCCGGGTCTCCGCGGTCGCCGTACTACCAGTCAATAAGGACAAGGAGATGTGAGGCCATGTAATACGCATGAACATCTGGGGTGGCTACTCCATCGGAGTACGTGGACTGGAAGCAGGTCCTCATTGCTACTCGCGACACCCTGCCCCCCCAGAGAAAACGAATAGCGTTTAATTGACGAAACCAGGTCGGCTTAATTGGATTGGGGTGATTCTGCAACTGATAAAGAAGACGAGGTAGGGAAATCATTTTGAAAATGGCGGACCTGCCAAAGAGAGACAGGGGCAGATGAGACCACACGTGCGTCTGGTCGCTCACCTGTACCCACAGGGGAGCCAGGTTCTTAGTCCATGCCAATGTCTGGGATGCCGAGAGAAAGATGCCCAAATACTTAAAGTCGTCCGGGACCACCACTACTTCTTGCGACCAGTCGCCCAGCCGATCCCCGCCCCGCAGTGGCCAAAGAAATGATTTGCCCCGGTTCATGTAGAGGCCGGAGGTCTCTCCAAAGATCTGCATAATGCGAAGAAGACGCGGACCAGTCCAGTCGAGATTCGTGAGAAAAAACAAAACATCGTCCGCATAGAGCACTATGCGATCGGAGACTCCCGGTGCCCATTCGAAGCCACGCTTCTGCGCGTCTATTCGAATCCAAGCCGCAAGCTCCATAGCGAGCGCAAAGAGATAGGGGGAGAGTGGGCAACCCTGGCGTGTCCTGCGCCCGATGGGAAAGCTTCTGGAAGCTGAATCGGCCACACGGACCGAGGCGGTTATGTCCGTATATAGTAGGTGGATAAGATTCAGTAACCGGGGGCCAATGTTTAGACGGTCAAGCAAGGCAAAAAGATATGTCCAGCTAAGGGAATCAAAGGCCTTGTCCATGTCCGCCAGGAGGAGCGCGGCCGGGCCCCCAAGTCTATCAACTACGGCTATAGCAGTATGTGCACGCCTGATATTATGCCGCGTGGCTCGGCCAGGCATAAAGCCTGCCTGATCCGGGTGGACCAGGTCTGTAATGTGCGGAACCAGGCGGTTAGCGATCACCTTGGCCAACAGTTTGGCTTCCACATTGAGCAAAGAGATCGGGCGGTAGGACGAGTGTTGTTCCGGAGGGCGACCTGGCTTTAAGAATACCACAATTTCTGCGTGCCGCCAATCCGGTGGGAGAACACCACCCTCCGCAGAGGCCTCAAGAACTGCCAGGTAAGGTTTTAACAGTTGCGGATGATACTTTTGGAAAAACTCGCAGGCAAAGCCATTTGGCCCGGCGCCTTTCCCGCCCGCATATCAAGCAACTCAGTTAGCAGTTCTTCTACCGACAAAGGTACATCCAGCGCGTCGCGCGCCTCATCCGATAGGGCCCGAGGAGGAAAATCATCGAGGAACTTCTGAACAAGTTCCGCAGGGAGAAATTCATGGGGAGCATACAGGTCTGTGAAATACGAGGCAAAGCAGTCAGCAATGACGGACGGGTCTGTAGGAACTGTCCCGTCTGGAACGTGTATGCATTGGAGCGTCTGAGGGCGCAGCGTCCGTTGGCACAGACGATGGAGCAAGGCACTAGATTTGTCTCCCCATTGGTATACCCGGCTACGGGTGGCGAGCCCATAAAGCCGGGCCTCATCCAGGAGTTCCCTGGCATATGCCTGTTGCACTGTCAACAGGTGCCTGCGCGCGACACGTCCCTCCGCGTCCCTACTCACGCAATCCAGATCGAGCAACTGGGCCTCAATTTGTATCAATTTGTCGCGGCGCTGACGACGTCTTGCAGTACAAAACGCAATATCTGTACCCCTGAGAGTGGGCTTCATTGCCTCCCATAGAATAATTGGGGAGTCCACTGTGTCTGTGTTTAGTAAAAAAAGAATCAACTAGAGATTTATGAATTTGCGATCAATACTGTTCGTCACGTAACAGCCATGGCGACAAACGCCACCTGAACTGCGAGCGCCTGGGATCCAGAGATAGGAGGAGGGAGACCGGTGAGTGGTCTGATAGCCCTCTAGGAAGAATTTCGGCCGCGGACAATCTATGAGTGTGTGCCCCTGAAAGGAAAATGTAGTCGAGGCGGGAGAAGGCTTCATGAGCTCCAGAGAAATAGGTGTATGCTGATGCGGTGGGGTGTAGAGTCCTCCACGAGTCAACCCATCCCAATCCCTGAACCAGGGGCAGCAATTTAGAGTCCTTGGTCCCCACTATTCGGGCCGTAGTGCGCCACCTATCTTGCGACGGGGACATAACATTGTTCCAGTCTCCCCCAACCAGGGTCAATCCCGACGGAAGCTCAGTCCAGAGCGTCATCAGTTTTTCAACAAAAGCCCACGAAAGAGGGGTGGGGGGGCATATATACTACCTAAAACAATGGGTGCCCCATACAGTGTCCCATACACCACAATGAATCTACCCTGGAGGTCAGACCAAGTTCGGCTATGAGCGAATGGGACGCTGTGATGTATAAGGATTGCAACCCCCCGGGAGCCTCTAGTGAAACCGGCGTGATACGTGTGTGCAAACACAAATCTTTCCAAACAAGGTGGGTGTCCTGCAGAAACAAAATGTCTGCCCTGTATCGCTTAGCTTGGCGCAGCACAGCTCCCCGCTTGATCTTATCGAGCACACCATTTGTATTCCAACTAAGAACCCGGAGCTCTCTACCCCCGACCCCAGCTAGGTCTTGCGGCATGACTGGCAATGGCAGGTGGAGGGGAACGTAGCTAAGTGGGTGAAAGTAACAGTCCCAAAATAGCACATGGCATAAGACATAGTGGCAGTAAGAAAGAGCAACAAAAATCCCAGCATGAAATCCCCCACAAACCCCCACCCCAATACCTCCCAAACATGGAAGTATCTGTCGCGGCATGATCCAGGCCAAGACCCCAACAGGGGGTAGCGGCAAAGAGCAGCCAATGGATCCCAAATAAGAGTCTCCTGCCCATAAAAAGCGAAACAACTGAAGGTCAGGGACTCAATATACAATGCAAGCCTGCAATACGACATATAATAGGTATCATGTTAAGTGAATAGTTACAGTTCTCGGAGCTACATTGTTCAGGATGCTGAGGGTGTTGCTTGATCTTCAGAAAGCCTCTTACTGGATTTACTGCGAGTCTTGGACCTCTTCTTAGATCGCGAGCGACGTCGCTGTCTGCCATCCGCCCCGGGGGGGCCACGCCCCGGTCTACTAGACGACGAGTCGGAGTCAATTCTGGGCGGGGTGCGGGGTTTAATCCACACCGTCTCTTCAAGCCACTGGAACACCTCCTCTGGGGACTCAAAAAAGTAGGTGCATGACTGGTACACCACCCGCAGACGAGCCTGATACAGCAAGGAGTATGGAAGCTTGAGACCTGCCTTGGCCTCCAGGTAGGACTGTCTGCGCTGCTGTACGTGCCTGGTGTAGTCCGGAAAGATTAGGATGTGCTGAGAGTCATAGGTAAGTGAGTCCCTCGCTCTCGCCTGCTGTAGGATTGCATCTCTGTCTCTATAGTTAAGGAGACGGGCGATGATAGGGCGAGGATGGGCACCTGGCGGCGGCTTCTGTAGCAACGCACGATGAACACGCTCCAACACGAAGCAGGATGAAAGCGAGTCGGTGTGAGCCAACCTCTGAGCCACGTGGCGAGGAACTCTTCCGCGTTGTTACCCTCGCATCCCTCTGGAAATCCAATAAAGCAGAGATTATTGCGACGGGCATGTCCCTCTGCGTCCTCCACTCGCGTTGCCAGGCCTCGAGTGAGTGATTCAAGGGTAGACACTTTTTTGGTCAGCCTGCCCATTGTGTCCTCCACGTCTGAGATGCGGGATTCCACCTCCGTGATACGCTGCACAGCATTCCGGAGATCCTGTCGAAGCAGCATAACATCTGCGCCGACCGCACCAATCTTGGTCTCCAATGTTTCCCGCAACTGCGTGATCGCCGCCAGCAGCGCTGCATTGTCCGGCATGTGGGCTTCTGGACCACCCAGTGAGGGCCCCGAGGTCACTGTTCCAGCGTATTTGTCAGGGGTACATTGCTTGGAGGACGCGGCAGGCGGCTTAACTTTGGCCATTATAAAAGCTCACTGGGTCAGGAAGGCGGTCCCACAGTCGGGATATAGCAATCTCCCACAGCTTGCGCAGACTGGACACAGGCGACGGGGGGCCAGGTATTTCGCCAGCAGCGGGGGAAGGGAGGGCCAGACCAGGCAGGGCCACCACACCCACAAGCCGCACCAACACTCAGTTGGCCGCCTCCGCGGGCTAGGTAACCCAGCATCCCCTAATGGGCGTCAATGCACAGCTCCCAAGCACCACGCAATGGTAGGACAGGCCACAGGACACTATTCCTCAGTCACTGGCAGCAATTACAGCACTCCGGTGGGGGGTAGAACTGTAGGGCGAAACACCAGGCTATGGGGAGTGTGAGGGGACAGCAATGGCACTCAACACTCCCATGCATGCAGTGCCCCAAGAGAACACAGTAGGCGGGCTGCGGGAACAACACAGGCAATAACGGCTGGCATAGGCATCAGACTGTGTCTCCCGTGCTGCAGAGGCAGCTGCACAGCTTTTACCACAGCATATCAGGCCCAAGCGAGGGCCCCAATGTCCAAGGTCGGAAGCCCCAAGCACAGTCCGGGTATGGTGGTAGTGTGCACAGCACAGGCCCTAGAAAGCATCAAGCGCTTACTCCGCCCCACAGCGGGCCTCCAAGCGCGGGCAGGCGCAGGCTCAGGCTCAGGCACTCAGTCTCCTCCCGGGAATCCGGGCCACACAAAAGCCTCCACACAGCCCGAGATGACAATCCCCACCGCTGCCCACAGATCGCACTCACCGGGTCAGCGGGAGGTGGCTGGGAGGGATGCCACAGGCCCAGTCGATCCGCTGCGGCACACGAAGTGCACAGGCCGCACCAGTGTGACCCCGATGGCTCCCTCTACAAGCAGGCCCACCGCAGAGAAACTCCGGCACGAGGGGGGGGGCGCGGTCGGTCCGGGCCCCCCACCACGATCCGGTGCAGGCGACCAGGTCTCAATAACGCGGGGCCGCAGCCCCGGCGCACCAGGCACCGAGGAGAGTCCACCAGCGGGAGCCCATGAGGCAGAGGGCCGCTCCGCAGCCACCAGGCCACCGTATCCTCAGGGCCTCACCGCGGGATCACGGCCGGGTAGGTGTACGGAGGTCGCCAGCACCGTGACCCGGTATCTCCCGGCTACTGCAGGCTCCGGGACAGGAGGGCACACAGGCGGGAAGGCTGACGTCGGCAAAGCAGGCATCGCGTCTCACAGGCGCCAGGTCCCAACGTCGTCCAGCCGCCACCCCGCAACCGCGACAAGGTGAGCCCAGAGAGCCTGTCACAGACGTAAGACAGGATCGCCAAGGATATACGGGCTCCGGGACCAAAGGATGTCTGCTAACATCCAGGGTAAACAAAGGATTATTGGCAGGCTGCAGGAGCTGCACTAAGGCACGACCGCCATAGTAGACGGCCAAGCCACGCCCCCCTCTGTCAATCATTCTTGGACAGTGGGAACAGTCATTTGTGTCCAGCCTTGTAGTATACATAGAAGCTTCCAGCCATCTGCTGATGTGATTAGGAAGTTCCACTAAAGTGTGAATGTTGTACAATACTAATTGGGCCAGTGGATGGGTAGTTGGGCTACTGATTCTAAATACCTTCGCCCAGACCTGTTGCTAGTGCCTCCGATGGACAGGAACTTCCATTGAATGCGGACCAGTCACAGACCGTTTCAGAGAAGGCCAGCTCTATGCAACCTCAATGGCATCCAGTACCATTTGTGGAGAACTTTAAAGTACAGAAATTCAGCTTACACTCCCTCAGATACCGATCTTGATCCCTCAAGAGAGTTGTTCAGAGTTTGGGTAACATTCCCATCCTAAGGCCTGCTGCCAATGACGTCTAATGGCATTTTTGAGTGGCTTCAAAGATTTGTTAATCATAGTACTGTACAAGTCCGATACCACTCCTAGAAAGTGGTCTCATAAATGGAGATTCCACTGATTGGGTGGTATTGGTAAGTGTATTGGAGAAGGACCCAGGGTTTGTTGTAATTGGTTTTGGAGCTGCAGGAACTGTCAGTAGTGAGATGGAGTTAAGGCCAAAGTCTCTCTGAGGGTTGGGAATTTTTTGAATTTGCCATTTAAGAATACCTGATCTGATTGATGAATTCCTCTGTTGGACCATCCCGACCTGCAGATAGACTTACCTCCTACTAAGATATGCAGAAGTGCTGACTGTTGAATCAAAGGATTAATCTTAGGTAGTCAGTGTGCTGTTCTCCAGTTAAGCTACATCACCTCGATAATCAGGGTATCAAGGTTTGAGGGTAAATTCTTTCACATATATGCCAGATGATACTGGCTGGGCAAGGGCCATTCGATTTCTACCACTGAGGCCTCTGTTTGAGGTGCGGCAAATAATATGCCAGATTGGACAAATGATGCACTAGGTAATATAAGGCTGTATGTGGCGAGTCAACTCCTGCCAGAGAATGTGTGTTCCCAGAGTGACTGTGATTGGAGCCTGGGCTTCTCCCATCTCCTTTGTATCACCTAATATCTCTATATGTTTGCAAAAGTAGAGAGGCACAAACTGGGCTTGCGAGCATACCAAAGACATTGCACCATGGGGCCACTGTGATCTTAACCGTTTGTATTCTGTACCACATCGTCAAGTTAGGCAGTGATCAGCTGCAAAATTGAGTTTGCTTCTAGCAATCACGTGCAGTATGTTGTCTTCCTCTTTATTATGCATTTCATATAAAGGCTAATCTCCAAGTATTTCAAGCCAGTGAATGCCCATCTCGTAGAATAGCCACTGAGGCTGGCTTTAGTAGTGATGAGGGTTATAGTAAGACTTTGCGTTTACTCCAGTTTATCTTTTACCCAGGTATTCCACAGAATGAAGAGATCACCAACATCAAGGAGGGAATAAAGATCTCTGGTTCTGTCAGCGTCATCAGAATATTATCCACAAATAGAAATGATGCAATTTGACCACTGTGCGTTGTCTCTGTAAATGTCGCTGGATTGCACTGGACATTTGTTCTAGGGCAAACAGAAACAACAGAGGGGAGAGTCGACATACCTAATGATTACCCCTTTTAATCTTAATTTTCCAAGATCTGAAACCTCCACAATTGATCTTTGAAGTAAGAGAGTTGAATAAACAATGGTTCATAGGTTCCAGTCAATGCATGCCGTATCCATCATTTGGAAGAGGTAGCCCTATTCTACCCTGTCAAATGTTTTTTTACCCATCAAGCAATAGCTCCTACACGTCTTTCGGCAGGGCTCTAATGCGCCATATTATATTTGCCAAAGTTCTCAGATGGTTTCTGGATGACAGACTAAGGATGAACCAAACTTGCGACTCATATCAAGAATGAGATATATTTGCAAAGTGGGTATACTAGTACTTAAGCCAACATTTTTACATCTACATTTATTAATGATAAAGGTCTATAGCTGGAACATTCCAGCGGTCTTTACCTTCTTTGGTGATAAGAGATGATATGGCTACGTTCGAACGCGGTCCTGAAGACCCAGTGGTCCCTTCTTGTTTAAAGGCTGCATATGACACCAGTATTTGGGTTGCCTTCCTGGTTTAATAAAATTTTCCTGGGAACACATCCTCTTTTAAGGACTTGCAGGTGGGAAGGTCAGTAATCGCCTGGGATGTTTCTACTGTGATTTCCCGATTTAGGGCTCAGGACTGGTAAGTGAAGAGACTGAGCTAATCAATCTTCAGTAGTCTCAGTGTCACAACATTTACTACTGTGTGTAGTCTTGTAAAAAGAGGCAGAACTATTTCTGAGGGATGGGTAAGAGTGCGGCCTTCAGGGCCTCGTAAAGTTGAGATGGACATCTACAATTTCAGTTAATGTGACATGTTATGCAGCCTGTGAAAACAAGGAGATAAACATCCTGCTTTGCGGTCTCTAAATAATGTGTAGAAGCACTGGAAGTGTGCTTGTTGTATTGTAGGTCAGAGACTTGTTTGACCCTTCTAGGTCAGCTTACTTGGCCTTACGCTTTGCAAAGAGACCCCTCCAAGTTACTTTCCTGACCACCCACATTGTTTGTGCTGAGGGGTCAGAAACTATATTTTTTGCTATATAACTACGTTTGTGAGATGTTTCTTTATCTGTGGGTGTCTTGCCGCTCGCAGTCCGCATGCGCAATTGAGTGGTTGCAGGGAATAGAAGACCCTGGTCTAGATATAACAATGGAGGGAATACCTTTCAGGGTTTTCACATTGTGGAGCATTTTTTAACAGTATGCCCAGCAATGTGAAATGGTTGACACGAGATAGGTGACGTTGATCTGACTTGATTTTATAGTCCTTGTCGGTCAGAGGAAGGCAACATCAGACATGAAGTAGATCATAGAAATTGGAGGGACTGGGAGTGAT
This sequence comes from Calotriton arnoldi, assembly GCA_963921515.1. Taxonomy (NCBI): domain Eukaryota; kingdom Metazoa; phylum Chordata; class Amphibia; order Caudata; family Salamandridae; genus Calotriton; species Calotriton arnoldi. The sequence goes on along the minus strand of CAWUFW010001544.1, from coordinate 1,665,699 downwards.
GAAGTTCCAGCATACACACTCCCATGTATAACTGTCAATGTTCATAGAGAATGATGTTCCTGTCCAAAACCCAGGGGAGCAGCAGTAGTAGTGCGCCTAAGTCAAAAAATGATCGTTGAGCATGTTTTTAATTCAGAGCACAAGCCCTCACTCACCATCAAGGTGAGTCATCAGGCAGCTCCTCATTGGGCCGGCGCTGCAATGTCCAACAGGCCCCTAAAAGGAGGCTCTTTAGCTTAGTTCTTTAACTTGATTTGCCGTTAATGAAATTCTATACAGGTGAGAAGCTGATTTAAAAAGTTTAGATTGGTGAGAAAGTCTAGATCAGGCTGCACATATATCACTTGCAATAAGTGAATTGTCTAAACAGTGGTGTTCTTTTTGTGAAAGATAAATACTGGTTTTATTCTAAAAAGAAATATGCCCATCAACTTTAATACGTTTTTTTGTAGTAAGAATATCTTCTAACTGTGTATCCTCAGGTACAGTGTAACTGAAATGCATTCTAGATTTCCACATATAAACAGGGTTTGGAGTTACATAGGTAAGCTCCAATGAATAGCCAAGTGCAGTGTCTGTTTACAAGTGTTTGAGCAATCCTAGTTTGATACTTGATAGACTTTGCTATCCATTATTGCAGGGAGTGGCATGGACTACACTGCTGTGCAGCGTCACATAATACACTTTGGGAGGACCCCAGCACACACACCACAATGGACCTATCATTTTGTTGGTGAGAAAAGTCGTAATTTGAAAACTACTAGTTAGGGGACTCTCGACAAGGATCTTCTGAACCAGCAAACATACAGAGTATGCAGGATGATCAAATTGGGAGCTGGTTGTCATGTGGACACTGTTCTAAGGAACCTTCGACTTTATGGCCGTCAACTTAATAAATTCATGCTCCAAGAATATTTTCATACCAAGAGTAGGGGCCTGAGCTACACGCAGACATGTTGAGTGAACTGTACTTACATGCTTTACAGGGGTGTTGCACCACACTTTTGGTATGCTACACTGGGCCTTTTTCTATCAGATTTGGAATCATGTTGAACTGGACAAGGACCAGAGAATTGTCACAAGGCGTTTGTTGGAAATTGGGCTGTTGGTTGACTGGGATGTAAGCCCTGGTCATGCAACACCACAATTCTGGTCGGGGTAAGGACAGGCACACCCTTAATTAACATGTGCTAACCCTCTGGTAGCTTTGTACAGAGCAGTCTGACTTAAATTAAAAGCAGCATGTAAAGTATTTTGCAACACTTCGAACAGTAAAACAGTGAAAACACCACACAAAATGATTCCACACCAGGTTAGGCAAATAACTCTGATTTTAATAAAAAAAAAAAAGAAGACCAAAACGACAAAAACCCAATTAGTAGAACTGGAGATATTGATTTTTAAAGTTTATTGGGAAAAGTAGCATCAAGAAGCAGAAAGCGCTGTTGGGGATATCTGGTCGCACCGGACCAAGTCACAAGTTCAGGCCCACGCCCTCCAGCGCGACCTTCTTGGCCCACCCCCTCCATTCAGATGGTCCCTAAGAGGAGTGACTTCCTCAGAGCGACCCTGGTTGCTACCGTTGGGTCTCTCCAGGACTTGAATGGTCCGTTCTGGCTCAGTTGGCCGTTGTGTTTTAGTTACTGTTGGAATAACCCACCCCTCTCTATCCCTGAGCCCCCTGAGGGTTGGCAATACCGATCCCACGAACCACTGCTCCATTCTGTCCCTACAGTTACACCTCCTATAGTGGGACAGGTTAGGCGGGAGTCCGGGTTGTTCCCCTACCTCCTCATGTGTAGACGCGTGGCGAGGTCCCAGATTAACCTGCAAGTCCTATTTTTAGCGACTAGGGAGGGCCTACATGCACTTGCTTCTCCCTCTCCACTAAGCATATATGACACAGCTTAAACTTCTTACACTCAATTTCAAGGGCCGAACGCCCCCAATAGGAGGCGGCAGATCTGGCGCTACCTTTTGTTGCAGGACCCCGACATTTGTTTTTCTTCAAGAGACCCACCTAACGGGCTCAGACACATGTCGCATGGCACAGACGAAATTTCCTAATCAATACTAGGCTTCTTCACTCTCTAAAATGGCTGGGGTAGCTATCCTCATCAAAGCGGGCCTTAGCCTACAAGAGGCACACCTAATTTGAGACGGGGATGGCCGGTATTTAAAATTCAAATCTCTAATTAACGGTAGCCCTCTAACCTTGATCAATGTATACACCCCCAATCAATCCCAGGACTCATATCTTAGGACTTTCCTTAAGAACCTTGTTTCACAGGAGAATGGTCATGTGATCCTCGGGGGGAGGGGGGGACGACTTCAACTTGCTATGGGACCCCCTGTTCGACCGCAGTGCAGCATCCTTCCAGGGCACCGGGTCTATGTCGGCAGAGCTAAACAGAGACATTACAGGCCTGGGCTTGATAGATGCTTGGCGTTACAAGGCTCCTGAAGAGCATGACTTTACCTTTTTTTCTCACATTCATCGTTCGTACTCACGCATTGATCTATTCTTCATCTCGCAGTCCCTCATTCGGACACTTGAGTCGCCAAATATCTCGGGTATTTCTGTCTCGGACCACGCGCATATTGAGAATTCCTTGGGTGGCCTTGGGAGGCCTACTCACCTCTCGCCGCGCTGGCGCCTCCCTCCCCATATACTGCGCGACCAGGTCAATGTGACAGAAATACGGCAGGTGATCCAAACCTACTTCGAAACAAACACCTCGCTGGACATATCTTGTGGGACCCCTTTAAGGCGACCAGTCGCTGTACTATCACCTCTCTCGTCATCGCCAGGACGCGCAAGGCCAGATTAGTAGAGGCCGGGTTATCTAAGGACATAAAGGCCCTGGAACAAATAGACCACACGAAGCCTACACGCCAGCATCAGAAACGTTTGGCCTCCCTTCGCGGCCAACTCAGGGCATTGCGGGTCAACAAAGCAGAGCACTCGCTGCTAGCTTTAAAGCAAAAGTATTATACTGGGGGGTAACAAAGTTGGTTCCGTCCTGGCCGGCCGACTCCGCACACGCATCTCCCGGGCCCACGTCTCCAAACTTAAAATTGAGGTCGGCTCGTGGGCGACCTCTGAATTTGACAAACAGCGGGCATTTCAGGCCTATTTCTCTGCCTTCTATTGGCAAGGTGAAACACATCAGGAGGAAATTGAGCCCTTTCTTGCCTC